>OY992870.1:4677500-5877500 GCA_963921415.1 Pyrausta despicata | reverse complement strand
ATTAAGCCAAAAAAGCCATCGTTCCAGCTTAAGCCAGTAATTTGCCGATGCTCACGCTATCGCCCGGCGATTTGTCAAGATGTCCACAGTGGTACTAATGAAACCGAAAGAAGCAGGGTCTTATTACCCTGGAGTTGTATTAAAACGGGCATTTTTTTAACAATTGATTGGCCGACTATGCTAGCTTGTTGATTAAATCTTAAACAAGCACAATATCAACATATTAACATCATATTCAGGTCTCGTGACTCCGCAACTAAATTGTTCGACCTCCTTATTTACAAAAATAACATTTCATTTTTCAACCCTATTATTAGAATGTGCCGTTTGTACAATGAAACCCTTTCTAAACCAGCATGTTTGTTTTTCATGTAAATGTATAGTTTGTACAAGTTCAAAAAAGAAAGTAATAGGATTGTCTCTTGCCATGTAGATTAAATCACCATTTGTATTTACTTGTGTATAATTAAGTAAGTTATTCACACTTATTCTTATTACTAGATGTCTACGCAGTAGCCAGAATGGCGCGCGGGATGAAGGGCGAGGGGCGAGAGGAACGGCCGCGGCCCGGTCGCGCCGGCCGGCCACACTTCTCAGCGCGGCAGCGCCCATAACCAACGTTAACACGCATACCTAAATTTGTAATTTTGTCCTTTGCAAGTAAACCTAAACGTACATTATCCTTTCTTGTTTTATTTCCAACAAGAAAATTGGCGACCGTGACAGGACAAGTTTGCAATAGTTGGAATAATTTGACGTAAAAACAAGTCACGCGAGATTCGATGGAATGAGCTGAGCCAGCCATGTTGATGTGAATTTTTCTACTCGCCGCGACACGTGGACAACGGAGGAACCATCAGGCCAGTGCAATCCTTTTTCCTTTCTCTCATTCTTCCTATCTCAGTTTTTGATTTGTGTGATAAGTGTTACCCAGCTATTAAGCAGACCGCCTAGGTATTTTTTTTATAAGCTTTTTTGCACTCACGGGTCGAGAATACATTTCCTTCCCGTACGCTTACCATCAAATTATTATCAAAACAGAAATATCGCTTAATAAAGTGAGACATTGTGCACCGCTTCATACCTACCTGTTTCATGAGAATTATTTGCCGTTATTTCTCTCTAAAATTGCTAGATCATTCCATACCTAAGATACTCGTACATACCTACCAAATTATATTTACTTTATACAGGCACATTTATGTACTTAACTATTACTTTCTTTTAAAATAATTATTAACATAGTTTGCTTAAAACACGTTTTACGCTTCAAGCTTAACGTAAACAGATTTCGTGTTAATCGTTAATTACGAACGGCTTAAAGTTGAGTTCGATTTCATTTCATAGCTAGTTAGCATAGCACCCCTAGTTAGCATAAAATAAAATTATTATTTTATAATTTTAAGACGTTTTTTCACGGCATTTCCAGGGTATCCCCGGTTATATTGCAAGTTCAAACGTGGTTATTCTGTGGCTATACTACGAAGGTTGACGAGTTGAGGAAGGAGCGCGGAGATCAACAAGGACTTGACGAATTTGTGTCTGGGTTTGATGCACAATTTTCTTAATTTGTTTGCTTGCTCCCACAAACTTCCCGTAAGTACTAAAATTTGTAATAACTAAATATTTATATTTTTGTGAAATTGTCTTAAAATGAATCCGGACACTGAAACAGATTCTAAACTAAAAGAGTTTATTAGGCAACGTGGTTCAATCAGAGGTCGGTTAACTGTATTTGAGAAATTTCTTTTGGAATTAAAGGAAGTTGACCCTATGGAGACATACATCTGAACGCCATCGCATCGAGTGCATACTGAGGCAGCCAGCGCGAGCGCAGCAATATTTACGTTTGTGTGTGAACAGGCAAGGTGTAGTGCCGTCCCTGTCTAGCATCCATATTAATTGTAAATAGGGTATGTGTATTTAATTTTGCTTGTAGGAATAGTATATAAGGAAGTGGTTTTTCGAAATAAATGTTATTATCAGATCATTGCGTCTTTGACTCCTGAACACCCAACAGCTGGTGACCAACCGACGACTTAACAAAATGAGCAACGCCGAAGACGCAGACGCCACCGCAGCCGCCGCCGCTGAAAACTTAGAACCACAATACTACAACGCGGAGCAAAGTCCAGATGTAAAATTTGACTTGGCGGGAATCTCGATCCAGTCGAAGATTTTACCATTTTGGCGTGAGCATCCACGCCTGTGGTTCGCGCAGTACGAGGCACTTATCAATCCAATGAAGATCAGCGATGAGCAGAAATTCCGATACGTCCTGGGAGTTCTTCAAACACCGGAAATACAACAAATAAGCGACATATTACTGAAACCACCCGTGAAGCGAAAATACGACGCACTCAAGGAACGACTGCTCTCCGTGTATCAAGAATCTGAGACGAAACAATTTCAAAAGCTGATCAGCGGTTTGGAACTAGGAGATCAAAAACCCAGTCAACTGCTGCGTCGGATGCGAGAACTTGGTGGCAGCCTAGTACCTGACGACGCACTAAAAGTAATGTGGATGAACCAACTACCCACTTACGTGAGAACCGTCCTGTCTATCAACAAAGAAGCGACACTTTCCACGTTAGCTGCTATGGCCGATCAGATGATGGAACAACATGAACCCGTTACTATTGCATCGATTTCCAATACGACATCCACTCGACCGGCGGAGACAACCGTTGCGGGCGCATCACCGAGCCCGTTTGATTTGCTGTCACAACAAATACAAAACCTGTCGCTTGAGATAGCCGAGTTACGCCGTGAAAGAAAAACATATCGACGTCCCTTTCGCACAAACGCAAGATCACGATCCCGCTCAAAGTCTAAACAAGATAAACAAAAGAGGCCTGGGGATAGCGACTGGGAATGCCGTTATCACTACCGATTCGGTGATAAGGCAAGAAGATGTGAATCACCTTGCTCACGAAAGAAAACCAACCAGGGAAACTAATACCTGCACCGTTTGTGGCGGGCGTCGGTGTACCTTCTACATATAACCGCCTATGCATCTATGATACAGAGACCAGAGAACGCTTCCTTGTTGACACCGGCGCGGAGATATCAGTTTTGTCTGCGAAAAATAAGCGAAAACTAACTCCGAGTACCTACAAGTTATATGCAGCGAACAACACACCTATACATACATACGGCGAACGTACTATGAAACTGAACCTGGGATTACGGCGCAGCTTTCTGTGGACTTTCATTGTGGCAGACGTGAAAACATCGATATTGGGCGCAGACTTCTTAAGCCACTATAAACTGCTGGTTGACTTGCACAACAAGAAGTTGAGAGATGGAATTACTAACTTAACTGTGAACTCTGTCGAAGTAAACTGTGAGGCAGAAACTGTCAACATGATAAGCAACGATCAGGCATACCGCGACATCTTGAAGAAATACCCAGACATTCTACGCCCCTTGTCATTGAAGAGCCCAGCAAAACACGACGTGACTCATCACATAGAAACAACCGGCCCACCTCTGTTCGCCCGGCCACGTCCACTTCCACCAGACAAATTCAAGGCTGCTAAAGAAGAGTTTGAACAAATGATACAAATGGGAATTTGCCAACCTTCAAAAAGCCCCTGGGCAAGCCCTCTGCATATTGTCAAGAAAAAAGACGGTAGACTACGTGTCTGTGGAGATTATCGACGACTAAACGCCGTGACGCTGCCAGATAGATATCCAATCGAGTCCAAGACTTTACATACCAGTTGCACAATATGAAGATATTTTCCAAGTTGGACCTGAAAATGGCGTATTTTGCTATTCCTATGTCAAAAGAAGACGCACCGAAAACAGCAATCATAACACCGTTTGGCCTCTTCGAATTCAAATGTATGACCTTTGGACTACGTAACGCAAGCCAAACGTTTCAGAGGTTCATGCACGAGATTTTACGTGGTGTCAACGGCTGCTACTGCTTCGTTGACGACATTCTACTGTTTGCACGTGATGAGACCAGCCACTCTGTCCTGCTTAATGAAGTCCTACAACGCCTAGATAAATATGGAGTCACCTTGAACGTGGACAAATGCGAATTTGGCAAGACGAAAATAGACTTTCTCGGCTATGAAGTGTCGGGTAAAGGAATCGCGCCTACACAAGAAAGAATAGAAGCCATAACAAACTACCCTAAACCACGAAATGTAACCGAACTACGAAGATTCTTGGGCATGATTAATTTTTATCGTGATTGCCTACCGCATCAAGCTCAGCTACAAGCGCATCTGAACCGTTACCTTCATAACTCAAGAAAAAACGACAAGACAGTTATCCAGTGGACAAGCGAAGCGGATGAAGCTTTCGAGAAATGCAGACAAAGCATATTGGAAGCCACCACGCTTACTCATCCCGTTCCCGGTTCTCAGCTATGCATCATGAGCGACGCGTCTGACCACAGCGTCGGAGCCGCACTTCATCAACGTGTAAATGACACTTGGCAACCGTTGTCATTTTTCTCCAAAGCGATGAGTCCAACGCAGCGCCGATACAGTGTGTATGATCGTGAACTCCTAGCGATATACATGGCTGTAAAACACTTTCGGCGACTAATTGAAGGCAATAATGTCATCGTGTTCACCGACCACAAGCCGCTGACTCATGCGCTAACTCGACTACCCAGTAATAGTGACACGCCACGACGAGAGAGACAGCTGCACTTCATAAGCCAGTTTTGTACAGCGATTGAATACTTGCAAGGAAAGGACAACAATGTTGCCGACGCTTTATCACGTCGACACCTTGGGGTAGAAAGGTCGTATAAACCATTTTACCCAAAACTGAGTTATGAATGCAGTCTTATTCAGAATTTTCCGCTCTTTCGATTGGTCTATGTGACTATCTTAATTTCGCAAAAAAATGGTTTTTACGGCCCAGATGACTTCAACGTCTAAACAAAGTTTTTGTTGTTATTTATGATGTAAAAACCAAAAAAACTTATATTGCGATGACCACTGGGAGTAACGCCATATTTTTTTTAAAGTCCAGGTTGTAAAAGACGGTAGATATGAGCTAGTATGGCGTATTAACAAACTAACTAATTGCGCTTGGTCGTAAAAATCAAAGTACAATAGGATTTATATTTACAACCTTTTTTATTCCTATGTTTTCTACAATTTGGTTTTTACGCCCTGAACTCATGTAGAGCAACTGACAGTAAAGTATTTACATCCATCCTTAACAGATTCGTTAAGTGCATATTGGCTTTTACATTCTCAAACGATTTGTTAACAAATAAATTAAAAAGTACTTATTACTCCGTTCAAATAAATGTTTTTGAAACCAAACTCCGCACCGATAGCCGCCTCGCCGTCTCGAGATTCGTCATAGTATTTTAGACGTTATGATTGCTTAATAATAGGGTTAATTGTGCAATAGTCACGTTTTGCCTCCGAAAGAAAAGTTTCTTCAAATGATAATTTCTTTTTTAATATTCATATGAATAAATTTAAATAAATTAGTTAGCTCCTATCTGGATAATCACCGGGATCCTCCCACCCTTATTGCCACCACTCTAACTCCTGTTAGAGGTAGGATCTATAGTGGATACTAAGTATGAATGAAAAAACACAAGTCTATTATTATGTTAGAATTAGAGATCAATGGTTTAATTTTTGCTTTCAATATTTTTTTAAGATTTGACCGTCTTAGTGGTTTATACGACGTAGTTTACTATTTATCAAGGCTTTAACTCCCTAATCACTTTTTTCACCCGAAGAAAAAGTGTCTTAAAATTATATATTTTTTAAAATATTCAGATGAATAAATTAAAATAAATTAGTTGTTACCTATCGCGATCATCACTAGGATCCTCCCACCCTCATTGCCACTCTGACTGCTGTTAGAGGTAGGATCTAAAGTATCATGAACGACAAAACCACAGTCAATTTCCCGCAGTTGACTATTATTACGTATTTAACTCAATGATTGCATCACGAACTTAAAGGTGAAATTGGCAGAAGAGGGAAGGATAAGAAGAGTAACAAAAGCATTACTAAAAATAGCAATGATGTAAATCAGTGCACAGACATCACAGAAGAAAGTGATACTGAAAGCCAATCGAAAAGAAATAAAGTAAGAAAAGAAAATATCATAATACAAAGCAGCAGCAAAAGTGACTTTAATTCTTCTACAATATCTGTACCCCGACCAAATACGTCTGTCTTAGGAGATGAGAATGTTGGTGATCTGAACAATCCATTAAAGAGTAGATACTGATGCAAAGAAGCAAAGAAAAGTTAAAATAATTTCAGTCAACGAAATAAAACATGGAAACAGTACTGAAATTACGTGTTTGAAGCCACTTGTACTACTAAACCAGTATTATTACCACTCTTCAACTACTAGCAATGCCCAGCCGTGAGCTTCGCCCTCTCTGCGTCCTGGTGAAACCCTGTGCTTGAAGAGTAAGTGTTCAACTTCTGATTTCGACGACGCGCAGCCCTTAGCTTTAAGCTCCCTGCTTCCTGAAAAAACTCCGTTATTGACGACGAGCTACTTACCTGCTGCTTCCGACGACGCTCAGCCCTCAGCTGCGTGCTCCCTGCTTCCTGAAAAAACTCCATTATTGACAACGAGCTACTAACCTGCTGCTTCCAACGAAGCGCCCTTAGCTTCGAGCTCCCTGCTTCCTGAAAAAACTCCGTTATTGACGATGAGCTACTTATCTGCTGCTTCGGACGACGCTCAGCCCTCAGCTGCGTGCTCCCTGCTTCCTAAAAAAAAACTCCGTTATTGACGATGAGCTACTTACCTGCTGCTTCCAACGAAGCGCAGCCCTTAGCTTCGAGCTGGGGACTGAGCCCAGCTTCATGCTCCCTGCTTCCTGAAAAAAACTCCGTTATTGACGACGAGCTACTTACCTGCTGCATCCGACGACGCTCAGCCCTCAGCTGCGTGCTCCCTGCTTCCTAAAAAAAACTCCGTTATTGACGACGACCTACTTACCTGCTGATCCCGATGACGCTCAGCCCTCGGCTGCGTGCTCCTTGCTTCTGGACGAAATTCCGCTATTAACGACGAGATACCCACCTGCTGCTTCGGAAGACGCTCAGTCCCCAGCTTCATCCTCCCTGCTTCCGGACGAAATTCCGTTATTGACGACGAGCCACTTACCTGCTGCTTTCGATGATGCTAAGCCCTCAGCTGCGTGCTCCCTTCTTTCGGACGAAATTCCGCTATTGACGATAGAAATAGCATCTAAAACTTTTACAAAATATACACTAAAAATCCAACAAATCAGGATTGCGACATTTAAAAAAAGAGGTATAAATAAGGTAGAAATTAAGTACTCAATGTGTGACGACTCAGTCCAAGAAACAATCAATCTTTATGAAAGACCTACAAAAATAAAAAGGCAAAGGGAAAGGAAAAGGAAAGACCGGAGGAAGATTTCACGACGACGATACAAATAGCGAACAAAGTTCCATCCAAGGAGAAGAATTGGTAAAGCGAAAGTTTGCTATCTGCTGCCCATTCGAACTGCAAAATACAACGATTTGAAACGTTTATGTGAAAAGGGAATCATACCAAAACCACATAAAGATAAATATTTGAATTTACCTTATGAAAATTAATAAGACTGCCTTATAGACGAAGACGAACAGATGAAGACGATGAAGATGATCAAGATGAAAATTAATATTAATATTTGTTTTACGTACAAATTGTGAACTGGGTAGTTTTTAATTTGTAATTTAATATTGCAAATTCGGTACTACCTCTTATTAAATTCGAAACTTAGTGATTATTCCTTGTTTAAATGAGTCAAAGGACGACCCAAGTACAAGATCCTAGATTTAATTTTAATAATGCCAGACGGTTACGTGCTTTAATATGACATAATAATTATTTAAACAGTTAGGACTGATGATTGCTTAACTTTGATTATTGGTTATTCTTTGCGTAGTATGTAAAACTAAATAATCGTAATTCACTGCGTTATAATAAATGCGTAATAAATAATTGACTATTTTAAAGCTTTAATGCTATTAACGTTAAAATTACTGTCACATTAATGTTGTGTTTATGTTTTCTTTCTTCAAATAAAAAGAACTTGATTGAACAAAAGTAAATGTTTTATTTTGTATTCTAATTTTTAGTAAATTAATTACTTTGTTTTTATGTAAAAAGCATTCACTATGCAATAAAAATGAACTATCTGCAAAAGCGAAAATGCAAAAGACGCGCGATTCAATTCCCGCTTCCGAAGGTTGCTTTTTTTGTTGCTTTTTTTGTTGCTTTAAAAGTGTAGTCTTTAAATTCATAATTTTAATTTTTTTAATCATTAACTGAACTAGCTGAAAGAGCTGAATTAGATTACGATTAGAATGATTTCACATATAAGTACGAGTAGGTGCAATATTAATATAATTATACAGGCTTTTGTTACCAAAGTTTATAGTAAGATGTGTAATATTACTATAAATTTTACAACTTTCGACTTCCAACATTCAAAAGTTATGATTTTACGACTTTTTAATTTTATATTAATGGTTTTTAATAACCATATCAATGACTTACGTTTAGTTACGACTCATTACCATTTGTCAACTCAATTAATTATGGGGTGTATAAACCATTTCATCAAAAAAAAATGGACGTATGTCCACGCTAACTTTTAAACTAAGAAGCTGATGATAAAATAAGGGTTTCCATTGCAAAGAACATAAAAAAATATCAATTCTCACTTAATAGGGTCAATATACCTATAAGAACAAAAAAGTTGTAAGCCAAAATGTTTAGAAAAAAATGTTTTTTGCTCGTCCTGTAAAGTTGGGTTTATGGTTTTTACGACCTTTCTACCCCAAGGTAGCGACGTATAGAGGAAATACACTGTCCGACGTTTATCGACTACAACAAACTCGCTGCTGACCAAGACCAAGACGAAGAATTACAAAGTCTAAGACAACGGCCTAACTTGAAGTTCACCGAGATCGCACTACCCACATTGGCGCGGCCGATAACGTGCGAAATGTCTACAGGCACCCCGAGACCATACCTACCATCATCATATCGTTATAACGCATTCAAAGCACAACACGATATGTGCCATCCAGGGGTACGAACCACAAGAGCGCAAGTCACTGCAAAGTTCTTCTGGCCTGCAATGAATAAACAAGTTGGAGAGTGGACTAAGGCGTGTACAGGCTGTCAGCGTGCCAAAGTCCACCGGCATGTCGTCACTCCGATCGGTGAATTACCTACATCACAAAGATTCGACCACATACACATAGACATCGTGGGCCCGCTGCAAATATCGAATGATTATCGATATTGTGTAACTATAATCGACCGATGTACAAAATGGCCTGAAGCGATACCAGTACGAGACATCACAGCCGAGTCCGTGGCAAGAGCACTACACGACAACTGGATTTCGAGATTTGGATGCCCACTACGCATTACCACTGACCAAGGGAGACAGTTCGAGTCGTCACTATTCAGTGCACTACTAAAACGATTTGGCATAACGAGAATAAGAACGACCGCATTTCATCCTCAATCGAACGGGCAAGTGGAAAGATGGCATAGAACCCTGAAAGCTGCATTAATGGCGAGAGGCGCAACTACAACATGGACAGACGAATTACCCACGGTGCTCCTTGGACTACGTACAACGTTACGGCATAACAATATCAGTCCAGCAATGATGACGTACGGCTCAACACTACGCATACCGTCCGACTTTTTCGTGCCTACACAGCCTAAAGTCAACGACGCAGAATACGTACAAAGACTAGTTCAAACAATGACGTCACTCTCACCGAGCACTAGAACGAACACGTCACAGGTGAAGCCATTCGTACACAAAGAACTCGCCACCAGCACACACGTCTACGTGAGAAACGACACAGTCAGGAAGCCGCTAATACCGCCCTACGACGGCCCTTATGAAGTTGTGAAACGGTACGACAAATATTACAAGATACAGTTACCGAACCGCACTGCTGTTATCACCATAGAAAGACTGAAACCCGCGTTTACACTGCAAGATAATGACACTCATATGGGAATCACGAGCTCACATCAAAAAACGGATGAAGAGAAAAACACAAACACGCCCTACGTGACAAGATACGGACGAGTATCAAAGCCGTCCGTGCGCTTTGCTTGAGGGGGAGTGCTATGGAGACATACATCTGAACGCCATCGCATCGAGTGCATACTGAGGCAGCCAGCGCGAGCGCAGCAATATTTACGTTTGTGTGTGAACAGGCAAGGTGTAGTGCCGTCCCTGTCTAGCATCCATATTAATTGTAAATAGGGTATGTGTATTTAATTTTGCTTGTAGGAATAGTATATAAGGAAGTGGTTTTTCGAAATAAATGTTATTATCAGATCATTGCGTCTTTGACTCCTGAACACCCAACAACCCTAAAGACATAACTTCGACTCAAATTAACGAATTGAATCTGCGAGCTGAGAGAATGGAAGCGTTATTTGCCGAATTTGAAAGGTGTCAAGCTCAAATAGAATTATTTTGTCCAGTTTTAAATGATCAAATTGAGGAAAGAGAATTAACAGAGTCTAAATTTTATACAAACATTTCATTAGCTCAATCCTTGATCGAATTACATTCGTCTGGTAAAAAACAAAACAACACTATTTGTCATTCTCAGCAAAACGATAATTTGAACGTCAAATTACCGATAATAAAACTACCTACATTTGACGGTAATTATTTTATGTGGCTTGAATTCAGAGATACTTTTGAATCTTTAATCCATAATAATGAAACGGTTCCTGACATAAACAAATTCCACTATTTACGTTCTTCATTAGAAGGTAGTGCTGCTCTCATCATAAAGTCTATTGAATTTATATCACAGAATTATTTAATAGCTTGGGATTTGTTATGTCAGAGGTACAATAATAAGAAATTGCTGATCAACAACCACTTAAAGGCGTTGTTTAGGATAGAAAACATAAATAGAGAATCTCATAGATCAATCCGATATTTAATTGATATTGTCACAAAAAACTTAAGGGCCTTAACTACACTTGGTCAACCGGTTGATCAATGGGACACTCTCATCATCTTTATGATTTCTACCAAATTAGACCCAATCACTAGTGGAAAATGGGAGGAGTATAGAAACAACCTACCTGATTTGCCACCTTTGAGTAAATTTATTGATTTTCTTAGTAACAGAGCTGATATCCTTGAAACTATGCAAGCGAACAAGAGTGAGAAGGGTAATATTTACAATAATAATACTCACAAGGAATTGCAAACAAAGTCTGATCAAAAAAACCTAATACCTAACAATAGATTTTCAAAAACGTTTCTCACTTCTGGTTCCAAAGAGGGTTCTTTTTCATGCCCAATGTGTAAAAGGGGTCATCGAATAATTGATTGCGAAACTTTTAAGGCTTTGCCAATTGATAACAGAGTGAATGAAGTCTCTAAGTTGAAGCTTTGTTCTAATTGTCTTCGCAGAGGTCATGAAGTAACTAATTGTCGCTTAGGTCCTTGTAGGCTCTGTAGTCAAAAACATAATACTATGCTGCATAAGAATAAGCATAGTAATACTCACTCTCAGTTTAACAAAGGCGATTCATCACCGAATGCCGAAGTGATCACACCGCCTAAATCACTGTCAGTACAATACACAAACCAAGTTCTTCTTGGTACAGCGTTAGTAAAAGTCATTAACCCTGTAAATAATCATACTTATGTTGCTCGCGCTCTGCTAGATGCAGGGAGCCAAACCTCATACATGACTGAAGACCTGAAACATAAAATTGGATTAGTTAGTTGTGATCCCGATTCATTCATTATTTCGGGAATTAACAATGTTAAAGTTCGGATCTCAGATAGGTGTGACGTAACGATTAATTCATTATCAGATTCATTTACTACAAAGTTAAATTGCCTAATAGTTCCTGAAATCACTGGTCAGTTGCCTAATATGTCAGTGAATATAAACCAATTAAACTTACCACATAACATTCAGTTAGCAGATCCCCAATTTAGTACGCCTGCCGCTGTAGACATGTTGTTAGGTGCTGATGTATTCTTTGATTTATTATGTCCTGATAGAATATCACTGGGTCCTAATATGCCCACTCTTCAAAGTACAAATTTAGGCTGGATTGTTGCAGGCAAATTAAACATAAATAACAATCCACCATCTCGTAATATTAATTGTAATTTTACCAAAGACATTAGTGAAAAACTTACCCAATTCTGGAATCTTGAAGAAATTCCCACCAGTTCCAAATGTCCATTGTCGGCTGACGATGAATACTGTGAGGAACATTTCAGTAAAAATACTAAACGCTTACCTAACGGTCGATTCTGCGTAAAAATGCCCCTTAGGGAATCACCTGAATCGTCACTGGGTGATTCTTACAAAATAGCTGCCAAACGATTTTACAATTTAGAAAAGAAATTATCTAAAAATTCATTACTTAGACAACAGTATTCTGACTTTATAAATGAGTATGAGGCGCTAGATATTTTGACAAGAGTGAGTAGACCTCAATTTGGATACTATTTACCTCATCATGCTGTTATCCGGGACAGGAGTGAAACGACTAAGTTGAGAGTTGTTTTCGACGCCTCGGCCAAGACAACTACAAAGAAATCACTTAATGATATTCCGTATACAGGCCCAGTGGTGCAGGATAATTTGTTTGATATACTCGTTCGATTTCGTCAGCATAGATTTGTTCTTACTGGAGACATACAAAAATGTTACCGACAAATTATGCTAGATGAGTCACAACGTAATTTACAGCTTGTACTGTGGCGTGATGACGAATCAAAACCAATTGAAGTTCTACAGTTAAACACCGTAACATACGGCACCGCATCAGCCCCCTATTTAAGTACACGGTGTCTTTTGCAACTGTCCCTTGAGTGTCCCGATCCAATCATAGCCGAAATAATAAAAAGGGATTTATATATAGATGATTTGCTGACTGGTGCTGAATCGGTTGAAGATTTAGCTTATATACGTGATAAGGTCACTCAAGTACTAAATTCAGCGTGTTTTCCTTTACATAAATTCCGCACTAACTGTCCTAAGGCTTTTACAGATTCAACATCATCCGAAGGTCTCGATTTAACGAAACAATCCAGTGCGCTAGGCGTACAGTGGGCACCGGATACTGATACACTATCTTTTAGCATAAATATTGATCACAACGAAAAGGTTACTAAAAGAATTATACTGTCCAACACTTGTAAGATTTTTGACCCATTAGGTCTAATAAGCCCTTGTACTGTTGTACTTAAAATCCTATTGCAAAACTTATGGCGTCTCAAATTAAACTGGGACGAACCAGTGCCAATTGAAATTAAAAGGAACTGGCTAAAGTTAGTTAGTAATATAAATGCCTTGCATTCTGTTTCCGTACCCAGACATGTTATGTGTGTGAAACCAATCACACGTGAGCTGCATTGCTTCGTAGATGCATCTCAGGAAGCCTATGGGGCATGTGTGTATATGCGCACTACGGATGACTCAGACTGCACTACAGTTTGTCTTCTTTGTTCAAAGACTAAGGTGGCGCCGATTAAGCCTTTAACCATACCGCGTCTTGAATTATGCGCTGCGTTACTTGGTGCACGTTTGGTTGCCACGGTAAATAAAGCCCTTCGTTGTAGTATACATAAAACTACATTTTGGTCAGACTCAACTATAACGTTAGGTTGGATAAAATCACAACCTAAAATTCTTAAAACTTTTGTTTATAATCGCATTGATGAAATTCATGATCTGACTTCTAGAGATTCTTGGAGACATATACCTACAGACTTAAACCCAGCTGACTTAGCATCTAGAGGCGTAGACCCAAGTCAACTTGTGCACTCACCCTTATGGTGGACGGGTCCAGAATTCTTAAAATTAGATGATTCAAACTGGCCTCGTTCTCCTAATACAGAAAATATAAATTTACCTGAAATAAAAGTTTTGCAATCAAACGTGGAACCTGAAAATTCATTCATCAACTTGGAAAGATATTCAAATATAAAAAAACTGACAAGAATATTTGCTTACATAAATAGATTTACTCATAATTGCCGTCATAAAGAAAATAGATTAAAGGGGTCTTTAAGTGAAAAGGAACTGTCGCAATCATTAAATTGTCTTATAAAAATAGCACAGTTAGAGTCATTTAATAAAGAAATTAATCTTATTAAAAATAAAAAGAAACTTACCTGTTCGAATTTGTTGCAGTATTCTCCATTCATAGACGAGAACGGCGTGCTGAGATTGGATGGTCGGCTGAATAATACAGAATTTAACTTTGAAAGGAAGCATCCTGCTTTACTGCACGGAAAGCATCACTTAACGAAACTTTTAATGCAAGCCGAGCACCTCCGATTGCTGCACGCTGGCCCTCAACTTCTTCTGTCAAGCCTGAGGGAACGGTTTTGGCCTATTGGGGGGAGGACGTTGGCACGTAAAGTAGTAAAACAATGTATTATATGTACCCGTCATAGAGCCAAAACCATGGAGCCCCTGATGGGTCATCTGCCAGCTAGTCGGGTCACCCAAAGCTACCCATTTCAGATATGTGGTACTGATTTCGCGGGCCCTTTTCAAATTTCAAGTAAAGTAGGCCGAGGTAATCGTATTTCAAAATGTTATCTCTGTTTATTTATATGTTTTAGTACCAAGGCTGTACATTTAGAGACTGTAAGTGACCTGAGCACTAACGCATTCTTATCCAGTCTTCGCAGATTCATTTCGCGTAGAGGAAAACCTAAACAAATTTATTGCGATAATGGAACAAATTTTGTGGGGGCAGGTAATGAATTGGGCAGATCATTAGATGCAGGCATAAATTCAATTTATAGTTTCACAGCCGAAGAAGGAATTGAATTCAAATACAATCCTCCCTACTCGCCAACCTTCGGAGGGCTCTGGGAAGCAGCCGTAAAGAGTGCAAAGTTTCATTTAAAACGCATATTAGGAAACGCTAGTTTAACTTTTGAGGAGTTGAGTACGCTTTTCTCACAAATCGAAGCTGTTCTCAACTCCCGACCCCTTACTCCTTTATCATGTAATCCCAACGACCTTTCTCCATTGACCCCAGGGCACTTCCTGATTGGGCGGCCTCTGACGTCGCTACCATCGCCTCCTGCTATTGAAGAAAGAAAAATAAGAAACAGATATCAGCTGATTGAGACGCTAAGAGAGAGTTTTTGGAGAAGATGGCATAATGAATACCTCTCAGAATTACAAAAGAGAACAAAATGGCAATCACCTTATGAAACTCTAAGAGAAGGCTCATTGGTCGTATTCAAAGATGACAACCTTCCCCCCATGAAATGGAAATTGGGACGAGTCCATCGCTTGTTTCCCGGCAAGGACGGAGTCAGCCGGGTTGCAGACTTCAAGACTACCAGAGGCATCGAACGACGTGCACTAAACAAGGTGTGCCCCCTCTTACATGACGAGCATATCTTGGACGCACCATCAACTCCTACGGATCCCCCTGCTTCTACTGTGCCCCCCCCAGGATGTCTACGCAGTAGCCAGAATGGCGCGCGGGATGAAGGGCGAGGGGCGAGAGGAACGGCCGCGGCCCGGTCGCGCCGGCCGGCCACACTTCTCAGCGCGGCAGCGCCCATAACCAACGTTAACACGCATACCTAAATTTGTAATTTTGTCCTTTGCAAGTAAACCTAAACGTACATTATCCTTTCTTGTTTTATTTCCAACACTAGATAGTTATTTTTTACTATATTACTAACAAAACTTATAATAGTTGATAAATACTATATCTGTATTTTTAAGTTTTAACCCTCTCACATTTCATTAATGCTAGAACAAATTGTGCTTACATGCTTAAAGTTTCAGTCTAGCTTTGTAGACTGCTTTACTTTTCGTTATTCACTGACTGTTACTTGTTTTGTGAGACATGAATAAATAAAATAAAAATAAAATATAGGGTGACCAGATTTTTTGAAAGTGCCTTGTGTTGAGAGGTATCTGAATATCCTTTGTATGTTTTGCGATTTTTTGCGTTTAGAGTTTTTGAATTTTTTTTTTAAGAATCGTGTTTTTGGGGTTCCGTACCTCAAAAAAAAACGGAACCCTTATAAGATCGCTTTGTTGTCCGTCCGTCCGTCCGTCCGTCCGTCTGTCAAGACCGTTTTTCTCAGGAACGCGTAGAGGTCCTGTCCCTGGAAGCTGTAGAAAAATCAACCTTCTAAGCCAACGCAATCAAAAGATACAGCCATTTAGGCCGCAATTTTCCGCAATTTTTTGAAACTCGCACGGGAATCAAAACCTACAGGGTACTTCCCGTAAACTTAGAATCTTGAAATTTAGTACGAAGTCACGTCTTATAGTACAGATATAGGAAAAATTACGAAAACCGTAAATTTTCAGTTTCATCATATAAAAAAAATATTTTTGAAAATTTCAAAGATACTACTCCTTATCTACAGGTTTGTACGGAACCCTCGGTGCGCGAGTCCAACTCGCACTTGACAGGTTTTTTTTGTAACAGGAGCTATGCTTTTTAAAATCAAATGACCTCCTTATTTAAAACTTATACGCAAATCATGAAAAAAGCACCAGAAAGATCTAACAGCCAACCAAACAGAATGTCAAAGTGTGTGGCGACAAACCAAATGAACCTTTTTTATTGGGAAACAACTAAAGATGGCCACTAATGCGCAGTCGTCCACTAATACCCGCAATTCACCCTCCGGGGGCAATCTACGGGATTTTAGTCATGTTTCAACTATCGATAGTCTAATTTATCGATATTATGGAAACACATAAAGATGCACAGGCGTCCACTAATGCCCGTAACTCTAAGCCCCCCGGGCTAAAATTTTGTCGACATTTTAATGTCGACCAAATTTTATTTACACAAACAATTAAATTGATCACTTATGCCCAATCGCCCAGCGATTCTCGCAATTCACCACCCGGGGGCAATTCATGCGTATTTAGTGATGTTCCAACTATCGAAACTACTGTCTAATTATCGCCTTCACACCTTACTAATGTATAGTCGTTCACGTATCGGCATTTTACCGACCGGGGTCAATTGACGCGGTTTTAGTGATACCAATCAAAGTAAAGAATAACTAGAGAAGGACACCAATTCACTTTTGTTTGTTTAAAGCCAAACCACCAAACTCTGGACCAACGACGCAATTAACAAATTAACTCTGCTGTTGGTCCAGTAAGTTTTATTTTTCCCCATTTTTATTAAGTCAAATTTTTCGTGAATTCTTATCACACAATATAAACCATTATTGTGTATTTTAATGGCTATCTATTAAACGTCAATACTGAAGTATTTTGTTTGTCTTGAAGAGTTGTTAAATATCTACCCAAAACTAACTAGATTCATTATTTATATCTTAAAATTTGATCGCAGTACATGCTTGACAAAAATTTTGACCCTATTTTTCACGCTACCGTTCGTGTTTAACTACTGGGCTCGCAAGTCGGACATTTTATTTATCGATAGTGAAGCGAGAACATCACTACACTTATCGACACGATTGATTCCCCAGAAAGTTCAGCCCTAGCACAGGATTAACTCAGATAGCAGTTTGATTCATTTACTTTCTTTTGCTGGCTAATTAATGAAAAGAAAGTCCAACTTGGATTACTGAAAAGTCACAAACCGACTTGTGGAGTTGTTAGTTACGAGTAATAAGATTTGTTCTGCTTCAGCAGTCAATTTACATATATTTTTTTAACAAAATTTACAGCGCTCCTTATTACAATAAGTAATTAGGAAAAAGCTCATTATAAAAAAGGGGAAAAATAAAAAGCAATAATTATTTACCTACATGTGTAAAACCAATAACCAGTACTTTTTATATTTGGGAAGTAGTTACAAACAAATTTCATTTGTAGGTACTACTTATTGTTCATTGCCCATGCTTGCAATATCTTTAATTCTTTATGTTCTTCTCAGAACTGTACAAATAACTTCAGAAGCAACGCAAGCAACGCGCTAACTCCGTAAAAAGTACAAAAAAGATCCGTAAAGCAATTCCAGAGTTCTTTGTGCCCGGTTTATTTGCCAAGGGCCTAACACTTTTGTTCGCTTGCTGTAAAATCATAAAACGTTAAGTCCGTTAACTCCGTTCTGGATATATTATGCTGGTGCAAAAAATGAAAAAAAAACAGAGAACAGATTTACTGAGCAACGAGATTTTGTACATTACTTCTGACTATAATAGTTGCTGTTTTTTTTAAGATGCTAATAACCTAGTTTACCTAGAGTTACCTAGTTCAAAAACAAAGGTGTATTAGACTCCTTTCTTTTTTTTCCTTAAAAAATATATACCTGTTACTCAAAAAATGCAAGCATAAACGAAGTCATAATTATTATGTACCGTTGATGGGTACTTTATATGTTTTTGACGTGACAACGTCTTAAATTAGGTTGTTGCTCGGAGTCACTCATGAAAAGTGTAACGCCCGCTCACGTCTGTTACGATGAGTCACCGAACGAGAGAGAGGCCCGCCGGACCAGCGAATGCCTTGCGTCTCTCTCTCACTCAAACATGATCGGTCCGCCGCGCGCGCAGCACTAGAGAATTAGGCGCGTTGAAAAGACGTTGTCACGTAAAATCTTCGCCCGTAAAACCGACTTTACAGGCAACCATTTTTTTTTTATTTCAACTGCAAGACAACCCGAAGTTTTTCTTAGGAGAACAATTTATCTATTTTCAAGTTTAAGAGATTCCATCTTTAAAATATTTTTTACTTTCCATATTTATCCAACATTATTCCTAACAGTGCTATTGTCTGCCTTAACGGTTTAAAGCATGGTTCCTACCATGCTTTAAAACGGGCTCCTGCCCGTTTTACGTTAACAAATCCCTTTCTATCCTCAGACCTAGTCTTTAGAGGTCGGCACTTGTCACTTTGTCGTCGCGTGTAAATCCCCCTCCCTGCTGTTTGACAAGTTTTTGAGAATGTCGTGGCTTTGAACAATCGATTTAGAATAATCTTTGCAAATCCGCTTTGAGTCTTTTGTATTGAGGTTTGTTTATTTGAAATGGCGGACAAAGGACTTTATGCATTTGTTTGAGTAAACTGTTTAAAAAAATAATCATAGTTTAATTGTGGTAATGGCAGAAACTTCGAATACAGCGTATTTGGAACGCTCTGCTTAGGTCACAAAGCTGTGTTTTAAATCTTATAATATGCCTCGAGTGTGCCCTGGAATTATAGCTATGAGCCATGTAATGCCATTTCTTGCAAGCATATCTACCTACTGATGTTAATTACATTTAAAAAAAAACTTTACTTTATTACTTGGATACAAAAAAAAAACAGTGGTTGCCTGTAAAGTTGGTATACGGGCGAAAGTTTTACGTGACAACGACTTTGAGTGGTAAAATAATTTTAATGTGAATATTCATTCGTATAACATGAACCGGTGTGTATGCCTATCTCTCTCACTCTCTCTCTCTCGCTCTGTCTCTCTCGCTCTTAGGCGGGTTAACTGTGCTCGAGTGGAAGGGACGCGTGCCTTTCACTTTTTATGTCTGTCTCACTCGCTCTTAGGCGAGCTAACCATGCCCGAGTCGAAGGGACGCGTGCCTCTCACTCGCTCTCATTGTGAGCGCGGAACGTGAGCGGAGCGTAACGCAGTTTCTTAAAGTGTCACCCGGCAAACCAATTTATAAGACGTTGTCACGTCAAAAGGTTGAATTATTAAGGAATGAAAATATGCTTGTTTTTCGATATATTCGAGAAGTAGAATTGAATTCAAAAACCGCAATATTCCATCTATTTCAATCCTCACCTTATCACCATTCCTAACCTAGGCTCTTACTCCGTAATCGCTCGATTTTCGCTTAAATTCCTCCGGTATTCGATTCACTCGACTCGATAAATCGAGAACGTTTGTTTTCCGAAATCGTTCGGAAAATCTATGGGTGATAAAAGTGCGGTCAGACCGGACTATCGAATGGGATTCTGAGGTGCGGACGTCGAAATAACATTCTTTTAGAGACGCATTTTGTTTTCGGGTTTAGTCCCCAAACTTTTCGAATACGCAATTTCGTCACGTGGAAATAAAAAATCGGGCAAGTAAAATTTAACTCGTGCACGAAGATTTTAAGGGGAAAGAGGCACGAAGTTAAAAAAGTTTTTGGAATAATAGTTTGGAGTATACAGCGCCATCTAGCGGACACTTTATGGATGTAAACTATGAAAAATTCACGTTTAATTTATGTGAATTCGTCTTCTAATTAAATTTATTTATACTAGTTTTTGTTATTTTTGCTAAAGCGGCAAAAGTACATAATCTGTGAAAATCTGTTCTGCTATAAAACGGTTCAGAACATGAGTTACAGCCGTGTGACAGATAGACAGACGAGCACAGAAGTCTCCTTAATAGAATCCCGTATTTACCTTTTGGGTACTACCTTAAAACATGCCCGTGACAACATCACAATATGTACTTATTTGTTTTAAACAAATTTTATTATTACACACACTCTCTATATTTTCATGAGAAACAATACAGGGTGGCGCTTGAGGGTAGAAAAAGATTTCCCGAGATAACTCCCCGTTCGGGAACTGTTCAAATCATAACACGGGAGCAGTGACAGTGACAAACGTGCTATCTCTAGAGGCAAGCGAGGTAGGGTGTAAAGTACTAGCGATGGGCTATCTTACTAATATTAGAAACGTAAAAGTTAACTTTGAGAATCAGTTAGCTCAAGTGGCAATGGGCAGGGCACATAGCGCAAAGAACTGATGACCGTTTGGGCAGAAAGTTCTGGATTGGAGACCCTTCGACCAAAAGCGCAGCGTAGGACGTCCACCGACAAGATGGACAGACGACCTTGTAAAGATCGCAGGATCACACTGAATGCAGACCGCTTGTGATCGGTCGATGTGGAAAACTGTGGAGAAGGCCTATGTACAGCAGTGGACGTCCTTTGGCTGATAATGATGATGATGATGAAAAGTTTGAAATTATGTATGGATGATTGTTACTCTTTCACGTTAAAATCACTTAATGGACTTAAATGAAATTTTAACAGAATGTATTTTATATATGAGATTAACAGATAGTATAAAATTTATAAATTATAATTGTGAAGATAAAGGGTTCTCACGCGGCTGAAGACGAGGGCGGCCACTAGTAGGAAATATGATTTCAACTACATACGCTTCCGGTGATAAAAAAATATAGACACAGCTTCTTAGGTTTGACTTCTGTTTTTTTCTAACGCAAAAATACAGTGTATGGTAATAAGGAGTGTTTACAAAATCTCCATTAATGCTGCTGAAGACTTTTAAAAAAGCATTTAACTAGTGCTACTAGCAATGGATGAGTAAAATGCCATGACCGTTACCTTTCCCACATACCAACAGAAATGAAATAGTATTTGAATGGTACCTATGTACATATTAGCAACTAGATAACTTCGTAGCAAAAAAAATAAACCTTCATGAAAACAAACGATGAACTTATTTATTTTCTTAGAAAGCGATTTTCTTATCCATAATAAGGAAATAATTAACCTTTGTTTTTTTTCTGTACAACAACATAATAACAATATGATATTCTTATAATCATCGGTATCAGATTATTAATAAGAGTACATAAGAAAAACAAAAACATATAACAGGTCGCTCCTTCCTGTAACATGACACCAACCTATAACGGTATCCACAAGGAAATCTTGTGTTTCAAAGAAACTAAGAAATATGAACATAATTTTATGTAACATACAAAATGACAAATACTACACTGTCAGGGGCGACAGCTTTAGGTCTTTGGTCTTCAAGTTCTAGATTCATTTGTTTAATTTTATAAAATGTCTGCATTATTTTGTCTCATTTGTATCTAGGTGCGACATTGTTTAAAAATGATTTAAAATATGTGTTCTTTTATGCTGATGCTAAGTAACTTGTCGACCTATTTATTAATCTCATTCAAATTTAAATAATAAGTGAAAAAAGTCATCTAAGAAATTTAAACACATTTTAAGCGATGACGAGATATAGTGCGAGGGTTTTTTTTTGGTTGGTAGTTCCTTATGAAAATAATACAACACTGTCGTGATGTCGTTGCCAATGACATATCATAATTAGAATAAGAACATCTCTCAATCTATCTATCTATCGTCCTATAGGTTCATATTATGTAGTTTGTTTTCCCAAAACATGCTTTTCATTTAATGTACTTAAGGGAAGTGAATTAGCTGTTCAAAATTTATTGAAATTAAATTTGCAATTTTCTTTGTTCATTGAATTAAGCTAAAGGAAAATTCCTCGATTATTTTGCGGTCGAAATAATTTTATTACCATTCTACACTCGACTTGCTTTGGTTGCCTGAAAACTAATACGAATAGAGGGTATGCTCCCATGGGACACTCATTTCAGGGCTACCTACTTGTTGGGAGAGTGAAACTACAAGTATATTACAACAATGAAATATTAACGACCATTCCAGTAAAACTCAACACGACAGCGCGAAGAACTGATGGCAACTTAGGCAGAATAAAAATGGTAGGGCGTCTAATAATAATATCCTTCTGGCCAATTTCGACCACGGCGGCCAATCTCAACAGAGATCTAACTTCGCAGGAGATAATAGTGTATAAATGTAAGCGCAATATACAGGTGCCCTCACTGTTCCATCACTCTCAAAGTTCGGTGAGACGGCAATCCAACATGACCGGAGAGAGATCGGGCGCAGGACCAACGGCTTAACATGCTTTCCGAGGCACGCGGGTGTAACACCGCCAACTTCCCAACTCCGAGCTGTTTTTGAGAAATTCAGGACAGAACATCGAGGGCGTCTACTGGTAAGATGGAATGATGACCTAGTTATAATCGCAGTATCGAATTGGATGCAAGCTACTAGCAGCCAATCTGAAAGTCTATCGAGGAAGACTTTGTATGGCAGTAAAAAAAATGTGACGTAGCGCGAAGAACTAATTGCCGCATTTAGCAGATTAGGGCAAATAATGACATGTGACAAAGCGCGAACAACTGATGGTTCTATAGGCAGACTCAGAGGCATTAGGCGTCTAGCGGGAAGACGGACTGAAAACAGCATTATTGAACTGTAAACAAGCCACTTGTAGCTAATCTGGGAGCCTATAAAGGGAAGCCTTTGATTAGCGTTGGCGTGTTTCGATTTTAATTGATAATGATGACCATGATGTTAAAATGGTATGACTTCTACAGAGAAAGCAAAGTAGGGTAGAGTGTGAGTGCAATTTGGTGGCCAGCAATCCAGCTGGACCCAGCACATTTTCTACAAGCTGGATCCAGTATATTTACGCGATATTTGATGAATCCGCACTGGGTTTCCGTAAATCTAGCAAGTTTAGCTAGACTAAGCCGCACAGCCGCGCTGGATTCTTGCAAACCCAGCAAAGAGTGAAAAATTGCTGGAATGTGATCACTTGTGGAGAGATAATGGCATGTCTTATGTAGCAAACACCAGTCACTCGTAGCGTAGTGGACGCACCCGAGGTTGTATTGGCTAGATGACACCACCAATCGTTTACATACTTTTTATCAACTGTCAAAACGGTCCGCCTCCATAGATTTTGTATGGGAATACGAAAACGTGTCGTCACAGTCATGTATCAACAATCAGAGTGAATTGACCGAATATTTATTGAGTTTTGTGTGTAAAAAAAAATGGTTTCTACAGCTTTTTAGAAATATACTGGTTGTATTAACTTCATATGGGCTATGTTTTTTAAACGCCTTGGTCTTGAAAATATTTAAGATAGGTGTCATCATGCCTATTGTAAAACATGATTTCTGAAGAAAAAATTCCGCGCCTTGGCTACATCGTGCAATTATCGTACACGAAATTGATGGGCCACACATTTTTTTTCAAATGCTCCTACATTGCTCTTACCAAAAATCTTTTCATTTAATTTTCAGCTGGCAACCTTGTATATCCTGACAAGTGGGGTTCGCCTCTGGGGTCTAACCCTATATGTATGTTTCAAGGCACCGCCCATAGGGACAGTCGGACTTTTAGTGCGATATAGTTCGAAATTTGTTGGCTAAGCCGTTAAATTAGGAGTTGTGTCGGATTCGGGGTTGTAGAAGACCTTAACTTCTACTATTTTGTGTACTCGTTCTTAAGTATTATTATTTATTTATTTAACCGGACCACAAAAGATCCAAATAGGGTAAGTAAACAATACATCTTACACACTATATTAGTATGTTGGCTTATGTGCCACATTAAGGGACAAACATGGAGGTAGTCGCCCTGAAATGACTTTCATGATACCGTTGGAGCTGTCGCCTGTCGCGCCCTGAACATCAGGGAAGCTTGTTTCTTTCTGATAATAGCCGCGAATCTATCTGTATGCGCCTCTGCGGACATGGCGGACGCACTTCAAAAACGAGGCAGCCCCAGCAGTATCCTGAAAACATTGTTAAATTAGACTCGCAGAGCGTTGTACGATTTTTGAGTATATCTGACCCAAAGACTACCAGTGTACAGTGTGTAGTGAAGTGCAATAAGCAGTACTTTGGGTTTTGCTAGAATAAAAGCCTGGGTACATGCAACATACCTATTTTCGCGGTGACTCGCAACTAACAGAAACTTTTTAACCACCTGCAAAAAAGGGTCGTATAAGTTAGACCCTTATATCTGTTTGTGTGTGTATTGTTTTTTAGTGTGTACGTATGTGACATCGTAGCTCCCGAACGATTGGGACGATTTCAAAGCCATTTTTTTTGTATTCGAAAAATAATTTAATCAGGGTAGTTCTTATCTATGGCTGGCTAAAATCCGTCTAGCCCTTGAACCTCATCAGCTGTTTTCCTGCCTCACTTCAAATGAACATTCCAGTTCGAAAGTTAATCGTAACATTGGTAATAGCCTTACATCCGAGAGGTCCTGGGTTCGAATCCCAAGGTCGAGCCAAGATTGCTTCTGAGATTTTCTGTCATGAATTTCTCAAAACAGCTCGGAGTCGGGAAGTTGGCGGTGTTACACCCCCGTGCCTTGGAAAGCATGATAAGCCGATGGTCCTGCGCCTGATCTCTCTCCGGTCATGTCAGATTACCGTCTCAGCGAACTTTGAGTGATGGAACAGTGAGTGCACCTGTGTGCACTATAATATCTCCTTCGTAGTTGGCTGATCTCTGTTGAGATTGGCTGCTGTGGTCGAAATCGGCCAGGAGGACTATTACTATTACAAACAGCGAATAGCAAGCTTTTCGTTTTGACGTGTGAATTAATGCATTTCGTTTTCCGTAGTAGACTTTCAGAATCTAGTTACACACTACGCTTTTGACACAGATCATCATAATGAGGTGTCACAGGTTTAATTAAGTCATCATTAGGCACCTTCTGGGTACTGCAAAAAGATTCTAAGTTAAAAATGACAAACTATTTCTAGATTAAGTTTTTTTCTAACCAAGATGTATGCCTGCAATCTAAGGTGTCTATTGAGTACCTAAGTAGATAGTACAATAAACTAACAAACACTTAAAAAAATATTTTACAAGCAAAAAAAGTCAGTCAAAGTTCATAAGGCAAATGAAAAATTCGGTAGCAATATTTGATTAACTTGCAGATTCGGTCAGCCCAGGATTAAATTAAACTTTAATCAATGCATCGTGAAAAGCCGATTGAAGAAAATATTTTTCATTATAATACCATTTTGCAGCAAGCCATTTACGTACGGATTATTCGTTCATATAAAGCGAATATTAATAGCGTGCATACTATTTTTGACCGAAGAAAAAAATTAGTTCTGATTGATGATTGAAAAAAATATTTTTCATCATTACCATTTTGCAGCAAGCCATGAACGTAGAGATTATTCGTTCATATCAAGCGAATATTAAAAACTGTGTAGCGTGCATATTATTTTACGTTTCGTTCGTGTATTTCTGGGCTACTTCTTTTGACCGGAGAAATAAATTAGTTCTGATTGCTGATTGAAGAAAATATTTTTCATCATAATACCCTTTTGCAGCATGCCATGAACGTACGGATTATTCGTTCATATTAAGCGAATATTAAAACTGTGCAGCGTGCGTACTCCTTGACGTTTCGTTCGTGTATTTACGGGGCTACTACTTTTGACCGGAGAGACTAAATTAGTTCTGATTGATGATTGAAGAAAATATTTTTCATCATAATACCTTTTTGCAGCAAGTTATAAACGTATGGATTATTCTTTCTTAACAAGCGAATATTAAAACTGTGCGGAGTACGTACTCCATAACGTTTCGTTTGTATATTAGGGGCTACTACTTTTGACCGAAGAAAATAAAATAGTTCTGATTGCTGATTGAAAAAAAAAACATCATAATACCATTTTGCAGCAAGCCATAAACGTAGGGATTATTCATTTATATCAAGCGAATATTAAAAATAGTGCAGCGTGCGTACTCCTTAACGTTTCGTTCGTGTATTTCGGGGCTACTACTTTTGACCGGAGGAAATTAATTCGTTGATGATAAATATTTTGCAAAGTGTAACATTTGGGCTACACACACGACATGTGATTTTCTGTCGCCGCGTCTCGCTACTTACAGCATGTCAACTAATCGCCACGCCTTATTTACAGATGGTGGCGAGTAGCGGCAACAGGATGCCTCAGTTGTGGCCTGGAACTCAAATATGATGACAAATTTACCCATTAAATTAACCAGAATTTGCCCGTTTTTTATACTTTTCTAGAATTTACAGCGTTCTCTATCTATTTGATTGATTCAAGTTTTATTTTACGCTTCGTTTGACGGGCACTCACGTCTAGTCGCTTATCTAAGTCTGATTGAAACCAAACCACAGTGCATTTTGTTTTGATAACAGTAATAAAATTGAAATTAAATCGCAATTGAAAAAAAACAGACTGCCAAAGGTGGGACTCGAACCCACACCTCTCGCAAACAAGCATTAGCAATCGCCCGGCTTGCGAGAATGTGGGCTCAAGTCCCGCTGAGCCAGGCCGAATTTTCTTTGAGTGTGTTTAAGCGCTGTTATAGCTAAATATATATTAAGTGAATACTAAAAATGCTTGCTAGAGAGCTAGCCAAACATTAGCAGTACCTATGTTCTTTTAAAGAAACACAATACATACAATACTAATTACTGCAAAAAAATACGTCTTTCTGATTTGGGATTAACTTTTAGTAGGAAACGTCTTTAGTGAGATATAACAATCCTACAAAATTAAACCGTATTTTGGACTTAAAAAGCTTTCAAAAATCAAAATCTGTTAAATGTTACATATTCAAACATTCACAAAACTACAGTTTCGTTTTCCAACTTACCTACTGATTGATACTATACTGTGACTCGAGCAATAAAATGCTATGTGACACTATCAGATTGCTTTAGATTTTGGTACTTATTTCCAGTATTTACATGCATTCATGTAAAGCAATGTCAATAGAGGTGACATTTGTAAGTAATCGCGTACCTACTAGATAATTTAATACAAAGTTATTAATTCCCTCTTTGAAGTATCTGATTAATTAGCAAAGGAATAAGATATACTGAGGTACCTGTATTTGTCGCATTTAAGTCGTAAAAAGAAAATGTAACATGATTTGCTTCATTATAATTTATGTTTGCTTTCTGTACGCATAATCCTACAAAGGACTTTTTATGTTGCTTGAAAAGCACTTGATTTTTTGTCTTTTAAGCCTCTTGATCTTGAATAAATAGGACGAGACTTTCCCTATTATTTAAAAAGATGTGCCTTGTAACCGTGACTCAAAGGTACATACCGATGACTGGTAGAGAATGCTTTAAGGAGTTGATTCCACCTTTGGTTGTGCAATAAAACATAAATAAATGAGATATACAACAACATCACTTACATTGATTTGACTCCGTGGTAAGTAGCTAAAGCACTTGTGTTACTGATATCAGAATCAACAGTGGTATTACAAATAAACTAAAATAAATACACACACCCACCAGTACAAACATACAAGGTCATGCACACAAATGTTTGAACAGTGCGGGGATCGAGCTCGAGACCTCTTGGTTAATAGTCAACTTTTTGACCATTACACCAAAGTGGTCGTCAAATGCATTTATTTGAACTTTTATGGTAGCCTGATGAGTAGTTCTTCGTACCTATGTATAAATTCGATATGTTAGTTCTGTACATTAGGGATTTAAAGGGTCATAGACAACGAAATAAAATTAGTTCGTCAGTAAGAAAATTAAAAATAATAGATACCAACGTTCTTTTTAGTTTTCGATTAAGTCGGAAATAATAACCAAAAAGTTACGGAGGACTATGTAACAAGTATGTAGTAAATAGTATAAAAATACTAACGCAAGCGTGACGCCATGCGATATTTGAAATCAATGTCACAGCGTCATATGTGTTACCTATTTATTTATTTATTTAAGTTCTGCACAAACATGTGTACAATGGTGGACTTAATGCCGAAGGCATTCTCTACCAGTCAACCATAGGGCCAAGCAGAGAAAATTCAGGCGGTGCACATGCAGTAAAAAGTAAAGTAAAAAGTTAACTGAAGTTATTTAAGTACTGTAACAAACCTATTATTCATACGCCGACGGCCGCCGCGCGGATCCGAATACTTTCTCACTCGCACTGTCACCCCTCTCGATCACCTCTAACGAAGACGCCCGAAGACATCACGGAAACCCCCGAAGCCGAGCTCCGGTCTCTATATAAACGGCCTGCGCGCCATACACAATTGTCTTCCTTTCCCAGTTAGCGACCATACTGGAGCGATAGCCCCGCAGTCCTCCAAGTATCGGTCAGTACGGCCAACGAATGCGATAGCCCCGCAGTCCATTCTTGAAGCCCTGTGTTAGGTTTAGATCACTTATAGGATAGGAGTGCGATAGCCCCGCAGTCCACTCTGATTCCTGATAGGTTATTAGTTCATATAAGCTGTACCATTGTGTGAAGAGATTGAATAAACAACATATTGAACCATTGGCGTTTTACTTGCTCCCTTCAGTACAAAATAAAATAATTTATATTAGGTAAATAAAATAAACAAATTCAACAAGCTTTTATGATCGAATTTTGCATTATGATCAAAACTATAAATTCAGCTCAATCAGACACAGGAAAATTTAACTCGCAAGATTTGTTGAACTCGGAAGAGGATAATTAGTGAAACTAAACAAATGTTTGTAAACTAACAATATCAGGTCACTCAGAAAGCTTTACAAAAAATGTTTTCTGTATGACAGACTGGCTGGTTGTATATATTTTTTTTGTAAAAATGATCTTTTTTAAGTAAAAAAAGATACCTTTCAATTTCGAAACTTCACTCGACTTTTTTACGGGCCATTTTAAATTATCTTATCTGACTGCACTGACCTCTATACAAGTACGCGTACTTGTATGGTAGAGGTCAGTGTCTGACTGACATGATTCTACGCCGGGAACATTTTCGCGCTATGATTTTCTATGATTTTTAATGTCGCCTGGAACCGGACGAATCGTCTCCGAGGGCTCTTCCAAAGCAACTGTTTGTCGTTGGTACCATGAATTCAAGGTCGTTTTTACTTTGGGGGATGAAGAAAGAAGTGCCCTTTAACCGCTGTTACAGAAGAAAACGTACTAGCAGAGAAAAGTTTTGTTCAAGTCAAAAGGCGAGTAACGTTTCAAGAGTTTTCGCAAAACTTTCTGAGTATCCTACGTATTTATACGATTTTATTAAAAAATCTAAAAATCGGCACTAAAAAAATGTAATCATGCCTATTAATGTTGTTAAACATCACGAGCTGTCAGAAATGAACTTTTGCAAAAATCGTTGATTCATGAAAGATCTTGTTCAACGAAATACAGATGAAGACAAGATAATCGGCCTTGTTAATACTAAATCACGGTGGCAATCTGAATAGGCGCCATTAATTAAAAGTCCATTTGAAGTGAGCGGTTTTACAGATACAGCGTTTTTGATCCTCCACTAAAAAGAAGGGTGTTATACAGTTTGCGGTGCTTTGTCTTTTGTGTGTGTCTGTCTGTTGCATTCGTAGCTCCCGAACGAATGAACCGATTTCAAAGCGGTTTTTATTCGAAAGATAACTATTGCTGGTCAAAATCGGTCCAGCCCTTGAAGCTAACCACCTGTTTATCTAACTCATTCGGGGGTTTTTCAAATGGAAAAATTGTATTTTTTAAAATGATTTTTCTTACACAGAATAGTTGAAAGCACCCATTAAAAGTTCTCTACCAATCCGCACTGAGCCCACGTGGGGGAGAGTGGCTTGTACCATCTCATGGGTGAGGCGAGGCCTGTGCCCAGCAGTGGGACGTACTGAAGTAGACTATTACGACGATAACCACCTTTGACCTAATTCTATCCTGCAATCTTTAGAAGGTTTTAGTCTTTCTTGCTAACGGACAAAATTAAGCTGCGGTTTGTAGCCCCAACGGAAAAAGAGGGGTGTTTTAAGTTAGTGTCTGTTTGTGTGTTTATGTCTGTGGCATCGTAGCTCCCAAACAAATGGACCGATTTCATTTCGTTTTATTACATTCGAGAAACAATTCAATACGGTAGTTCTTAACTATTGCTGGTCACAATCGGTCAAGCCGTTGAAGCTAACCTGCGTCATGCGGGAATTTTTTAACTGGAAAAGTTTAGTTTTCCACAATCAAATGAGTCTATTTGATATAAAAAAAATGAGAATAAAATATTTATATTTGAACGTTGTTATTGACAGAAATGTACTAAAATCAATCATCTACTTAGTATACGCAACAGACCACGTGCCCAACGATTTTATTATATGGGACCTAATTATTTTTCAGCTTTTAGTACGTTACTAACAATAAAACCATTTAAATAACAAAAATATTCACTCATTTTTTATTATTAAGATTTTAGTTTCATTACATTCGCAGTGCCTACTTTTTTATAGCGAACTGTTTTCTACAAGGCAAGTTCTTTCATTTGATACCCATATTGAGTATTGGCGGCCATCTTGAATTTTTATCTTTATTGGTTTGTATTGTTAAACCGTTTAAAAAAGCATAGCTTATGCCATCAAAATCTAGAGCTTTTCTACGCCAACGGCCGTCCGTTTTGTCCTACAACTACATACTTTAATTACTACGATTAATACAAAAAAAATGATTATTTTAGATGAGCATTATTACGTCAAGAAGCAACTACTAATATTAAAGGTAAAATGAACATTAAAAACAATTTAGAATTGTTTATGAAACGATTTGATTAAAACAAGATTAAAATCTGACTTACTATTTATTAAAACATTTTAACGACGGCTCTATTTCAACTTCTTACGTTTGTCAAATTAATTATGAGAAATATTTCATAATCTATGAAAGGAATGAAATTTAACATCACTTGAAAATTCCGGCCAAATCTGAATCTGCCAGCGTTGATTCTAAGTAAAGATTTCCATCTGAAAAGTCTGGCTAAGCATTTTCAATTGTAATTATCAAGCAATGGAACGACCCCGAATTGTTTGGAGTAATTTAATTTTTTTGTCGACATTAAAGTTTGGGTGAATACATTTTTGTATTTATTATTTTAGCATTAATTTTTAATTTAAAAATTATTGATGTTTTAAGCGCTGGGTTGTTAATATTTTTCAAATACGCTAGTCAAGTTTTAAAAGTATAATAATTTTACATCTCCAACAGAAAGTTCAGCACTGATCTTTTGACTCAATTAGTGGCTTATATGATACTGCACTATCATTTTCAGAAATCTTCATATTACTTTATATATTAAGTACAGGCAGTCCTGTACTAAGAATAAAAAATAGTTTAAAAAACAAAAAAAAGACGCTTTTATTGTTAACTAAAAAAGAGAAAATAATTTCTGAGTACAAAGAATTTATATTACAGTAGAGTAAAAAGAGTGGGGTGCACTTTATGTTGTTTTCATAGTTCTCTTTTTTTAGTTGAAAATATTAGAAAGATTTTAATATATCCAACCAAGCAACCCACGCTTTTTACTCTACTGTAATATAAATTCTTTATACTCAGAAATTATTTTCTCTTATTTAGTTGGCAAAAAAGCGTGTTCTTTTTTAGTTTCTTAAACAATTTTTTTAAATTATTTTTTAGTTAATAAGGATAGTGGAAAATGATATCAAATTATTGCATTGTCATTGGTACTTGATAGTGTGCAAAGCTCAAATTAATCCGATTGCTGGAAGTTGGTGAAAATTGAGCTCAAATATTCCGCTACATACATACAGCCCGAGCTAATAAAAGCTTGTTAAAAATATAGCAAAGCTACATTTTATCCACCATCATTCACCCAATTTTGATATTTTCCATTTATCTACCCCCATACCGAAAGGTGAACAGTACGAACAAATAGAAAATCTTTGGGAGCACGTCAGTAGATTCCTTAAGAAATCTTTTTTGATGTATCCTTCAACCTATCCTTAGCCTGCCACTCTTACACGAATAACGACAACGAGTCTACTTCGGGGGATGGTTCAACTTACAAGAGTTTGTCTGCAACACTGTGCATCTCTTCACTTATTACCTATAATTCTGTTTCGGTGACGTTATCAAGAGATGCTTGTGGCGCTATGGTAGTGATAACCAAAGGTAACATAGCAATGCAACCTAAAACGCGGTCATAATAATAATAGTCCTCCTGGCCGATTTCGACCACGGCGGCCAATCTCAACAGAGATCAGCCAACTACGCAGGAGATATTATAGTGCTCAAGTGGGTGCGAAATACACAGGTGCACTCACTGTTCCATCACTCTCAAAGTTCGGTGAGTCGGCAATCCGACATGACCGGAGAGAGATCAGGCGCAGGACCAACGGCTTAATGTGCTTTCCGAGGAACGGGGGTGTCACACCGCCAATTTCCCGACTCCGAGCAGCTTTAGAGAAATTCATGACAGAAAATCTCAGAAACAATTTTGGCTCGACCTGGGATTCGAACCCAGGACCTCTCGGATGTAAGGCAGAAACTTTGCCACTACACCAACGAGGCAGTCATATTTAGGATGCCTCGTTGGTGTAGTGAACTTTGAGAGTGATGGAACAGTGAGTGCACCTGTGTATTGCGCTCACACTTGTGCACTATAATATCTCCTGCGTAGTTGGCTGATCGATCTCTGTTGATATTGGCCGCCGTGGTCGAAATCGGCCAGGAGGACTATTATTATTTAGGATGGGTGTCCATTCCGACCATAGAAGTGAAGCTATTTACAACAGCATCTTCGTATGTGTTGTGTTTCCAGGTGCATCTTTTGTGTCACATTGTGAGTTGTATTGTAAGTCCTGCGACTTCCAGCTCTAGTTTTTCAAGCGGTTTCAGCTGCATGTATTTGTGTTTCTGCGCTGGTGTCGCTTATTGGAAAACAAAATAATTTTATTTTTCAACTTTTAATAATAATAATAATAAATTGTTTTAACGAACACACCAATTACCTAGCTCCAAACTAAGCGTTAGCTTGTGCTATGGTGGCTAGAATAATATAGTAAAATAACTTTAGTCATGGATGTCCGCAAAGTAACGCCTGATTCCATCAAGCATCTTCGTGTTTCGGAAGGTGTATTAAGCTGATGGTACCGGTCAATATCAATCGATATTAGTCGTTAAGCCTGATCGGAGGCCCCCTCTGGCAGTAAGGTTGACCACTCACCGTACAAACACCAATCCGCAGTCAGATCGTGAGGAGGAGTATGGCTTGCACCACCTCATAGTTTAAGGTGAAGCTTGTGCTCAGCTTGATACTATATAGTCATTCAAATATTAATTGTGTTTAGAGTTAGATCCGTAATTAAGTATTTAGTTATATCATGTTTGTTTCAAGCCTACAAATTTAGTAGTGCTGGTTCTATGTACATAAATAATGTTAAAACAAAAATGATCCTTTTTAACCGGCGACGAAAAAGAGTTATAAGTTTGACCGCTATTGTTTGTGTATGTTTGTGTATGTTGTGTATGTCTGTGGCAAAGTAGCTCCCGAATGGATGGACAGAATTAAGTGCAGTTTTTTTTCAAATTCGAAATATAAATCCCGGTGGTTCTTAGCTATGGCTGTCGTTGAAGCTCACCAGCTTTTGCTGGTTTTATAGTTGGCCTAATCCCATAACTTACACCACAAAATAATGAAGTGGAAGGAGCCATTATGGAAATTGGGAGCAGGCTCGCCTCATCCGGCAAGCAACCATTCTGATGTTTGTCGTATTTTCCGATTGCAGGATTTCACTTTGGATGCCTTGAGTTGACACATTTCGGCTGTTATTGGATCGAATTAGTGCGAAACAATTATTGGGTGCTTTGTGTTTTGTTGAGTTGTTTTAGAACAGATCGGAATTTAGGAGACTTCAATTTATTTGTCTAAATAAGACGGGTAAGCTTGTTTTAATTTGAAATTTAGTTTAATAGCTAAAGGTCGCATTAACCTTTTATGTTTACACGTCTGTTGGTTCGAGTGCGTAATTTTGTATGAAACATTGTCACAAAAACTAGGACCCTAATACGCTGATTTAGTTTCGCTGATTAAGCTAAGTATGTGAGTAAGTTCTGTGACGTGAGAATAACATTTCATGTTTTATAAATAAGGCAATATCATCACATAATGTGAATAACTGCCAAAACTGGATATCTAATTTTATTTTAAATGCCATCTGCATTTGTACCAATTCTTTTGATAAGTCAGGTTTTTCAAATGATTGAGGAAAGTGAGACCCTTGTACCTAACTATGGAAAGGAAATTTCTCATTTCCGTAGTCAAAATCGCGGGTACCGTTAGTTCATAATTCACCGTATAATTCCGGTCGTGTCTCATACGGCGGAGCGCATTTGTTTTTATATAAGTGCAGCCGAGCTCTGATTCAGAACAAATGGTTAATTTTAACAGGGTTATCAACCTCAAGAAATGTTCGAAATGATATTAAAAAATTTATTACACACACTCGCTAAATATATATGAAAAGACATAACACTTAAAAAATATTTTTGGCTCCGGTCATCAGGGAGGATTCGAACCCCCGACCTTTGGAACCTTAATGGAGTCGTTGAATTTTGTAAGTGCTTTCTAACGCTTTAAGCCAGCGTATGTTTCATCGATGATTTTGGGAGACACCCTCAAATTACCTGAGAAAAATATTTTTACAAATATTTTAACAATCGGTTAGTTGAAACAGGCCAAATTTATTTATTAAGTTTTTTTTGCGTTCACAAGGAAATGAAATGTTATGTATGAAAAGTTTTAAATTCTCCATTAAGTTTTGACAGCCCTACAGCAAAGGAACGGCTTCATAGAATTAAATAAGACACGTAGACCACGCGTGTGTAATTATTTTAGTCCAGTGGGATTTGATTGTGCTCATCCAACGCTTTGAAACAACTTTTCTCTTTATAATTATTATGTACAGCGAATATCATTAAAAAGTTGTTCAACCCTGCAACGGATTTCACTTTTTAACTTCATAATGATGAGGTTCTGCGCGTTTCAGCTTATGAATATACGTTATAGGTAATAGTTTATTAAAGTTACGAAACTAAATAACTGACTGACATATTAACTACTCGTATTGGCCACACACAGTACAAAGTGCTATAAAACGTTACATTTTACGGCAATTAATAATTCCTCTTAAAGTGAAGATAAGCTATGGTAAAAGGTATATTAAGTGTTGGTCCTCGAAAATTTAGCTTGGATTTCGAAGATATAACCTTTGAGGTTTTCCTCCGAAAGAACCAATTTAGCAAAATGTTTTCCCAGCACCACATAAAACAACTAAACAACCGGTAAGAACCCTATTGTTCTAAACACCAAAATTCCGTTCTGAAAACCGTTAAATCAGTGCTTGTGACGTAGCAAATTTCCCGCCGCCATTTTGGTCGTGATTTCGCGCCAATCGAGCTCATTACGGCCGCCATTTTTATCTGTTGCGTTCGAAAACGGATTAGTGTTGTGTTTGAAAAGCAATTGTCGACGGATTACGGGATTGCCGGTTGAATTTATTCATCGTTCGTTCGGAAAGGAACGGCTGTTTGTGTTATTGTGTAAGTCGATTTAAATTAAACGATGCTTAGAAGATTTGTCACATTTTGTACTCAAAATATCAAATGCTAATAACAATTTGACAGTAAAGTGTTTTTTGAGACATTATGAACGTGAAAAAAATTGAAAAACGCCCTACATAAGCCAGGACATATGTATACATAAAACAGCTGGGGAATTTCAACGGCTAGACGATTTTGAACAGCTATAGTTGAGAACCACTGTGATCAAATTATTTTTTGAATAAAATAACCTCATTGAAATCGATCTATCCGTTTAGGAGCTACGAGTCTAGGTTAAAAATGAGCACTAAGGCCCAGGACCCACCTGCGGGATACTGTCGCCGCAAGCGCAACCTGCGACTGTAAGTGATTTGATGGCGGTTATTGGTTGACACACTGTCAGCTACAGTGCCGCGGGTGTGCGTTGACGCTAGTGGTCGGATGATGGTCCACAATTTCCATCGTTCTCATTTTAAATTAGTTTTATTAAAATAAAAATAAAACTAATTAAAAATGATGACATTAGCCAGAAGAATATCTGGTGGGCTTCAGCGGCTGGAAGGATTTTGACCAACCATAAGAAGCACCGTGATTAAATATCTTATGAAACAAAAGTGCACTAAATCGAATAAAAATCTATTTACTATCTATTGTCCAAATTAAATTCTAATCCAGTCCTACAACGCCATATATAACTAATTTCTTTAATCATTTAGAAAGAACGGTAAATTTTGAATTTAAAATCTACTGACAAAGCTAGCTTATCTAGCTTCCAAGGCTAGTCTTGCTTATGAGTCAGGTAAATCTTCTAGGTAAATTAATGTTGGACTACAAAAGGTGTCTTAACACCACTACTTTGAGACGGTTGGACCAAAATACCACAGTATAAAGAATGCTTTAGAGAAGCTTGTGAAACTAAAGTAGTTTAGCTCTTGCCAGAATATTAATATTTACGTCGTTCGTTATCACATGAAAAGTTGACAGGATGTTAGCAAATAATTATTATATTTATTTTAAGGAGAGACAGCTTTTATGTATTCAAAACGTCACCCATCCTTAAGGTTCCAAGTTCGATCACCGACAGGCCAAATTATCTTCTACTAGTTTTAACCCGCGACTTCGTCCGCATCAGGTAGTTTTGTTTTCCCGTAATACAATTTTATCCTAATATAATTCAAAGCTTTGATAATTTAGTACTGAAAGCGATGAGATTCCTCGGAAAGTATTTTTTCCCATGGGAATGCGTTAATTGTTTTCCCGCGGTCAAAAGTAAGTAGTAAGTGTCTTTTCTTAAGTCTCAAACTATCTTGTTACCAAAGTTCATTTAAATCTGTTTAGTAGTTTAGGCGTAAAAGTGATCGGCCCGCTTGAATTTCCCCATAGGAATGCGTCATTTTTTCCGCGGTGAAAAGTAGCCTTCGTCCTTTGTCGGGTATCAAAATATCTCCATACCAAATTTTATGCAAATCGGTTCAGAACAAAAAGACAGACAGAGTTACTTTCACATTTATAATATAATATTAGTATGGTTTTTGTTATTGATAATTATTTTATTTTTTACGCCACCTTTTTACCTATATCTGGAGCAAATGAGAATTAATTTTGTTGCTATAGTCGCTCCTAGAGAAACCATACAAACGCAGAGACAAGCCACACTGTCACAAAACCAAACTCTAAGTACCTTGCATACTGGATGACACGTTTATAAACTGTGTCTAGACAACGATGTCCCGCTGTAAGCCAGGATAAGGCGGATCTCCCCACGCTACAGGTGGCGATGTATGCTTCCATTAAAGTATGCTAGTTATCGTTGTGAAGGCTAACCTTCTTCATTAAGGTTGCAGGTGTGAAAATCTTAAAATACTCTTTGTCTTAATTTGACTTTGTCAGACAACTAGCATACCGCCAGCGACTTTGCTCGTGAGGAAATCGGTTATCTGATAATTAGGCATGTTATAATAACTTTTCTCATCAAGGATAATGTAGTATTCTAATGGTTATGTCTAACCTCTAAATTTTGTGACATCTATCCCAACAGGGAACGCAGGATAACAGGGGATACATGCCTAACCAATATAAATTGCGTTTAGGATCGCACTCACCGGAAAATGGGCATCTGTCCTCCAAAATCTTTGAATTCATTTTGGCATTGCATGCTGTCGCTACGAGCCATACAACTGAGTCAATTAAGATAGAGTTAGAGATTCTTTTGACAGATATAAAAAAAAGTTATCGAATTCATCTGTGAAACTAATGTAAATAAAATCGGGTGTTCTATACCACTGGGGCATCTATCTCGGCTTTACTAACCAGGCAGCTCATGCTTCCATAACTTATCTTGCAAAACAACATATACTATGTTTTTATCCAGCATCGTCAAACAACGATATGTTCCAAAGGCTTTCCTTGGTAAACCAAGGTTAATCTCTGAAGGATCAATACCTAACAGGTAGTTTAGTGCCCAAGCTTAAGTACTCTGTCTGCTAGGATCATAGTGTAGCAAGTTCCTTGTAAGCCTTGGGGCTAAGGATAAAACCTTTCACACAATATTATTATTCGCCGCGTCCTAAGTAAGGATGGGTACTTTTTTGTGAAAAGATCATACTGTTGAGAACTTTTGACCTAACGTAAGACCGAGATAGATAGAGCCTAATATTAAAAAAAAATTGATAAAATCAGATGTTACATTGCGGAATTCCATGACTAAAGCCGAAAAAGAAAATTGTTTTGCTTAAAATTTCCACTAAACGACGCCAGCGCAGGAACCAAAATACATCCAACACCGTAACCACTTGAAAAGCTAGAGTTGGACGTCGCAAGACTTTCAATACAACTTAAAAACGTGACACAGAGAATGTACCTGGACGCAACACTGACACCATTACAACACTCGACGCATTTCGCCACTACACGTAGCATCCTCAGGAGATGTTGTCTCTTCGACAGACTACGAGCGACATGAGTACTTATTAAAAGTATTTTATAAGGGTTAGTTTAATCATGAACCGAGTTCTAAGGCCTTAAGGTTAACACTGTCATTCGCGAGTCACAGCGACAGAACCTATGCAGCAGATATGCGTTGTCGGTTATAGCACCGATACCCACCATAGCTGACATATTAAATTCCCGTATTGTGCTTTAATCAAATATAACTTACTTCTGGATAGGAAATCTCATGTTTTATCTCAAAATATTTTCCTCAAACTTTATACTTTATTTCCCATAAAAATGATAACGCCACGGTCGTTACTGCCATGATCCCAAAGGCGTAAATCTATCCCTTCCGCAAAAATGTCCTGAAACTATTTAGCACTTAAACTCGATCACAATACAAATACAAACAAAAGGCCCACACATTTATTAAGTTTTATAGCTTTTAAGTCTTTTAGGGCACCTGGACAAAGTCATATTGCATATTCAATCGACGAAACTTTTTATTTACTGAACGCATCGTTTGCAAATGTAAGGAGTTGAAATTTGCCTTTGCTGAGGTGGCAGCATCTTAAATATTGCGGTGCTGCTTTGCTTTTCATTGTAGCGCTGCTTTTCCCAAAAAAAAGTTAAAGTTTTAAATTTTAATAAAAAAATATTTACTTATTAAATCTTTATTTCACAATAAAATTTGAATAAAAGGTGGTCTATCACCATGAGGCATTATTTACCAGTAATACCTTTGGGCTTAGCAGAAATGAAATGTAGGCGGTGCGATAAAGGTAGGATATTTTCGCAATCAGGATCTACAGGGCTTATTTAGATGAATTTAATCACGTGTTTCTTCATAACTTTAGCACCTTTTAAGCGTTCAAAATGGAATTACATGTACTTTTACATATATATTTGAGTTCTTTTTGCGACTCCACAGTATCACTGGTGACTCGAGGGCTGGCAGCTACCTTGGCCAAAGATTTAGTCTTTTCTTTGTATTATAATGTAAATTATTTTTCTTGTTAAGTTAATTTTAATTAGATAGTGTTGGTGTTTCTTTTTGTTAAATTTAAAAATATGTATGTTGTAAAAAAGTTTGTTAAAAAAGCAACCACATAAGCACACAGAGCCTACCGCATCCATCGATTTTATACTGTACGTGCCCGCGTCAAAAAAACTTTTCCTGATAAGCATAGATCATAGCATTATCCCCGCGGGAAGCATTTCCTGTCAAAATCACTTAAATTAGAACCGCAGACAGTATTTCACGCCTTATCATAGAGGCTTTGCCAAAGTCCTTATACGAAGACTTGATTTTTTCGCCTGAAAATGTGGTGTGCAATTTGCAACTTCACGGCTTGTATGTAAAAGCTAAAATAGAGGAAGAGAAGCAGGATTTTATTCTATATAAAGCTAGTTCTATGCTTTCGCATTTTTTGTTCGTTATTTGTAGAAGTTTTGCAAGGAAACTTTTAGAGCATAAGTACTTTTGAAGAATTTCAATTATGAATTAAACTGATGTGATAGAATAAGGAACACCATTTTACAAACAGTTTTTTTCACTTACTTACGAATCCATGATAAATAATATATTTATATTTATGAAAAAATAAGGGATATACATATATATCTACTTATTTAGTAGGTCTCTAAATATCTGCATACCTTTCATCACTTAGGAAGGATCGCATACTAACTTCGCACAAAAATGTAACCCAAATCAAATGCGAGTTCAATTTTTCAACTTTTAGGTAACCAATATTTTATAATTGTCAGTTTTATATATGTATTATGCGTAATGATATGAAGCAAGATAAACACTATTAATATTAATATTTATTTAAACACACACACGCTCACACACACACACACACACACACACACACACACACACACACACACACAAAGTACAATATACCTAAGTAAGTGAATTTAACAGTGTAAGAAAATAACTCTATTTCACTTCTTTAATATAACATTTAAAAATAGCATGTAAAAACTTATACCACTAAGAGAGAGCGGGACCTCCTGACACAAGCATTTATATGTATAAAAGTATATATGTTTATATGTTTAAAGTAATTGTATATATTTTTTACATGTATTGAATTTGAAATAAACTTCTTTCATATCATTTTCAGTTTTTCAAAACTTTCAATAGACGTAGTCATATCTAAACATATAAAATAATTTATAATTTATGCTGTATCAAATCGACGATTGCAAAAGCTGCTAATGAAAGATATTAAATGAAATATAAGATTGGCAGACAAAACAAAATACTACGCGAGCCGTTGTATACAGATTTCCAATTTAAATGGAAATGTTGTTTATGCATAAAAATCGACAATCGAGTGGAGGGAACACGGGTTTTTCGGTTTTAATCCGAAACATGACAGAAAAATATCCTGTTCCTAAGTTTTGATTGAGTTTGACAGTTCATTTAAGTTAAACAAAGAACTAACAGCTTTGTCATAAATTAATGGACCAGTTGTTGAAACTGGTCTATACATGAGACAGACAATTTTAAAGTAATATGTGTTAATTAATATGTACCGTTTAAGGCTCATATCACAACAATTTTGACAGCTAAGATTTTTTGCCGAGAACTTAAATATTTAGCCCATTGATCTGTACATTGACAATGGTGTAACGCAATAGGGAATATGCATAAAATTTAAAATGGCCTAAAATATTTTTTTCTCGAATACTTATTATCGTAATATTATAATGAAAATATTTTTTTTTATTTACTTATTATTTAAACCCCTAAAATAATTTTCAAAAAGTGCAAAATAAGGGAGCGAAATTCAAACTTCCAAAACGCGCCACCATAGGTCGAACGAAATGTGACGTCATCTGACACGACATTGTATTGTAAAAATTACGAAATAACTGAAAAGTCCATAGTAGACACTAAGGTAAACACTCACTGGACGTGTCATGTGACGTCACGCAAAGCGCGCGCAAAATGGCAGCGTTTGAACTGCTTAAATTTTTTTAAAGTTTTAAATTTCATTTTTGAAATATCTAGAGTATTTTGAAGCCTAGTAATATTTTTTTCTATGTTATAAAATAGTAAACTATTAATTTAACACAAAAAAGAAAAACATGAATATTCCCTATTGATTACTTAACATATATCTAGTTAAGAAGATTGTGCCGGTTTTTGATTTATACTTTGAAATTCAAGTTTTCGGCACATAACTGCTTAGCTGTCAAAGTTGTTATTATATGAGCCTTGAAACTATCGTTTTCTTTGCGGTACCTACTTGTATCGATACTATTGTTGAATGTTATAAGTTCTGTGGATAAGACCGAACCAACAAATAATAATAAACTAATTCATCATGATAAACAAATAGGCGACATAACTCGTATACTTTTTTTTAACAACACTTCTGTAGTCTTTTAACAAATAATATTGGCGCCCGTGGGACATGAAAGACCTTTTACTCAATCAATCATCTAAAAACTAACATAGTATAGCTATCCTCTTCACACGCATCGTCAACCTGTAACGGGTGGCAGGGATAAGTCTATATTAGAAACTACGGTCATTGGCTTCCATAGTAAATTGGCATTAAGTGTTGAGGTCACCGTATGCCACAAAAGCAAACATAAAGTACCCCTAAGTCCCAGAATCACTGCTCTCAGGTTATAACCCTAACAATATTTTTACTATGCTTTACTTTCTAAGTCGCAGTCCGAAGTTTTGTATGCAGCTCTCCCTGTCACTCTTACAAGTTTGACAGTGCGAGCGAACGCGATGGCTAGATCTGAAGATAAGAACGAAACGATAGGGAAAACGGCCACTGAGCACAGATTGACACAACAAACAATCGCAGTTTCGCTTAATCGTGCTCATAGTTTTTTTTTTATCGCCTGACCCTGATGCTGGTCGAAAAGAAATTCTTTCGCTACGCAAAAAGTTTTGTACAATTTTTTTTAATGTGGAAATTTTTGAAATTAAAAATTATAATTTCAGTTTATTAAACACTGGTAGACGACAGAAACTCAACGCGATAAAGATAAATACGCTCTTTTATCCTGTGTTTGTAAATAAAAATTGTTCATCCCTTAAAGGCATTTTAAGGTCAGGTATAACTCAGTGACTGATCGCTCTAAAACGCTGATTGAACACAATAGCCAAACCATTATTTTACTTCTACACAATGGCAATCAAAACACCAATCTTCTATAAAAAAAAAACTGGTCACAAAAAAAGAAAACGTTAAAGTACAATCGATAACAAAAGAGTTCCGCTGACAGGATAAAAATACGAAAAAATATACAGAATAATGTTTCACTTGCGCATTTTTTCTGAAGACAAATGATGCTTTCATACGATGAAAAGAGCATTTTAGACACGACCGAACGTTAAAAGCTTTATTCTTTATTGTTATTTTTTGCCCAATTTACTGTAAAGTGGGACAATTTTAACAAATGAATCGGGAACATTATTCTTCTTCGCGTTTTTTGATGGAATTTTATGCTTGATTGTACTTTTATTATGGAGCTTCCGGTAATCTTGATATTGTAATGATTATTTAAAGCAGTAATTTGCAAGTTTGAAAATGTTTATTTAGTCATTGTACACTGACTAAATAAACATGTCCAAACTTGCAAATTACTGCTTCCAACTACTCTTTCCAAGCTTCTCATTTAAATGTGTTAAGTTGGAATGTGTACGTACCAACAACACTTCTCATATAAATCTCGTCAATTAAAATTGGGATGGTATCTTGGGATAATAAAAAATCATAGATTACAAAATTACACCTTTAGAAGGGGCAGTTCTGATGCAATCGAAAAAAGTTTACATTCGTAAAAAAATCGATCGATGACCACTCGAACGCAACGTGTTGTGCTGCATTCTCGAAATTGCAAATTTATATACGGATTATCTTTTATTATTTTAAGCTTCGATTTAGCTGGCTACATACAAATTACCGTGTCAAAAAAGTACGAATGCATGAGAATTGTACCCCTGTACTTTGAATTAATAATAATAATAATCATTTATTTCTTACGAAATTACATAGATATCAAGAACATAAAAAAATAAGTTTAAAAATTAATTTATGCTGATATTAAACTAGCATGGTTGCTATATCTCAGGTTATCCGCCCTCCACCTTGCAATTAAGATAGCCACTTTTTTATTTTATTCTTTTAGGGAGTTTCATCAGTAAGGGAGCTACTTGTACTTGACGACCGCTTGGTGCAGTGGTCCACAGGTCGGACTGCTGAAACCAAAGGTCGCGGGTTCAATCCCCGCACAGTACAAGCAAGTGTGCATGAACATGTGTGTTTGTACTGGTCTGGGTGTTTTCTATGTATAATATTTATCCGTTGTCTAGTACCCAAAAAACACAAGCTTCGTAGCTTAATTTGGGACTAGTGAATTGGTGTGATTGTTGTGAAATATTTATTTATTTATTTACTTGTTGAGCTCCAATATGTCGGCTGCCAAATAAACTAGGCTATTCAAAAACTTACTAACACAAAATTGATGAATTAATAAGCCCCTACACATCCACCCATATACTCGAGTACTTCACTTCAATGAAAAAAAACTCATGCATCTTTTATAACTCCAACAAAAGCAATTTGTTATCTGCCTCGCGTATGGGAATGATTGATGTGGCTTGTGATCACATCATCTGAATTACATATCAGATGATAATACGTCAGTGTTATGCAAACAGAGATATGTAGATCTTAGATCTAACCAAAGAGCGGCCGATATAGGTTGAGATAGGCGCTCGTGGTCTTATGAAACCGAGTCAAATGAGCCTGCTCCGCTCCCAGTCGTCTTCAGTACTACCAGTTGTCTGCACGTGCGCACGTTTTTTTATTTTTCTCAAAGTTAATGCATAACGGCAAACAACCTTGACCCAGAGTTGGACATAAATCGGCTTTTTTATGAATATTGTAAAGACGTTCACCATCTTTCGACGACCTTTTGGTGCTGTGGCCTACATGTCGGGTTTTTAAAACCAAGGGTGGCGGGTTCGATCCCCGCACAATACAAGCATATGTGTGCATGAACACGTGTGTTTGTACTGGTCTGGGTGTTTTCTATGTATAATATGTATTTATTTACAAAAAAAAGTATTTATGTATGTTTATCCGTTGTCTAATACCCATAACACAAGCCTCGTAGCTTAATTTGGGACTAGAGAATTGTTGTGATTGTTGTGAAATATTTTTTTTATTTATCTTCATCTGTTTAGTTTGATCAAAGTATGTAGAATGGGGTTCGCACATTTACTTTCAGCTAGTCGGTTTAAGGGTTCCGAGACGATATTTAACCTATCATCATCATGTCAGCCTTTCAACGCCCACTGCTGAGCATATATCCCCCAGCATCCAGCGGCTTCCCGCGACCTTCACCAGATCGTCAGTACACCTTGTAGCACTTAAGCGTTATTGCATAACAAAACTTTGGACTTAAGTTGGACTTACGGCTATTAGGCCATCTCTGCCAGTCATGCCGAAGGATAAGGGCTTAGCAGAAATTATAGGTGGGCGGTGCGACGATAAAATGAAAGCACTTTTGTTACAGATATCAGAATAAACAGTGGTATTACATATAAACTTGAATAAATACATATAACACCCAAACCAGTACAAACAGACATGTTCATACACACAAATGTTTGTACAGTGCGGGGATAGAGCCCGCGAGCTCTTGATTAGTAGTCAACTTTCTATTTTTACAGAAAAATAAACCAATGCGATAATAAATGAATCAATTAAAATATAACGTTAATAACTAAATTTAAAAAAAAAATACATTCATACATTTCTTACAACTTTTTGACCATTAAACCAAAATGGTCGTCATACATTACATACATTCCATATGGTCGCGTTTCTCGCACACGTAGGACAACGGTTTATCCATAATGTAATCCCTACTGCTGAACAAGCCTAAACTCTCGTAAACTATTCGTCCACTGATTTATTGAAAGCTGAATGCCATTTGAATATAATAAACTTTCTAGATGACATAACGAATACCTAATAGTCATGAGATATGGTTCAAAAACCATACATGCAAAGTCAACATACAGAGATTACTCAATTGATTTTCAACTTTAACAGTTTTGATTAAAGTTGAGAATGAGGTGTGCGTATCGGAATCGTTGTCCGCGACAGATAACAAAGGTCGAATTTGCATAGAAATAAACAAGCCCTGATTTCAGACGATTTATGTCCAACTGTGGGTCAGGGTTGTCATAATTTTTGCCGTTTCGCATTAACTTTGAGAAAGATAATAAAAATGCGTTTACCTGTCTTCTGAGTGCCTTTGTAAAACTCTATTTCTTGTTGTGAATTTCCAGATGATTTAAGATTCAAACTATTTAAATAATTTATGGCTTGCAAGTAGTTGGCGTACAATTAATTCACTTAATTTTTTTTCATTTTTCATTTCTTTCATACATGAAGGGAGACCTTCCAATCTCGTTAAAACGCAAACTCATCGACACCTGTATTCTGCCCGTTCTAACATACATATAGAGCGCAAACATGGTTATTGACTGAAAGTCAGAAATACAAACTGAAGGTTTGCCAGCGAGCCATGGAAAGGAGCGTGTTGGGTATTAAAAGGATTGACAGAATCCGAAATACCACAATACGCTCCGAAACTGGCATAATGGACGTAGGCGAAAAGACAGCAAAGCTAAAGAGGGAGTGGGCGGGTCACGTATGCAGGATGCAACCGGATAGATGGGCTCAAATCGTCACACAATGGATACCAGCAGATTGCTATCGCCGTAGAGGTAGACCCAAAAAAAGATGGTGTGACGATTTGACGAGTTTTCTGACAGACTGGGAATCCTTAGCCGCCAATAGGGAACAGTGGATGAGTTTGGGGGAGACCTTTGCCCAGCAATGGGATGAAACAGGTTAATAATAAAATAAAAATAAAATAAAATAAAATTTTCATTTCTTACTAACCTGGTAAAATAATGTATATTATTGTAAACGGGCAAACGAAACAATTATTGTCAAAAAGTCCTAGAGCAAAAATGTTTTTTTTTTACATTTTGCTATCCAGACATTTGATCACAATCTCACCTCCACAATGATGCTAAGTGACGATGTTGCCGATGGACTCGAACTCTTTTGAAATACCAACCCTTATCAAATGCCACCTTGCGTGAATCTCAAAAACTGGCCATCCCTGAATCTAAACGGCTTTTGTTCTGATCGGCTAATGACTGACAGCGCGTGCATTTGCGAGATATCGTGGGTGATGTATCGTTAATTCGAGATATTTCACTGTAATGGCGCATACGCCACGTGTCAGCATCTTTGATGAGTGTCGGTGGACCCCTACTCTGTAAGTTGCTGTTGAAATTTCAAATGTAGCCCAGCTCTGTCACTCTTACAGACCTGAAAAACTGGACAGCACAACGACGCAACCCTTGATAGATCTCAGACTTTTGGCACCCCTAAAGCTGGACGGCTTTTGTTCTGATCGTCTAATGACTGACCGCGCGTGCATTTGCGAGATATCGTGGGTGATGTATCGTTAATTCGAGATATTCCACTGTAATGGCGCATACGCCACGTGTCAGCATCTTTGATGAGTGTCGGTGGACCCCTACTCTGTAAGTTGCTGTTGAAGTTTCAAATGTAGCCCAGCTCTGTCACTCTTACAGACCTGAAAAACTGGACAGCACAACAACGCAACCCTGGATAGATCTCAGACTTTTGACACCCCTAAAGCTGGACGGCTTTTGTTCTCATCGGCTAATGACTGACCGCGCGTGCATTTGCGAGATATCGTCGGTGATGTATCGTTAATTCGAGATATTCCACTGTAACGGCGCATACGCCACGTGTCAGCAGCCTCGGTCAGTGTCGTTGGTGGCCCCTACTCTGTAAGTTGCTGTCGAAGTTTTAAATATAGCCCAGCTCTGTCACTCTTACGAGCTTGGCTTTGCGAGAGAACGCACTGGCTAGACCTGAAAAACTGGACAACACAACAACGCAACCCTGGATAGATAAAAGAATTTAATGCCATTGGACATTATCGACCAGTTATAAACTCTGGACTAAGTAGAAATGATAAGTACCTAAGCAATGAGTCGACGAATACAAACTAATTAAATTAAAAAAATATATATATCGTCAGAATCTCCCCAAATAGCAGTTAGCTCCATTTAAGAGTACACATTTAGTTCACAGGTGTACTTGGAGCATTATTACAATTCACTCGTGGTGTATAAGCTGCATTATTAGGTATTATTGCGATTAATCCCACCTATACCTGTCTAAGGGACTAATAGGAGTGTAGAGTTATACTTTTGTACGAGTTTTGGTGTTATAAAACTCTAAAAACTATCCTTTAGTCAGCCATCTGACTAAGAGTATTATAGCAGGGTAAAGATACGGCAAACGCTGTTTAACGGTCTACTTGTTCGATGTTATAGACCTAGCATTTTAACAAAACACATGTGATCATTTATATAGCTTAAGGCTGTTATGTTTACTTCTTTTAGACTTGTATACAGCTAGTAGCTGTAGTATGACTTGTTGGTGATTTAAAATAACCTTTTTTTCTTTCTGTATAGAAGTGTTTAAATGGTTTACATGTGCGCTAAATTACATCTTTAAGCTGTACATTACCTCACATAAGAATAAATTTTTAGTCGTTGGCTCTGTAGTGGTACAAATGTGGGATCTTATAATAGATAACAGCAATCTAACAGAACACACGTGGACCTAAACGTATTAAATTGGAGTTATGAGAGTTCACATAAGAGCATTTAATTTCCACCATTTTGTTCTACGTAACCTACATCATAACCAAATAATTTACGAAAATTATTATGCTATTTATCACATATAACGCAAATAGAGTGATAAAATATTGGTTTAATACTATAACTAATTACTGAAGTATAATTATGATGCCTAGTTAATATAAAAAAAACAAAAATTGTAGATTTTCTCATTTTAAATATTTTAAAATAAATATCGCGTTTCTACAGAGGCGCGTGAATATTTTAGCTATATATAAATATATATACATTTCACGATACAGTTACATTCCCATAGCTATAACATTATTTAAGTATATAAAACAGGTACACCGCGTGTTTATCATATATTATGATCTGCCGGAGTTAGTCTTTATCGTAGATATTATGGCACACACAGAATCAAATTAACAAGATAAATATTGAAATAAAGAAATAATTTAGGACACACGTGAATTTAAGGTAGCACTAGAGTACTTTTGTCGGGTATTCGAAAAGTGAAAGCTACGTAATGAGCCACTTGTTACCCTTTATTACTCTCATGTGCGTTGTATGGTCCACACTGCATTCCATATAGCGCCGTAAGTCAGCCCTAAGTTCGATGTTACTGCTTAAACCGCTATTATACTGCTAATTTACGGCTAATATACATCCATAGTGAACTTAAGGCTGTATAATTAGTGCCCAAACTGGTTATATAGGAGCTGTATAGCATGCTATACAGCTCTTATACAACTTACTTACACAGCCCGTGGAGCACATGTGGACCACTATACATCTTATATAGAAATCCAAATGCCACTTGGGTCAGTTCTAATATAAAGTGAGTTTTTTAGCAGCACTTTCAAAAAAATGACGACACAACCCTGGATAGATCTCAGACTCTTGGCACCCCTAAAGCTAGACGGCTTCTGTTCTGATCGGTTAATGACTGACCGCGCGTGCATTTCAGAGATACCGTGTGTGATGTATCGTTAATTTTAGTTTAGTATAGAGATATTCCACTGTAATGGCGCATACGCCTAGTTTCAGAACCCTTGATGTGTTTCGCTGGTAGCCCTTACTCTATAAGTTACTTTTGCAAACCTTTTTTTTAACGTCAGGGGAATGCTGTTACGCATACCCACCAGCCGCGGGGGCAGCTGGGGGTTATGTGAGACTCCAGGCCTAGCCACTAAAAACCTGACGGTGCTCTCCGGTGCCATTTGAGTCGGGGTTGTGGCGGGTTAACCGAAGGCCGAGAGGCTACAGGCATTCACCACAATTCTCGTTTAGTTTTAGTTGGTTTTACAATTCATCGTGCGGAAAAAGTACGAATGAATGAGAATAATACTCATATGAACTTAACGTTTAGAGTACGGCTTCAGCCTCTACTCTCTCTAAGTCTTTAATAATTTTTAATTCTAAATAAGTTATGAATGCAGCCATCCCTTTTACTCTTACAAGTTTGTCCGTGTGAGAGAACGAATTGGCTAAAAGTATGAACTAAACGTATTATTATAGTAAATATTTACAGTAGTGCCATACATTTTACTACTGGTGACTACACCATACCGATTTTGTTGGATGTTGTTCGCATCGCGTCCGATTAGTCATTTTTAATTTGTATTTGTTAATATGTGGACAGTGTGTTGACTGCATATTTATTAATTAATACCTGACCCGAAGACGTTGTCCTGCCCGTTATTTTTATATCATTTTATGATCTTTTCAACATTTCCCGGACTTCCACTAATATTTCAAGACTAAAATCATTCAAATCGGTTCAGTCGTTCTCGAGTTTTAGCGAGACTAACGAACAGCATTTCATTTTTATATACAAGGCGGTAACATAAGCCTCAACTATTGTACCTCGATATAGTATATGTATAGTTGTTTGCTATCCCAAATAAAGATATTATAAAAACATAAGAGAGTACGTTAAGACTGCGGAATGCAAACAGCGTAGGGAGTCAAACCAATGGCTACGATCCCTGTGAAAGTGACTTCAAGCAAAGCCTTACCAGGGCTAACATTTTAAGTCGAATTACTTTAATAAGTCGTCAGATTTTCTAATCATGAAAGTCATAGATAAAAATTATTATACGTCCACCTCACTGATCGCACCCAGTGTCAAAAAGTTGAAGGTCGAGGTTGGAGCCGGGCCTGCAGACCCTGCCCTCTAATTAAGGGGTATTTGTAACGCTTGAAACCATAGACAAATACATTCTTTAGATGCCAATTAAAGCAATATCTAAATGATCATTACAGCAACACTACTGATCTGGCGCCTAAATAAGTAGCTAAAAGACATGTCATTATGGAAAGACTACGCACAGACGTGATAACCAACGGTCCCGGGTTGATTAATTGACATCTGCATCACTCAAGGTTATTTATGGTCTGTACAAACCTACTTCAAGTTTAACTTTCACAAAGAAGCTGCTGGACGGCACCGTGATAAAAAGTATCTTTCCAAATTATACAAACTTGAATCCAAATAATATAAAATTAAAACCTTAGTTAACGTGATGAATCTTAAAAAAAAAACTAAGCCATATAGGCAAGATCGCTATCGTTTGCCCGCGTTTTTTTTTCTCTGTGGCCAGACCTGTTACTTACGAGAACATGTAGGTCCCGTAGCGTCTATGCAATATATTTGTCTGTTAACCAAAACTAGTAATATGCCCCATCGTTAAAAATGTATATCCGCGGATCATTTCCTTACGCAATCGGTGTCGGTACAGTAACTTACTACAGTAAATATTTGCAATATAAAGTGCTAAATATTTGTTTTTAAGATATATTATAAAAATACTTGAATTAAATTTGATCGTTTTAAAGATCTCCAAATCACCTATATTATATAGCATTTTATCCTATGAATTGAATATTAAAAAGTTAAAAGCTAAGCAAAATATAAAGAGATAATAGATAGAGAATAATCTAGAATAGTAACAGATACATAAATGGATACGGATTTTTTATCCGTCGGATATCTGCGGATCCGGATACGGATATCCGGAACATCACTACTCAAAGCCCTTCAACGGCCAAATTAATTCATCGAGTCCGTTAGACCGGACAATCTCAAATCGAGTGTCATTTGTTATCTTTGTTTGGGGTTGTTAGCAAATTCTGGCCTTAACAGAGAGAAAAGTCATTTATTTATGTTAATAGAACCACAGTGTCACTTTTACACGTCCCATTAAACCATAATAATAGTCCTCCTGGCCGATTTCGACCAAGGCGACCAATCTCAATAGATCAGCCAACTACGCAGGAGATGTTAAAGTGCACAAGTGTGAGCGCAATACACAGGTGCACTCACTGTTCCATCACGCTCAAAGTTCGGTGAGACGGCAATCCGACATGACCGGAGCGAGATCAGGCCCAGGACTAACGGCTTAACGTGCTTTCCGAGGCAGGGGGGTGTAATACCGCCTACTTCCCGACTCCGAGCTGTTTTTGAGAAATTCATGACAGAAAATCTTAGAAAAAATTTTGGTTCCACCCAGGGATTCGAACCCAGGACCTATCGGATGTAAGGCAGAAACTTTGCCGGCACACTGACGGGGCAGTCAGTCATAAAACCCTAAGACACTGCTTCGAGACAATGTAACCTGGCGCAGAGAAGAAGTTGCGCAAGAAACTCGGTCACCGCTGTCATTGCCTCTTATAAAACAATGCTTATTGGTTATTCCTTTGGTAAAAGACTGTATAGACGATAACTTTCGAAGATAACGAAGCAGGAGAGGCAGGGCAACAACTGTTAGATAAAAAGATACTTACTGGTCGATATAATAGGGAATATTCATGTTTTTCTTTTTTGTCTTAAATTAATAGTTTCCTATTTTATAACATAGAAAAAAATATTAATGGGCTTCAAAGTACTCTAGATATTTTTAAAAATGAAATTTAAAACTTTTAAAAAAATTAAGCAGTTCAAACGCTGCCATTTTGCGCGCGCTTATGTGACGTCACATGACACGTCCAGTGGGTGTTTACCTAAGTGTTTACTATGGACTTTTCAGTTACTTCGTAATTTTTACAATACAATGTAGTGTCAGATGACGTCACATTTCGTTCGACCTGTGGTGGCGCGTTTTGGAAGTTTGAATTTCGCTCCCTTATTTTGCACTTTTTGAATATTATTTTAGGGGTTTAAATAATAAGTTAATAAAAAAAAATATTTTCATTATAATATTACGATAATAAGTATTCGAGAAAAAAATATTTTACGCCATTTTAAATTTTATGCATATTCCCTATTGTATTATTTCGCAAACAATTTATTTCACTTAAGTAACACAACAACCACCTCCAGCTATTTCACCAACGTCCTAGAAAAAACAATATATAACTCCAAATACAAAATATATAAAAATAAAATTAAAAGTATCATAAACAATAAAAAAGAGGTCTGTCGCCAACAGACTGTCTAAAAGTTTTCCTACCAATTTTTTTTTATTTATTTGCGATAGGTTTGCTCTTGACCCAAGACTAAGCCCAACGAGGCAAAGACTGAGTCTACGATGGAGCGAGCTCACCTAGAAGATGCCTGTTCACTCTAGCTTTGAAGATTCCTAGGTTGTAATTGCAGGGAAACACTGACGCAGGTAGTGAGAAGTATGGAATGGAGCAGGTATGGAAAGTGATTCAAAAGTGTGTCATCAATAAAAACTGCGATTTAAAACCTTTTATTTATTTAATTAAAAAACCTCCGACATAAGTCAGAAAAACAACTGGTGAGCTTCAACAGATAGATGGATTTTGACCAATCACAACTAAGAATTACCGGGATTAATTTATCTTTCTACGAAATAAAAAAAACGATGCGAAATCGGTCCATCCTTTCCGGAGCTACGATGCCACAAGCAGACACATACATAAACACTCACAATTACAGGCCTAACCAAAGTTCACAGGACAGCTTTATTAAACGCGCAACAGGATTTTTTCGTAAATGGCTATCAAGACAATTGCCCACAATCTCACTTGATAATAACTGACAATGAAAATTACAATTTATTTCACTTTGCCTATATCTAGGAGAAATCAAAGCTTAACTATCCTTTCGCACCCATTATTGACGTGACAACGTCTTATAAATTGGTTTGCCGGGTGACACCTCAAGAAACTGCGTTACGCTGCTCCGCTCACGTTTCGCGCGAGAGAGACAGAGCGAGAGAGAGAGAGAGAGAGAGAGAGATAGGCATACACACCGGTTCATGTTATACGAATGAATATTCACATTAAAATTATTTTACCACTCAGAGTCGTTGTCACGTAAAACTTTCGCGCGTATACCGTACAGGCAACCAATTTTTTTTTGTCTTAAAACAAACCACAATATCCTTTCGGCTCATTACCCTCTATAAATTCAAATTAAACACCTCCTAATTTACTAATTGTCCCAACTGACATCCTGGAAATGTTTCTGGGAAAATAATTATTTCCTTAATGCGAGTACGACTTTCGCCGGCATTTTTTCAGATTAACCTTATAAACGAGCGGTTGTGTTAACATTCCCTTTCGTTTTGGGCAAAATAGTAAGGGTTGCTAGCGTTAGGGCAATTCCTACATTCGATTTCCAATATTTGTACCTAAGTAATTTAACCCTTAATTGGTCGCGTGGGGTGTCACACACCCCAAAGTCTCATAAAATTTGTGAAATTTTTATTGAGGTTTTTATCTAGCTAGGTAAGTAAGTGTAAGGCACATACATGATTCAGTTGCGAACGGCGCTCGGTCGAAAAGTTGGGCTCAGAGAACATGTTTGGGGTGCTCCATACCTCAGGTGACAGTTTAGGATTGAGAGGAAGAAATAAAAGCGTTTATTGATTTGGGCGTGATAAACACAGAACAAAATGAAAAGAAGACCTTTAAATCACCCGAGAGAAATATTTTTAAAAATATTTAACAATCGGTTAAGATGAAACAATCTCACAATCATTGATGAAACATACGCTGGCTCAAAGCGTTAAATAGCACTTACAAAATTCAACGACTCCATTAAGGTTCTCGATAGCTCAGTGGTCAGAGCATTGGACCGGACTTCCAAAGGTCGGGGGTTCGATTCCTCCTCGATGACCGGAGCCGAAAAGAATTTTTTAAGTGTTGTCTTTTCGATAGATATAAATACGTACTGATGACTGACAGTCTCGTCAAAATACTTTCCAAGATCGGTGCCTGAACCAGACACAATAGAATATATTGTTATAACTGCTTTACTGTCCGGGAAAGTGTTAATTAAAATAATAATCATATTTACCCGAAAGTTGTCTAAGAGAGATCGTTCCTAGAGCGGAAAAAACCTGAGTTGTGCATTTCTTTGTTATATCTACCTATGTACGATTCGAGTTCGACGACCATTGGTGTAATGGTCAAAAAGTTGACTATTAGCTAAGAGGTTGCGGGTTCGATCCCCGCACTGTACAAACACTTGTGTGCATGAACATGTATGTCTGTTTGTACTTGTCTGGGTATTATATGAATTTATTTAAGTTTATTTGTAATACCACTGTTGATTCTGATATCCGTAACACAAGTGCTTAAGCTACTTACCACGGAGTCAGATCAATGTATGTGATGTTGTTGAATATTTATTTATATATTTATGTATAAGCCTAGGCATAAGCGAAACCTATTGGATGGATTAAGCGCTCTTCACAGTACATTTAATAAACAATTAGCGGTTGAAAAGGCTCAAAGCAATTCATTATTTATGCCAATTTGAGCAGATGAGCGATTTGCGGTTGGTAACCCTGCTCTTAGGGTAAAAGACGTAAATCAGTCGCTCCTCTGTTCATCTCGTTGTGCTAAAAACCTCATTTCCCCGTACCATAATTAAGTAACAAAAGCTAAGTAATTATGCAAGGAACGAAACAATCTAGTAGGCGATGGGGGAATTGAAAAGAATGGAAGAGGCTGGGAATCTGTTAGCGTTTAGCGGGATAAGTCGAGTTTGGAGTGGTTTTTCAGGGTTCCTTACCCAAAGTGTGCGAGTTCACTCACGCTTACTCACTAAAGAACAAGTACTTAATGAGTTAATGTTAAATATGCCATGGAACACACGAATTTTATTACCTACCAGTTAATAAAATATAATACTCGAAGTATTATTAGCGAAAGTTAATTATTACTATGTCAAAAAAACGCGCCAAGCTGTTGCCGCGCTGGTTGTTCTATAAAAAATTTAAGCTACTAGCTAAAAATAGAATAAAAATATAGCCTACATGTTAGCGAGGACTAATATCTATACAACAAAAAAGATTCATTCAAATCCGAACAGTAGTTTTTGTTTTAAAAGCTAACAACAGTCAGACAGATAAACAAAAAGTTCAAAAACTATTTTTTGAGTTTTTATTCAAAGCATAGAATTAGCCTCCTCTACTATTTTATTATAAGTAAAGATAAGTTTATTTATAGTAACTTAGAAGTTGTGAATTTATTTCCAAGCAAACCCACTTCGTGGGTAGTGAAGTCTATTGTATTTTTAAACTACAGTATATTTTTTTTTCCATTCTAGTATACCCGATACATCCTTGCCCCGCTATTTTGCTAGTGACATCGCTGGGCGGGGGTTAATTCCATTAAAAGATTAACAAACCGCAGGAGAGTTGAGATCGCAGTCGCAATTGGAGGAAAAACAGTAGAATTGGTCGTATTCTGTCCAACAATGCCTTCGCCATCTACTTGAGCAATGTCAGTTGTTCACTTGCGTCTCCTTAAGTTTGATTGGTTCTTAATAATTACTTACTCAGCAGAAAATGTTGAACAAGTCTTCCCACATAGACTTTTGGGTCGAGTGGGGTGCATTCAGTTTGATATTGTTACGGGACCCTCGTGGTACGAGATTGCAATAAAGTCTTTGAAAAAGTGACAATTTGTTTCTACCTTACAACAGCACTCACACGCACCACGGACATATTTGACACTGAACTCTTCAATATGCACTGCACAAACTAGTCATTCACAGTTCACTAGCCGCACTTCACTATTCACTATTACTGTGCAATATTTCTTCTTCGCATTTCTTCTTCTTGTTCTCGCTTCTTCATCATATCAACTTGTTACATGTCCTGCTGGACATAGGCCTCCCCCAAGGAGCGCCACAACGCTCGAACTCCCGCCCTTTGCATCCAGTCACTACCAGCTGCCTTCTTCAGGTCATCTGTCCATCTAGACGGGGAGCGTTCTACCTTACCAAGCCTTTACTGGTTGCGGTTATCAGTCAAACCAGGCTAAGCTAAAATTGAAGAATAGGCCGAAATGTGATTCAGCACCTCGGTGTTATAAACCTACCTAAATCATAAAATTAGGTACTAGTTGATTGTGAGGTGGTAAAATTTGTAAAATAATAAATCTTAGAAAAATGTTATGTGAGAGTAAGAAAAATGTAACTTCAAAAAAGTTCTTCTGATATTACCATTTGCAAGGAAACTATTCAAATAAGAGCCTTCGAGTTCTGTGATACAAAGCCTGCTTAATGATTTTACTTTGTGTCTTAGTGTACATGTAAATAAGCGGAAAGCGGCGCTTATAGCGATTTTCATTATCATATTAAATTGCCACGAACCAGCGTCCACTGTAATCTGGTAGTTTTATAACAACTAAATGTAATGTGATGTCTTTGCAAATGCATGTTTCGGTGAAACAAAGGTGTAGCGTTTTGGAGGTCCGTTGAATGGTTAATAATAATAGTCCTCCTGGCCGATTTCGACCTCGGCGGCCAATCTCAACAGAGGTTAGCCAACTACGCGGGAGATATTATAATGCACAAGTGTGAGCGCAATACACAGGTGCACTCACTGTTCCAACACCGTCAAAGTTCGGTGAGACGGCAATCCGACATGACCGGAGAGAGATCAGGCGCAGGACCAACGGCTTAACGTGCTTTCCGAGGCACGGGGGTGTAACACCGCCAACTTCACGACTCCGAGCTGTTTTTGAGAAGTTCATGACAGAAAATCACAGAAACAATTTTGGCTTGACCTGGGATTCGAACCCGGGACCTCTCGGACGTAAGGCAGAAACTTTGCCACTACACCAACGAATGGTTGATACATTGAGTATAACATAAGTCCGTGAAAATTTATTGAAATCAAGGGACATTTACCTCACATCCAGTCGTTGAACGAACATTTGGCCGAAAATTCTATCACTGTTGATTGGTGCTTTGATGGCGCTTTATTCTAATTAGGTCAGTCAATGTTAGCCCTCTGAATGACTCAAAAACACATTACAACTGCAAATTCTTGGTTTAAGCTATCTAAAAAGCGGGAACTATAACTATATCAGTAATATATATTCAAGTTTGCAGCTTTCTAATAGCTGTAATAACTTTGAATAAACATCAATTTGTATTTTTTTCCATTGAAGTTCGGATTTTTGCCTATATTATTAAAACTATGCGACTAACGTAACGCATACTTAAGAAAAAGAATTCATTCTCTACTGTTTGGTACCAAAACCATCTGTGCAGGTTCAGGAGTCACCAAGAAACAACCGTCCCAAAATTAAGCACTTTTCTCATTAAAGTGTAATTTTGTGACTGTAACTTTTGACCTTGGTATCGGAGAGCGCTTAGTTTAAAAATTTCAACTATAGTATTGACATTAAAGGAAATTTTATAAGCTTCAATTTGTGTCCAAAATAACTTCAGTAGAGCTTATTTTCTGCGCAATGCTTTGTCAGTAAAAAAAGTTGAAACATTTATATATAAAAAACGTTTAGTGTCACACTTCAACAAAATACTGTGAAATTTTTTATTTTGTCTAGACTAGCTGTTATGTAGTTAGTGAAAAACAAAACATTATTCCTACCCACTTGACAAGTTGACTAGATCGGGATACCGGGATCGGGACCCGAGACACTCGGTATTGATGGATGAACTCTGAACAATCATTTGTCACATCTATTACAAGGCGTTACAAGTCAGTTGGTTAGGTGTCCACAACTGACGAGGACACGGTAGGATTACAATTATACATGAACTATAAACTTAAGGCTTAATTCAGACCTGCGACTTTCTGTCGCCTCACTTCTGATAGCGACAGTTAACTTATCGACACGCATTAATCCCGAGTTGCGGCGACTGTATACCGTAGGTGTGACCTGAGGCATTACATAAGCCGATAATTAAGTTTTGGTAAAGACTAACCTGCTGACTGCTAATAAACCCGTCAGCGTTGAAAGCTTCTGAATATACAACAGCCGATTCGATTCCGACCAAAAGGTCGCGGATGCGATCCCCGCACTGTACCTACATTTGACTGTTTGTTCTGGATTGGATGTTATAATTTTTCTGGTTTAGTTTAATTAAAATACCACTGCACTGTGTATTAAGTTGGCACCACCAATTGGCATGATGACAGCTATCTTAAATATTTTCAAGACCATGGCGTTTAAAAAACATAGCCCCTATGAAGTAATTATAACCTGTTTATTTCCAAAAAGCTGTCGAAACCAATTTTTAAACACACAAAACTCAATAAATATTCGGTCAATTGACTCCGATTTCTAGTGACGTCACGTTCATTATTCCCATACAAAATCTATGGAGGCAGACCGTTTTGACAGATAATAAAAAGTATGTCAACGATTGGTGGTGTCGTCTAGCCAATTGTTGACGTACTTTTTATAAAATGTCAATACATCAGTCTCCCATAGGTTTTGTATGACAATACTAGCGAATACCATACCTTCTTAATAGTTTGTCGGAAGACATTCGACGAGAAAGAGATAAGCATAAATTTAACGTATTTAAAAAAAATATTAACTTAGCACATTGGATACATAAATATTACGTGTAAATAACTTTAAATGAGACTCACTTGATCCTACAGACAAACTGTGTAAATTGTTTTGTAGGACTTTGTTTATAAAAATGCACCATGTTGTCTTCATAATAAATAATAATAATAATAATAATAAAAGCTTGTTACGTTGTACGTCATCACTCGCACTCGTCATATGGTGTAATTTTTGTTAATTTTTCATCATAAAAAATCTAATATTGCGAATAATAAGAGATAATCATGAAATTATTGTGTTGCAATACGTGTTTATTTTGAGAAATAGGGCTTAAGAATTTATTTCGATTGGTGTCAAATACCCAATTTTATTTTTGTTTTGACGAGGCTAATTTAGTTTGACCAAACCTACTGCACTTACCCATCTTGCAGTCACAACTCGTCACAGAACCTTAGGGAGCGATTTTCCTCCACACAACACATAGGCTCCGCTTACTGTAGCTAGACAGCTTCCACCGACAAAACTGTGACGAAAATTGATGAAAAACCGCTAGTTTGTAAGCGATGACTCTTGTGCTTTAGAGAAGAAGAAATATGTTTTTTTGCGGTATTAATTTTCTGCTATTTTGTGAAATCGATTGTGAGGCTTAATTTTTTATGTTACTAAACATGTTATGTAACAATGCTTAATAACATGTTTAAGTTATGTGGAGACAGAATGTTATAAAACACAAGTCATCCTACATGTTTAAATTAGTTAACAAAGTGATATGACTAGAGCTGGATGAAACAATGCAGGAAAGAATCACTAAAATGTGTTATATAACAAAACATGTTATAATTGTTACATTATTTGTACGCACCTTAAGACTGTCTGTTATAAGGAATACGAATTCCTTATAACTGGCTTTGTAAGTACTTTTTTATTCAGAAAATCAGATTCCATGATTAATCACAAATCAAAGATTTAAAAAATTACATTGGAATTCGGTGGTTATGGCGCGGCATGTAAATAGCAGGATTTCGTTTATATTAATTGTTTCTCAAACGAGCAAATCCCTTTTTGCGTAATGTTTTACATATTTTAGTCTCTAGTTGTCCTGTTCAATTAAGATGTTTTTTTTTAAGCAGTTCAACTAAAAAAAATAGCTGACAGTAAGGTTGCTCAATTACCTTACAAACCACCAATCCGCGATGAGCTCGCCTGGTAGAGCACAGCTCGTACCACCTCATATATGAGGTAAGGCCTGCATTTTGACGTATATAGGTTGATGAGATGAGTAATGAGTTTTCTTTTTCCTACTTTATCACAACCGTCAATATAGATCTTTCTTTAACAGTTCGTCATATTTATTTATTTATTTAGTGTATACTAGTATATATTATGTGTATTTATAAAAATGTATTCTTTTATAAAATAATAATAATAATAATAAATATTTCACAACAATCACACCAATTCTCTCTAGTCCCAACGTAAGCTACTAGGCTTGTGTTATGGGTATTAGACAACGGATAAACATACTTAAATACTTTTTTTTGTAAATAAATGTAGGATTGAGACGATGGATACATGGAACGGAATGCAGAGGAATGAGTGAAAGGAAACGGAGTGAGTGAAGGAAGGAAGGGAGTACGGCCATATTGGCAGACGTAAGACGTAAGACGTGTGACTTGTGTACGATTACTTTGTATTTTTCAGTCCGGTAAAAATAAATAATAATTTGGAAGAAAAAAACACCATCTTTAATTTCTACATAAATACATATTATACATAGAAAACACCCAGACCAGTACAAACACAGATGTTCATGCACACTTATGCTTGTACTGTGCGGGGATCGAACCCGCGACCCTTGGTTTTAGAAGTCCGACATGTGAACCACTGCACCAAGCGGTCGTCAAATTATTGTATATTTTATATTTCATCTGGTGTCATATTATTGTATTATTATTTTTGTGTTGTCTCTTTTATTTATTTTGTCGCACCGCCCACTAATAATTTCTGCTCAGCCCAAAGGTATGACTGGTAGAGAATGCCATACGGCGTTAAGTCCACCTTATGTACATATTTTGTTGTGCAATAAAGCTTAAATAAATAAATCGAGGGAGGAGGGAGGTCTACGCTCAGCAGTAACAGTCAAAAGACTATTTTGTTGAGTATTCGCTCCAATTCTTTACTCAGTCACATTAGGTCATTTTTATTAATAACTTTTTCAGCCCCTTCACCGCCATTATTAATTTGAGCGGGCCCGCCATTTTGTCTGCTCTACTACCCAAAAATGTATTCTTACACATGCCTCGGAATCTCCATAAAAGTAATATACTACGTGTAGTCCAACAACCTACCAAGCTAATATGTACACGGCAAACATTGATGGTAAAGAAAAAGGAGGTGGCAAATTAGTACTTACGCCCCTGTTCGACGAATCTGGCTATTTCTGGATAAATCTCATTAAAATGGGACCACGGAGTGAATTCTTAACATAAAGGGCTATCAAAATCATCGATCAGTGTTGGACAAATGGCCCTGGAACAATTAAAGCAATTTATAATAATAATAATAGTCCTCCTGGCCGATTTCGACCACGGCGGTCAATCTCAACAGAGATCAGCCAACTACGCAGGAGATATTATAGTGCACAAGTGTGAGCGCAATACACACGTGCACTCACTGTTCCATCACTCTCAAAGTTCGGTGAGACGGCAATCCGACATGACCGGAGAGAGATCAGGCGTAGGAACAACGACTTAACGTGCTTTCCGAGGCACGGGGGTGTAACACCGCCAACTTCCCGACTCCGAGCTGTTTTTAGAGTTTCATGACAGAAAATCTCAGAAACAATTTTGGCTCGACCTGGGGTTCGAACCCAGGACCTCTCGGATGTAAGACAGAAACTTTGCCACTATACCGACGAGGCTGTCCCAATAATACTGAGATCAAATGAGTGAGAGAAAATTAGATCAGCAGTGGATGGCATTTTGTACTGAGCAGTCCATGCCTTATACAACCGGAATAGAAAATAGAACATTTTGTGTGGTCGATCCTGCGCATTAAGGGAATGACAAACAAAAAGGTAATACCTACTGACAAAAATAATAAAGCCAACCCCGTCAAAAATGCCGCATACATTTTTCTTCGCTTCACGCATCCATTCCTCGGAGGAAAATCAGTGCCATTATTATGTTTCGAGATAATCTTATTACTTTTCGTGAGGCACCGAAGTGTCTTCATTTTCTATATGACTCTCCGTTCATTATATGTAGCAGTTCATTATTCCAGTGCGAATCTATCAGATTGGCTGGTATCGATTCAACGGTCTGTAATTCGAAGATATTAGGGGATATTATTTAGGCAACATACCTTGTAAGATTTGTGATTCTCAGCGTTTAGATACTGTTCCTCGTGGTTCTTTTCATAATATGGTTGGGCTCTCTCGGGGTGAGCCTTTATGTAACGTTATTCATTTCATAAAGTTTTAAAATGTTATGCAATATTTTTGTATGTCTTTCCTTTACTCAAACAAAAGTTTTTCTGATGGAAAAAGGTTTTATCAGTAAAACTACTTCAATTGTGCAGTTCTCATATTGACATATTTTTTTGTATTTTATCTGTGTGTGATATAAAATCATAAATTTTTGTTCATCTATTTTTTAGATTTTAGAGACAATGAGTTAGTTGGATTAAGGGACCGAATGAACGGGTTTTTTGTAATGCTAAAAGTGCCTTTTGGTGTAGAGATACATTTTTTTTCTTCTATCTCTTATCCGGTCTGTGCACCCGTTTTATTTGTTTATCTTAGGTGTATTTTCACTGTTCAAGCCAAATGAAGGTGAGATTTTCGCAGAGCGCTGATAAACTGTTCCCGACAGGATGTTTTGTGCAAAAAGAGAATGATTCTGGTGTATATTATTTATTTTATCTGGTGTATATTATACGGCTTTGGTGTCGAAGTCTCTATATATATATTAAATTATGGTGTCACAATGTTCGTTCCCGTACTCCTCCGAAACGGCTTGACTGATTCTTATGAAATTATTAAAGTAAAAATTAAATATATGAGCATATTGCGTAGGTCTGAGAATCGGCCAACATCTATTTTTCAGTGACCCCTTAGTGATAAGGGTTGTCCTCAATAGTTTTTATGGCAAAACAACGTTTGTCGGCTCAACTACTCGTAGTAGTTATATAAAAACTGATTGATCTATAGTGCAGTGGAGAAATTACTTTTTTTTTCAAATGACGATATATTTCGTTAGAGACAAAAAATTGGTTTAAGTATTGATACAAGTCTAGTTTAGTAAGTCAAGTAAGCTATTCCGCCAGGGCACATAAGTGTTCATACCACTGACATTGAAATGATGCACTTTTTACGGATTCTTTCGCGATTTATTTTCATTTATAAATCGCGAAATAATCCGGAAAAAGAATGCCTAGGTACTGTTCGCGGTAACCGAAGAAACAAATATATTATGCCACTGTCGTAGCAACTCGCTACTGACAGCGAGACAACCAATCGCCGCAGCTAAATCGCTGTAGTCGCGAGTCGCGGCGACAGTACGCAGCAAGTGTGTCCTGGGCCTTAATGTATAGTTAGATGATTCTTGATCAAGTATAGTATGTGCACTTTATGATGTTCAAAAGCTGTTTGAAGCCAATTGCTCTGAATAATTCACTCAAAAGCACTCCCGATCATTGACTACAAATTCAAAACCAACACACATCAATATGACAGCAAACAATCTATTTTAAACCTTTTTGCCACGTTTTACGAGTCAAAATATTATTTGGGCAATTTTTATACCAATACCACTCAAAAACATAACGACTCTCCCCTCTTGTACAGTAGATGTGATATTCAGTAGGTCCGCAGCACAGAATTTGATATATAAAATTGGATCCAACCCCTATGTTATCAGATCGGATATAATAGAGCTGGTCTCATTTTCAAATGCGTCAATTTTAAGATATTTATCTGGTCGTAAGGCAGGTCGGATATGATGCAGAACTAAATGACATATTCGAAATTTAAGAATCTAACTGATAAATGGGTCAGGTTCAAACCACGTTAAGTGAGAACACGTCCCCTGTACATTGAGTACCTCTATGGCCTCTAGTTTTGAATTTGACTTAGAGGCTCAAGTCTGCTTGGTGTTTCGGAAGTAATTCAAATTGAACAATTGAAATTTCCGATTTGACGATGGAGGCAAACTGGAGAGATTTTTGTGGGTAACCTTGTCACAACGAAAAAGACAAAAAAGTGGCTTGTTAGGACGCCAAAAGTCCCACACATCAACGACGTAGCATTTCCTGCCTTGCCAACAAAATTAAGGCCCCAGGCCCGGTTTCCACCAAAACTAAGAAGAGAGGGGACGAGAAAAGATATGTGTTGAGCAACTAATCAGATTGATCTCCTTTCCGCTTGAACATATATTTGATGCCTATGATAGTAAGCATGATGCTATACGAATTTTTTGTGACCTCTCTAAACCGTTTGATTGTGTTGACCATGAGACCCTGTTGAGAAAACTACGCCATTATGGTGTATCAACTGATGCATGTAACTTATTTAATTCATATCTCACTGAGAGAACACAAAAGGTTTCTATCAATGGAGCAGAGTCTCCTGGAGCACCTCTCACTATGGGAGTGCCCCAGGGTTCGATATTGGGACCGTTACTGTTTCTGATATATATTAATGACCTTCTTTCCATACTTTGTCGACGGTGTTTGTGAGATAGTGTTATTTGCTGATGATACTTCACTACTTTTAAAAACCCCAAGGGGTAAAGAATCGTTTGACGATGTAAATGGTAGTCTCTCGCAAGTACTTCATTGGTTCACCGTTAACAATTTATTGCTTAACGCGACCAAAACTAAATGCATTAAGTTTACAATGCCCAATGTCCGACAAGTTCCAACAAGAGTTGTTGTTAAGGATGAACAACTAGTTTCTTCAAATACTGCAACTTTTTTGGGAATTATTTTGGATGATAAGCTCCAGTGGGGTCCTCATATCGTGACCTTATTAAAGTGACTAAGCTCCGCTGCATACGCTGTAAGAAAGATAAGGTTTCTGACTGATGTTGAAACGGCAAGTATAGTTTATTTTAGTTATTTTCACAGTATCATGTCATACGGCATCTTACTATGGGGCTCAGCTGCAGATATAGAGACATTTTTCGTATTGCAGAAACGAGCCGTGCGGGCTAAACTTAAATCAAATGAAACACTTAGGGAATTGTTTAAAGAAGTTATATATAAATACTTACAGTTTACTCGCAATACATTTACGAAAACCTAATTTACGTTCGAAAAAACTTACACTTATTTCCTAAAAATAGCGATTTGCATAACTTCCACACAAGAAAAAAAATAGGCTTGCCGTTCCACATTTTAGGCTTCATAAAGTTGGTCACTCATTTATGGGTAGATGTTTATCATCTATATATATATAAAAATGAAACCCGTTTTCCTTGGCCAAGGCATCACGCGTGAATGGCTGGACCGATTTCACTAATTCTTTTTTTTGTTATATTTGTTATTATTAGGAGAAGGTTCTTACGGAAAAAAATATTAAGAAAATCTCTCAGAAATATTGAAAAATATACATTTAATTATTCATATTTTAAAAAACGCGCGTAACTAATGTCAATGTCATTCGATGACATTGTTCAATCATTGCAACGCTAAGGCGGTACGAAGTTCGCCGGGTCAGCTAGTTTTTTAATAAATTACCTAAAAATTTCATTTCATTGCCTTTAGATAAATTTAAAACAGAGTTGTAAAAGATGTAATAATGTCGAAAGGATATTGATGCTTATATATATATATGACAAAGATATATGGAAATGTTTAAATGCAAACAATTACAATTATTGTAAGTCAATTTTGAAAACAGGCAATGACAATAGTGACTGAGTTTCTTGCGCCGCTTCTTCTCAGCACTGGCCCAAATTGTCCCGAAGCAGTGGTAGGGTTAATTTATATGTTGGGACGTGTAAAAGTGCTAGTTGTTAGCCTACTTACAGAAATAATGGATTTTATTGGATTTTATGGGATCCATTTTCACCGAAGCTAATTCGGTGGAATTTAATCAAGCTAAGAAGAGATTCTTCTCAATCTGATTGGTTTGGTAGAGAATAACGAAATCTGATTGGTTATTCAAAACAAATCCGTCTCGTCTCTCTTCTCCGCTTTGGTGGGAACCGGACCGTATAGAGCTTATTTGCTTGACTGCCTCGTTGGTGTAGTGGAAAAGTTTCTGCCTTACATCCGAGAGGTCCTGGGTTCGAATCTTAAGTCGAGCCAAAACTTGTTTCTGAGATTTTCTGTCATGAATTTCTCAAAAACAGCTCGAAATCGGGAAGTTGGCGGTTTAACACCCCCGGACCTCGGAAAGCACGTGAAGCCGTTGTTCCTGCGCCTGATGTCTCTGAAATTTAGGAGTGATGGAACAGTGAGTGCAGCTGTGTATTGCGCTTACACTTGTGCACTATAATATATCCTGCGTAGTTGGCTGATCTCTGTTGAGATTGGCCGCCGTTGTCGAAATTGGCCAGGAGGACTATTATATTATTTGCTTGATCCAAACCAACTGTTCTTTTCTCAACTACGCACACCCCGAGGCCAGACAAATACGGTTATTTACGCTTATTTGCAAAATATGCCCTGTGAGGGCGAGCCGAATAATTTGCAAACGTACTCATTCTATACATCGCCAATGGAAACACACTGTATTATTAGGGTGCAACCCTCCTGTATTTTTGAGGTGCATTGTGTTTCTCCAAAGGATATATAGGTATTTACTGTGGAATATAGCTTGATATAAATGTGAATAAAACCCGAAATTAAGCAGGACCTTCTATATTTAATTTAATTGATTTCACATATAATCCATATATTACATTATTAAAAACAAGTCAAAATGCATCCTGAATAATGCATCCTTCTATAGCTTCTGACTTTGTATTATGGACCGTTATATAATTCATTGCCTAGTTTTAATGGGTAATTACATATCTATCTACATAATAAAATAAAATAAAGAATTAAGCGGGTGTGTATGTTAAAATATTTTGTGAAAAAACCTTATAAAAAATGTGATTTAAAATTAACTTTAGAAACTTATTTATACTTGCTAATATTATATTGTGCTATCACTCTAAGTTTAATTGTAACACAAGTTCTTTATTTGACTCTTGTATGATAGTACATCATAACGCATTAGCAAAAGTAAATTATATAGAATAGAAATAATGAAATATTTATTCATAAAATCCTTATTACAATAAGTGAGTACATTTTATGAATGGGCATTCACTCAGCAAATGCCACCGAATCGAGAATCCGTTGGCGCTGGTCTTCTGTGGATGCCTGAAAGGGAAACGAGAGAATGCCGCCTGTATATACATATATTATTATTATTATTATTGTTTTTACACTTTTGTGTCTCAGCATGTAGCTGGTATTCCAGAGATGTAAGGGCCAAAGCCAAGTACATTTCTAATAAAAACCAAATTATGACGTTATCGGTATAGTTTATTATTATATATATTATTATTACTATATTATTATTATTATTATATATATATTATTATTATTATAACATAAACAGAAAGAAAACATAACAAAAACTAAAACATAACACTTGAGTAAGGGAAAGAGATTAAGCAGTAAATGAGTGACATTAGTGCGCGTGTTTGTGTGTGTGCGTGTGTGAATACCGTGAAATGTTGAGTATGAATGAGTACCTATTCAACCTAAATACCTGGTCCTACCGCAATTATAACAAGGTACCTAGTCTTTTTTTTAGCCTATATCATCCCACTGCTGGGCAAAGGCCTCCCCCAAATCTCTCCACCTGTCCCTGTCCATTGCCAACGTTTCCCAACGTACCTAGTCTTATTAGATTAATAATTAATAAACAAATAAAATTTATTTTATTTCGGACAAAATATATCCATATGAATTTTAGTGGTGTATAACTTACATCCTACGTTAGTATAATATGTAAAGTAAGAAATTAAAATTTGAAATACATAAAACCAAATTAATTAATTAAATTATGAAATCAAGCAATTCAAATCAATTAAGCACATTTCTGTTAGGTGTTAAATGTTGATTTTGCAACTTCTGTACCTGATAACATTATTATCTACCCAATTCCTATGTAATGATATAATGAAGTTGGATAGCAATCGAAAAATGTTTTAGTCATTATAATTTGTATGACGATGAGGCAAAATCAAATAACAAGGATCTGTAGGATCGACTTAGTGCCAGACCAGATGAAAAATACTTTTTGAACCTCTGACGAAAAAGACGGGTTATTAGTTGGATCCCTATGTCTGTTTAAAATGTGTTTGGTTTTTAGTGTTTTTTAGTGTGTATCTGTGTGTGGCATCGTAGCTCCCGAACGCAAGGGATTTTTATTCGAAAGATAAATTTAGAGGTGCTTGTGGCGCAGTGGTTGCAGCGCTTTGGTAGTGATACCTAAACTTAAGCAACCTAAGGCGCGGTCATGTTTGGGATGGGTGACCATTCTGACCATTAATAACATCTGACAGTAAGGTTAGTCGCTAACCTTACAAACACCCCTCCACCAACTGAGCCTGCGTGGTAGAGTATGGCTCGGACCACCTCATAGTTGAGGTGAGGCCTGTGCCCAGCAGTGGGACGTATATAGGCTGATGAGAATAAGAATTTAATCACTGTAGTTCTCAGCTATACTTAGCTGGTCAAAATCGGTTCAGACGTAGAAGCTCGCTAGCTGTTCTTCTTGGCTTATTTGTGGCTTTTTAAAAGGCTTACTAAACCCCTGAATAAAGAGAAATGAGTCCATTGACTACCTACTAATTTCTGACTTTCCATCTCTCCCGCTTTTTGATCACTAAAATCTTCACGAACACGCCTTATTTACGATTATTCAGAGAAATAGTCCCCTTGAGCGTAGGTAGGGGTAATTTGCGAGTGCGCGTGCAATTTCGTTGGCAAAGAGGAGACTGCACCACGCTCCGGGGCGGCTTTGATAAAACCTCTCTTAGGGATCGTTTGGTTATCCAGAGGGGATGTAGGGGACGATATTTTGTCGGGCGTCGTAAAAAAGCGTAAGCGTGCTTTTTAGTGTACGAAAAAGTTTTTGATGTACGGAGAAATCTTTGGGAACTTTGTTTAAAATAAAACAAAATTATAGTAAGGTAAGTATGTAGGTAATATACCATCCAGCTGGACGGTATACTACTCCTAATGACAACTAGACAATTACCATACCTAAATCGCGGTTTTTAAGATTCAGTCTGAAATGATGTTCTACAAACGTGTTCTCTGTACAGTGCACACACCCGCATTAGAAATTATTATCTAGTTTCCAGACTGTAAGCAGAGATCGATGCAAAATAAGTTACTTAATAAGTGTCTAAATTATACAGGGTGGCCAGATAAGTGACGTCCAATATTTTATTTTTAAAGTGCCCCGTGTTGGTGGCTTGGCGTGGTGGTTGGTAAGGTATGTGAATCACTTCTATGTACGAGTATAATCTGCGATTTTTCGTAGTTGTCAAGTTTTTTTTAAATTTTCCAAATAAGTTTTTATTTTATTTTATTATAGCTAAATCCTTATGAACTCTGCATATATGCATAAAATCACCAGCCTCATTACACATATCAAAATAACTATAAAATAACCTTAAGTTAAGAATGTATTGTATCATTTAAGTGATAACTAACTTTGGTGTAATGGTCAGAAGTTGACTATTAACCAAGAGGTCGCGGTTTCGATCCCCGCACTGTACAAACATTTGTGTGCATGAACATGTCTGTTTGTACGGGTCTGGGTGTTATATGTATTTATTTAAGTTTATTTGTAAAACCACTGTTGATTCTTATTTCTGTAACACAAGTGCTTAAGCTACCTACCACGGAGTCAGATCAATGTATGTGATGTTGTTGTATATTTATTTATTTATTTATAACTCACTTATCAAAAATTCTCAACAGAAACTACGGAGAATCGCAGAACATACATAGGGGTGAATCAGATACCCCTCAAATCAAGGCACTTAAAAATACAAATTGTACGTCACTTTTATGACCACCCTGTATTTATCCCGGTTATAATCAGTTACTACGTTTATAAGTTTTCTTGTAAGAGGCTTATCAAAATCAACATTGGGTATTTAAATGGAAAATTACAAACAATTTTCCTTTAATACAACAAAAGCACGTGCCTGTACTTGTGTCTAAGGCTCAGGGCACACCTGCGGAATGTTGTCGCCACAACTCGCGACTGTCCGTGATTAACTCCATGTGGATTGGTTGACACACTGTCAATCGCGCGTCGCCGCGACAGAAAGCCGCATATGTACCTTGGCAGTAACTGATGAGATACGTCAGGTGTATACAATTAGTACCATTTGCATTGTTTACTGAACATAAACGCAACAATTACGTTATTGATTTTTCTAATTAATTAATTCATAAAATGCTGCTGATTGATAACGGTTTTTTTTTATTGATTATTATGATTGCTCTGAATTTACTTTTTATTTTAAATAAACATTCAACACATAAAGAAGTACAGAAATAAAGATGTTCATGTTTCATTTATATAAAACTTATTTTAATCTGACAATTTTTGTATCAAAGTATACTAAGTCCTCTTCTTGACAGCTATAATGCAAAGTCAAGTGTTGTATGTCACGTGATTTACCGAAGGCAAATGTCATTTTTATACATTTTAGAAACGACAGCGATCGCTATTGTCGTCGGCTGACGGTGCAATGTTTCTTTGTCTAGAGGTTTGGTTTCACACACACACACACACACACAAACACACACACACACACACACACACACACACACACATTGTGCCGCTTCATGTAGCCCGCTTGTATGAAATAGAAATATTTGTTTGCGTAAATAGGGTACAATTAACATTTTATTTTATAGTCATCTTACAGTAGTGCTCGAACCTATTTAGCCGTGTCAAACAGAATGCAAATTTATAAACATTATCCAATAGAAATTAATGTAAATGTCAATTTTGATAAAAGTCAAATAAAATGTCATTAATTATACCTTATATTATATTGATTACATCATTAGGGTATATTATGTATTGATTACGCTCCACTTCTTTTTTCTATTTAATTGCATAAATTCATTTTTGTATTGTATATAATAGTAATTTTGTATTGCATTAATTCTTCGATTGAATAAAAAGTTGGAACACACTTGGTTGGAACCATCTACGCAATGAATTTTTGAACTTGTTTAAGGGGTCATCCTTAAGACGAGATGGTATTTTGTTGAATACGAAAATCTTTTTGTTTTAGAGATAGTGTTTGTAAGTTTATGTAGATCGCATGAAGTTTATATACCTTCACTTTGTGTAACTTAGGGTTTGAAACAAACCCTACCGGCATTGTAGGGTTAAATGGTTTGACCTTAACAGCAAGCAGGCATTACGTTCTCACATTTGCTATTCACTTTACTTTTGCTAGTCTTGGATACTGTACACAATGTCAGTTGAAATATATGAAGAGATTTTCGAAGAAAAACTAGTTAACTGTACCTATATTGAACAGTGTTTGCAAATTAATGCAATTTTTAACTTGATTGTGTGAGAGATGGCGTATCAGTTTGTTTTATTAAGCATACCGGTGGGGTGCGTGTTACTTTAGCCCAGGGGGTAATTATAATGATAACCCATTTAGTTATAAGCTTAAATATTTATGCGTTTTGTGCCGGACCGCCGCACTCGCTGCAGCGGTACGTTAGTCGTACGGTACAACCGTGCGTGTGTCGCTGTGGCACTGCGGCGATTATTGTCTTCATAATAGTCCTGCTGACCGATTTCGACCACGGCGGCCAATCTCAACAGAGATCAGCCAACTACGCAGGAGATATTATAGTGCACAAGTGAAAGCGCAATACTTAGGTGCACTCGGTCTCAAAGTTCGGTGAGACGGCAATCCGACATGACCGCCGAGAGATCAGGCGCAGGACCAACGGCTTAACGTGCTTTTCGAGGCACGGGGGAGTAACATCGCCAACTTCCCGACTCCGAGCTGTTTTTGAGAAATTCAAGACAGAAAATGTCAGAAACAATTTTGGCTTGACCTGGGATTCGAACCCAGGACCTCTCAGATGTAAGGCAGAAACTTTGCTACTTCACCAACGAGGCAGTTAAAGTTAGTGTGTTTTACACACCGCACGATGCGGCAATAGTGCGACGCCGGTACAGCGAACGCACGACCACAGGACGGCAACGTCACAAATATATATATATATATATATATATATATATATATATATATATATATATATATATATATGTATATATATTGTATATTTTATATTTAATCTTATGTGTCATAATATTGTTATTATTATTTTTTCTCTTTTATTTATTTTGTCGCACCGCCCACTAATCATTTCTGCTTAGCCCAACGGTATGACTGGTAGAGAATGCCCTACGGCGTTAAGTCCACCTTTTGTACAAAGTATTATTGTGCAATAAAGCTGCAATAAATAAGACAGGACTCTATTTTGTCGCCACTTATTCCCCGCAGCTGAAGAGTATTGTGTAAGATGCCAATAAGCTGACCTCGGTCATCGGATTTTGGACACTCCGAAATGCATGTTACATTAAGAAACTTGTTTGTGTCTCAATGTTGTCCACGCTTTTGTAGAGCTCTGCAATTGACTGACGCAAAAGGCCGAGTATATTGCCAACAAGTTCCTTGAATGCCAGAAAATCTCGACCTAACTGATTAGTGTATAATTGTTTAGTTAAAAAGAACGATGTGTAACACCTGTCTTTATTCTGCATTTATTTTCTCGGTAAATATTTTTTTAATAAATTCAACAGTGTGTGCAAACTATGAAACTTTAAGTTTTAAACTTGTACGGTTACTAATATTAAAATAGTAAATTATTACAGGCTTGTCACTATGTAGGTACTTTATTATTAAGTTATTGTTACCTATTTAGAATTAAACAATACTGAGCAATGTGCATAAAATTATTTAGGTCTGTTTTTTTTTGCAGTAGAAAAAATAATATTTTTAATTTGCATCGCGAATGCGTTTCGTTTCGTAATTGTTTTATTGCAAACGGTAAAATATAAACTTTACTAACGAATAACCAAAAAGTGAAAGATGGCGGCAGCATTGATCACATTAATCCTGTGGATGGCAAGCGTACTCTGGATGTCTGTCTATTCCATACACAGAGTATGTGCTTAAACTGCCTCTTCTTTACACAAATAAACAATTTTTTTATAGTGTTTTTCTTGAAATAACTAGTTAATTTTAATAAGGCTTGTCTTAACGCTTTTCATGACTACCGCCGAAGAAAAAAACTGATTGTGTCACCTCAGTTGATATACGCTCAATTCGCTTTCTGTTTTCATCAATTTAAAGCTTTTTTTTTCATTGTCAATAGATTAACAGTTTAAAATTAAAACTTGTTTCAACCTAAGGTAACAGATTACGAATATCACCAAAATTAAGTGTTGATGATAACATCAGTGATGCTCTTTTACGGGGGCGTCCGTTTTTAGTTTTTCTGTCACAGGAGTGCATTTCAGTCGCGGTCGACGTTAGCTCAGTAATGAAAGGTAATGACTTATATACTCGTAGCATTAGCTGAGGCAATTTAATGGCTAAATGACAATAATACTTAATACTTAAGTACTTAAACACCTTGTTAGTTAAGTAAGTGTTAAAATCATGTTAACAATCTTTTTGTGAATAAATAATTTTATTATTTTATTATTTATTATTTTAAGCCCAAACACATCGGCCGCTCTGTAAAAAACTTTTGAGTGCTGATTTTTCCAAATCAATAGGTAAATTTACCGATTTTAAAACCACCCTTCAATAATGTCGTTGGTAGTATCTGTTTTAAATAAAAGGTACCTTAATGGTTTTGGAATTTTATCACTTTTCGCCTGACTAATATCATCTGCATACGTTTGATACAGGATATAAAAATGTGATGATCGAAGCGCACGGCGTATCAGCCAATTACGCAGGATACATTATAGTGCACAAAGTGTAAGCGCAATTATTATTATTTATTTATTTTTTCGGACAACAAAAGATCCAAGAAGGGTTAGTAAACAAACATCTTACACACTATGTTAGTACCTAATTACACCCCGTTACACCCCCATGCCACGGAAAGCACGTTTAGCCGTTGGTCTGCGCCTGATCTATCTACGGTCATGTCGGATTGCGCGCTGGAGCTGTCGCGCACCCTGTCCATCAGGGTTAATTGTTTCTTTCTTATATTATCCGCGATGCGTCTCTGCGAACATGGCAATACACTCGTGCATTCACTGATTCTTGACTCTCAAAGTCCGGTGAGACTGCACGCGGCAATGCGTCATGACCGGAGAGAGATCAGAGCAGGGCCAACGGTCGTATTTCTTTGGGACTTAAGGTCATCGCCCATGTAATTGTTGCCAAAAATAAATAACGGCAGATTCGTCACACTTTTTGCATTATATTTTGTCAAATATACGCGGCATGTTCGCGATCGTCTGTCCTTGTTTGTTCCAAAAAGAATGTATGAATGAATGAATGTGCATCTATCTCGGCCCTGTGGCACGATGCTTAAGAATAACATTATGTGCAGTATATGGAGAATTTGATAAGATAAGATGTTATTAATTTTGCATGAACAGCGGTTGGCGGTACCACTATATCCACCAAAACTAATATTTAATGAAGGTCGGTTGTTGTTTACTACAACACTCGATTTGGAACAACAATTTGGATCATTTACATTTATACAATTACAAGCTCAATGTGCTCACATAATTTCATAAGAATCAGTCAAACCGTTTCGGAGGAGTACGGAGGAACGAATATTGTCATACGAGAATTTTATATCTCTATAAGATTTACACAACATTTCATGTTACAGCTATTGTCAAAAAATTGTCGAGTGTAAGAATCTCTCCCGGCAAGTGCAGAGTTACTTTGTACCGTAGCCGTCACTTAAGAAGAGCGCTGATAACTCGCCGCCCGCTGCGGCAGACTCGTGGGCGCGGGAGCCGATGCGCGCGCCGGCGGCGGCTGATAACGTTCCGCCTGGCCAGGTGGTGTGGCAAAGTTTTACCCTTTCACAAACATATTTAGTGTGACAAACTTTTTTACAGTTAGCGCAAAATGATTTCTTTTTGACCGAGGCAAAATCGTCACTGCACTGGTGGAGGTCGAGATCGAGACTTCGTCTTTAGTAGCTTTTTTTTGAGTATAACACGAAGGGAGGACTCGATAGCTTTCGTTTGCAAAGCCTCGTCATCCAGTTCAGTTGGCGGCGGAGCAAGGTGTTGGGCTCCGCCACCACCCGGCCGCAGAGGATAGGGAGGACGGCAATGACACACCGCATCTCCTCTTTCTCTGCGGCCCCACCGCAGCGCCATCCAACGGTGCGCCCCCGTTTAGTCGCGGGAGATAGGCCGCACGGCAACGACACACCGAGACGTCTTCCTCCCGCGACCGCACCCGACTGCGAGGGACAGCCAAAACTGTCTCTCACACCCGCACCTTGGACGCATCCTGCGCAGGCCTCCCCAAACCCACGTGGAGCGTCCCCTCCCGGGATCCCGCTTAGCTTCACCGTGGGTGGCAAAGCCACGGTTACTGAGCCCCCCTACCACGACAAGGTGGAGATCCCACAGGTGGGTCTCTCATCTTGACCTACCGCAACCTCCATTGGACCGAACAGATCGATGCCGCAGAACGTGAAGGGCAGCTGATGATGAGCCATCCAGGCCTTAGGTAAGTCTCCCATACTAAGTATGCAAAGCTTAGCTCGCAGTAATCTGCAAAAGAAACATGGGGACTCACCTACTTTTATCGCAGGTCTTATCTTTATCACCCAGTACATACATCTGTGAAATGATTTTTTCTTTTATTATACATTTTGGCATAATCTGTATCTTTAGTCAAATTCTAACCTTAAGAAAGCACTAGAAAAAATATCGGGCATGCAATACTCGTACTTAGCCTCTTTCCTAGGCAGGCCAACATGTCACCTGCCGACAATCAATTGGGCGGTTCGCTCCAGCTGCTCGACTGCGAAAGCTGATGCTCTCATGCTCATAGATGATGCTATTTCTACTCTGGGCTTACCAGCCATTGCCATAGCCTTAAACGTAAATGCACAACTTACCTCTTCACGCGGTGACCGCAGCTCCTGCTCATCTCCAGCGCAGCTCAGAGACGTGAAGAACAGCAATTAGCTAATTCATCTTAACCGATTGTTAAAAATGTATTAGTATATTATATTATGTGTATTTATAAATAAGTATTCTTAAATAAAATAATTGTATGTTTATATATTAAATCACATGTGTCATATTATTGGTACTACTATTATTTTGTATTTTCTCAGTTATTTATTTTGAGTTATGTTTACCTTTTTCGCACCGCCCACTAATCATTTCTGCTTAGTCCAAAGGCATGACTGATAGTTAATTCCCTACGGCGTTAAGTCCAATTTTTGTACATAGTTTTCTTGTGCAATAAATGAAAAGAATAAAACATAAATCATTTATTTAAATAATTCAACTGATAGTCACGTACACAAATATAAAGAGATACATATACACCAAAATAACCTTGTGAAAGTTATAAGTTCATCAATTCATAAATTCACATGCATATAGATAGTTATTAAGATAAATTAAAATGTAAATGTCTACATCGCCAATATTATAAAATTTAAATAAACAAACAGCTGAAAAGGTGTTTCATTAGGACGTTGTAGAAATCATACCACAACAGTGATAAACCACGGCTGGCTGCAGCCTAAAGAGCACTTATAGAAATTCGGACCGATGAGTAAGTGTCACGGTATCTCAATTAGGAGAGCAATCGCAAAAATGGAACTACATAAAAAAACTTGGTGCCAGCACCACATAATTCCTAACTGGCGAATACTGTGGAGGATCAGGCGTGGAAGCAGATTTGGCCGTATTTACTGAGGTAGCGAAACCTAAGCCTCCCCCAGTCGTCAGGTGTGGGTTGCCATAGGTGGCTGCGTATCAAACGTCCACACCATGGATGTTTGGAATTTGTGATATATTAAATACACCAAATTTCGTAGCTATTTAAACTTACCCTGAAATTAAACTTTGTGATATATCCGATCATAATATGTATTTATGATGACAATGGATCCATCTGTTGCTTACTTTCTCACAAAGTTAATAACAGCTCGCGCTTATACTGTAGCTAAGCAAAACATAATATTGGTTGTTATTTATTAATTGAAATAAGTTTTTACACACCGTCTGCAGCAGGCAAGTCGAGGTGGTTCAACGCATTGCTATTGTCTTGTCGCTTGGTGCGCTGCAAGGAGTTGTTCTCAGACCCACTGTTGGGCTTGAACTGGACTGTCGATGATGTGACGCTTCTTGCTTGCGTTTACTGACCTGTTTGAGGAATATCAGAGGTTTTAACAAAATAATGCAAAACTGTTAAATAATGAAAATTTTTAAATAACTTTACAGCTATGTAATCGGCTGATTATAAGTAAGTGACAATTTTCACAATACCTTCCACTTTTGGTGATTGCTTAAGAACAGTTGCTTAAGAATTTGATAATCTTGTCACTCCGTAAAGTAAGAAAAATTCTGGTCTCAAAAGGTAGCTTTTAACGCATGATGTAGGAGGTATGTATAAAAAATCTTAAAATTATAATCATTTAGGACACTCAAAATTTTACAGCTTTAGATCGCCACTGCGGTGCCTCATTTTTTTCATGATTAAGCGATTTAGTTGGGAATGAAGTAATTAAGTCATATCTAAAACATCATGAATAACTTACCTATTTGGCGTCAGTTTGTCACTCGTGGGTGACTGTACCAGCAAGGAACCGGGGGTATAGTCGTGCCCGTAATGTATGTACGCTAATTGCTGAATCTATTCACCTGTTGTATAGAATAAACATATCAGCACAATAAAAGTAGGAAATTTTTATGATTTTAACGAGAAAGCCTAACTTACCGGTGTCAAGAGAGGCATCCATCAGCCTTACATATAAAATATCTCCGTTTAAAATATTTTTTAATGTTATTCTGATAATCTGAATCTCCTATAGGTATACGTCATGTAAAGTGACGCAAGTAGTGATTGAAATTTTCCACTACGAACTGTGGAATTAATTTGTGGACAGTAGGTTTGTTGTCGGAATATTGTAACTGAATATTTTATCCAACCAAGTATTTTTTAAAGGCAAGTAATCGTTATTAAATAAAGATTAACCTTAGGGGTTGCAACTGACCCTTTACATACTGTTTAATTTAAACTGGGCTTATTTGATGAGGCTAACGTTTATAACGGAGAAATAACCCGTTTCCATTTTAGAGGCTATTACTGCGTTTCTCTAGGATCATTTTACACAAAGTACATGACCCTCCGCCCTCAGCACCATTAAATTTACGCTACAACAATCTAAATGTCATAGCTTAACTGCCCACATCAAAAAAGTACGAGCAGCAGATTCGCTACATGGAGTCGTAGAGCCGTGTCGCCGAAACAAAAGTTACACAAAGTTAGCATTAATCAGTTCATCAAGTGCTTACAGCTTTAATACACAAAAAAACGTACAAAGGGTGGACTTAATGCTAAAAGCATTCTCTGCCAGTCAACCTCAGGGTCATGCAGAAAGAAGGCAATGGGTGCAGTAAAAATTTAATTAGAAATGGTGGTTGATAACGCAAAAAGAAATGAACATAATATAGCCATATCAACATTGATAAATAAATTATGTTATAATATATATAACAAAACAATCAATTAATTTTACAATTATCGATTGATATTTATGAATAAAAAAATAGGTTTTACCTTCTGAGTTTAACTAAAGTTATATTGATCGACTGACATCACAAGTGACAAGAGACGCGTCAGGCAGGAAGTAGTTTAAAGTAAGGGAAAGGGAAAACGGGAAGTATTTCACTTGAAGTTTGTAATGTAGTCTAGACATTTGAAAGTCAATGGTCAATACATCAGCGAATGACTGGGACTCATGATTCTAACAATTTTAAGGTCGAATCGTCAGTCATCGCGCTTTACTATCAAATCTACAGACACATGAGCCTACTGTTATTCACTGAACCGTAAACTGGGCCAACAAATAGACTCTTTAAAGGAAAGTACAACTCCCCTTCCTATTATAAAATATATAAACCCACGGCAAACGTTCCAGTACAAACGTAATTTTTTCTCCGGGAACTTTTTGTATCAAAACACCTACACACTCATCTTACGGCGAAAATTGTATTCCTTTGAGCTGTTTTTTTTTTGAGAGTAAAAATAAGTCACTCGGTGCTAAATCAGGGCTGTGAGGCAAAAACTTTACCGGCGTGCTGTTCAGGAAATCCATTGTTTTGAGCGCGGTGTGCGTGGGCGCGTTGTATTGGTGAAGCAGTAACCCGTGGAGCCCTGTGCTTGGCCGCCTGTTGCTCACGACAGAGAAAACTTCTGGCACATTTGGTAGTATACCCATTCAGCGTTAATGCTTCTTTGATCCCGTAAAGGAATCGATACCAAGTATCCAGTGAAATTGAAAAAACTCGCGATCAAAATCTTCCCACCGCTTCTAGATCGCTTCACTTCGGTAAGCTTTGCTTCGTTTTGAAACACCCAAACCGTTGACTGGCGATTAGTTTCTGGATCGTACTGATAAATCCAGAACTCATCACCTGTAACTATGTTATAAACATGCCGAGACGAGGCTGCATCAAATTTATCTTCATGTCACGACACCATTCCCTCCGGGCCTGTTTTTGTGCCTCCGTGAGGTTGCGCGGCACCCAGCGTGAAACTATCCGCCTCACTCGAAGATGGTTGAGTAAAAGCTCTTGATACGTAACTCGCCTTTTGACTTGAACTATTTTTTCACTGCTAGCACGAATATCTCGGAAACCCCATTGATTTGCTCTATGTCGCCGTACCATGTTTAGAAGTTAAGTTATATTGTAAGAGGTAGGTATATCAAAATCTTCTGTGACATCAAAAACACGTGCCTGTACCTACTTGCGTATAAGGCCTAGGGCACATCTGCAGCATATTATGTTTGCCAAGACTCGCGACTGTCAGCCATTTCGCCGCGGTGATTTGACATGTTGTCAAACGCGAGTTGCGGCGATAGAGTGCCACTAATGTCATTCGGAAGTAACTAGTTGAGATACGTCAGGTGTATAAAATTAATATTGTTTGCATTGTTTACCGAGTCAACATCAAAGCAAACAATTACGTTATTTATATTTATTAATTATTCATTATAAAGTACATCTGTTTGAAAATATTTTCTTATTGATAGTTATTACTTTGAAATACTTTGAATTATTAATACAACACTTAACATCGTCAATACCATCGTACTAAAATAAGTTAATGTTATCATTAATTAGCTTTTTTTTTGCATCGTTACTTTGTTTATCCTCTTGACAGTCATTATGACACTAAGTTGACACGTCACCACGTGACTTAGCTGTTGACCTATGAGTGACAAACGCGACAATGCGACGAAACGCGACTGACATTGACACAAGTTGGTCACTTGTGGGTTTGCTTCGCACACCTTTTTTATCGTCAGGGAAATGCTGTTATGCATACCCGCCAGCCGCGGGGGCAGCTGGGGGTTATGTGGAACTCCGATCCTCAGAGAGAGAACCCACCTACCCACTTTTGGTATGTTATGCAGTCACTTCACAACACACACACACACACACACACACACACACACACACACACACAATACAGACATACTGATGTTACCTTCTGACTCAAGTATTATTGTACTACTTACTAGAAATGTCTCGTGTCTCTTGTCAACGCTTGCCGCTCGCTACCAACTTGTTACCTTCACTTTGTGTAACTTAGGTATTAAAATAAACCCCACCGGCATTGTGGGGTTAAAATGGTTAACTACATCTGACCTTAACATCAAGTAGGCATTAAGTTCTCACATTTGCTATTCCCACTTCACTTAAGCAAGTGTTCACAATGTCAGTTGAAATATACGAACAGATTTTCAAAGAAAATCTCGTAAATGGTAGGTACATTGACAAAATGTTTGCCAATTAATGCAAGATTTAATAACTTGATTGTGTGATTAGGAGATTTCAGATTGTTTTATAAAGCATACCGGTCCGGTACCTGCGTTTATCCCAGGGGTTTATTTAGTAAAAAGCTTGAAATTCAAACAATTTTATTTTGATAGCAATGCCGTAATATACGTATAAACGTCATCTGGTAACTGGTATCATAAACGGTCGGTAAAACAGTGAACTAAACACACTTAACTCGGTTAACAGTAAAATGAAGAATTTACTGGTCAAAAGGGTCAAAGTTTCCCCTGGAGTAAAGTAATACGCAGACATGGTAGGTAGGTAATGTTTATGTTAAAAAGTATTTGTCCCGCAGGTGACACGATGATAGTACGACTTGCGATTTTTCTGGAAAAATCGGCTATCTGTAAAGTCGGTTTACTCACGATAGTTGAACGTGACAACGTCTTTGTCACGTTGCCTCTTTGTCGCTCGTTCCGCGCCCTCGCTTGCACTTCAATCCGTGAATGAAACGCCTCAGAGCGAGGTAACGCCGTATGTATGCGTCATGTTTTTGGTGCGTGCAGCCGGCTCCATCGAATTATAAGACGTTGTCACGTCAAAAGACTGTCTAAAAATACCTACGTAATGAAATGTGTTTCCTTAAGCCAGGGATTCCCAAACTTTTTCAACTCGCGGCACAGTTTCAAATTAAGTTTTTTGTCATGATCAACTTACGGCGCCCTTCTTCGCTTTCTATGGCGTACCAGGGCGCCAAGGCGCTCAGTTTGGGAGCCCCTGCCTCACCTTGGCCATGTTCTCCATCATACATTAGTTATTGGCAAGTTAAATGGAAAGTTTGCACAGTCACTGGTTTCACATGCCATTGTATTTATTTTTCAGATGAAGACATTTATTTCAAGCCTTTCGAAAAAACGTTTGTTTTTGTGATGTTCTCTTTGGTTGTCGGTATGACATACCCCAACCCAGCGACGGAAAAATGGCGCATCCTTGCCATATGTAAGTACCTAATCAAATATTATTTGTTAATTTTAATAGCCTTTTAAATGCCCAATTCAAATGGACATTAGCCAACTACGCATGAAATATCATAATCGTACTTGCACAAGTGTGTGCGCAAGACACAGGTGCACTTTACGTTTCTTCACTCCCTCATAGTTCGATAAGACGATATTCCGATTTGACCGGAAGAAGCTCAGGTGCTTAACTATCGGCTTAGCGTGCTTTCCAATGTACGGGGATATACCACCGTTAACATCCTGACTTCGAGCAGTTTCTGATAAATTCATGAAAGGAAATCACAGAAACAGTCTTGCTCAATCGAGAATTCAAACTGAGGACCTCCTGCATTTAAGCCAGCTAATTGATTACTATACTTAAAAGGACAACATAACATACCTACATTGCTCAGATCTCTAGTAAGTAGCTTAAGAACTTGTGTTAAGAGTATCAGAAACAATGAAAAACCCAGACCAGTGACATCATTGAAAATTGGTTTTCAACATTGTCTACGTCCGGGGATTGAACCCGAGACTTTATAGATGGCTGCACCTTGCAACCGGTACTAATTCCACTGGAGGTCGTCAAACTTTACAAGGTTGCATTTGTCTATCTTGCCAGTGGACGCCACTAGCCATGTATCGAATGGTATCCAATCTCGAAATTGTCCCACTGCCTGTCGCTTGCTACTTGAACTTAAATCTATTGGGCTGTTTCTATAAACAAGCTGTAACATTTAAATTCACAATTGAGAGAATAAAAAATTAAAATTAAAATCGGTTGTCTGTAAAGTCGGTATAGTGACGATAGTTGAACGTGACAACGTCTTTGTCACGTTTCCTCCTTGTCGCTCGTTCCGTGCTCTCGCTTGCACTTCAAGCCTTAAATGGAACGCCACAGAGCGAGGTAACGCCGCATGCGTCATGTTTTTTGGTGCGTGCAGCCGGCTTCATCGAATTATAAGACGTTGTCACGTCAAAACTCTCGGCTAAAAGAGCTAATGAGTTTCAATAGCTGGACGGATTTTGAATAGCTAAGCACCACCGCGAATGAATTACCGCACTGAAATCGGTCTATCGGAACTACGATGCCACAGAGAAAAACACATAAACAGAAAAACCAGCCAAGTGCGTGTCGGAACACGCATAATGTAGGGTTCCGTAGTCAAATTTGTCACCACGCTGTTTTGCATTTCTTGCATCATCATCATCTCCCTAACCGTCAGTGTCATCATTGAAAAGTATATATTTTTATATTATTTATAATTTTGAAAGCATTCATCACAGGCTACCCAAAACAATTTTAAATATGAGTATCCGTGCCTGTTTACGTAAGAGATTTGAAGTTTATAGGTCCAAGACTTTAGAAATTACAAGGGGGGTTGGCGGGCTATAACTCGCAAATGGTAAAGATGATAAAAAACTAGGACTACGGAACCCTAAAAAGGGGTGAAACTTATAACATCCCACATAAACAGAAAAACACCGCTCTTTTTCATATCTCATTGGGGGTTAAAAATCAATTAGAAGAGTTGCAAAAAATGAGGATTTGTTTTAGCGATCAAAATAAATTTCCTCTTCTTACTCATGATTTATGTTTGCAGTTATATATGTACTTCTGCCTATGCCTGCGACATCTTTTGTTGTTTATGACTTCATCGTTGCCTATCACAATGGTGAATTAGACAGTATATTTCGTCACACAATTGTCATGGGACCATTCTGCGCACTGTATTTGAAAGTAAGTAACTGAATTGAACCGATTGTAAAACAAAATTCACCAATTGAAAGATAAATTAACACTTTATTGTACACAAAAAAAATACAGAAAAGCTTAACAGGGAGATATCTCATCCAGACAACTTTTAAGTAAATGAACATTTTAATTAAAAGTAAGCTTTTTTATCCGTGAGTTCTTTAAGCCATTTTTTTCGTTCGATAGATGATGGCTAAAATGTATTTATGACGGCGGATCAAAACGTTGGAGTCAATGCTGGCCCAAAGACTCTTGGTCGAATCCAAGAAGAAGCGTTAGTCTCTACGATGATACTAGATCCATTAGATCCTCTATAGCATTTCTGTTCGGAGCAGTTTTAGCACCCTGGGGTGAAATCACATCACATCCCAAACGTCTGTCGCATCGTCCTTAAGGCAGTGAATATGTTAAAGCTACTTGTAACCTTCTTCTTCACTCACTCACACATCACGAAAAGAAACTAGTAAGGAGATAAATCATCAAATTTTGCATGGGTTCTTTTCCAATATGAGTGATTGTTTAATGGGTTTTTGGATAATTCGACCCGTAAGCGTTTGTTTTTGGGGTTGAATGTTTGTATTTTACTTAAGTTTGTATGAATCTTCGTTACTACAAGAGACGTAATGCTCAAATTTTGGAAAAGGGATCTTTTTGACACTTAGGTTATATTACAGGATTTGACTAAAATGATCCCTAGGGGCACGATTGATAGGGTTCTTCGGTTAACCGCTACTTTTTATATTTCTTTAAGATGGTGCTGATGTTTCAATGCCGGACAAAAGCCAAAGAAATTTTGGAGGAAGTCAATAGGTATTTTGAAAAGCTCAACTCCTCTCCTTTACCACACAAGCGTATAGCGTACAGATGGTTGAAAAAGAGTATTTTCCTAGAAAGAGGCTGGTCTTATTGTGTACTAGTGGGCACATTCTCTTTTCCTGCTAACGCGATATGTAAAAACATCTACAGTTACTTATTCGATGAAGAGCCAACGAAGGTAATGATCCATGAAATGAGATCTCCTTACGGACCCAACACTGATTTTCCATTCTATGAATGCATGTTCATTGATACATTAATATGCAGTTGTATATATTTCATCAACTTTACTGGATACGATGGTATGTTCGTACAATTAATACTGCATGCTGCAATGAGGCTAGCTGTGTGCGGTGAATCATTAAAAGACGCTTTTAGCGTGAAAAACGCCATCATGAGACGAAAGGCAGTAAGAGAAGTGGTTCAAGAACATATAGCGATATGCAAGTAAGTCTATTTTTATTTAGAAAAGATTTTAAGTATGGGAAAAGTTTACTGATGTGTCAGGGAGCAAACTTGAGTCCATCGGCTTAATTGGACATGTGTAGCCTCTCTGCACACATTGGTACTGTCATTGCCTAAGTTTTTTGCGCTACTGCTGTTATTCTGTATATTTGCAAATAAATAAATAATAGGAAATTAGGTTATTTTATATCACTGCAGCTATCGTTCCTCCGATTTAATTAAAAAAAAAACAATTTTATGACGTGCCTAAGGCGTTGTCCTAGTTGAGCAACGCAACGCGACAAATGCGACGCGACGCGAACAATACTTCAAATGCCTTGTGTCAATGTCAGTCGCGGTTTAAGATTTCATGAACTATGGTTGTTCTATTTTTTGCGTCGCGTCGCGCCACTTTGTCGCGTTTGCCGCTCGCCTAAGACAACGGGTGATATAAATAAATACATATACAACAACATCACACACATTGATCTGACTCCGTGGTAAGTAGCTTGAGCACTTTTGGTACAGATATCAGAATCAACAGTGGTATAACAAATAAACTTAAATAAATACAATAATACCCAGACACAATACATATAGTACAAACAGACATGTTCATGCATACAAATGTTTATACAGTGCGGGGATCGAACCCGCGCGCTTGGTTAATAATCAACTTCCTGACCATCACACCAAAGTGGTCAAGATGTTCAACATCTTACCCGTTGTCTTAGGCGAGCTACATTTAGCGAGCATTAAGAACCATCGCAATTGCGGCATAGCGTGTCGGCCCGCTGCAGCTGCTAGTGGTGTGTCCAAAAATTGCCACGTGTGAAGTCGATGGCAGTCGCTAGTCGTGGAGACTGTATTCCACATGTTGGAGGCGTCATTATTTTCGGTGGTATCGTTGGACATCGTGTGTATGTGGGCGTACAGTTGGGATATTCAAGCAAAGAAACATAGTCAACTCAATCAAATCACTTTTATTTACTTTGAACAATAATTACGCACACTAATTTACTTTGATCCGGAACAATCCACACAGTACACACGAAACACGCAACAGTTCGTAGAGTGGAGGTCCGATGTCTAAGACGGCGAAATGAAGACTGTCCGTTCGTCCAACATCCCTTCCATTCTAGGCTCTGTCGTAGCACGAAGTTAGCCGAGTAACTCCGAAGTGACGACGGTGCTGCCACCTCTCGGGACTCGTGCTGCGCTTCATTTTCCGTCCGTACTTATGACCGTTTCCGACACACATATATGCGCTGGTTCTTAAGCAATGATATGTTACCTGTTTAAAATGTGAGGAAGGAGCTTATATCCTTGAAAATAAGGCAAAACCCTCTTTCGATCAGGAAATGTTGTAGAATTATTGATATGACGTGAAAATGTATGCGTTTCATTTCAGCCTCATGGATGACATAAACTATATGTTTAGAACCTGGATGTCTGTAATCACTAGTGCTATGGTGGTTCATTTATGCTCCTGTGTTTACTACATATCAAAGGTAATTCGCCATTAAATGTGCAGAAAAGTATATAAATCAAATGTGTGTGTGGGCATCAGCACAGCATCCCGCGATTTTCAGAAGTCACGGTGACTGAATGACGCATATAAACTCTAACTACATACTGACTGTTGCAGGCCTCTAGCTTAATTCTTCGACCTAATTAAGTCGGTCCAGCTTGCCAGTATACAAGGTGGTGACCACACACGACAAAACGACATACGACTTTCTAATAATAAATAGTTTCAACGAACACACCAATTAGCTTGCCCTAAACTAAGCGTTAGCTTGTGCTATGGTGACTAGTATAACAGATAGGAATACTTAAATACATTTATAAACACCCATGACTCAAGTACAAATGCACGTGCTCATCACACAAACATTTTGCCGTAGCAGGATTCGAGCCCGCAACAGCCGGTTTTGCAGTCTACACCTCAGACCACTAGACCAAAGCTGTCGTCAAGCTTTCACGCCTAAACTACTGAACATATTTGGATTAAATTTGGTACACATACAAAATAAATACAGATTTAGTTAATCTGCACAAAATAGTACATTCAGAACTGGACTTACCCGAGATCTTAGGGTTACTGAACTTTAATATAAAACACAACCCTCGTAGACCAAGGACCAAGATATTTGATATACCCTTTGCTCGCATTGATATCGCTCGAAATCAACCCCTGGCTAGACTATGTCGACTGTATGACGAGTATAGCCTCCGTTACCCTGACCTCGACCTGTTTGACTCCAGTCAGACCCACTTCAGAAGAGTACTGAAAGACATCCTCAGCTCCCTTCCTGAAGAGTAGTTGGCCATGGTAATTTAACTTTTTGAGCTTTTGCGTTGCTTTGTAGCTGTATTTTTCTTAAAATATGTATTATAATTATTTTATTATTATTGTGTATACTTAGAAATATAAAATATGTAACTGTATGATACATTGTAATGTTTAAAACATTTTAATGTTAGTCTTGTTTAGTTCGATTCATGTATAAATAACTATATTAGTCATTAAACAACATTACATAAATTAACCCTATGATAATGCATGTATTTCTCCTTTTCATTTATGTTATGCAGTGAAAACACATTTTAGGATTATTTTCTTGTGCTGAACTGATAACTATGTACTGCTTGATAAAGACTTGATGTAATCTGTTGTGTTCTCCAATAAAGTAAAATAAATAAATAAAAAATCGTCACACATCGAGTGTGTATTAAATTTCTTCCAAATCTGTTTAGAAGTTGAGGCGTGTGAAAGCCGCCACGCCTTCACTGCGCTCTTGATAGTAGTCAAATTATAAATTAACACACAGATACATTAGTCAGTAATTAATAAAGCTTCGATTTTCAGGGCAATGGCCGAGACATGGAATTCATGACAGCCACTTTTGTCGCTGTGGTATATACTTTTATGGTGACGTCAATGGGTGGTTTCATTCAAGATCAAGTCAGTAAAATATACTTATATGTGATACTTACTAAAGCGTTATCTTCCGTAGCGGCGCAACGCCTCAAGTGCGACGCGACCCAATGTGCCCAAATTTCAAAGGCCTTGTGTCAATGTCATTCGTGTCTTGATCTTTATCGCGTTCGTTGCTCACCTAGGACAACGGTTAAGTCAAACAACTTTTGGCGCAACAGATTTAGAGTTAGGCAGCTAAAGAGAAATTTATCTTACCGATCGGGTGGTAAAGACGGGGACCAAGGACCGATAGACATCATATTGATTTGTCTATCTATATTATTCAGAATCTAAATATTATATGCCGCGGTTCATGTGCGGTACTAGGCCGGTACTAGGCTAATAGCGCTATTTAGCCTATGGAGCCATATAAGCGCTCGCCGTCGTGCTTGCCACAGTTAGGCATGCGCTTGTGATGGCGAACGGTAGAAGTCGCCACAAACTTGCAGTGTTTTGTTGATGGATGACCAGCTTAAGTAACCTTAACCTATCATGTCCCGTGTCCACTTCACTAGTTTTAAAAAGGCAAAATTAACAATAAACTGCAAAGTTGCGACCTCGATTGCGACCGCCCTAGGGCCTCTGACCTATCGATAATCGATATTAACCAGGACCAACAGCTTAGTATATGTTATGCTTGTAAATAAGCGTCACTTTTTAAAGTAGTCACCCATCCCAAACTTGACCGCGCATTAGGTTACTTAACATTTGGTATCACTACCAAAGCGCTACCACCATTGCGCTACAAGCTCCTTGTGTAAAATATAGGTAGGACGATTTTTGTTGTGACCAGTTTACTCTGGTCTGCAACCATGACGTGCGGCATCGCAGTGTCGCCTGCAGTTGTTGCACTGCGGTCTATGACAAAATACTACCTTAAAACTTTTTCTACTAATTTCGATTTGCAGTCCGAAAAAGTAGCGGATATTTTCTACCAGAGCGGCTGGGAGAATGTCCCCGACAGCTATTGCAAGCATTTGTTGCTATTCATGTTGGCTCGGGCGCAGAAGTCTTTTCAAGTCGAAACAGTATCTAATATGGCAGTCAACAATGAACTGTTTGTTGCAGTAAGTATCTTATATTTATAATTGTTTTTCAACTCTCATAGAGCTGCCAGCATTTATCCCTAATCACGCCTGATTTTAGTGTTAGTAAAGGTATATCTACAGGTTGGTCAAAGGTTAACTCCGACAATAGGCAACCCCGGTCACGGAGACCATGGAATGAATTAAATGAACCATGTCCTGCAGAGTATACTGTCCGGTCTGTTCCCCGACCGGCCTGTGCATAGGCCGCCTCCCATGAGGCCACACCCCCCGGCCCCATCGGATGCTCCTGAACCCGTGTCAGAGGCAGAGCTAGGAGTAGCAATGATACGCCTCAGAGGCAAGAAGGTGGGCCCAGGTCCAGATGGCATACCAGGCCGAGTGTGGGTCCTCGCTGAGGACGCCCTTGGAGACCGGTTGCGCCGCTTATTCAGAGAGGGCTTGGTCCAAGGGCGATTTCCGGATCTCTGAAAACGAGGACGCCTGGTACTGTTGAGAAAGGACGGCTGACCTACCGACGCTACGTCGGGGTACCGCTCTATAGTGCTGCAGGTCGAGATGGGCAAGCTGGACGAGATGGGCAAGCTCTTCGAGCGTATCATTGCCCGGCGCCTTGTCCGGCACCTAGATACTGAAGGGCCGAACCTATCGAAGTGTCAGTTCAGGTTCAGGTCTAAGCGGTTTACGGTGGACGCTGTTTTCTGGGACTCATATGATGCCGGAGGGCACCGTCAGGTTTTTAGTGGGTAGGTGGGTTCTATCTTTGAGGCCTGGAGTCCCACATAACTCCCAGCTGCCGCGGCTGGCTGGTATGCATAACAGCATTTCCCTGACGATAAATTACTTAAAGTCGCGGTAGACTTCATGTCCTCGCTACACATATGGTTTCTATGTATGATTTTTGTGTGAAATATCATCTAGAGATGTTGTCCCTTTCATAAACGGGGACAACATACATCTATTTTTTTTTTGTATTTGTTAATTTCCTATCTAAAGCTTAAACTCTTTTTTTTTCAGATTTGCAAGATGGCGTATTCGTTGTTTACCTTTATGCAACAAACATAGATGTGAAGCAATATTTCACTATATTTTGATGCACTTTCATTTTTTTCTTAATATACGCACTCTTGTGCTATTTTTCAATATAATTCAAAGCTTTCAACAATGCATCGATTTATTTACTGAATGTAATAACAATTTAATAAAGAAATTGATATGACGTGATTATTTACAAGATTTGTCATTTCTAACATATTTTCTGGCAGTTTACAATTAGGCGCCATAAAAAGGGAGGTCCCCATTTTATAGCGCCTAATTGATTGATCAGTACTTTTTCGAGGGCTTTGCACAAAATTTGGTACTGTTAGCGCCATTTTATTGTAATGGCGCTAATAGTACCAAATTTTGTGTTGTACAAAATTGTTTGACTTACTCCAAATTGAAAATCGCTGAAAACAATTACAAGTAGTTGATAAACATAGATAGCCTAGATACTAGAATTTTAAATTCAGGTCATTGAAAGCGACTGCTTGTCTAGGTCACCGTATAATTGAACGGAAAATAATTGTCATGAGGGTTAGGAGAATTTAAAAGGTACGAAACTCTACAAGGTTTCCCCATCCACCTTCCCAAAAGTAAATACAAAGGAAAACCCACAAAATATACCCTAAATTCCTTTTCGATTGAACTGATTGTATTTCCAGATAGTGCTTCCAAATCAACTAACCAACCTTAACAACCAAAATACTTAGACCCCTCTCAAGACTGGCTTAAAGTTTAATTGATATCTTTATACAGGGTGTAAGAACTGATTGTTTTGTTTGCACGAGGAGAATAACAAGAATTGGTTTCTTTATTTCGATGTAAGTTAGCGGTGCTGCTATTCCAAACAAGCAAATAAGAAAGCTGTGAATAGAAGCGCTGTCATTGATAGAATGCAACGGTGATATAGGGCTCCAACCACGGAACAGGCATGCTAATGAATGAAGTCAAAAAATAATAAGATCATCATATTAGAAATTCTCTTTTTAGAAAGAAAAAATAATCCAAAAACTTAGCTTACAGTTGCTGACGATGTGCTTTCTACGTTCTAATTGTGTAGAACCATGAAAGGATCATACGCAAGCGTGACTTCAAGCGATATTTTAAATCAATCTAGCACCGTAGTTGTACCGTACTTGTTCTATTAAAAAAAAAAAGTTTCCCATTTTTTAATTAATCTTTAATTCGAACACTTAGAAAAAGTTATCATCATAGCAATTATTACTCGGCTCTTTGCTACACTAGGGAACACTATTGCAAAAATACTTAAAGCTCTGTATAAAATGGTTGGCGTCTATCTACAACGCTTCGCTTGGCACCTGGATATTTCGACTTTTATACGGTGCTCGCTTCCCGTGGCCGGTGGTGTAATAGATTTTTCTGCGAAATGCGTTCAATTCAATTTCTTTTTTAACCGAATGAAGCCAAAAAGACGGCCTATTTGGCCTCTTTGTTTGGTAAGTGTTGTTTGGAATAACTAGAATATTGTATTGAAAAAAGGTTCACTCAACTTTTCGGAAAATATCTTGCTGGCAAGGAGACAAAGCGTCAAATGACTTTGGTATCTCTATCTTTGCTATCTTTGGTATATCTTTATTGCCACTGCTGGGCACAGGCATCACCTCAACTATGAGGTGGTATGAACCGTACTGTGGAGTACGCGGGCTTAGTGCGGATTGGTGGAGGGTTTGTTTGTAAGGTTAGTGATCAACCTTACTGTCATATGCTATGAAACCGCCCAAGGGTCTCTGACAAGGCTTTAGACTTCTTAACGTGCCTTCCGAATAACAAAACTGCTTAGAAATAGACGTCACTTAAATGGTCGAAATGGTCGCCCAAACACGACCGCGCCTTAAGTTGCTTTACTTTGGTATCACTACCAAAGCGCTACACCAACTGCACCACAAGCAACAATCTACTAGTAAGCACTTCTGCGAAGATATCTATATGTATAATAAAACTGAAGTGGGAAAAAAATCTGTACTTAAACTGTAAAATGGCTACTTAAAATCGACCAGCACATTCCTCTATTTTTTTAATTTTTGTCTGTTTATCTGTTTGTACACGTTTGTGTATCTGAAAACGGGTAAATGAATTTACTTAAGATCTGTTGTACTGAATGTGGATCGCTAGCAGGAGCTTAACATTATGAGGTACAAAAATAACGCCTTAAGCACTTTCTGTTGATATAAGAAAGACAAAGTTCCAGAAGATAGTTAATTTTCTAATAAGACCGCGATGAACAAAGCTTTCCCCGCGACTGTGCTTGTAAACTCATGTTGGTTTTTGCTACCAACAATTAATGTAATAAAACATGGACAAGGTATTTGCATTTAAGCTCATTTTCTATTCAAGTGTAGCTAAAGCGTTTAAACTCCATAGCCTGGGCCTATTATCATTTTGACGAGAGCTTAGAGGCTTTCTGATTTTTTTTCACATTTTTGAGCTTGAGTTATACAGCTAGTAAGTCAAAGAAAGTTAAAATAAAAACAATTACTGCAAGCTGACATTGAAATTTCAAGAAAGGACCATGCCTACTCTGCACAGGTAATAAATTAAATCAAGAAAAAAAACCGGTCAAGTGCGAGTTGGACTCGCGCACCGAGGGCTCCGTACAAACCTGTAGGTATATAAGTAAAGTTGATGTAATCAGGCATTTTTGCGGAAATCCATGACTAAAGCTGAAAAAGAGGATTATTTTGCTTTAAATTTCCACTAAACGACGCCAGCGCAGGAACCAAAATACATCCAACTGTAATCAACTGAAAAAGCTAGAACTGAAAGTCGCAGGACTTACAATATCTACAACTCACAACGTGTCGCGGAGAACCGCGAACTTCCAATAATCGGTAAGTAGAAATTTGAATCTGTATATGGCAACACTGCTTTTGCTTTTCTTTTTAACGGTCACGAAACTGAAAGATAATAATGTAGTGACAGATGTGGGTATGTCTGGACGAAGTTCGAAACACCAGTCACGACGGCGGAGATTAAGAAGTACTTTGGCGGGAGCAAATAGAAATTGGTAAGAAATGGAGGTGCGCCTCCATCAGGAGCATAAAGGAGACAAGGTTAGTGAATTCTTGAAATATCACTGTTTAATAAGTACCATACTGACTGAGTGTGTACTGGCGGAGCGGGAAAGCGTAGCTTTCGACAACCGCGTCGGGCTTCATTCCGAATTATGCTCAAGTAGTTATGAAATGATGATAATGATGATGATGAGATATGAAGCAAGAAGTGCACCCTGTATGGATGTGTGTACCGGCGCGAGCTTCGTGGATTGAAGGCTAGTGCATGCGTGCACGCCAGATCGCACGGATAAGGCCGGTGCAGCAGGCCATGCAGGTTCCCGCGATCTTCAATCGTGGAAGCGCCGGCGTCGGATACAGACGGAGTCGTAGACGGCGTCGGTGTAGATGTGGTGGCAAGGGCGAGGCTGAAGGGGTTGGAAAAGGAGGCCTCCGAGGGCTACGGCCTGCGGGCTGTAGTCCACGCACTTCAGTTGAGACGAGATCACCCGGTACCGCGCATGGTGTCTCGGAAGCGATGGGTTGCGACCAGCATCGCTCGTGTAGGATATAAGCAGAAATGTAAGAGAAATTCCTTGTCTCCTGCCAGAACACACGAAGGAAGTAATGCTATGATAATCATGTATATACGACCTAATAGTTGAACCTAGGCATGAATATAGTAATATCTTTATGTCGGGCGCGACACAACGTGACACAGAAAAACCTTGTCATGGATTTCCGCAAAGTAACGCCTGATTCCATCAACCTAAAAAGGAAATCTCTAGGTACGTTTAGTATTGATAATAATGCTCATTTACAATTTGTGTGATGTTGTTGTATACAAAAACAAAACTAAATAGAAAAAAGACTAGCATATTAATAAATACAATTAAAAATAAATCGGTACAGACACTTCTTAAAAATCAAACACTATTTCATTGAGACCTTAATGAATTGACTGACGCTTTACGATCTTAGTTAGATCTTAAGATAAGATAATCTTAAAATCTTAGGTGTCTGAAATAAAAACATTTTATTTTTCCTACCAAAAACGTACCTTAATATATCAAAACTAATACAAATAAACTATTGACATAATTACCTAGAATATTCGACTTATTATTGTTATAGCACGTATGTATCCCTAAGTACCCCTTTTAAAACCTTAATTGAAAAGTAAAGTGCTGGTTTGGGATAGTCTTAGTTCAAAACTGATGTTTATTATTAAATCAATCATATATATTTTTAAATATTTTAAACCCAGAGGTAAGCAAAAGGTGACAAAAGGAGAATCAAGAGGTTTTAAATATTTCTAATACCTAATTCTTCATGAAATAGGCTTGTTTCCACTATGAAAGAAATATTAAAAAACTGATTTTCTCTAAAATAATTCATAATTTCAGATGCCTTTACACTAATATTTTTCTGCAGTTCGTATTATTTGATTTTTAATTGGAATTCAAATGATAATTAGTCACTCAGTCGGCATTGCACGCGGTGACGTCAAAGTGTGTTATTCCCATACAAGCTCTATGAAGAAAAGCGTTTTGACAGTTGATAAAAAGTACGTCAACGATTGGTGGTGTCAACTACCGTATTGTGCATGACAGCGTTGCTACTGTTAAGTTCTAAGTTCCTTTGTAAAATACATATTGTCTGTGACTTTTGTTTGACATCTGTCTGTCTGTATACCACTCTGGTAAATATTTTTAAATGAAATGTTAAAATCACGTTTAGCTTACCTATAAGATATACCTCGCTTGGCTTATTAAAACAAGTTTATTATAATACCATTTGTCAGCAACTCATTAGCCCCCCAAGTTTGGTAAGAATTAATAACTGACAATTTTAATGTCATAAAATTAATTTCATCAAGCCCAAATACATCAAGCTCTCTCAAAAAGCTTCTAAGTGCTGATTTTTTCAAACAATTAGGAAAATATATCTGATTTCAAACCGCCTTTCAATGATGTCGTTAGTAGTGACTGTTTTAATAATAATAATAATAATTCATTTATTATCAGCAAAAGATTAAAAAAATACAGGCCCATATTACTTATAAATACCTTATAGTGTAACATACATACACATACATACAAATAATAAAAATTACATAATCTTATCAAAATATTAAACACAAATCACACGCGTCAGCGAACAGATGCGTAATTTAAGCAGTTATGATGACTTTTTGTTTTTCATTAGGTTTGCTCTGGCTAACATTATTTTCATGCGTTTAATATTCGAAAAAAAATTGATGATCAAAGAGCACGCGTAGAGCGTTACGTGCGATGTGTCCGATGCGTACGATATCGACCTGTGTATGTTTTTTTTTTTTAAATTTGGTATAGGTTTGCTCTTGACCCAAGACTAAGCCCGACGAAGCAAAGACTGAGTCTACGATGGAGCGAGTTCACCTAGAAGATGCCTATTCACTCTAGCTTTAAAAATTCCAAGGTTGTAATTTACGTTTGCCTTTAATGTGCTTGCCGTCCGAGGCACGTGTTTGTAACACCGCCAACAATCTAAAGTACCTGAGTCTCGTAGTATCGAGCCTGTCGTATTTGTTTAGGCTATGACTTAAGGTCATCGCCCAATTAATTGTCACCAAAAATAAATAACGGCAGATCCGTCACACTTTACGCGGCATGATCGCGATCGTCTATCCTTGTTTGTTTCGAAAGGAATGTGCAGCTATCTCTGTCTTACGGCACGCTTAGGATTAAAATTGTATGCAGTATAGAGTAAATTTCAACATGAATATTATAATTTTGGGTTGCATTGATAACAATTTCAAAAGATGATAAATGATTTGTGAAAAATATCGGGTTAAAAAGAAAAAAAGTTAATTGATGGCCCAGGGGCTATCCGTTGCCAGGGCAACGGAATCATGATCCATAATTATATTTTCTTGAGTTTTGTCTTCATCTTCCATTCTTGTTTTCATTTCAGTTGGGGTCGGGTCCCTTCACTTTCTTGCGTCAGGACAATCTGTCTTGTATAGACTTTTCCGGCTATCTGGCTTTCTCGAGGTCTCTTTTTAGTATCACCAGGTCAATCGCGGGCAGCTTAAACCGCGCTTTTTTCGGGTAGGATAAGAGCGATGTGTACGATGACGTTGACTTCTTCTCGTCTCTTTCTTTGAGTTATATAATCATCATAAAATTCCTTTTTTGATAGTTAAGTAACTCAAAGAAAGTAACTTCATCTTCAATGCATCTGCATTTTTTATCTAAGTATAAATTAAATCTGTTTAGTCATTTTGAAGATAAAAGTGTACATAAAGACAAAGAAATACCTGCAAATTCTCTGCTGAGTTATTGCATTGCGCTGCTATACGTAGTTGCGTAGAAACTTTAGATTTAACTTTAGCTCAATACTAACTTAAAAGTTTTAAAGACCATGACAGTTTTCGTCCCTTTCGCGTTATTTGAAAAACATTTTCAGTCATTAAAATCTTTTTTGGACTCAAATGTTTTTTCGTTAGGACTTACGACTTGATAACATCTGACAGCAAGGTTGGTCATCTGACCTAGGTCAGACTTCCAAAGGTCGGGGGTTCGAATCCTCTCTGATGGAGCCGAAAATATTTTTTTAATGTTATATCTTATCGAATTCCATAATCTATTAATTATTCTCATATTTTCGCATTGACTACACTCCGATAATTACTTCTGGTTCGACCCACAACGCGATGGCGTTTTTTGTTTCGTCCCATAAGTACAAGTCTGTTACTAAAAACGGTTTTTTCTTATCACGCTTCAGTTGATGACAACACGGTTATTTCTGTAAGAAAGTAATAAATTGTTAAAAAATATTTATAGATTTCTTACGTTTATTTTATTTGGAACACGATGGGGCTCAGGCGTTGTCCTACACGAGCAACGCAACGCGACAAGTTCGACACGGTGAGATACAACCAATATATATTAATAATAGTCTGCCTGGCTGATTTCGACCACGGCGGCCAATCTCAACAGTGAACAGCCAACTACGCAGAAGATTATTGTAGTGCACAAGTGTGAACGCAATACACAGGTGCACTCATTGTTCTATCACTCGCAAAGTTCGGTGAGACGGCAATCCGACATGACCGGACAGTGATCAGGCGCAGGACCGACGGCTTAATTAACGTGCTTTCCAAAGCACGGGGGTGTAACCCCGCCAACTTCCCGACTCCAAGCAGTTTTTGAGAAATTCATGACAGAAAATCTCAGAAACAATTTTGTCTCGACCTGGGATTCGAACCCAAGACCTCTCGGATGTAAGGCAGAAACTACACCAACGAGGCAGTCAATATATACTATGAGTCTATGTCAATCGAGGTTCATCACGTAGGACACTGTCAGAAAATCGCGTCGCACTAGTCGAGTTGGTAGCTCACGTGTAGGACAACGGGTTACGTCTCTTTATCGCGTTGATCGCATTTATCGTATTGCATCGTTCACGTAGGACAACGGGTAACAGTGTATTAAGGACAGCGCCCTAAATATGGAGCTTCTTATTCTTCACTTTGTTTGGCGAGCGTAAATATATATATATAGCTGAAAATATTAAAAAATAAATATTTTACAACAATCATACCAATTCTCTACTCCCAAATAAAGCTTGAGCTTTGGGTACTAGACAACGGATAAACATACTTAAATACTTTTTTTTGTAAATAAATACATATTATACATAGAAAACACCCAGACCAGTACAAACACGATCGGATCGAACCCGCGACCCTTGTTGGTTTTAAAAGTCCGACCTGTGGACCAATGCACCAAGCGGTCGTCAATATTATTATTTTATTTCTTAGACATATTATTTCTTAGACATGACATAAGTCATTGACATTTTCAATTAGGTTCAAACAAATAAATAGTTATGATTAAGTTGTATTTTTGTCTCGTTAATTAATATAACAAGCTTTCTGATGAAATGTGGGAGGTCGTAAGATTTATTTAATAATAAAGATAAAGATAAATTTATTGTATAAAAATTAGCCTAATTACTTTTTTTTTTAAATCTACTGATCCAGATGTAAAAAAAAATGCTTACTAACTATATGTTATAATGCTTTAAACACGTGGCTATCAAAGGTAATTACTGCATGACGAATCCTTTATTTTAAAGAATGTGGAAAGCATTGCATATCGACGTTCAAAAGGAAATAGGGGATAAGCGACAAAAGATGAAATGTTCAGGAGAGTCGTTCAATGTTTTAAATTTTAGAAAAACTGACATATTTTTGCCATTTATTAAGATTTTGTGGAAAGTGAAACAGTTATAAAATCAGATAAAAATGGAGCAATTACAGGTATTCTTAGTTTTAGTGATTTTGCGTTATTTAAAGTAGTTTTTGTCGCTTATAACCTCTTATAACCTCAGCTTTTAATTTTTGAATGAGGAAATATGGCATAAGATACAAATAAAAAAAAGAAATATTAAAGGATAAGAAGCATATGCGACATTCCAATTTATAATTTGGCGGGGTAAAAGGGCTTAAGCAACTAGACCTTTAAATCAATATTATAGGAAAAGAAGGATAAGGTACTATTCATAGTGGTTGTATATAAGATAATAGGGCACAAGAAACAGTTTGCATTCAAAACAATACCAGAATATAAGACATTAGTAACACACAATGTAACTACGAAGCAAAGAAATATGGATGAAAAGCCACCTCAAAAATAATGAAGTAGCGCAACCAACACAATCCTTCATCAGGAAAATATCTAAAACAGATATTGCACGACATCGTAATTGGGTCTCTAACTTCTAAAGTGGGTGAAATTGCTTGGGAGTAAATTTTCACAGAAACATACTAAGAATCTATCTCACTAAGAGGTCTATTACAGTATACCCTGCTATAATTTTACACTAAATGGAAGATTTCAAAGATAATAGCTCGACATTTCATATTTAGTATGATGTTTTTTGAAATAAAAAAAATGTTTTTGTTAATACTCTTTAAACGGAAGTAAGGCATAACCACCAGTGTCATATTAAAATCAATTTATGTAATAGGGCTTAACCGACTGGCTGTCATTAAGAACTGAATGGAAATAGGGGATAACCGCCAGAGTAATATAAATTTGCATTTTGTATATAGGGCACAAGCGCCATAGCTCTATTCAATTACGAAATGGAAGTAAGCTTTAAACGACATTTGTACTTTTCAATTAAAATGGTTAAAAGGCATAAGCAACCAAAAGCTTGGCACTCTTGTGAAGTAAAAAAGCATTACCGACAACAAACCCAAAATAAATTATTTTTTTAGGGGTACAATCACCTTTATAGCAAAAATGACCTGAATTTTCGTCGGTTAGCAAAAATAACACTATAATATCTTCTTTTTCTGCTTGGGCATAAACGCCAAAAAAGTCAACGTAGAGCCATGAGACTAAGCGCATTCGAAAGAGCAGAATTTTTTTAAGTCCAATGGCATACATAAGTCATTTTTGTCCAAAATGGCGCTTATTCCCTATTTCCTTTTGACCGTCGATATACATTTCTCCAAACCCAAAATAAGTAGCTAAAGCACTTGTGTTATGGAAATTGGGAACAACGAATGTACCGTAATGACCCGTGACAACATAGAAAATTCTGTATTGTTTCCATACGGGGATCGAATTACGAATCTCTGAGAAGTAGGCACCTTAAAACCGGGGCGCGCGCCACTACACTACGGAGGTCGTTAGATTTTACATATAAGTTGTCACAAATCATTTCGGTTAAACAAATTGAAGTTTTTGTTTTGTCCTTCAAGAACCTTTATACCACCTTTTATTCGTTTGTAAGTGGAACAGTACACAGAGTAAGTCTTCATAAAGTGTACATATACAAGAAGAAGAAGAATACAAGTGGACGCCCGTGAACTTCGTTCGCCTACATTTAGGGCTTACATCTAAAGTTTCACCCTCAATACACCTGCAATAAAATGTAATAATAAAACAGAATTAAAAAAAAACTGACTGCTACAGGCGGGATTCGAATCCACACCTCTCGCAAGCCGGGCGATTGCTCTACCAATTGAGCTACCTTGACACTCACATTGATACGAATTTCTTCAAGTGCCCCTCAGGCTGCAGCCAGCCATGATTCATGTTGTGGTAAGATACCTATAACATCCGATAGAACCATCTTTATAGGTGTTTAACAATCGGTTAAGATAAATTAGCTAATTTATTAAGTTTCTATATTTTAAGCATTAACAATTCAAATATGTCTGTGGCTGTAGTTTTTTTTTTAGTTAGAATGAAGCAATAGTGTCTCATATTTTAATATGTGCCTTGTAAGAAGACTCAAACCCTACTTTTTGATCCTAAAAGTAAACTGCCCGGGGGTAAGTCTGTACAAAGCAATGGTTTTGATTTCAACTGAGCTTAGTAAAGGCAAATATCACAGTTTAAAAAAAAACAGGATTCGTTGAAAACAAATTCTTTGGATATATCAAAAGAACTTTCGCTTTGTTTTTTGAAGTGGCTTTTTTAAAATGGCATAACAAAGTTTATAACGAGGATTTTCTACATAATATGAATTGTTGTTTAGGTAATCGAAAATAAAATGAAAAAACAGTGGTTGCCTGTAAAGTCGGTATACGGGCGAAAGTATTACGTGACAACGACTTTGAGTGGTAAAATAATTTTAATGTGAATATTCATTCGTATAACATGAACCGGTGTGTATGCCTATCTCTCTCACTCTCTCTCTCTCGCTCTGTCTCTCTCGCTCTTAGGCGGGTTAACTGTGCTCGAGTGGAAGGGACGCGTGCCTTTCACTTTTTATGTCTGTCTCACTCGCTCTTAGGCGGGCTAACCATGCCCGAGTCGAAGGGACGCGTGCCTCTCACTCGCTCTCATTGTGAGCGCGGAACGTGAGCGGAGCAGCGTAACGTGACGTTGTCACGTCAAAAATAATAGTTTGAAAAATTTATATTACACTGGAGTAAAAAGCGTTGGATGCTTGGTATAGTATATATTAAAATCATTTTATTATTGGCAACTATAAAAATATACATAATAGTAAAAAAAAACTTTTAAAAAACACGCTTTTATTGCTAACTAAAGAAGAGAAAATAATTTCTGAGTACAACGAATTTATATTACAGTGGTAAAGTTTCAAATTAATCCGATTTCTGGAAGTGAGCTCAAAGATTCCGTTACATACATACATCCCGAGCTAATAAAAGCGTGTTAAAAAGCGTGTTTCGGAACATGTGCATGTCCTTTCATTTTGCTCAATTTTTGTTAACTCGTCAAACGATAACTTTTGTCATCGTGATACTTAATCAAAGACATAATATACCTAAACTGTCTTTTCAAGAAAGGAATTTGAATTTTATGTCTATTGCATCTTTTTCAGTCTAGATTTTGTTTGGCGTTCACGTGTAATATATCCAACCATGCGAATTACTTGCTGCTATTAACAAAATGATTGCGGATCTAACCACATTTCTGACACATCCTTTTAAGGCTTTGAGCGTACGAAGGATGATTCCTCCGAAGGTTGAAGGATGATATCTCATGTGGCATAACACTGGTATTATTATTTTTGCGTATTCTCTATCTGCTAAGCCCAACGGTGTGACTGGTAGAGAATGCCCTACGGCGTTAAGTTAAGTTTTGTTGTGCAATAAAGCTTAAACAAAGAAGTAAAGAGACCTTTGACTACTGACTAGATGAACTTCATCATCATCATCATATCAGTCGTCCGACGCCCACAGTTGAGCTTAGGCCTCCCCCCAGGATCTCCATCGTGATCGGTCCTGCGCTTCCCACATCCAACGGCTTCCCGCGACCTGCACCAGATCGTCGGTAGCTGATTTCTTTGAAAACTATTGGCAAGGCCTTCGTTCAGGAGTAAACGTAATTTTTTTTTTTTCAATATTTACTTCAAAATATATATTTTATTTAATAGATAGATAACACTTTATTATACAACACAAAAAAATGTAAGGGGGGGGGGGAGAATTATTTTTTTGGGTGCACCCCCTTGTGTGGGGTATCGTTGAAAAGGACTATGAAAATAAGAAAGGGTTTCTATACAACACTTTTTTATCAGTTTTACCATTTGTGAGTTATAGCCCGCCAAATTCGTTTACACGGTGTCCCCCCCCCCCCTGTAATTTCTAATGTCTTGGACCTATAATCTTCAAATCTCGAAACAGGCACGGAAACGGAAACTCTTATTTAAAATTGTTTCGGGTACTTATCCTGTGATGAATACTTTCGAAATTTTAAATAATTTAAAAATATATGCTTTTTTCTAAAAATACTGATTATATAAAATAAATTAGGACTGAATATAGTTTAAAATTTAATCACTTTTTGACCTGATATGAAAATTGACTACGGAACCCTACTTTTTTACTTTTATTTATTGATATAATTATTATATCTATGTCACTATATCTATGAATAAATATACCTTTCTCATTAATTTTCACTGCACCTTGCCTTCTTTCTGAATGATCTTGAGGTTGACTGGCAGAAAATGCTTTTAGCATTTAGTCCAACTTTTGTACATTTCTTTTGCAATTTTGCGCTGATTTTGATAATTTGATGAAAAATTATGTAATTTACAATATTTCCTGTAATAATCCACATTTTCATTCGTCAATGGTCCAGTAGCGTACATTTTCCCTCTGTCTGCTCAACGCCTAATAGCGTTAGAAAGCACGTATCATTTTTATAGTAACATCACAACACATTCGTACTAATGATCTCATCTCGGGCACGTTGTATGATGGTTTCTTAATTCAATTGTGGATACATTCAATGTAATGACTCTGTCTGTCTGTTGAAGAGATGTACGGGCAGGAAAAAGTCCCGCTCCGTTGTAGCCTGTATTCCTCGCAGGCGGAGCTGCGGGCGTAGCTAGTACTAAATATTATACTTTCTGTCTGATGACATATAATCTATCGTTTAGTAAGATATGGTCAAAAGAGTCGGTGTATAAAAACTAGTTTCCGTTGAAGTACACGCAAAAATATCTAACTTGGTATATGGAAAGGATATTTTTACGCTTGAATAGTAAATAAAAATGATTATTTCCTCTCTGTTTATGATTTCTTCATAGTTTTTTTACCGTATTACATGTTTTGATTTAAAGTTTAGAAGAAAAAGCTATTTTTCTTTTAGAAATTATTAGCTAACCGTACATATTTTCCATAAATTTTTCTCCCAACTTCAAAATTAACTAGGTACAGACGAAAGAACATAAGGCTTTTTGATTGTATAATCGCCGTTATCACTAGTGCATAAAATTCCGCAGTGTTAATCTTCATATAAACACGCGAACTTTAGCGCACCCGATAAACAAAGTGTACCCAAACATAAAAAAAATATCTAGTCACATCTTTTCCAAACATGAGAGACCGAAACTTTCTGCCGTCTATACCTGAGCAAAAACCACACCACAACCGTATCTAACGCGTAATAGCTATTAAAGTAATTACTGCGGTAGTCACAGTTGTTTTTATAAATATGAAAACGCACACATTTAAGTTAAGTTAGAAAATAAAAACTGTTTAAGATCAAAAATGTCTCAATTAAATTTTAGAATTATAGATAAGTTCAAAATTTTATAACTAGACAAATAGTTTTTTGAACCATAATTATTGTATAAGTATTGTATGTTTCTTCGGTTTACGTGAACAGTAGATATAAAATAATACACTTTTTTACGATTTATTTCGCGATTTATTAACATTTTATAGATACTAATATATTTGCAATGGACCGAACCCAAAAATATAAAAATATTAATTGCAAGTAGGTAGGTACAAAACCAAAAATTGCTACATACATCAACAGTTTTGATTGCTGAATCTCTTCCAGGTGGTTTGTCATACACTCAATTATGAAGATCAGTTCATGTTAGTTAACAATGAGAAAAACCAAACGGTTAAGATGGCGAAACTATGTTTTTTTTTGGCTAATTGTGAAAGTGGACCATAAATTTCCCCATAAATACATTATTTATCAGACTGCCATTACTGGGCTACCATTAACTCTACTCGTATTTGTAATCGCTCAAGATAAAGGAGACTAACAGCCGGCTTCAAAACACTTGCTACCTTTGACTAACAGTTATTTAACTGTCAGTTTTATTCTAAAACCTTTATGCGGAAAAAGTACTGCTATTTCATTCATCATCATCATTATCAACGTCCCACCGATGGGCACAGGCCTCACCTCAACGATGAGGTGGTCCTGTTCATTGAATCTGTAAAACTTTCGGTCAAAAGTAGGCCGAATATAAAAACCGGCAGTCCACAGCCGGCTAGGTTCAAAAGACCTAAAAACTGCAAGCTATGGTCAAGCCTCCAAATTCTGCAAAAACCAGTTCATAGGCCAAGTGTCACATCAGATTAACTCGCAGTCTAAGCCTTGGCGCACCGCCAGTAAGGCTGACCGATTAATTTAACGAAGAGTTAGGTGAGTGCCAGTTTAAAGCAGTTCCTAAATTATCGCCTCTTAACACTTTGACCGTTTGACCAAGTCTGAATTCTGCCAAGTTCACGTGCTTTTGAGGCAGCTTTGCTGTTTCGAAGCTAGGTAGTTAATGGCTTGACCAGCAGCCGCCTGCGATTTCGACCACGAGGACTTTAGTTTTTTGCAACCGAGTTTCATACAAAGTTGGTGGGATTTATCAAAATCCTTTCTTAGGAGTCAAACGTCATAGTAGCTATACATCGCACATCTAGTTCTTTAAAGACACAAATGACAAAAACCGGTCAAGTGCGAGTTGAACTCGCGCACCGAGGGTTCCGTACAAACCTGTAGGTATATAAGTAATGTTGACCCATCACGGGTATTATAGACTTAAGTATTTAATATAAATTTTAATTTAATATCTCAACGCGTTCATGAGATAAGGAGTATAACTTTGAAATTTTCAAAATTGTCAAAAATATTTTTCAATACTATTTTTTTTATGATGAAACTGAAAATCTACGGTTTTCGTAATTTTCCCTATTTCTGTACTATAAGACGTGACTTTGTACTAAATTTCGAGATTCTAAGTTTGAGGGAAGTACCCTGTAGGTTTTGATTCCCGTGCGAGTTTCGAAAATTTGCGGCCTAAATGGCTGTATCTTTTGATTGCGTTGGCTTAGAAGGTTGATTTTTCTATAGCTTCCAGGGACAGTAGACCTAAGTATCATATAGAAATTTCAGTTTGATACCTCCACGCGTTCCTGAGAAAAATGGTCTTGACAGACGGACGGACGGACGGACGGACGGATAACAAAATGATCTTAAGGGTTCCGTTTTTTTCTTTTGAGGTACGGAACCCTAAAAATCTAAAATTGAGTTAACCGTGTCAAAGGTTTCTTTTTATACGAATCTATTATGTGCTTAAAGATCGTTTTTTGACATTTATGGCTTTAAAGAACTAGAGGTGCGATATATGTATGAAAAGTGTAAGCCCGATCCGTTTAAAATGGGCAAAGTTTCATACAAACTACCCTATTTTATTCTTTTGGAAGTAGAATTTATCAAAATCCTTTCTTAACAGGTGCCTGTGTCATAACATCTAACTGCATGCCAAATGCCAGAAATGTCCAGTGGTTTGGGGTGTGCGTTGATAGATCACTGTGTGATATGTTTTATGTATTTAGATGACATGCAATACCTAAGCATTGAGGGAACGAAGTTGCTTAAATGGCGAAGACCATTACATAACATAACAAAGCTCTGACCCCAAAGTAACTAGCTTAAGCACTTGAAAATTTAAAACAACGCAAGTAAACAAAAAACTAGACTCGTGACAACATAGAAAATAAGATTTCTACATCGCTCCGTCACTCCGTCGCTCCGTCCAGGGATTGAACCTGGAACACAGAGATGGACTCATCTTGAAAACCGGCGCACACGCCGCTAAACTACAAGGATCATCAAATCTCAGGTTAATTATCCCTACCTTAAGCTGTAAGTAACATAGAAGCGAGGAATGCGAGACAAGTCAGTTGCTTAGGTAATGTCTAAAGGGCAGGTTTGGCCAACGCACACAGTAGTAAAAAAAAACAATTTATCAGTTTCCTTGAAGTACTAAGGCAAGGCAATGTACAGACAAAAGTTCAAAGCAAGAATTTAAACGTTGAATCATAAGTGGATGCAGTTATGCTACAACGTTTCAATCCACACGCAGGTCGAACTGAGTAAATCGCGTTTTTGTAATTTTGTGGTACGCTCTTTTTTGGTAGCTGGTAGAACTAAGTAGTATGTATCACTTCAACTAAATTAATAAACATTATTTATTATACATTTGTCATTAAAATTTATTAATATTTCTCATAGAAAATTTAAAAAAATGCACTTGGTACATTTTTGAAAAAAGGCTTTTTGTATGAAAGTAGCTTTTAACATAATTTGCAAAAACTTTCCAAAGTCTGAAAATTGGTATATTTTGGTAGTTAATATATATTTTTTTCTAGAACATGAGCATAACAATTAAACAACATTATTAAAATAATATTTATTAAGAATTAGTGGTAGCAAAGCAAGAAAAAGCATCACAATTTATTCATCATCTAGATCGCAATTTTAAAATGTTCCAAGTTGATTGTATCATTATTTTTATTATTTTCAGTCCAAAACGAATTAAAATAGTATGATTCAAATGGAATGTCACATTTTAAGGTTAAAAATTAGTTATTTTTGAAACGTTCCAAGATTATTGGATTCTTATTTTTATTGCATTCAGTCCAAAACGAATTAAAATAGTACCTACGATCAAAATGGAATGTCACTTTTTAAGATTAAAATTAGATCTCATGGTTCGTTTTATTATTTAGACCGCTTAATTATTACAATAGTTACTGTCGTAAGAGAGTCGGTGTCTTCAGCACTAGATAGGACGATCAAAAATACCTAGCTTGAGCTCAAAAACTCAATTTTGGCCAGCGTGTGGATTGGAACGTTGTGGCATAACTACATCCCATAGTGACCACAGAATAAGAGAACTTCGTAACGACCGCGCCACCAGTGCCCATCCGTAGGTGCATCGACAAAATAGGCCTAGACAAAGTGCCATTAGAATATCTTGATCTGAGTTTAACATACGAGTAAGTACGGTCGACAGCACGTCAGTTTTCCCATATCAACTACGCAATTAGTTTTTATTGCGAAGAGAAAAGAGGCAGTATTAATGTCACAGTGGGGTAGCATGATGTTCAGTTATCTTTACTTAGGTACTCCAGTTATCTGTCATCAATTGAGTTCCTTTTCAAAACCCATCTTCCATCGATGGTTTTCAACATGGATAGCAGAGAAAAATGACTATTGAAAGTCTATTGATTATAAGTTTTGGGGTTAAAAAGACCTCTGAGTGTGTGCCCAGCGCCCAAGAAGCTATGGGAAACAATAGAGCTAAAGTTCGCCTTCCAAAGTCACACTTTCTCGTCCGTATAAATCAGTGATGCCAAACTAACTGGCCAGGCGCCAGGGAAACTTAAATCCAATGGGAAAAGATGCACCAGGAACTGTAACAACAAAACTGAAATAGAAAATGCCTCCGACTCATGTCTGGCTCATGCCAGGAAGACAGCTGGTAAGCTTCAACGGCTGGACGAATTTTAACCAGACTTATTTGAGAACCACCGTGGTTAAACTATCTTTCGAAAAGAAACAAACCGCTTTAAAATCAGTCCATCCGTTCGGAAGCTACGATGCAGCAGACAGACTCACACTAACATAGACAAACAAACATACATAGGACACCTCTCTTTTCTCCGGGGGCTTAAAATGATCATCTTTAAATCATTTTCATCACAAGCGAGAATGAAGGTTCAAGCCGCGCCATATAAAAAGGATGCTAAAGGTCACCTGCGCAGTAGACGTGAATCTAATGGGTTGTACAAAGTGTGCACTCTAAGAGTGTTAAGCGCATGTTAAGACACGCGCAAACTATTGCCTCGACTTAAGTCTCTATCAGTCGCGATTCGCTTCGACATTATACCACGTATGTGCACGGGCTCTATATGAGCATGCTCTATCTTACTGCATTGTGTTTATAGCATCAGTTAATCTAACACTGTTGGCGGGCATTCAAAAGCGACCAATTTTTGTTTTCCAAAAAATTGGCAGAGACGCAAAATAAAAGCAAGTACCTAATTGCTCGACCCCAATTGGTGTTCCTTTGCTATTGGTATGAAGCTAATTAAAAAAAAACGAGCACTTACGAGTCAGACTCGCACAAGAGAGGTTCCATACCGTAATATTATTAATTAAAGAACCGAGAAAATAATTGCTTTCAGTTCCGGTTAAGATGAATACTTTCATAAAAAGATTAGAGAAGGTATTGCCCTGAGTCAACTTCACACAGCGCCATCTAGTGGCGTGGAAAAGAACAACTTACATGCGTGTGAAAAAAAATACGTGAATCTAATGAGAGTCTCCTTTGCTACCTCTTACATATATTTTTTTAATATTTCTTGTTATAGTGGCCACATAAATTCATCAACTAGAAATATTTTAGCTGTATAGCTATACGGGTCAAGAGATACAGCCTGGTAACAGACAGACAGACAGCCGGACAGCAGTCCCATTAACAGGAACCTGTTTTTACCATTTAGATCTTAGATAAAGCCACATAAAGGAACACACAGTACGCCCTTACAATCGTCAACTTAAAAATGGCGAGGTGTGTGAACAACTCGCAGTACGGTCGACGACTAGGATCGGAGCAGGTCCATGAGACTCCGTTTAGTAGGACCACGCGGGATAAGCTCGTTCGTACCGTGTCTCTCTCTTTCCAAGCCCCGACGAAAAAGAGTTAGTAAGTAGTAATTGCTGTAGTGCTACAAGTTTGAGCACCTATATCTATGTGTGTATGTGAGTTTGTTTTGTTGTATTTTTGTTTGTGTCTATTGTTTCGTAGCTCTCAAACGGATGGTTCGATTTCAAAGCGGTTCTTTTTTTATTCGAAAAATAACATAATCACGCTGATTCTTAGCTATAGTTGGTCAAATTCCGTCCAGCCATTGAAGCTTTTGAACTGTATTCCTGGCCCAGCTATGGCTGAGCTAAGCTCTGGATACGGAACCCTAAAATGGGGATTGGGGATTAAGGAGCTATCTGACGAGGGGAGGTAGGGCGGATTAATAAATTTACAAGCCGGGTCTTCCTACTTTTCCTTGCACGCGATGTGTTTTGTGAGGGTAGGTCAGAGTCAGAAAGAAATAGTGCAATTTGTTTATCAAAGACATGAATGAAGGCTGCAACAAGAATATGTGTTTTAGAATATAAAAATGTACACAAAAAACGTATTCAATAAAATTTGCGACTTCATTCATATAAAATAGACATTTTAGTGCCAAAACGGTCCTTGCTTAGTATACCTCGTGGCACATAGGGCTATGCTGTGAAGGATCACTTGTATTATTACTCTTGGGAAGCATGTAAGTTCTTCCTTTGGTCAAAAATTATGGTAGGTAGGTGTTTTTTTCTATAATATCTGATATTATTCGTCCTAGAACATCATGTAGGGCATATAGCTTTTTACAGCATCATCGTTGCAAGGCGCGGACGCCATCTACTCCAGCCGCCTTCTAATTCTTCATTTTTCGTGTAACAGTTTGTATATCTTCTCTTTCCAGCTCATAAAACCATCTCGTCTATATTCTGGAATCTGTTTTCCTCTGCCTTTATCCATCATATAGTTATAGTCACTGCTTTTTGACCATATATCGGCCCAGTAGTTTTGTAGTACTTCGGGTATAGGTACCTAAGCTATTTTTTACCTGGTCTGTACTTTCAGTGCTAGATTTAGATTTCTACAACGTAAAGAAGATAATAAATAGAAATAGAAATAGTCCTCCTGGCCGACTTCGACCACGGCGGCCAATCTCAACAGAGATCAGCCAACTACGCAGGAGATATTATAGTGCACAAGTATGAGCGCAATACACAGGTGCACTCACTTTTCCATCACTCTCAAAGTTCGGTGAGACGGCAATCCGACATGACCGGAGAGAGATCAGGCGCAGGAACAATGGCTTAACGTGCTTTCCGAGGCACAGGGGTGTAACACCGCCAACTTCCCGACTCGAAAATATCAGAAACAATTTTGGCTCGACCTGGGATTCGAACCCAGGACCTCTCGGATGTAAGACAGAAACTTTGCCACTACACTAAAGAGGCAGTTAAGGAGATAATAAACTTTTTAAAACTAACGAAAGAATAGGTGAGGTGAGGAGCTCCAGGACAATCGCGTAAGTCGGCCAAGATCCAAATGATAATCAAGGTCTATACATCCTCCCTTCGAGCATTTCTGCCCTAGTGAATGCTTACTCAGGACAGCCAATGAACGCAAGCAAGAGGTGGAAGATCCTGTTTCTCATCAGTGTTCACGCCAGCCGGCCAGCGAAGGCAAGCCGGAGCAATAATGTGCGTGGGGTCGCTAATGCCCAACAGCTCGCCACAAGCTGCCCCGCGTCTCTAATATTATTATTATTCCTGCTTGTCACAGCTATTATACGGAGCTCTTGGCTAACAATTATTGGTACACCACCAGTAATGTTTTGTTAAAAATTGAAGTCCGGTGTTCGTCTAAACTTCAAGTCACACCAGCGATATTTTTTGGTACCGCGACTCGACAGCATGTCAACCAATGGCACGACTCAATCGCTGGCAGTCGCGAGTCGCTGCGACGGTATGCCGCAGGTGTAGGCTAAGCTTTAGCTACATAAAGTAGCAGGTCCATACTGGTTGCTCAACCAAGTGGTTAAACCAATTGTTATTTTGGCTGCAGCTCTTAGTTTACATTTTGTTGCTATTTTATTTTATTTTATTTATTTATTTCGAGCTACAATAGGCCCATATTATAAATACCTTACAGACTAACATACATACAATTATAACTTACTAGTGGCCGCCCGCGACTTCGTCCGCGTGGAAAGCCTTTATCTTAAAAATTCTTTATGAATTGTAGCCTATATGTTATTCTGATGTATAAGCTATATTGTGGTAAAGTTTCATTCAAATCCATTCAGTAGTTTTTACGTGAAAGAGTAACAAACATCCATACATCCATACATCCATACTTACAAACTTTCGCCTTTATAATAGTAGTAGGATAAAAGTATAACAAAACAATACACTATTTAGTCTTCGTAGTTTTACGCAACTTGGTGTCGGGTACCCATCCACGAAATCGATATATTATATACATGATTATATATCAGGCAGCTATATGTATATATACATATAGCTGCCTGATTTTTTTCGTGAATACCTACTTAATTTTGGTAATCAAAAACATGTGTATTTACTATCTACGCTCAACTCAATTAATCCCTCGTGACCATAAAATAATGGAGATTAAGGACAAACTGTAGCTTTGGGAGTGTTCACTAATTTATTTTAGTCGTTACTAACGAAATTTAGTTCTGACCGATATCGAGTTTTAGTTTAATCTCACCATTTGGTGGAAACGGCCCTAATAGCTTTTTGGGGTCGCACGGATTACGCTACACATTGTTTAATGTAACAACAAAACAATTTAAGTATTTAATAAACCAGTCCAACCTTTGATTAAAAAAAAGGAATAAGACGTATATCATATTAGTGCTTATTGTTTGGACGTAACTTTCAACTATTTTTAGGACAAAAGTTTCGGATTTCCACTTTACGTGAATACTTAAGGCTGCTGCATACGTGACGGGTTTTCATCTAGACGGGACGTGACGGGAAATGTTGAAAAACATCGTGTCGTGGCCTCCAGCCTCCATTGACAAACTAAGACTCATGACATGACACCTTACAAATGAAAGAGTTTTTCACGCGACGTATATTTCTGGTAATTGTGATTAATTTTATATATAATTTTCTCATAGCACATACAATTCATACATAAACAATATAAATTTTATGGTAGGTTTGTGTGTGTGTTTGTGAAAAAAGTGTTGGTGTATGTTTTTTTATTTCTTGTCGTTATCTGACTTTGTGTTTATTTCTATTAACTCTTAAACACAATAATTTCACTTATTTTAACTTAAAAAAGGTGGTAGGTACATGATATTCGCGGAACAGTAAGTCCATTGTGGCAAGCTCAAGTTTTCTCGCCACGTGTATTTAAATATGCGTATGACTCGGGTGCACGGACGAGGCGGGAACGTGGACGGGAAAAATATCGTTGGCGACGTTGTTTAGTCCCCGTCGCATTCCAATCCGCTTTTAGGTGGTACATGTCTATCGCTGCTAGGCAAATGGATATTTTCACAGTCGCCAGATACAGGTTTATATTCAAGTGCCCGCTAACGTCCCTTAAAAAAACCCGTCACGTATTCAGTGACCTTTAGGAAAGGCGAATGTCATTTTCATACGTTTAAAAAGTAAAATCTATAGCGAATCACGTCATAGACTATGCAATGAAACTTTTTTTTGGGGCACAGGTAGGTACATTTTGTTTTTCAACCGATACTCCTCTAGCGTTTCTTTGCCTACAATAAATTATTAAGATCGGCTACTTGGAAATCTTTTTCTCAATTTCCCAACCCGGAATGATTTCTCTAGGGGCCTGGTACAGTGTGGTTTGACCGGCACTCAGTTAAATTCTTAATAACCGTAAAAAAGTTTCCTTTAGAAGGCAATTTAGGACTTCGGAAAGGTTGCTGCGGTTGACAAATTTAGTTGGTTTTTACTGAGACTGCAAGTTTAAATTGTTGATTTATCTCTTGGCGAAAATTCTCTGTATCAAAATGAAGGTTTGCGTTGGATTTGTAGGACAGGTGAGCAATAAAATAAAAGTAAGCCAACAATAAAGTGTGTGTGTCAGCTCCGACGCACGACTGGAGTTTGCTCTTTAATAACGGTTATAAAAAGTAAATAGTAATAGGCAATAAGGATAAATGAATGCATTTTTTACGATACTTATATCATGTATGATACATTTATTATTATTAATTATACAATTATATTTTTTTCATGTTATTAGAATTTAAAATAAGGTCTATACTAATATAGTTGTAGGCGCTCTACTGTATAAACACATACTATGAAGATTATACACAGTGTATGTGACTGCCTCGTTGGTGTAGTGGCAAAGTTTCTGCCTTACATCCGAGAGGTCCTGGGTTCGAATCCCAGGTCGAGCCAAAACTGTTTCTGAGATTTTCTGTCATTAATTTCTCAAAAAACAGCTCGGAGTCGGGAAGTTGGCGGTATTACACCCCCGTGACTCGGAAAGCACGTTAAACCGTTGGTCCTGCGCCTGATCTTTCTCCGGTCATGTCGGATGGCCGTCTCACCGAACTTTGAGAGTGATGGAACAGTGAGTGCACCTGTGTATTGCGCTCACACTTGTGCACTATAATATCTCCTGCGTAGTTGGATGATCTCTGTTCAGATTGGCCGCCGTGGTCGAAATCGGCCAGGAGTACTATTATTATTATAGTCTCCATAATACCTACAATACTCGGTTGAATGTGTCAGAAAATGACCGATGCGTCTTCGGGTAACATCATGTGACATCGTCGTGTAACATCGCGTGACATCGGATAACATCGGGAATTTGATTTTACTCCCGTATATTTTCATACCCCGGTCTTATATATGAAAATCGATTCGCAAGAAGTAAACTCCAAAAAGGGAATAAGTTGTCTCGGTGAAGGTCTAAGAATAAGGTAACCTATGTCTAAAGTTATGGAACTTATCTTAAACCAACACTGATTTTGTCGCGGTGATTGGTTGACACATTGTTAATAGTGAGTCGCAGCGACAGTAAGGCGTTGTCCTACGTGGGTAACGCAACGCGACAAGTGCGATGCGACCGATACGGTGGGTTTCACCGTATCGGTATTCACGATTTCGAAAATTGGGGCATCTATACCGGTTGGTATAGATGCCCCAATTTTCGAAATCGATCTATAACTTCAATAATAAAAATGAAAACAAATTATATATGAAACAAATTTATTCTTGGGAATTTAGACTACAAATTTATGAAAACTATAATAAGTTGTCTTTGATATAGGTATTCAAAGTATTAGGGACTTTTGCGGACCGTTAAACTTTGTGACATCTATCCCATACAGGGAATAGACGCCCGACCCATATTAATTGCGTTTAGGATAGATGACTCACAGGAAAAATCTATCCTCTAAATATTTGGATTCATTTCGGCATTGCATGCTGTCGCTACGAGACATACAACTGAGTCAATTAGATAATTGATAGACTTTTGATAGATATGAAAAGAAGTGATCGAATTTATCTGCGAAACTAATGCAATTAAAATCGGGTCATCTACACCACTCTCTCGGCTCATATATCTTGGTTTTACCCTACTTGTGTAAAAGTCAAGCGCGTTTCGTCATGTAGGGTACGATCTTGTACGTATATGATATTGTCGTGTCGCATCGCACTTGTTTCGTTTGTGTGTGCTCAAATAGGACAAAGGGTATTCCGCAGGTGTGCGCTGGCGAAAAGTGCCTCTACTCTACCTGGTGACTATTAGTACAGTAGCCAGTACCTCAGGCTAATCATTTTTGTTGTAAAACAGCCCGTATCACAAGCGCATAAGATACCGTAGCGTTTACCGTGATGTGCGCCGGCACTGTGGGGTCACCATACATACAAGAGACGATACTTTTTATCGATCACTGTCAAACGCTATTAGTTTTGTCTCTACTCTTCTGTTTTATACTTCTCAGGTTTACGACTTTCAATAAAAGATGTCGTCTTTGCATCCGACTACTGGAGCTGTCTCGCTTGCACAGATGTGCAATAAAGGTGTTGTTCTGTAACGTGTTAGAACTGACACTGGTTTTACTTTCCCGATAACCAGAAAACACATTACAAAATATAAAATCCGTTTTAACATAGGTACCAATAAGGTAACCAACAGGCAACCAAAGTTTGATTTATATTGTTGCAAAATAGAATCAATCTCAACAGAGATCAGCTAACAACGCAGGAGATATTATATTGCACAAGTGTGAGCGCAAAACACAGGTGCACTGCCTGTTCCATCACTCTCAAAGTTCGGTGAGACGTCAATCCGACATGACCGAAGAGAGATCAGGCGCAGGACCAACGGCTATACGTGCTTTCCGAGGCTCGGGGGTGTAACACCGCCAACTTCTCGACTCCGAGCTGTTTTTAAGAAATTCATGACAAAAAATCTCAGAACACAATTTAGGCTCGACCAGGGATTCGAACCCAGGACCTCTCGGATGTAAGGCAGAAACTTTGTCACTTCACCAACGAGGCAGTCAAAAGAGGCAGAAATATCTCCTTTACACATACTAATATAATAAACTCACAAATAAACGTTAATAACCTTCTTAAACTAGTAATTAGTAAGATTACCCAAAAACGTAGTATGAATTGTACAAACACTACCAAATTAATAATGTACCTCGCATGCCAGTCACGTCAGGCCGAAGTTTGTAACGATTACCTAATTGCCAATTATGTAGATAAAAATGTGTTTTTTTTTTCGTTATTACACCCAAGAGGACACTGATTAATAGTGGACTCAACCAATCGCCTTTAATTTGTGTACAACGTAGGTTCACATAAGTAGAATGGGCGTAAAGACCTGCTTCTAATAATAAAAACGATTTTTTTAATTGCATCAAAACAAAAAAAATTTTTTTTGTTAAACAAAATTTTGTTTTTTTATTTTATTTCATTAATTTCAAAGAAAGCATGTCAGACACAAGTTTTTTGGATGATTAGTGTCGTGCCAATTTTTTTAACCCCGAAGTACTTCGACAGGCGATGATGTTTTTTCGGTAAATAAAGTCAGTAAACTCGCTACTTTAAAATTTAAACTTATTTTTTATATATCTGTCGAAATAAAAAAAGAACAAAGATAACCTTATAATATACATTAGCTACAATATTTTCCAATTACGTAAATTAATTAAAAAGTTACTATCAAAGTATGAAGAGTTACCATACAAGTAGAGAATACAATCCCGGGAAACCGAATCCTGGGATCTCAGGATCCCGGACATTTTCTAGTCTCGACAATCCCGGGACTGTACTCGGCTACTCTCGGGATTTTCGGGATAGACACAAACAGATCAAGATTGCATTGCATGTTTATACTAAAACTCAGAAGGGACTTCCCCGCTTGGAATACTTCAATATAGAACCAACAGGGGAAGCACCCGAGTTTGTACATCGTAGATTATTGTTCCGCCGTATTTCCCGTCAGGAGGAATACCGCGTAACAATATCATAAGATAATTCGACGATAGATTCCCTGTAAGTAGGTACACCAAAAATATTTTGTATTATGATTCATTATTCTGCCAGTGATACTTCGTTTGAATTCAAAACTAAATATTATCTAAAATTAATTATTTCAAATTTCGCTAAACTTATAAAAAAGACAGAAATGCGATTTTAGTGAAGAGTTTTTTGAATGCGAAGGACAAGAATAGTGCTGATTGTAAGCGATGCACAGTCCACGAATACAAAGTCTAATCCCGGGATAGTCCCGGGATTCGGGGAATACTCATCAGAATCCCGTCATCCCGGGATTTAACAAAATGCTCGGGATTGTATTGTCTACACACAAGTTAGCTACTTTTAGTAAGTCCTCGCCTTAAGTGAAAATGTTCTCAAATTACGTAATTCAAAAGATTAAGTAAGTTTTTTGATAGCTACGACTGATTTAAAACTAAAAGGACTTGCGTTAGCTTTATAGAATTGAAATGCCGAAGGTTTGGAAATTAAATGATTTTTTAAAATATTTTATTTGTGTATTGAGCTGTTGTCGACATTTAAGGGCAATAGTAGCAACTAAAATGTACATATTTTTAAGACTTTGCCAATGATGAAATTAACGTATCAAATTATGGTATTCAATTATTTTCTTAATTGTTACTTATTCTATGTAGCTCTTGAAGTCACACAATGTCTTTGCTCCAACTCCATCCGTCAAAAGGCAGTAAGTAACAAATTTTATTTTTACAACTGATTTTACGCACATCCGGATCCTCTACAAAGTTGTTTCAGCTAGAAAAATAAACTGAAATTAGATACGGAACGCTGTAAAAACTACACAAAAGAGAAGCGTACATCCAAGGTGATGACCCTATAAACCTTTCCCGGAAGAATCTTAGCCTTATTGGCACTAGATCTGCGATAAGAAAGTGCAGTCACATTACACTTGTAAGCAGTATGATATGTCGAAGCAAAACACACACAAGACCACTGATAAATGCTTTGTAAGCGGCCGAGTTCTGATATTTAAATATTTAATTCCGAAGCAAGCTTCGCCAAGAAGAATAAGCTAATTTTTTAATAAATAAATGCGGAAAATATCATATAAATTTGCTCTTCCAAAGTAAGTAGTATAAGTACTTATAACAAGAGAATCAAAAACAACGAAGGTACTACATACACCCAGACCTGTGATTTCAACATTGCCGGAGAGAACAAACATTCAATATTGGTTTCCAACATTGTCCCCGTCCAGCGATGGGGGATTGTGGAAGTTATTAAATGAATTATGAAGTACTAACGCCCCTCCCGGATTCACATAGTAGGACAATTTTTTTCGCGGATCCCTATTTTTCCTCGTATCTCTAATGGTGAAAGATTTTTTTTTTAAATCGGTCCTATACTTTCCAAGCCTATTCAATTCAAACAAACAAGTAATCAAATCTTACCTCTTTATAATATTAGATTAATATTAGATAGAGGTGTTTGTGGCGCAGTGGTTGCAGCGCTTTGGTAGTAATACCAAAAGTTAAGCAACCTACGGCGCGGTCATGTTTGGGATGATAAATTGCCTCAGTGAAATCAAAGCTTCATATGTTTCACTTTACCTTAAAAAAGTAAAATTGTATTCTTGTATGCTTAAATATTGTATCAAGGAAATGATTTCACGTCTTTGACACGTATATTTACACTTGATGCATGGAATTGACCTCAAACATAGCTGTAATCGAATTTAGTTTTTTCTCTTTCTTACCTACTGGGAGTGTGATGTACTGTGACACAGTTCAGCAATGCTTAAATGGATTTGTTTAACTCACGATTGTAGGTCAATCTGAGAAAAATGAAGTAAAACTACTTTATTGCATAATATCGACTTCGAAGGATTTTATTATGAACGAGTATGAGTGCTGATATATTTCATTAGTTTGCTATTTGATAGTAATATTAAATAGTACCTATTTATTTTATCTGATTGTTCATTATAGATTTGCACTTTGTTCCCAGTTATTTTTCTGACCAGATACCAGATGACAAATACCCTTTTTTATTCGTTTAACTTCAAAACTGACGAAGTTTCATATAAACTTTTCCCCCTCTTTTTAACCCCCTAGGGTATGAAAATCCAAAAATCCTTTCTTAGTGCTCTTCTGCACTATATTTTACTTCTACTTTATATATAATTAGAGTATGTCTATTTTTGAAAACCTAGGGCCGTAATAGCTTTTAAAAATACAAACAGCGTACAAGTAAAAGGATTCAATAATCTCTTACGTATTTATTTTCCAATAAACTTCAAAAATTGCCTTACTAAGACAATTTGTCTGAGACCCCAAACATATTAAATTAATGGAAATAACATCGGATCTTATTACGTTCTAAGGGTAATAAATTCACTTAATGTGGTCGACCGTATGACTTTGTCTAGACAGAATTGCGCAAAAATATTTTTTTGGTTGGAAATCGTTTACGGTCTCATGTCAGTTTAAGTTGTCTTTGGGGTAGGCATTTGTATTACAATGAAAAAAGAAACAATAGGTTCATAGATTTAAAATATTAGGTCCTTACATATGAAATTGGCGTTTTGTCGTACTGGCCACTTTGATCACAAATTTTTCCTATTTGGTTAGGAATTCGAAATTCAAATTTATACAGCTATTTCCACATGTAGTTGTGTTTCGTAAACCGTCATTCATTTGTTTTTTTACTTATCTTTTTTCTGTTTGCATCGCTCAATTTACAAAATGGAAAATTTGAAATATCGCGTTATTTACGAGTACGAGTTCCACCGTGGCACCAGTGCTGCGGAAACGGCTCGAAGGGTTAATGATGTGTATGGCGGTTGTGTCGCAAAAGAAAACACAGTGCGTTTTTGGTTCCAACGTTTTCGTTCTGGAAATTTCGACCTGCAAAACAAGCCCCGTGGACGGCCGGAGACCCAAGTTGATAATGAAGAATTGAAGGCTATTGTGGAAGCGGATCCATCGCAAACCACGTCCGAGTTAGCTGCAGGCTTTGGCGTTAGTGATAAAACTGTTTTAATCCACTTGAAGCAAATTGGGAAGATTAAAAAACTTGAAAGGTGGGTTCCTCACGAATTGAGTGAAGCAAACCGGCAAACGCGCGTCAACTGCTGCGTTACATTACTTGACCGGCACAATAACGAAGGGATTTTAAATCGAATCATTACCTGTGATGAAAAGTGGATTCTCTACGATAATCGGAAGCGCTCATCGCAATGGCTGGACCCTGGCAAGCCAGCCAAAGCCTGCTCCAAGCGAAAATTGACCAATAAAAAGTTACTTGTAAGCGTTTGGTGGACTAGCGCCGGTGTCGTTCATTACAGTTTTCTCAAATCTGGCCAGACGATTACGGCAGATATCTATTGTCAGCAATTGCAAACCATGATGGAAAAGCTAGTTGCTAAACAACCAAGGCTGGTCAATCGCTCTACGCCACTGCTGCTTCACGACAACGCTAGACCACACACTGCACAACAGACGGCTAGCAAATTAGAAGAACTTCAATTGGAATCTCTAAGGCATCCACCGTACTCCCCGGACCTTGCTCCAACAGATTACCATTTTTTTCGAAATTTGGATAACTTCTTGCAAGGGAAAAAGTTCAACTCAGATGGGGCAGTCCAAGTCGCCTTCAAAGATTTTATTGATTCCCGTTCGAATGGTTTTTTTAGTAAAGGGATCAATGAACTACCTATGAGATGGCAAAAGTGCATAGATTACAATGGCTCATACTTTGATTAAATAAATATGCTATATAAAAAAATTTCGACTTTTTGTTCCTCCCATACAAAACGCCAATTTCATAGGTAAGGACCTAATAATAAGCGTATTTATAGTTCAAATAGTCCATAGAATTTCAAAAGTACATAAATAATGCAATGCCTCAAATATAAAAAAGGTTTTTGACGTGACAACGTCTTATAATTCGATGGAGCCGGCTGCACGCACCAAAAAATATTACGCATGCGGCGTTACCTCGCTCTGAGGCGTTCCGTTCAAGGCTTGAAGTGCAAGCGAGAGCGCGGAACGAGCGACAAAGTGGCAGCGTTACAAAGACGTTGTCACGTTCAACTATCGTCAGTAAACCGACTTTACAGACAACCGTTTTTTTTGTGGATTTAAATTGACCTTTGACGGTTATCCTTACTGCAATTTTAATGATATTTCATTTAAAAATATTTGTGTATAGAATAAACTGTTTTAAAAGCTTTTTCTAAAATATATTTACTTACTAAACCATTATAAAAAATGTGTAATGCCAGCATTAGGTAACATCGCAAAGCCATGTAAGTGAAAATAAATTCAATTCCTTCTTCCGACCTTTGGAACACCAAGTGTCCTGGCCAAATCGAATGGAAAAATCGAGGATAAGAAAAAAGGTCTGAATAAAGTGCCTTTACAGGGACCGTGATGTTTGGACGGTTCTTAACAGTTTTTTTGGAGCGTTGGTATTTAAGGAATAAAAGGGTTTAGGAAAGTGTCAAGTGGAATAGTTTTGTTTTAATTGATAGAAAGTTGTAATTTTTTTGTTAAGGTGTTTGTAGTGCAGTTGGTGCAGCGCTTCGGCGGTAACACCAAAGTTAAGCAACCTTAGGCGCGGTCGTGTTTGGGATGGGTGTCACCATTCTCACCATTTAAGTGACGTCTATTTAAAAGCATCTTCGTGCTTCGGAAGGCACATTAAGATATTAGTCGTTAAGCCTACCCTTACAGACATTTCGCAATGAGCCCGTGTGGTGGAGTATACCTCGTACCACCTCATAGTTGAGGTGAGTCCTATGCCCACGTATACTATAGGCTGATGAGGAGGATACATTTTTTTACCTATCGAAAAATATGCCTGTCTCAGCTTATAGAAAAAAACATTTTATGTTGGGTTTCACAAATGTAATTCATACCAAACTTTATTATCACGTACACATTGGGTCAAACACACGTGCATGTGTAGATTATGTAATTGCAGAATTTCATGGCGACCAAAACAATTTTGAAGTGAAAATTTTCCACGTGCCTTTTGTTGTAACTTTCCGCGGTTTCGTTTAACCACAATTGTGGTAAACGACTGCTGTTCACATAAAAAAGTTTGAAACCAATCGTATGTCGGTTGAACTGAATTCTAAAATGCTCATTTTATCCCAAACTTTAATTGATAAAATGTGATTAATTGACACGCGTCAGACGCGAGTCCCGGCAATGAATGTAGCACGTGTGCTCCGGGCTTATCAGTCCCGATAGCTACATTATTGGCTAGATGGCACCACCATTCGCCGACATACTCTTTATCTGAAACTATCTTCATAGATTACTAAAATTTGACGTCATAATTTGGTACCAGAAATCGAGTCAATTCACTTAACATTTATATACTTCTATGTAAGTAAAAATTGGTTTCTACAGTTTAGAAATAAATTGGTTATACTAGCTTCATAGAGATTATGATTTTAAACAACATGGTCTTGAACTGACTTAGGTATATTGAAAATCGGCCTTGAGTTACCAAGTAGTACAAAGTAAGACATAACTTGGTAATCCTTTTCCAGTCTGATGGTTTCCAGACTTAAATTTGTGTACGTACCTTTTAAGTAAAGGTGAGATTAAAATAAAAAAATGCACAATATTTTTTTATTACATAATTTTTTTTTAAAGTTTTAAAATATTTTATGACATGGCTACAATGACCTATAAATATCTTTAGACACAAAACAATTTACAATAAACAAATAATATAATACAGAATTTAGTTAAAACAAGTGTGCGCACCACGTCGTGGTTGTTTTTGACTGCAGGTTCCAACACGCTCGCTCCACGGGCTGCTTGCTGTTCTTGTGTGATTTATTTAATGTACACGAACACTTTTACAAACATTGGCTGGTATATGAAATCGTAAAGCGGGAAATTTAAACATACAGGCTTTATTAGGATACAGCTACGATCAAGAATTATACTAGACAACGCCTCACAAACTAAGCCAACAATAAAATATGGCACCGACTGATTATGCCTTAAACGGAAATAAACGATCAAAGTTTTTATGCATTCCTACACGACAGTCTATTTGTGATAATTATTGACGTTAATTTACGATATTTCTATACAAACACAGAAATCGAAGGAAATTTAAATCATGACATCGACGTTTACAAAATAAATGAAAAAACCCCTATTTCCTAATTAAACTGTAACATGCAAGAAAAATGAATATTAGATTTGATTCTGCATGTACTTACCAGAAGTAAGATACTCCGACCGATAAATTATTTTTCCGTTAATTATTTTTGCAACTTTGGCTCTGTATGGATAACACTAAAACGAAATAACATTCACTTACCTTACACACACCCCTCCACCAATCCGCACTGAGCCCGCGTGTTGGAGTATGGCTCGCACCACCTCATAGTTGAGGTGAGGCCTGTGCCCAGCAGTGGGACGTAAATAGGCTGATGATGAATGAATGAACGAAATAACACATCACTTGACAAATATTATTAATAATATTGAGACGGTATTAATACGCTGACCTGACACCTAGTATATTCTTCACACATAGACAGACATATGCACATAGAGAGATAGAGTCATATGCCTTATTTGGGTCGCCTATCTAGTATATTCTTGATCTTAGGCACATAGACCTTGAAATGATACACTTTTTACGGATTATTTCGCGATTTATTTACATTTTGTTTTAACCTGACGTTTCGGACCCTTTTCAGCGTCCGTGGTCACAGGTATACTGAGGTGTTAGTTGTCATAACATAGTTTGAAAAATTTTTTAACTACCATCACTCAAAAATATTAAGTTACGTTCCTATCCACACAAAATGAGCTAACAGTATCTTGAGGTCTTGCAGTGTGGGGTCGAGCTTGAGTCTTGGCTATAACAGGTTCCCAAGCTGGTGGAATTTTCCAACCATCTTCTCTATTAAAATTAGGGTGTCTTTTAATTTCAATAGCGTCACGGAGCATACGAGGAAGAAAACGACGTTCTATTGCGAGGACTTATGGTTGGTCAAAGCGTATGAAGTGGTTGGGTTTATCTAACGCGTGTGCACACACTGCAGACTTTGTGTTCTGTCTATGTTTAACGTCGGCTATATGTTCTTTAATCCGTACGCTTATACTACGCTTTGTTTGCCCTATGTATGAGAGTCCGCAGTCACATTCCAGTCTATACACTCCTGCGTCTTGAAGAGGTATGTTACACTTGACCGGTGGTAAGAATTGGTTGATCTTCTTAGGCGGCTTGAAGTAAGTTTTGATTGCAGCACGCTTCAAGATGTTTCCAATTTTGTCAGTGACACCCCTCAAGTATGGTAGTACGGCAGGTTGGCGGTCGACTGTATGAACTTTGGGCCGGGGTCTGCAACGGCGTGGTACTGGTAGCTGGTTGTCCCGTAGTACCTTCCTGACATGCTGAAGCTCAGCAGCCAAGTGTTGGTCGTCACAGATGCCCCTTGCTCTCTGAAACAAAGTTTTGCCCACGGTAGCCAACTGTCTAGGATGATGGTGAGAAGCACCATTGAGATATTTGTCAGTATGGGTTGCTTTGCGGAAGACTGTGTGACTAAGTGTATGATCCAGATTCCTTATGAGTAAAACATCTAAGAAAGCTAGCTGATTGTCTGCCTCAATTTCCATAGTAATCATTTATCATTTCATGTATCATTTCAATGTCTACTGTTTGCGTAAACCGAAGAAACAAACACATATACCTTATTTGGGTCACGTACCTTACGTAAATCGCATACCATTATTCCAAAACTCTTATGCTTGTCAAAAGATAAAAACTTCAAAAAACAGACGCGAAAAATCTGAACTCACTAAGTACGTTTCAAGAATTAACATAAGACTTTGGAGAAATCAAACGTTTTCTTCTTAAACAAACGGGAACATCAAAAGGGGGATTTTAACAAGTTAAACTTGGTAAAAGAAAATTTCTTATGCGGAACCCCGATTGGTGCTTTAAAAATCCGATAAATACAGATTACAGCGTATTTTCACATGGGTACAGTCAGTTTTGGAAATTGCATGTTACACAGACGTGAAACTAATGCGCGTTTGCGTGGAATGTAATTTTCATAGATAGATAGATAGATAGATAGAGAACACTTTATTGCACACTACAAAAAATAATACCAAATCAACATAAAAAGAAAGATGCACAATTTAGGCGGTCTATCGCTAGGAGCGATATCTTCCAGACAACCTTCGGGTTCAAGATATTGTTATTTACCATAAAATTAGAAAATAATGTTTTGTATTTTTTTTCCGCTAACTAGTGTAATGTGTAGTTTTTTGCTTTGTATGGACTAAGTGTCTAAAATAAAACCTTTCTGATTTTTGATTTAGAATTTTCTATATTTTCTAAATACTGCTTTAGAATCATTTAAAAAAACAAATTTGACACATTTCAAACGGCTGACGAGCAGAATGCCCAAAATGTTATATTAACATGGGTACCTGCTAATTTGTCGCCAAAAAGAAAATAATAAGAACATGGTACAAAAGTGCCACTTTATTTATTACGCTGACTGTACTCCCGTGCGTAAGTGTTTTGAATGATGTTTTTATGGGGAAATAATTTTTAAGATGAGTTTGTTTTGGAATTGATCGTGTTTAAATATTTACGCGTTCTTTTTTTATGTGACACGTTTTGCAAACAACTCCTGTGTATTTTGATTTCAATATCGACGATCAATTTACACTAAGTGATGTTACGTATCGTATATTATATAGGTATCATGTATTTTTTTTAACAAATTACCTTAACCTTTTATTGGATTGCATACATGTAAATTAAAATCAGTGTTCAATATGTTTTAATGTCGAAAGGTTATTATAAAATATTAAAACAAAGGTGAAACTATAAAACGGGAAAGTGATACGAAATGTTAGTATGTAAAAAAAAATATTGTACATCAAATTCGAAAACAGGCATTGACAACAGTACCAACAATTATGAGTAAAAGAGTGGAACTCACTATCTGCGTCAGTGTTTCCCTGCAATTACAACCTAGAAATCTTCAAAGCTAGAGTGAACAGACATTTTCTAGGTGAGCTCGCTCCATCGTAGACTCAGTCTTTGCCTCGTTTGCATCTTGTTTCATATTTTTGAGTAGTCGGGTTTTATACTGGATATTTTCATTAGGTTGGAAATGTCCTTAAGTAATTAACAAAGTCATTATGAAAAGAGATTTAAGAAGCTTTATTCAATGCTAAATAATCAATAAAGCGTTTAACATTATTATCATATTTTACTATGACATATCCGATAAATTTTATAAAAAACACACCGTGCACCGTCTGGCAGACGCACCGTCGTCAGGATGCACCGTCTGGCGGACGCACCGGCTGGCAGACGCACCGTCTGGAGGACGCACTGTCTGGCGGACGCACCGTCTGGCGGATGCACCGTCTGGAGGATACACCGTCTGGCTAATAATAATAATAATATAATATAAAATTTTATTTCAGACTATGTCCATAATAATAATAATTTAAATGTCAAATTGCAATTAGGTTTATTAAAACAAATTAAAACAAAATGCTAATGCACCGTATGGAGGACGTACCGTCTTAAGGATGCACCGTCTGGAGGATGCACCGTCTGGCAGACACACATCATGTCTTGAACGAAAAAAATAATTGCAACATATAAGGTCGTGTTGGGTATCAAATGAAAGAATCTTAATTAGCACAATTCAAAAATATATATGTCGGAAACTGTCATTAGTGCGGACGGAAAACGACGCACAGCACTTCGGAGTTACTCGGCTAACTTTGTGATTCGACACAGCCTAGAATGAAAGGGATGTTGGACAAACGGACAGTCTTCATTTCGCCGTCTTAGAGATCGGACCTCCACTCTAGGCACTGTTACGAGTTACGTGTGTACTGTGTTGATTGTTTAACAAAGTTACTTTGTGTGCTTTATTATTGTTCAAAGTGAATAAAAGTGATTTTGTAAACTTCTTTAATGATACGAGGTTGTAAAAACTTTACCCGGTTTCAACTCCTTCAGGTTTCATACGAGTATCTTCCCATTTTATTTAAATCAAAGCCTATTTTTCCCAAAAGTGCAAAGTTAAGCACATCCTAAAGTGAGGTACAATCATATCAATAAAAAACCGGCCAAGTGTGAGTCGGACTCGCCCATGAAGGGTTCCGTAGCAGCAAGTGACATTATTAAAAAGATTTTCTATTTATGACGTAAATTTTATTTTCCGAGTAAATTTTATGAGTTGGTCGCCTATAACTTATCAGTTTTTACTAACTACCAGCCCTGATAGTTTGCCTTGAAACACTGTTATATATACTACTGCCGTATTTTTTTTCACGAATCCACATATAGCCGTTAACACGTTAGCTGCCACCTGGGTCACCGTTGACCGGACCCCTACCTACATCTACGCGTTATTACAGTCACCAGTAACCTCAAGGTAAACCTGTTTTTGGAACGAGTTTGTGCGCCGGAGGATGCGTTTCTGATACATTTTCTTTACTAGTAACCGGAAGGGCGCTGTAGAATACTTCTATGGCGTGGTTCCTGTCTACCTATTGCTTTTTTTTTCAAAATATTTTTTAAATCAGGAACGTGACAGTTTGTTATAAGTAAAAGCAACTTGTTTGTGCTTTAAATAACTTCTCCACTAGCTTAATTTTAATGAAACTTAGCATAGAGATAGCTCATAATGGTAGAATAACATAATAGATTAAAAAATGCAGATGCATATTATAATTCCTCGTAACTATATAACATTCAACACTCATAAACATATAAACTTATAAACCTTATCAACTCTTATGATTCTTTTATGCAAATGCTATAAGAATAAACTTTCAAACCGATTTTACCTTCATATTCATTCATAATAATCTTAACATTCCGCGCCACATTTTATCACAAAGTTTTTTATAAATACCTATACCATAATGTTTTTTAAAATACCTTTCGACACTTCACACGATGGGTGAGTGAAAAAAAATATGTACTTGTGAAATACTTTTTTTCTTCGCTTTTTTGCAATCATAATAATATACTCATATGAAATAACAGCTTTCTACCACTTAACCACTTATAGTCTTGAAGTAAAACCGCGGACAGACGGGCGGGCGGACAGACATGGCGAAACTATAAGGGTTCCTTGTTTACTACGGCACCCTAAAAACGGTACGTTACCGTTAAATTTGAATGGTCTTTATAAAACAGGCATAAAACGGTTAACTGCATTGAATGGAATTGTTTTTGGAGAGTATTTTGATAAAATTGCAGTTTTCAGCGAACAAGCGTATTTGTACTTTATTTACGCGTTCCATCTTTTTTTATTTAAGTGTGCTATTTCAACCCACTTCAAAAAATAAGGTTATAAATCGACTGTGTTTTTATTTTGTACTAGTTCATTCAATTAAAGTACGTAGTAGACATAATTTTGCCTCATTTTGCTCCCAAAAATATTGTCTCAAGTTCTTGAACTACACTGATTGACTGAATATCTAGCTTTCTAGCTGTGAAATAGGAATATTTCGCAGCCACAGTAAAAACATATCTAAACAGTAGGTTATTCCATAACATATTGAGCTAAAAAGGAATTATTGAGATATTTATTAATTTATAATACCATTATAATATATCTTTCCTATTGACAGTTAGAATTTTAAATTCCTCAGAAATAGCCAGTTAAGACGTAATCGGCTATTTTCGAATTCTCAAAACCAATAATTTACGGGTGGTATTTAACTGAAAATAAAAAAAAATGCGATTTTTACATTTAAAAAATCCCCTTTTCCATCAAAAATACTGATTGTACAGCAAAATTTGCAACTCAAACTAATGTAATCTTGGCATCAATTTAAGAACATAACGCAACTCTATTTATCTAAATGTAAAGCTTTTTTATGAAATAATAACTAGTACACAACAAACAAGACACGACATAAAATTTGGGTTTTTGCAATAAAGAAATCCCTTTTTCAATCAAAAATACTCTTTGTACATCATAATTGGCGAATCAAATTAATGTGATCTTGGCAACCATTTAAGTTCATCATGAGACGCAACTCTGGCAATGCGTATCAAATAATAACTAGTGCACAACAAACATTATGTCGTTATAATATTATTTTAAACTGCAATTTATTAGTCATCGAAAGTGTCCCAATCTAGACCAAGTGGAATGTCTAGCCGTAGAGCTTGCCACGCTATAAGTAATTTGTTCGGCACCCGATTCTATTATTTTGACGTTCCTGTCACTTTTAGCCCATTGATAGGCATCTGTCCACTGTTTCAGTTCCACCGGAGGTACACTAAGAAATGTTTCCGGTTGATGAACCTCAGACCATTCTTTGACTATGTTGCTTGCTACTGTCAGAAACCGGGACAGTAGGAGTCGTTCTCGTATAGTATAGCTGTCTTTTATACTTCGGTTAAAAGATTCTAGGGCATTATTTGTTACTGGAGATCCTTCAGCTGCGCCAAGATACCAATTGAGATTGGGGGACACCCACTCTTGTTTGAAGTATGTATGAACAGTTGTTCTTGTTCATATTTACGTACAAATGCTGCTAATGCTCTGCTGAATAAGTCAGGGCAAGTTACTGAATGTAATCTATTAATATCGGCCAGCATAACTTTCTGTTTTTTTTAGCAACCAATTAATTAGATCAACTTTAAGAAATACTGCTCTACAAAGAGCATTATTTTGTTATGTGACATTTAGATAATCTGCGTAACATGTACTCCAATGTTTTCCAATTATTTATATTTGTGGTTTTGATAAACAATTAGTATAGTTGCAGTACAATAATTTAATTGATGTAAAAAAAAAGATTAATTGTTGAACATAAATTGATATATGATAAGTTATTTGATGTACACTTTAAAATATCCCATAATTTACGAAGCCGTCGGTCTAATTACCTTCAAATCAAAGCTAAAACAGTCCCCACGCTATGTAATAGTCCTCCTGGCCGATTTCGAACACGGCGGCCAAACTCAACAGAGATCACCCAACTACGCAGGAGATATTAAAGTGCACAAGTGTGAGCGCAATACACAGGTGCACTCATTGCTCCATCACTCTCAAAGTTCGGAGAGGCGGCACCCAGACATGACCGAAGAGGGATCGGCGCAGGACCAACGGCTTAACGTGTTTTCCGAGGCACGGGGTGTAACACTGCCAACTTCCCGACTCCGAGCTGTTTTTTTGAGAAATTCATGACAGAAAATCTCAGAACCAATTTTGGCTCGACCTGGGATTCAAACCATGCTATGTATGTACTAGACCTACTCAATCTATCTGCACTATGGCAAATGCCTGACCTTTTCTATTCCACACAGCCCCATTTCAGCCGTAACACTACCCCTTTGTCTCCCCAAACAGCCTTTGACAGCTTCTCTTATAACCCCGCCCGAACGATTTGCATAATACTGAAGGTTTTCTAAGATTGTCCTGGTTTCCCATCTAGAATGCTTTTGGGACATGAATTTATATGGGCCTTTTAGGTCCGTTTTCCACTAGTGAAGTTGGAGTGTGTGGATTTGTATTAGGGTGCCTGTTCACTGGCGCGGAGCGAGGCAGTGGAGCGGATTGAGCAGAGCTCCACAATATAATTATACAGTCATAAATTCTGCGATACTATAATAATATTTATTATATATATAGTAATTTTTTTTATTTAATATAGTATCGCAGAATTTATGACGGATAAGAAATTATAAAATATAATTAACCTATTATATTGCATATTGATTGTATTTTGTAGTTACGACATGGATATTTTATTTATAATTAACAATAAATTTGAAATTGAATAATTGCATTTGCAAACCATATTATTGGTAGAATACACCGGATGTACCGGACCTGTAATGAAACTATTACTACACTAAAGGACACCTTAATCTAATAACATAAAACTATAAAATACTCTAGTCTAATAATAAATAAATAAAATGTAAAAATGTGACTTTAAGAGTACTCTCAAATTGTATCTTTATCACTTACAAGTAAAAATAGTTGTATTAAATAAAACAAGCATTGACTGTTAATTGTGAAAGGATAATCGAGGTGGAGAAGCGCTGATTGCCGAAATACAGGATCTATGAATCCTAGTTTGGCAACAGAGGCTTTTGTGTATCAATTAGTTTTTTACCAATTAATTAGTGTTTTCTATTTTTAGCTCATGTACACTATTGATCTGATTTCTTCTGCCAAATAAAGATATTATTATTATTATTATTACTTACTTACGCCGCTTTTCCGCTCCGCTTACCGGCTTTGTATGAAATGTTTAAACCAGTACGCAACTCCCTGTCCACTAAAGAGGCGCGAAGATTTTGTGCAATCCTATAGGTTAAATTTCTCCGTTTCTCAGGCACCCTTAGAGGGTTTTTCACACGCTTTGGCTTTGAGGTACCAAAGATGGAGCTGTGGACTTTAAATGCCTTTTTTAAAAAAAACATGAAATCCAGAGTTCTCCCAATAAGAGGTTAGAAACATAGTCATTTTTTTAAAATTAGGAAACACGTCTAATAAATAATAACACTACTTGATGTAGGAAAACAGGGTTATTACAGGGGTGTTTTTTTTAACTTAAAAGAGAGGTGATTTAAGTTTGATCCCTATGTCTATTTGTATGTGTAAATGTGTTTTTTGTGTGTCTGTTTGCATTAACCAAAAGATAATTTAATCACTGTCGCTCTTAGATATAGCTGGTCAAAATTGGTCCAACCGTGAAAGCTCATTTGCTGATTTCGTGGATAATTCGGGGTTTTTTTTTAACTGAAAAGTTAGTTATTCAGATCTTGGATAGGTCAAGGTTGACCTCGTAACATGCGATGTGATAAAGGCACCTCTAGAAAATAGCAGGACCCTTCAGGTCCTTATAAACCTTTTCAAAAAGTTAGGGCGACGCTCTCGGCGGGAAGTTTCTCGAATGGCAACCGCGTGCCAGGCGTTTCTATGGGTAGGCCCACTACAAGGTAGACCGCGGGATGCTGCTGGATGCGAGAAGCGTAAGACTGATCGTAGTGGAGATCCTTCGGGAGGCTTTAATAGTTGACAAGCTAGAATATGACCAGTTTAGTAATCAGTTGATTTTACCTACTTACCTTCATGAAAATGTTGATTTTAACTGATGGCTACAATCATTTATCCAACAAGTAATCATTTACATATTTTTTTAAATAATAGGCCAAATTATCATTTCACGTCAAATAATTGTTATTTAAAAGCTGTACCTACGTTCTAAATATTGTTTTCAGCTTTACCTAAAAAAAAGATAACATTACAGTGCCAAATAATTCTCGAAACAAAAAACAGTCTATTAAAAGTTTATTACCTTAAACAACGCTAGTTGCATATCCTAATCTAATAAGACACATTTAAGGTAATCTTTTGTCTTTATTTTGTGGTAAGACACCATATGTGTATCTTGCGCTTTGCCTGCATTACATGCAACTTTGTATTAACTCCCGTCAAACCTAGGTATGTACTTAAAAAACAGCTCTCAGACAAAGCTGTAGAAAAACTTCAGTGAACAAAGTCACGTGTGAAACTAAGCGAATAAAACGCCCCCGTTTTTAGTCGCTGGATACTAAAAAAATATTACCCTACGCCCCCATCAAGTTGTGTCAGCTAAAATATTACAACAGCGAAAAAAACCACGCGAAATTGTAGTCTGTTTAGCTCTTACGCTGTTTTATCCCCGGCCAGGGTCGGACTCGGCCCCAAAAATAGGTCCCATGGGGCTCGAATTCGGGAGCATCGAAGAAAAGGGAAGTAAGTTTTTCAATATGGGGTTGTTCGGAAAGTTAAGCCTTGGGGTGGAGGTGAAAAGTTTTTAACGTTTTCAAGATGCAAAAATTTTAGCTCTCTTGGGATGAGTGGTGATGGCGGTCGATAATGTTGTGTCGACAATGATTATTTAAAGATAAAAATTGAGCGAAAGTGTATTGGAAAGGAAAATTGCCTTTGTTAATTTACCAATGTGCGTGTAGGTTTACATACGTGTATCTTATTGATTCTGCCGTCTAGTGTCAACTACCTGTCCGTGAGAGAGAAGTCATTTTTCTTTTAGTAGTTTAAAATCGCAAATAATAATGAACATTAAAATAAAGAATGTCGTAAAGTTCGTTGACTGACGTCCCAATTCACTGTTACCTGAAACCCTATGACTAGGTAAAGTGCAGCCTTATTCAGGGAGTACGCGCACACAATGGGCAGATCAAAGGCATACATCAGGGCACCTAGTATTCCCTGATTACGGCCCTGGCCCTCACCGTTTCTCTGGAACCCGTAAAGCCCTTTTTATGTGCAAATGTGGTCGCTCATAAAGTTACTACGTGATATTTTTGACAAAACCCTCGTATAGAGTTTTGAATGACGACCAAAAATAATGTGTGATTGCTTCTGCATAAATAGGTTTAATATTTATGATAAGAAACTATTTTTAAATTGCAAGAATTCAATCTTGAAAAACGATTGCCAATATTTTTTCCTCCAATTATTTTTTAAGGTAACGATGAATTGGTTGGTCACTGAATATAAAAGCACTTCTGTGCCCTGAATTCTTGGAAGTAAAACTTTTTGGCTTTACAGCTAGATTTTGCAGGAGAAAAATAAACAACAATCGTTCGTCATACAATTTGGTGCAACAGAATAAGGGGATACGATTTAAAGTGTCGAGCTATAAAAACGGAGTCCTTCAATTTCCTTTTGTCTCAAAGCCGCAAAAGCCAAATTCGAAAAAGAGCCGCGCAATTTGAATTTTTGAATTTCGAATGCATCCCGTCAGTCCGCTCTCGACTTTGCCCGAGTTAGCACGTATTTAATGAAGTGCATTTACCAGATGGCGACTTAAGTAACGAATTCAAATTACTTTGTCCCTCTTCTTCATTAAGAGTTTTTGTCTTTTGAGCTCTTATTTCAACTGTTCCTTAGCCTTATCTCACAGATAAAGACGTTTCATTATCATTTCGGCCATTTTGTTTTTATTGCTGACTCTTATAGTGGCAATTAAGGTTTTCTCAGTTTATAGACAAATGTATTGAGTTTCTGTTTTAATTAAAGGAGTCAGAGGATTACTTGACGCTAAAAAAATGGAACTGACTTTGAACGAATGGCTTCTTCAACAAAGATTAGTAAAAGCTTACAAGATTTCCTTAGCTTGCAATTTATTTTACGGCTTTTCAAATTGATATACCTACGTAGTTGTTCCTAGAATATAAAAAAACAGTGGTTGCCTGTAAAGTCGGTATACGGGCGAAAGTTTTACGTGACAACGACTTTGAGTGGTAAAATAATTTTAATGTGAATATTCATTCGTATAACATGAACCGGTGTGTATGCCTATCTCTCTCACTCTCTCTCTCTCGCTCTGTCTCTCTCGCTCTTAGGCGGGTTAACTGTGCTCGAGTGGAAGGGACGCGTGCCTCTCACTCGCTCTCATTGTGAGCGCGGAACGTGAGCGGAGCAGCGTAACGCAGTTTCTTGAAGTGTCACCCGGCAAACCAATTTATAAGACGTTGTCACGTCAAAAGTACTTTAGTTACTTAAATAAAGGCAGAGCTGCTAAAGATTGTTTAGTATTTGTTTCATCCAATAAAAAAGTATAATACTTAGGAAAGTTGGCGTAAGTGAAGAGATCTGCTGAGTCATGTTGATACAACCTTGAAATTCTTAAGAAAAAGCCGATCTTAGAACATTAATGGATTCCAATTTACTGAGTACAAAACTGCTTTTGGCCTGACTGATGATGAAGAAGAAACATGATGTAAGCAAATTGCTTTACGTTATTCATTAGGTTATCATAAAAGAGTATCTTTTTCGGCCTTACATTACTTATTTAGAATTTTTGCATAAACTCTCTAATACAAAGGTGTAAAAACCGGTTGAACTAAATTCAGGGGGATAGTAAAGAGTTGAGTCTAAAATACCTACAGGAAAAATAGTGTAAAAACACGGGCCGGGTTTCCACAGACGCGAGTTTGATTCCCGCCTTAGACAGCTGATTTTTTTTTAAATAAGTATGTATATTTCCTGTTATATTTAAGCCTGAAGTTTTTTAATTGGCCTCGTTCCATTTTTACACCGTGTAAGTGGTGTTACGTTTTCATGTAGTTGAAAGTAGGATTCTGAAAAGCATTCTATGAATTATCTAGAACCTAGATTAGCTATCGACTTAGACTCAGTCGAAATACGAAAACTACTTGTCCAGAATATTTTATGTGATTAGTCGAAACTTCCTCACTCTAACGTACAACGTTAGAACGAGATAGAAGGAAAATGTAATCTGATCGACCCTAATAAAATCTAATGTTCGAACTCAATATTGAAAGGTTAAGCTGGAGTTAGGCACTCTAAGAAAAATGTTCTTGAAATTTCTTGGCTCAAGCCTCAAAATCTTGGATTCCTTTAGCAATCTCATCTACACAGAAAAGACCTGACTGAAATATTTCAAAGATTAGGAGCCTTAAGCTATCAACTCAACTTGGATCTACGCGTTCGCAAGACCGCAATTCGTGACGTCACGTCACGTTTGAAGGCTACATTCAAAAGTGAGTTATGTGACGTCACTAATAGTGGTCTCGCGGTCGCGTAGATCCGAATGCTAGCTTTAGGTTTCCAGAAAAGTGAGTCATTGTTGAGGTGCTTGTGGCGTAGTGGTTGCAGCGCTTTGGTAATGATACCAAAAGCAACCTACGGCGCGGTCATGTTTGGGATAGGTAACCATTCTGACCATAAAAGTGGCGTCTATTTACGAGCATCTCCGTGCTTCGGAAGGCACGTAAAGCTGTTGGTCCCGGTTAATATCGATAGTTATTAGTTGTTAAGCCTATTCGGAGGCCTTCAGGCGGCTTAATAACATCTGACAGTAAGGTTGGTCACTTACCTTACACACACCCCTCCACCAATCCGCACTGAACCCGCGTGGTGGAGTATGGCTCGCATCACCTCATAGTTGAGGTGAGGCCTGTGCCCAGCAGTAGGACGTACCTATATAGGCTGAAGATGAGTCATTGTTTAAAGTCTGTTTAAAAGATATGGTGCCAGTTTGTAATGTATGTCTCGTGTCACCAGTTCATATGATTACTCGTATTCTAAGCCAAGTAAAAACAAGACAACAAACGTCACGGAACGAGGACATGATATGAAATCAGTCAGTCATCTGTCATAAGATGTTGCGAGACATGTCCCGATATCTCAAGCAACACAAGCCGCACGATTTTTGTCGCCCGATGTGGACTAGACTTTAACTTATTGTACTTCAAAAACTTTAAAACTCTAGAACCTTTATTCGTCAGTACATAATATAGGAAACATGTAAATAAAAAGACAAAATACATAGGCCAAAGTTTCGTTTTATTTAGAAAAGTATTTTGTACAATTTAACTAATTTACATTTTTTCAAGTTTCATTCGATATTTTTCCGCTATCACACGCCACAAACAAAAGGTTTTTTTTTCAACTATATCTAAAATTCACAATTATTCAGAAGCTTTACATATTTTTACAAAGAACATATTCTTAGCAATTTCAGTAATAGCAATTGATATTTACTAAAACACTTTAATCTATGTATCACAGAAAAAATAATTATATATCTAGATTTTATTATACTTTAGTAGATAGATCTTATACTGTTCTATACAAACGCGATTCAGCGTTTTAAAAACTATGTTAATATGAAATTGAAAATGTATAAGCAGTCGTATTATATTTATACTAATGAATATAACTCGAAATCTTTCAATTGTTTCTAGAAAATTATTAAACTTTTAAAATACAAAAACAGGTCACTAAAAGATTTAACAGTGATATGAATATTCTTAATTGACATGATAGAAAAAACGGTATAGTTATAGAAATTAGAGAAAGATTTCGCGTGTTTCTTTTTTATCTATAAAAGACGGATGATGAAATTCTAAGCGACTAAACATTTGATAGTTATCTATCGTTATTTGCCTAACTTATATTTAACGTAGTACAGATTTCAACATTAGAATTTGCAAAATAATTTTGAATTAGTTTTGAGATTTGTGTGTGGTTTAGGTATCGTCATTCGATAAGAAATTAGGCCTGAATTCGTTTTATTGTTTGTAAAAAAAAATTGGGTAAAATACATGTAAGTAAAGTGTATATTTATAGAAGAAGGTGTGGACAGTTTCATCTGAGATCGAGTATTAAATCGATTACTGCGAAGCCCAAAAGGAGAATTATGTTTCGAGTACAACAGTATGAAAGTACTTTACAACCATTCTAGTTCAGGCATCAGCCTCCCATAAATTTATTTTAAAACTCATTTTTGTAAGTTCCTAATATCTGTGTTTCATTGTGAGAAGAAAAATGTATTTTATTCTGACGTGTACGAGCATGTCCGTGATTTTGTTTTCGTGTAGTTAAATTATAAACCCAGTAGTAAACCGTTTTTGTTAAATGATACATGGTAAGATTTGTATTGATAGTGCAGCAAGTGTTCAAAAGTAAAATACTGTTCTTTATAATTGTTATTCTCATAGCTTGGCGATACGAAAACCACTGAAACAATTTAGAATTCAAACTCATCGGTGTAGGTTAGTCTAATCAGTCTTAGATCGAAATTTTAACGTCTTTTTTTAAATATTGAGCATTAGAAGCTGTAAAGTAGAATCCTAAAATTTTGAAAACAATTTTTTTTATAAATATTCAATCAAACTTATAGTAATTGCACAAAATTTAAAAAAAAAACTGGAAGATCAGTGCTAGAGTTATAATAAAAATTGATTTAATAATATGAAGATATATCTATTTTTAATATTTTGATGTACACAGATATGTTTTAGACATGAAAATGGCACGTGTTTCTATAAATTAAAGCTTATTGTGATCTAAAACCGTTCATAAATTTATATATATTTATGTTTTATTCTCGATGGGTCATCATCAATCATATTTGGAATAAAAAAACGAGGGGTTCATACATTTCTAAAACCAATTAAGACATAATTGTGAAATTCTCACATAAAAATTAATTTATTACATAATATAATACATTATAATACATAATTTAAAACATTTGATTTCTATATCGATTAGCGATAATAAAGTGTATGCCAAGATAGCAATTGTGTTTAAAACAAAAAAAATCCTATCATTATGCAAAATATTACGTTAAGTATTTTAATAACTAGATATGCAAGCATACATCTTGCAATTTCCTTAGTAATGAAAGTCAAACATTCCTCGGAACGCAAACAACGTTCCATCAATGTCAAATGGCTTAGTTTACTAAACAAAGAAAAAAAACTGCAGCGTTAGTTATTATTATGTTTTTTTACAATAAAAAAGTAAAAATAGTCAATAAAAAATTATATGAACATAAAAACAAAAATACAAATATTTCATTATTAATTGATATAAATCTTAGTTTCTTTTTAAAAAACGAAAACCAAGATACAACTACATTACATTTATATTTTAAAACATTTTATGCTCTATAAAAGATAAAAGATCACTCAGACCTAATGCTGAAAATTGACGAAATAATTATTTCTTTACAAAAAATACGCATATATTAATAATTGACTTAAAAAGAAGCTTTCAAAAGAATTACATTTCATGTCCATTAACTTCTTATTATCTACCTAAAAATTGGGTACAGTCAGCAGAAAAAACAGCAAGCAATTTAAAAAAAGAAAAAAAAATTTTTTCAAAGTCTGTCTTTCATCAAGCTGTATCTCATGAACTGAGTAAGTATTTCCACAAATAAAGTATTTTTATTGCCGGTTTAACAACAAATACTGAAAAAAAATAATAAGAAGGCATTTTATGTGTTTTTAAAAGCTCCGCGTCGCTAAATATTGATGTGTCATGTTAACTCGCGGTAGTTTTGGATTTGAAATTGAATCGTATGAAACGCGAATTTGACTTGTTTTTTTTAAATAATTTGCCTTCGGAAATGCCAGTATTATCATAAGCAGATTGTCCACAACCCCGCAGCCACATCAACCTTAATGTCAATTCATATTCGTAGGTAATAATCGAATCTTCTACCTTACACGCAACGGTCTTACCTTGAAGAAAGCATTTCAGTAGGTATCGATCACCGGTATTAATACCTAATAGGGTCAATCTTGAAAGTTCCTAAGTATATTTAGTAGGCATTCCTTATTAACTAGTAACAGTCACATTGAAGTGGTAAAAATGCGTTTATTTTAAAGAATCTAGGTATAATAAATCTGAAATGACAAAAATATATATTTAAAATCATATCTTTTTTACTACAATTGACGCCAGAAATTAAAAAAAAATTAGAATACTGGCTTGAATTTTAAGCATAAAAATTAGACACACAAGCATTGAAAATAATTTTATATTTATATAACCACACGGACTATTATTTTCGACTAACTACGTCAAAACCCCTAAGATTTTTGGTTTGAAAAATCCAATAGATAACACTTTTTATAGAAAAGGAACATCCCTCCTTCGATTTCTTACACAACACTAAAGTTTATTTTAAATTCATTTCAACTTTTTAATGTCTGTTGATTTAATTATATTGATCGTTGGTTATACATGTGTTGCCAACGGTTGAGGATGTCCATTACCTGAAAAAAAAATTTTTTTTAAGTCTAACAAAATGTATACAAGGCTCCTGTTTCGAACCAACCAAATTTTAGAACCAATTTTCCTTTCAACTTATTCTAATAACTTTTTGAATAAGTAATTAATAATTCAAACAAAAATAATGAAAATACTTTTAATATTGATTTGAACTAAATTTGCTTTAATATTGATTCCAAAATTAGTTATCAACATATTTTAATAGTGTTATATAAGTATAATTTTATTAAGTTACTTTATTTTTTAGCATTTAACAATGCAAATTTCTTAACAATGTGAAATTAAAACACACTTATGAGAAATGGACTTCCACAGGCGGGACTCGAACCCACACCTCTCGCAAGCTGGGCGATTGCTTTCTTAATTAAGCTACCGTAGCACTTACTTATCATCATCATTCATAATTATTTCATCTAATTCGGGACACGTACAGTAAAATTTCACTCATGTAGGTACTTAATATGTTTTAGCCAGCTTTACATACAAACTATATTACTAATAGTTCATTGTTATTAAAATAACATGTCAAAAAAAACACGGGTTGCACTCCGGGAGTGCCGGCAGAAGTGAAAACTTGATTATTAACGTTGTGCATTTTTGATTTATTTGAACCGTCTTACGGTTTTTCGATCAGCATCACGTGACCTGACGCGAGTTTCACAGTTTCTACCCATGCCACAAAAGTGCTCAACGCCGCTAAAGAAGTTTTCACTTCAAAAAGAAATTACAAAAGAACGTTATCATTCTCGACATTTCAATCTCTGATTATAACTAGCAAGTTCCTTAATAAGTCTAAGACAAAGCTACTTATTTTTTGGCAATAACATATAAATGACACATTTTTTATGATAAAGTCTTTAAACCACACGGTAATGTGACATTACAGATAAAGGAGTTACAATGCGACTTTTAATTGAGTTTAGCTAATGTTATTTTTTTAAAAGGTCGGTGCTGTAACTGTTGTTTGTTTTTAATTCAAAATCAATTAATTGTGCAAGTTAATTTGATGAAACATACGCTGGCTCAAAGCGTTAAAAAGCACTTACAAAATTCAACGACTCCATTTCGGTAGCTCAGTGGTCAGATCATTGGACCGGACTTCTAAAGGTCGGGGGTTCGATTCCTCCCCGATGACCGGAACCGATTAGAATTTTTTAAGTATTGTCTTTTCTAAATTGTGTAATTGAAAGTAATAACCCTCTCAATTTTTCAACAATTTTTTTAAAACTATTATTTGAACTTACCTTTTTTAGTGACCGTAGCATTAGTGATAGTTCTATTCGACGGTGCTAGTATGTAATGCGCGCTGGGCGACTGGGGAGTGCCCAATGACGTTGCCACCTGTGCAAAAAGTTACGCCATTAGTAATTCCATTAAAACATCCCTAACGATAATGAATGAGCTGATAGAGTTCTCGCCGTTAAATTTAAAAAGTTTACGATTAATTAGTTACGTGCGAAAATTTTAGGGGAACCAGGTACACACTGTAAATAAATAAAATGCATCACAACACATAGTTGTAAACGTAGATCTATTTACGATTAATTTAATAATCGTTTTAGGGTAATTAAGCAATGTATTATGTGTCTTAGTAATATTATGTTCATTCCTGCGTAAAAATGTTTTGTATCGACTTACTTCCAAATATAATAAATAATAATATATACATACATTGATCTGACTCCGTGGTAAGTAGCATGTGTTGCTACAGATGTGTTACAGACATCAGAATCAACAGTAGTATTACCAAATAAACTTAAATAAATCCTACATATAACAGACCAGTACAAACAGATATGTTCATGTACACACATGTTTGTACATTGCGGGGATCGAACCCGCGACCTCTTATACTTCTTCTTCTTCTTTCGTGTCGGCAAGACGGGCTAAATTTTACTTGCCCAGAAAGCGGCTACCGTGGTAGCCCTCTGGTTACTGACAAGTAAGTCCTCATGCGAGCAGGTCGGGCACGCGGGACAGTAAATGAGGTTACTAGGAACCTCTTGGTTAAGAGAAAACTTCTTAACGATGTACAGTTCATCAGTACATTCATGTTCAGGGTCATAATTTAGTTTACAATAAATAAAATCATCAATTACAATACATACCGTAACAGCGGGCTGCGTGCTGTCCGTCGACATGGTGGACGTTGTAATCGGGCTTGTGGTACACTGAGGCGACGCGAGTGACGTCGGCGACGTTATGGAGTGGGACGAGTTGCCTGTTGAAGGGTTAACTGTCAGAAATCATCTGTATTGTATAAATTTCACAAGTTTTGTAACACAGATTCGACGTTGTGATCAAACTCGTGGTACACTGAGTCGACGCGAGTGACGTCGGCGACGTTATGGAGTGGTACGAGTTGCCTGTTGAAGGCTTAACTGTCATAATTTTTCTAATTTGTATAAATTTTAAGGTATTTGTTATGCAGCGCCTGTCAAAGCGTTAAATATTAGAAATTCGGCGAGATTATGAAGTGGGACGATTTGCCTTTTCCAGGGTTAACTGTCAAAATTGTCTTATTTGTTTATATTTATGCTGATTGTTAAAGATTAATATCAGAAATTTGGCAAGAATATGAAACTGACTTATCTGACAGAAATCATCTGTTTTGTATAAATAACGCGACTAGTGCGTCGCGACAACATCAAATGTATGTATGTTTATAATTGTGTTCTTGACATTTAATAGTCCTCCTGGGCGATTTTTACCAGTCTCAACAGAGATCAGCCACTACGCAGGATTATAGTGGACAAGTGTGAGCGCACTACACAGGTGCACTCACTGTTCCATTACTCTCAAAGTTCGGTGAGACGGCAATTCGACATGATCGGAGAGAGATTAGGCGCAGGACTGACGTGCTTTCCGAGGCACGGGGTGTAACACCGCCAACTTCCCGACTCCGAGCTGTTTTTGAGAAATTCATGATAGAAAAACTCAGATACAATTGACATTTACTCAGGTATTTGTCGCATCGCGTCGCGTCGCACTTATCGCGTTGCGTCACCCACGTGGGGCAACGCCTGACACTGGTATTCGCTGTTAAATTATGAATTAAATACAAGAGTTAAACTCAAACAATGCTACTTTACAGATTTTGAGCGCTAAGCTTTCTACAAAGTGGCAAAGCCAAATCTAATCAGATACAGCAGTGTTCGCGTCTAATCCAAATTGCAGTTTGCTACGTTCAGCCACAGTAGGGGTTGAGTTCAGTAGGTTTTTATCTTTTTTTAATTAAAATAATAATCACAACAATAATCTTAATAACTACTTATAGATGCATGTGAATTTATGACTTTGACGGTGTTTTTTTTGTGTTTTTGTGTCTGTGTATCTCTTTATCTAATCCTTTAGATTAATTATTTATTAATATTATTAATGATAATAGTAAAACAATCAACAAGCTCTTATAATTAAACTAAACGTGTATACACAATATCACGTGGGTAAAATTTAGCTAGCAAGATTTGATTACATACAGACTTGGAATAGGTGAAGTTAAATAACAGTTTGTAAGAAAAAAACGTTTTGATTAGCTGACTGGTCCTATAGGTACAGCTGTAGGTATCTATTATTGTAAAATTTTGTCAATTTCAAGTGAAAATAAACAAATCATAATAGTTTAGGTAATATAGAATTGTTATTGAAATAAAGGTCAATAAAAACCCAAACTTGTTTTTCACGCTTAGGTATGTCATTACGAAAATTTCATAGAATTTTCACAACATTGAAAAAAAATTTTTTCAGAGACATCCTCAATTTGTGTAATTTGTTCTCTAAGTTATAAAAATTAGTCAAGTAATAGAACGTTTTTAAACGTCCACATTCCATCTGTACTGTAAAGTGATTTTACTGGGCCTTATTGCGTTGTGACATTGATTAGAAAACTAATTAGTGTTTGTGAAAATTAGATGCACGGTTCACTGACCTGCTATTGAATCTATAACTAAAAATTATATTATTTAAAAATTAAGCGAATACAATAAATTAAATCATCTATATTTTAATCGAATTATTTAAATAAAGTGTCGTATTTTATTTACATTTGAGGAATTTAATTGGCATTAAATAAATTAAAATGAATATTAATTAAGGTTGGATTTTGATATTTTAACTGTAAGTTTTTAACAAAAGTCGCTTTCGATTTGTGTATCAAATGAAAAAAACATCAATTTGTGGAAAAAGTAATATATTGATGAGTGTATTTTATATGATTTGAACAAATTAACGATTCTGTTTCATATCTTTGGTAAAGGTTTTTTTGAAGTGAAAACTTCTTTAGCGGCGTTGAGCACTTTTGTGGCATGGGTAGAAACTGTGAAACTCGCGTCAGGTCACGTGATGCTGATCGAAAAACCGTAAGACGGTTCAAATAAATCAAAAATGCACAACGTTAATAATCAAGTTTTCACTTCTGCCGGCACTCCCGGAGTGCAACCCGTGTTTTTTGAAGTGAAAACTTCTTTAGCGGCGTTGAGCACTTTTGTGGCATGGGTAGAAACTGTGAAACTCGCGTCAGGTCACGTGATGCTGATCGAAAAACCGTAAGACGGTTGTTAAGTTTTCACTTCTGCCGGCACTCCCGGAGTGCAACCCGTGTTAGTTTTTTTTTTAAATAAGTATTGTGCTTTTCAGACATTTGGCCACAATTTAACCTGATGGTAAGTGACGATGTGGCCGAGGACAGATTATGTCTGTCTAGTAACAGCCTATTTACTCTTTTGAAATGTTTAAGTTATTTCCTATAGAAAACACTTCAGCCGGAAGCGAATTTCATTTCTTAGCGTACGCAAAACATTCCTTTTTACGTACGTGTTTATGTACGTGTGAGAAAAAACATAAAAAAGTACTTACCTAGTTGGTGTTTTTTTGCTACGCCGGTAACAATACTTATGTAAAAAAGTTTAAGTTCAGTAAACAATGGATTGCAAAGGATAAATCGAAAATCGGAGGCCGCTTCGAAGTAGAAATAACCCTATTACATACATATTAATATCTATTGCGCAATAAAACATTATAAATGTTCACGATGCACTAAACTTTTTTTTTTGTTATGGCCCATCGTTTAATACATTGACAATGTTTTACTCAATAGATTATTTAAAAAAAAAACTCCTAATTAGCGTTAGCTGTCAACATTTTAAATAATTAAATATACAACAACATCACATACAGTGATCTGACTCCGTGTTAAGTAACTTAAGCACGTGTTACAGATAATAGATTCAACAGTGGTATTACAAACAAACTTTAATAATTACATATAACACCTAGACGAGTACAAACCGACATGTTCATGCACACAAATATTTGTACAGTGCGGGGATTGAACCCGCGACCTCTTGGTGAATAGTCAACTTCTTGATCATTACACCAAAGTGGTCGTCAAATTTTGAAATATGTTTCTTAATAACTACACAAGCCTATGCTTATCTTACCTGATGGCAGCACCACAGAACTCCTAACAGACGAATACGGTGGAGGAGCAGGCGTGGAAGCAGGTTTGGCGGTATTCACAGTGGTGGCGAAACCCAAGCCTCCCCCAGTCCTCAAATGTGGGTTGCCGTAGGTGGCTGCATATCGCACGTCCACACCATGGATGATACCACCGTTTGGTATTCGGTTCACTGGAAAGAATGTTGCTGTTCGTATAAATGTTTTAATTGAGTAGGTACGTCTGGGAATTTTAACTGAGTAGCAGCTATTTATTTAAAAGAACTGTGGTAATTTGGTCCAAGCTTAAAAGTGGACTTTGTAAATTATATTATTATTATTTTCATTTTCTCCATCGTGGTTAACAATGGGTAATTTTTAAGACATGTAACGCGGGCTTCAGCCAAGTGAAACAGCCGCAGCAGCAGCAGTCGTATGACAAAAAAATATTATTATTATTATTAAAAATTGCTTATAATACTTTTCTATTTTATACAAAAACATGCGAATAAAAAGGCATAGCTGACCTTATTACCACAACTTTGCTCACATTGCTTGATATCTGATATGATTTGGAAACTTGTAGCACGTGATAGCTACTTATTGTTGTCAAAATTGTATGATTTAATCCTTCTAATGAGCTCATTTTTCTGCTTTTATGAACAGAGAATTGTCCTTCGACCCCATGAGGCGGTCTTATAGTATTTCGGAAAACTTAAAACGTCTTTCGAGTCTCGTTACCATAATCTCTCTAATGATTACAACTAGTTTTTAAATTTTATTTTGTGTTTGATAGAGGACAAATTCAGTTGCATTCTCAAAAAGTCTGGCCATGTGATTTAGGAGTCGAAATAGCTTTTGATGGTAATTATACTCGTAGGCTACATGTGGTTGACATACTCTATCATCTGTCAAAACGATCTGCCTCCATTTTGTTCGCATGCAACGTGACGTCACGTCAGAGCATCAGAAATTGGAGTCAATTGACTGAATATTTATTATTTTTGTGATATAAAATTGGTTTCTACAGATTTTTGGAAACTAATTGATTTTATTAACTTCATAGAGGTAGGTGTCATCATGCCTATGTGGTGATAGTAATTGTTGTTATTAATGAATTAAAATACATTTTTACATACCGTCAGCAGCAGGTAAGCCGAGGTTGTTCAACGCATTGCTGCTGTCTTGCCGCTTGGTGCGCTGCAAGGAGTTGTTCTGAGACCCACTGTTGGGATTGAATTGGACTGTCGACGATGTGTCTACGCTTCTTGGGAGACTTCCGTTTACTGACCTGTTTAAGGAATATTAGAGGTGTTAACAAAGTAATGCAAAACAGTTCTCAGGACTGACATAAATTTAAAAATAGAATTAGGGCCACCTCAAATAACTCTAAAAACGAATCGATTTGTGTTAGCGGCTAATCAGCTAATTGACACTAAGACTAATCAGTCTTAGTGTCAATTTCCATAATACTTTCCACTGATGGTGAATAAACAGTTGTTTAAGAAATCGATAAACTTGTCACTTAAGGGTTAACTCAGTGAAGAACTGTCCTTAAATGTAAGCTTTAAAAGCACGAAGTACGAGTAGGTATACAAAATCTTAAGACTTAAGAAATTGATTTCCATAAGAAATTTTACATTAATTTCACTTAAAATGAGATTAAATTACATTTTATGAGCTACATTTTACGCATCGGTATATGTAACCGTAGCTTATTTTTAAAAGTCTTTTTAACTTTCAAATTCTTTTATGTCATTTGGCAGACCGTTATCGTAATCTTTCAATTACAGTCGATTAGAACAATTAACTTTTGACAAGTAAGATCGCTATTGCGGGACTTAATTTTTTGCAAAGATTATAACAAAAATATATAACACTTAATTTATTTATTTTTATTTATTTAAGTTCTGCACAAACATGTGTACAATGGTGGACTTAATGCCGAAGGCATTCTCTACCAGTCAACCATAGGGCCAAGCAAAGAAAATTCAGGCGGTGCACATAAAGTAAAAAGTAAAGTAAAAAGTTAACTGAAGTTAACACTTAATTGTACAACACAAAACAAAATAATAGACAAGTTTAACAAAAAAAGATGTACAATTTAGGCGGCCTTATCGCTTGTGGCGATCTCTTCGAATCCAAATCATAGCGGTCTTGTAGAGATTTAGAAATTAAGTATTAAAGTGACTTTTTAAGCACTATGAATAACTAACTCACCTATTTGGCGTCAGTTTGTCACTTGTGGGCGACTGTACCCGCAAGGAACCGGGGGTGTAGTCGTGCCCGTAATGTACGTAGGTTTGATAGCCATTGCCGAATCCATTCACCTGTTGTATAGAAAAAACATATCATTAATAGTTAATTTTATATAATTGATCATGATATTAAAGGGAAAGTTTAACTTAATGGTGTAAAGTGAGGCATCTACCAGCCTTACCAAATAAAAAATGTCCCTGTTTGAAACTGGTTTCAATGTTATGTTATGTTTTCCTGCCAGTCTGAATCTCTTTTGGGTAATGACTATAGTTCTATAGAACAAGTAGCGGCTTAAATTTTGAACTAAAAATATGTGTAATTCATTTTTAAAAGGGTGTATAGTAGGTTTTTTCTTGGGACATTGTAACCGAAACATTTTTTTTCATTTTTCAAAGGCAATCGTAATTAATCAAAGGTTAACCTTAGGGGTTGCAACTGACCCTTTACATACAATTTAACATGAACTGAGCGTTTTTGATGAGACTAACGTTTATAACGGAGAAATGCCCCATTTTCATTTTAGAGGCTATTACTGTGTTTTTCTAGTATTATTTTATACAAAGTACATGACCCTTCTCGTACTCAGCACCATTAAATTCACGCTACAAAAAGGTTTTCAATCTAAATGTTATAGCTTTAACTACCCACATTAAAAGACAAGCTAAAATACGAGCAGTAGATTCGATACTATACGACTATATATAGATTCGACCACAATTAAATTTTTGTTGTTGTCTCACCCCTAAACTACTAAACAGATTTGGATGAAATTTTATACACACCCAGAATATTGATGACCATGTATGTGTACTAAATTTCATCCAAATCTGTTCAGTAGCTAAGCCGTGAAAGCGTCGCAGACAGAAATTCAATTGTCGTATTGTCGTTGCCACATGTAAAAGAATCCAGTCTCAGAGCCGAGTCGCCGAAATAAAAGGTAAACGTAGGTATTAATAATCAGTTCATTACATGCCTATAACCTGTTCTACCTTCTGAGTTTAACTAAAGTTATATTTATCAAGTGAAAATACAAGTGACAAGAGGACTGTCAGATTCTGTAATTTGCTGGCTAGAACTACTTGTTGCTTCGTTAGCCTCAGGCAGGATGTATTCAAAAGCAAAAATATGGGAAGTACAGTAGGTATTTCAGTTGAAGTTTATTATATGAAAAGCCTAGATATTTGAAATCCTTTCAATTCGAAGGTGGAATCGTCAGTCATCGCGCATCACTTTAAAATCTACAGATACAGGGGCCTACTGTAATTAACTGTACCGTTTACCGGGACAAATTGCCTCTCAAAAGAAAGAACTACTGCTCGTCCTAATTTTACCAACCCACGCCAAACTTTGCAATACAAACGCCATTTTTTCTCCGTCAACTTTTTGTATCAAAACACCTACACACTCATTGTTCAAGTTACGAAACAATCCTTGTCAGATCTATCATTTAGTGAAGACAGATTGCGACCCATATTTTTGCGATGGATAGTTTGTGTACGGATTTCTCTTGTATGTTGTCAGTTTCGTTATGGAGGCTTTAATTTATATGCGAGTCTAGTTTTATGTCAGAGTTCGTGTTTCATTGCATAGCAATAGTTTCTCCCGTGACTTATGTGTTCAAGTGTCGTTACATCATTTTTTTTAAAATTACTATCGATATACATCGAGTATTTCTATATAAAGTACAAGAAACATTACTGGGCTAAGTACTGTACCTTGTAGCAGTCCGCGTACGCCGGGTCGTTGTAATCGTTGCTGTATCTGTATGGCTGGTAGGTGTTATTTTGATTGATCGACGATAGCTGAACGGTGCCTGCTAAGGCTACTCCACTGCCGAGCTTGGCGTTTGAACATAATGTACTGTCCGATCCAGTATTGGAATAGTCCTGAGAAGAAACAAAAAGGTTAATCTGGCCAAGATAATTTATAGAAGTCGAATAGAATTTAGCGCGAATAGATAGGGTAGAGCATGTTTCGCGCGCATTTATGATACAGCTACAGCTACAGAAGGCTACACGTCAAGTTAATCAGTGTGGCATCTTATACTCATGTAATAAGGGTGATTTTGTAATGAAAATGGATAGTTCGATGTGGCGTCGTCTGTACCCACGTCAGACACACGATGTCCTCTCGTTATCAGCAGTGATAGGAATAGGTAGTGCTTATTTGCCTAAACTTCGAAGACGAAACAAAATATGGAGACTTCTTTGCGATGAAAAAAATTCTGGGACAGTAATATACCTATTTAATTTCTACCCGCACAATTTGGGACAGCTATTTAATGCATAAAGTAATAATTTTAATTGGAATAAGTAACTCATTTATTAGTCAACTTATTAAATTTTAATTTTAATATACCTAGTAACATTTTTATCAATAACATTTTCAAAGATAATTCCAAAAGAGCGTTTTTTATTTACTTTGCTCTTCATTATGACAACCCCAACTACAGCATTTTTAATGCTACGAAAAATTGCTTCAAGCTATTTTGACGAATACAATCATCTGGTTAGCATGAAAATATTTTCTTATCTGAGATTGTACGAGTATGTTTCTGTAAAGAGGGTTATTTTATGTGACGACCGCTTGGTGCAGTGGTCCACAGTTCGGACTTCTAAACCAAAGGTCGCGGGTTCGATCCCCGCACAGTACAAGCATAAGTGTGCATGAACATGTGTGTTTGTACTGGTCTGGGTGTTTTCTATGTATAATATGTATTTATTTACAAAAAAAAGTATTTAAGTATGTTTATCCGTTGTCTAGTACCCATATCACAAGCCTCGTAGCTTAATTTGGGACTAGAGAATTGGTGTGATTGTTGTGGAATATTTATTTATTTATTTATTTATTTTATATATAAAGGTTCACATTAAAAAGGGTTGCCTTACTGTATAAGTAAACATATCACGAAATGTCGACAGCAAGCAGTTTTTATCGTAAACTGCGATTTGAAAAGATCGAAAATCGGAATTACATACATATTAAGTAATATATGGCATAAGCACATTGTCAAAGTACATATTGATGGGCCAGAGGGAAAATTCAGTTTAGTACACTTTGGTTTAGCTGTCAAAATCATCATTATCATTAGCCTATATACTTCCCACTGCTGGGCACAGGCCTCACCTCAACTATGAGGTGGTGCGAGCCAAACTCCACCACGCGGGCTCAATGCGGATTGGTGGAGGGGTGAGTGTAAGGTAAGTGACCAACCTTACTGTCAGATGTTATTAAGCCGCCCGAGAGCCTCCGACCAAGCTTTACGACTAATGTCTATCGATATCAACCGGGACAACAGCTTAACGTGCCTTCCGAAGCACGGAGATGCTTGTATATAGACGTCAATTTTATGGTCAGAATGGTCACCCATCCCAAACATGACCGCGCCGTAGGTTGCTTAACTTTTGGTATCACTACCAAAGCGCTGCAACCACTGCGCCACAAGCACCTCTGTCCTCTCTAGCTGTCAAAATATGGCTCTTAATTAATCCTATTTGAACTACATTTAAAATTTTCAACCTATTGGGATAAAACCTGTATTAACTACATAGGCTTCAACAAAACTGTTTAATTACCAAAACTTGTTTTGTTTTCAATCGGATTATCTACGGCTTACTGCCAAAGTAATTAATGTACTTTATAAATTAAAACAATATTTGCTACAAACAATTCATAAAGTTCAGATTACTTCACAACTAGTTCTAACTTTGATTGATTTGGATAGAAGACTAATTTGATTGTTTATTGTTATCAGAGTAAGTACATAAGCTCCTTCAAGTACAAAGTTTGGCCATTCGTTGTAAAAAAAAAATATTTCTTTTCTTACTAATATTACACACAGATTTCTTTATTTTCATAAAATATTAAATAAATTAAATGTTTAAATAAATAAATATACAACAACATCACATACATTGATCTGACTCCGTGGTAAGTAGCTTAAGCCCTTGTGTTACAGATGTCAGAATCAACAGTGGTATTACAAATAAACTTAAATAAATACATATAACATCCAGACCAGTACAAACAGTCATGTTCATGGACACAAATGTGTGTACAGTGCGGAGATCGAACCCGCAACCTCTTAGTTAATAGTCAACTTCTTGACCATTACACCAAAGTGGTCGTCATCAAATACTAGATTGAAATTAAAATCGTTTGTCTTGTAAGTGCTTGGCTCCTTTTTTAAAACTCACGACACGGAACTGTGATACGTAAAACAATTTGTAAATAAAATATTTCCGCCCAATCAGTCTAAACCAGCTTTCAATGTAATAACTTGGCAAGAAATTTAATTTCCTTTACAGCTCACCAATGTTTACAGTGGATCAACCACTATGATCAATATTAATACTTAAGTATAATGTATCGTTTCACGCTAATACCGTTTGAGAAGATCAGCAAGCACACTTCACAAAAACTTCTTCCTTTAAAAAGCTCATTCTAACCGTTGCAACAGCAGTAGTGAAGTTTTTAAAGCAAAAATGGGCCGGTGAGTATTTTTTTATTAAGAAATTTTTTGTCATTGTTAATATTATTTTACTTTCGATTTTTACAAAGTCATGTTTGACTGCTGATATTGAGAATTTTTTTAATTTTTTTTTATTAAATAACTACTACACAAACTTGTGTACAGTGGCGGACTTAATTCCGGAAGCATTCTCTAACAGTAAACCACAGGTTTAAGCAGAGAACATACAGGCGGTGCACTTACAGAGAAATAAGACTTTTCTCTTTTCTACTGCGACTGGTACTTAAGAAGGTAAATCCGAACTTATCCAATGAAATTAACAACCTTGTTGCGTAGTCAATTCAAATTTTATTATCTTGGTTGCACAATGCTATTAAAATCGATAATATTTTTTCAAATGAGCACTATTTATTAAGCAATTTGTTCCAACATAACTGGCTCACCTATCTGCACTAGTCCATCAATCAACTGAACGGTTAAACGAGTTATCGTGCGTTTAGCCGGTAACTAATAACCATATCTTTGAATTAACAGGCTCGCTTCACAACTTCAATTTGAACTACTAGTTGTATTTGACTTTTTGTGATAAGTGCTTTACAGCTATCATTTTATGTTCAATATCATGCTGAAAGATCATGTATATATCACGCTTGTTAATAAACTAGCAGCTTATATGGAAATGCACTACACTAGACTAGGCTTTTGCTTCCTGATATGCACGCACGTGGCTTATCAAAATACAAAAAGATACTAGCCAGTCCTACAACATAAGTATGAATGGTAGAATATGTCAATTTTTATACAGGTCAGTGTGTCAAAGCGGCATCTACGAATTTGTTTGCAGACTAAGGCATTGTCTTACGTTGACAAGTGCTACGTGACGCAGGACAACGGGTAAGGAAGATTTGTTACAAAAAGTAGTAGCTTGATCTATAGAAAGTTTTCAATACGCAAATACGAGTAACCTTAATAAATTATATATAATTATTAATAAACAAACTTACAATCTCACAACTCCCGTTCGCCTGCCTCAACTCCAGTTTCAAATCGCTAATGTTCGAGTTCCTGTCATTCTCCTTGAACAGTTCCTCGGCTGTCACTGTGACGTCTGGTTTCTCTGTCACCTGGGTCGTTTTGCTCTTCCTCTGTTTGCGTTGGCACAGTATAACGAGCATAACCACTGATGCTACGAGTATCGTGCCGGAGGTGACGCCGAAGAGGATCAGAAGAAGTGGAAAGGTTTCTGGAACAAAATTGTTGGTTAGATTTGGTTTAAATATAGACAATCACCAACCAGACGAAATTGGCTGAAAGAGACCCGGGACTATTTGGAACTTGCTTTAAACTCAACAGAAAGCGCTTTTATTAATAATTTTGTTCTAATTTTTCAAAATAAGAACGCTACCGAGAGAAAAAAAAGTTTATTTCTGAATCACCCCATCGAAAAAAAAAGAATGTTATGTAATGGGATACTAGCGATAACGTTGACACCAATTTCATGTGTGTTGCTGGGTGGAGTACCTATATTTTTGAACGTAGTTTTTCATCTTTATTTCAGAAAAATAACAATAGGCACTTTTGTATGAAACGTAGCACAAGACAGAATGTCCGCTCGCAATATGTGCATAATGTGTGTGTTGGCGATTACTCAAGTTATATAAAGAGCACTGTAATAACTGGAATAAAGGTTTTCAATCATTTACCAATGGACATCAAATGCCTGGAAAGTCCTCAATTCAAGATGCTACTCAAAGATTGGTTGCTTTCTAAATGTTTCTCTTACTCTTGACGAATATTTTGAATAATTTGACATTTTTAATAACATCAATTTATTGACATGACGTTATCAATGGATTTTGATGGCTAATTATTATTATTATGAATGCAAATGTTTATACTTATTGTATGCCCGAAATGGGTAAACTGTTGATACTGTATTATTTTTTAACAACTTATGTACAGTTTTAAGACAATAAGTCGATTCTGATTCTGATTCAGATCTTATCTGTGATATTGTCATCAACAATTCAGCCGGAAATCGATCCAACTACGATAAGACTTACTATTATTAGGTCCTAAATTAGAACTCTGTCTAATAGCTATTTCGACTATGTTTCAACCGCTCTAATACCTTAGGGTGGCTATTTTGGGGGCAGACCAACAATAACGCATTTGGGATGTGTCACGAAAAATCACGGATGTTATTGTACGTACCAAAATAGAATCCATTATTATAATAATAAACTTTCAGTGATACTTTGAATTCATTTAATGTTTGAGTGGATTATGTAAATATTTTTAGAAAGATTTCCCATTAAATCGATTATACTCAGTAATGTCAAATGCGACTCGCGACTGACAGCGTGACTGAATCGCTATAATAATGATAAATAAATATTTCACAACAATCACACCAATTCTCTAGTCCCAAATTAAGCTACGAGGCTTGTGTTATGGGTACTGGTTAACGGATAAACATACTTAAATACATTTTTTTTTGGAAATAAATACATATTATACATAGAAAACACCCAGACCAGTACAAACACACATGTTCATGCCCACACATGCTTGTACTGTGCGGGGATCGAACCCGCGACCCTTGGTTTTAGAAGTCCGACATGTAGACCACTTCACCAAGCGGTCGTCGCTATAGTCGCGGCGACGTGCATACCGCAGGTGTATCTTGTGCCTTATGTTAATACTTAGATAAATCAGGCCGGTTGTCCTGTGCGTTTTCTTATTTGCACTACAGTCTTTTGACTTTTAACTAGAACATTTACACATTTCTTCTGTGTTTTCAAAATAGGATTCATATCGCAAGTTACCTTAAAAATGTAGGTATTATATGTTAGCACAAATAATGGAATATAATATTTGTATACCAATTAGAACAGTTCTAACCTTTAATTTAGTAACTACGTACATTTGTCCATAGAATTATTAAGTAAAAAATCACCTCATCTATTACTACATAGTAGGTACCTATAAAAAGTCGCTTCCCTCGTCTGTCCCTATGTCTGTATGAATGTAATGTATTTATGCTTAGATCTTGAAAACTACGCAATGGATTTTGATGTAATTTTTGTAATAGACAGAGTGATATTGTTTCTTTGGTTTACGCGAAAAAAATATAAATATGGATACTGTTAGCTCATTTTGTGTAGATGGAACGTAAATTAATAATTAGAGCATTTTTTTTCAAAACTATGTAATGACAACTAACACCTTAACCGAGTGAAACCGCTGGGGAAGAAAGAAAGAAAGAAAACATGTTAATTCAGTATCACATATTTTACAAAATAGAAAAACACATATTCAAATGCACATACACGAGATACTGAAAAGGTGAGCCACTCAGTATGTGTCGTAGCATCTCAGGAATGCCACGACGCTGTTCTTCCGTGGATACCCCGACAGAGAGAGAGCACTACTTCAGAAGCTAGTTTTTATTTTAGAAAAAACACCCCATCCACATTTTATTAAAAGAAAGGCCGAATGTCCCTCACTCATGATCAGGACATAAAGTTAAAGTAGCGATACATTTTCTGTAATGTCCCCTCGTTATACCATAATGTGCGTGCCACGTACTTAAGTTAACTGTGGTATGGGGTGAATATAATATGATCGGTGAAAAAAGGCTTTCGTGGGCGGCGCCCGGCATATTGTGGTCAGTATATAGAATAATAAGTATAAAAATAACTGGATGCTTCCAAGAAGTTTTGTTTTGTGATACAATGAAAATGGAGGACAAAGAAGAAAATACTCTAAAAAGACAATCCTTATTAGGGTATTATATCATCAATATAATAGATAAATATAAGATAGAAGATAGGAACAATAAATAAAAGGTTAAGTAAAGTTTTAAATGTTCTTCATTTCCTACACATTTGGCTTACTGTTAATAACTTAAGAGCAATTATAATTTCAAAATTGCTTTTAACCGTCGCAACTGAAAAGTGTGTTAATAAATTAAATAAAATAAAAAACAAACTAAAAAAAACTACATGAGCCATAGAAATAAAGTCCTCCTGGCCGATTTCGACCACGGCGGCCAATCTCAACAGAGATCAGCCAACTACGCAGGAGATATTAAAGTGCACAAGTGTGACCGCAATACACAGGTGCACTCACTGTTCCATCACTCTCAAAGTTCGGTGAGACGGCAATCCGACATGACCGGGGAGAGATCAGGCGCAGGACCAACGGCTTAACGTGCTTTAGAAATAGCTAGTGAGTGAACGGATTTTGACGTGCCATAACTAGAAATAACCGAAAAAAAATTTTCTTTCGAATAAAAAAAGCCGCACAGAGCGGTCCATCCGTTCGGACTGCACTGACGAATACAGACAAACACACACACATAAGGGAAAACATATAACATCCCTCTTTTTCGTCCGGGGCTAAAATAAAGTTGTCAGTTTTCAAAAGCCTTATTGGTAGAAAATCTAAGACATGAGCACTCTGCATTTTAATATTCCATAATTTCACAATCCTTTATATGGAAATATAAACTATAACAATTACCATCTGCATATTTACTATGACATCTTTACAACCTGCCATTCTACCATAATACAGGTCACCTTAATAATAAAAACGTATGCTGAAAATTAGTTTTAACAAATTCAACATTAATATTCATGACCAAAGGCTAGACTGAAAAACCTAGAACAACATATCCGAAAAGTATTCGGCCTGTTAGATATTTAAAGGTATATTGTTGGGAGTTTATGATTAAAACTTTAACACCCGTCCATAAAACATTATAAAAACTCAAGTATTTTCAAATTAATCAAAAAGTTAAATAAGAACGGAAAAAAAAACCAAGTTATTGATAAAACTTTTATAATGTAAAAACAAAAAGATATATAAAAACGGAAAAAAATAGAGAAACTGGAAGTCACATTATGAAGTAAAGTTTATCATGTAAAAAGTGTCATATTTTTGTAATAGTTGGATTATTTATATTTTCACATAGGCAGCATACTAATATTACCTTCGGCTCATTCCACACCTCTGGAATACTGTCGAGAGATTTAGTGCAGTAATTAGTGGATACGTTGCATCAGAAGCGAGTTGCGGCAACAGAAAGACGCAGGTATGGCCTAACCCTAAATACCTTAGAAAACCACCGAGACCATTTCAAACCTAATGGATGTACGTGACTCTCCATAGTGGCTAAGTTGTCATGTTACTATTTCCGAAGTTGCCTGGATTTCGGCTGATTTATTATAAAGAACATACCCAGTCTAGACCCTTTGAAATATCAACCCTAATTCAGCCTTGTGCGGTCCAATTTTGAAGACATGCCGTGAGAGAAACACCAAGATACGAAGACGTTTTTGGAATGTAAACTCAGTGGTTCAAGACGTAAGGTACGGAATACTTAATCAAAGTTCGTTTTACAGAAACAGCAACATCAGGTAACACGTCAAGTACAGATATATCAAAAGAGGACAACAAATTTATGGTTACAGATATTATTCGGTGGAAATTTTATTTAGTCTGCAAAAGTGCAAACTACTTTGTTATTTTTATACTGGTTTAATAGAGAAAATAATTTGAACAAAACAGACCACTGAATATGGATATTCCACCCACCAGATCTTCTTGTGATGTATTCGTTAAGCAGGTGATACCATTGAATTAGCTGGCTAATAAACTTTATCTTGTTTTATATAAAAACAAACACACACACGCCTGCATAATTACAATGGGTAGGTATGTAAGAATGTATGAATTTCTTTCACCATTTATGCAAAAAGGATCACTATATATATATATATATATATATATATATATATATATATATATATATATATATATATATATATATATATATATATATATATATTATATATATTTATCATCTGATGCAGTTTTGGGCGCAGTACTTACATATCTGATTTAATTTTGTTAACTTGCTATAAGTTCTTACAGTATGATTAAGGAAACCTTATAAGTCTTTCGCGGTCATTATGCCAGACACAATTGAAGTTTTATTGTTACAACTGCTATATCAGTCTAGCGTCCGCGAACGTGATAATTAGCTATACTAATTATAATTTTTAAGTAATATGTACAAATCTGTAACGCTGTATGGTTTCTTACAATAAATAAATAAAATTAATGGGTGTTACTTATTAAGTTTTTTTTATTTTTTTGCGTTCCAACACTATTTTTAAATTCGCACTACACTTAAAAAAAATCTTTTCGGCTCCGGTCAACAGGGAGGATTTAACCCCCGATCTAATAATAATGATGGATGGTTTCAATATCCTATCTATCGTTGATTGACAGTAAGATAACTGTCACTTTCATACAAAAATCTGAACCTCAGATAGCTTTAAGAACGAAACTGACAGGTTTCTAAATTCTAGTTAAGGTTACATAGAATATTAAGACTGACCATAAGCTGTCTTATGGCCGGTTTGAATACTATATCTACCATTAACTGAAGACAAGATAACTGACAGTTTTATACAAACGACTGTAACCTCAGATAGCTATCTGTACGATTAACAGCTGTTACTCGTAGTATGGAACTGGGAGTTAACTTTCAGTCAAAGAAAAGGTAATAGAAATTTCCATTATCTTTGGTCAAAGGTAGGAAGTATATGGACATGAACAGATAATAAGAACAATAGAAAAAGAAATCAAAATATTATTTATCAAGCACTTACTGTTAGGCCTCAAGATGATCTCCAATGTGTCACTTCCAAACTCATTTGACACGTTGCACTTGTAACTGCCGAAATGCTTCGATTGGCTCTCTCTGATGATGAGGGTGGAATTCACAACACCGCCTGGTTGTAGATCTTCTAAGAACGCATAGTCCTGAATAAAATTGCGACCAGTTAGTTTGAAATTCACTAATGGAGAAATATCTCTAGAATACGTCCTTGCTTTGAAAACCCTCACTACGGTAATGCCATACTCCCTAAAGTTTGGTTCGAATTTCAGGATTTAGCCGGAGCGTTTGCTCACAAGGTAAAGCTTGTAAGAGAGACAGAGATAGCTACATCCGAAACTAGGGGGGTAGCTTTGGGTCAATTTGTAGATTAGTTCTGCAAAGGAGGCAAATCTAAAGAGTATTTTTGTCTCATTTGTAGATCAGGTAAGAGTTCTATTTCAATAATATACCGTTTTCGTAGCATTTCGTTACAATTCCAATGCAATGGTAATTTAAGGAACGACTAATACGACTGTCGGTATTGAAATCAGAATGAAAATATCCGATTATTGCTAAAGCATTTTAGGAATAAATTTTTATTAATACCAGCCTATTCATTATAATAAAGTAATACATAACAGTTAAAAATACTTTTGGAAATAAACGAATTTATTATTTTTAATCATTATCAACTAGTGGTCGCCCGCGACTTCGTCCGCGTAGAAACCCTTTCTCTCCACAATTCTTTATAAATTGTAGCCTATGTGTTATTCTGATGTATATGGAATATTTTTGTTTTTTACTATAACTCTTACACTAGTTATAACGTAAAAAGGTTACAAACATCCATACATTCACCCGAACTTAAAATTGCGCTTTATAACACCTATTTGGATTATTCGGCTGTGTCCATTTTCATTTAACATCTTACAGAACAGACTGATTGTGTCTAATGATACGTCTCATTTTTGTATGATGAAGGCATTTCATATGTTACTGACCTGATCATGTATCGCATCTATCTCCTTCCCATCGAAGGTCCACATGATGTTGTCGATCCTTGGCACAGCGAACGCTGCGCACTCTATGTTCACGGTATCACCCTGGGAGCCGTACTGCGTCTGGTTGGACAGGATCTTGGGGGGTCCTGCATAAAAAAAAGGATTAGATTTTTTTAAGAAATAAGTCCGAATTAGATCAATAAAATGTATTTGTTTATGTATATAGTTCCACAAGGGGCCCTTTTACACGTCCAAACATATAAAATAACCGTACCATTTCTTTGGGCCAATTTGGGCTGAGAAGCAGCACAAAAATTAAGTTTCATATCACCATCATTATTTGCAAGACGTCTCCCGATCATGGGTCTACCGTGGTCTACCTAAACATATCTAGGTCGATCGATTGTCAGTATGACTATTATGCAAGTTCTGCAATCTTTATAAGGTCGTCAGTCTGTACATCTCTTCGGTGGGTGCCCTTTTTTCACGCGGGGAATGCGTCATGAATTGCCCTTAATCTTAGGAGAGATATAGCATAATATGGGACTCCTACGGCACTCCTGCATCGCCTAAGTGGCAGTGTCGTGGGAGATTGGCTAAGCCTTCCACTTCCACAACAACGGCGGCGACTGCCCACCTTTACATGGTCTCCTTGCGGAGACCAACAGGAATAGCAGGAAGTGCTGAGCTTTTCCCGTTGGTAGTGAAGACATGTGCACTTCGCCCTATGAAGTTTGTAACAGAAACTCTGTTAATTTTCAAAGGCTCCTAAACTTCTTTGTAAGTTTTTCAACGAGTGTTCATAAGATAAAACTTTCTAATTATAGTCCTCCTGGCCGATTTTGACCACGGCGGTCAATCTTAACAGAGATCAGCCAAGTACGCAGGAGATATTTTAGTGCACAAGTGTGAGCGCAATACACAGGTTCACTCACTGTTCCATCAGTTTCAAAGTTCGGTGAGACGGCAATCCGACATGACCGAAGAGAGATCCGGCGCAGGACCAACGCCTTAATGTGCTTTTCGAGGCACGGAGGTGTAACACGACTAACTTTCCGACTCCGAGCTGTTTTTGATAAATTCATGACAGAAAATCTCTGAATCAATTTTGGCTCGACCTGGGATTCGCACCCAGGACCTCTCGGATGTAAGGCAGAAACTTTGCCACTACACCAACGAGGCAGTCAAAAAAAAATCTACAGATAATTACGACCAGATCGTGTTGTATAATACTCAAGTATAATATTGAGTCCCTAAGGCTTATTGCGTCATCGCCCAGTCATCGTTTCGCGCGTAATAGCCAAAATGGGGGAAAGAATTTCAAAAGACTATTCATAGTGTTGGAATAAAGGTTCATAAGCATAACAGCCAAGCATTACGCAGTAAAAAGTTGGCAAAGTTTCTTGAATAGAAAGAAAAAAAATAAGCTTAAAATACTAGTCTAACATGGAATTCTAGGTAACATTTTATTTAAACTAATAAAAAAAAAATATTTATAAAAATTTTAATTTTCATATTGAAACAAGGCTTTAACACTGGCTTATTTTTATCAATATTCGAAAAATAGGATTATTATTGTATCATTTTTGCACCGATAAGGCTCAGACAACACATGTGGCATACCGTCATCGCGACTCGTGCCTGTCAGCGATTAAGGCCCGGTGATTGTTTGACCAAATGGTTAATCAAAAATTTAGCAAGCTAAAATGGCAGTGGGCTGGCCATGTCTGTCGCAGAACCGACGAGAGGTGGAGCAGAAAGGTTCTCGAATGGAGACCATGCTTAGGTAAACGTAGTGTGGGACGCCCCCAGGCTAAATGGACAGATGACCTGAAGAAGGCACCTGGTAGTGTCTGGATGCAAAGGGCGAGAGATCGTGCGGTGTGGCGCTCCTTGGGGGAGGCCTATGTCGAGCAGTGGACTGTAACAGGCTGATATGATGATTGGTTGAAACGTTTTCAGAAGCGAGTCACGACGACAGAAATTCGCAAGTGTAGCTTAAGCTTGATAGTAACATGATCAAGCTTTTGGCAATGGGCAATGGCTAAAGGGTGTTGTTGTGCTCGTATAACTCAACATCTTTCCCAAAGAAACCTAGGGCAAATTCTCCAAAAAAAAATTGGACCTCCCATACAAAACTGTCTATCAACTGATCAATTTACTGTGGGAGAGCCAAATTTCTTTTTGAAAATTCGCCTTAGAGTTCTTTGGGAAAGTTGTTGAGTTGTGCCCACAACAGCACCCTGTAGCCATTACCCATTTTTTTGTAATATCCTGTATAGTCAAAAATATAATGTAGCCATTAAAACAATGAACGAATAAGTATTTAGTTACACTTACAAATTTTACAGACCATCAAAAGTTCAAATTAAAGTCACAAGAGTACTTAACTGCTTACACGAAGTTTCACAGAGTGACCACAGTATAGTTAAACACACAGTAATTTTATTTTATTTTTATTTTATTTATTAACACAATACAGTTTACAGTTGTGGGGATAAAAGTTTCTTAAAAATTAAATGATTAAGTACTAAACTGTAAGCCAAAACATGTGTTTATGAAGTACAATACAATAAGTTACAAATTATGCTAAATCATAAACATTCGAACTAACTGGCGCGGTGAAAAGCGTATTACGATAGACAAATTACAAATTTTGTACCTAGTCTGTAGTAATGATGGAAAGAACAAATGCTCGAAATGACATACGCACACAGACGCACATCGCAACAATCTCCTGAGCGATAATCGCGATACTGTAAATCGCACGTGACGCGTTTGGCATACGCACATGTAGAATAGGCATGATGACACCTATCTTTAATATTTTTAAGACCATGGCGTTTAAAAATCCTATGGTTTTTAAACGCCCCTATGAAGTTAATACAACCAGTATTTTTCCAAAAAGGTGTAGAAACCAATGTTTAAATACACAAAACTCATTAAATATTCGGTCAATTGACTCGGATTTCTGATACATGACCGTGACGTCACGTTCTTGTATTCCCATAAAAAATCTATGGAGGCAGGCCAGTTTGACAGATAATAAAAAGTATGTCAACAATTGGTGGTGTCATCTAGCCTATTGATAAATAGGTATTAAATTCAACCAAAGCTCTGGGGCCGTAATACTATCTAGCTATCTAGCTCATTGGCAAAGTCTTATTTCTACAATTTGGAACATAATCATACTAAGAAGCGCATCTGTCGAGCAATAAACAAGATCTTGATACGACCCTTGGTTACCAAACTGTATAGAAATATATAAACTTTGGTGTGACTTTGAGACTGAGCCTTCCAAAGTTGTCTGGATCATTAGAACAATTGTTGTTTCACATGACACCTGTGAATTATGGGGCACCTTCTGTTGACTGTTTTCAATGACAAACGTTCGCATGCTATTCGAATAGATTTAATCACGCCTTTGGACTTGAAATTTGGAATCACAAGCTATTAATTCCCCTTTTTAAAGTATTTAAGTATGTTTATCCGTTGTCTAGTACCCATAACACAAGCCTCGTACCTTAATTTGGGACTAGAGAATTGGTGTGATTGTTGTAAAATAATTTTTTTTCACGGTCGTAATGTAAAATTGAAACTTACATTTTAAAAGGCACTAAAATTATAAAATTAATAGTGTCTTCTTAATTAAGAACGGCTTATACTCGTACATACAGTCATATTTTACATTTAGATGATTAATTAATTGTCAAAATATCGACCCTTAAAAGGTAGTTGATTAACGAAAGCGAAACAGAGTACTGACTTACAAACAAATAATTGAATTTTTAAACCTACTGGCTTTAATACAGGCCTGGTACAACTTTTACGCCTAAATAATTGATCGGTTTTGCCAAGGTTGTTTGCTTTTAACGACTTTACGATACCATACAAATGAACTGTTCAGGTGAAAAGAACAAATCGTCCTTGAACTCAATACAATAAAAAAAAAACTACAATTAGTCCGACAGTGACTAGCGTTTTGTTTCAAACGGTAGGTAACTGTAACAATTAAAAACGTTTCTTGTCTTTTAAGATGAAACTAGCTCTGAGTTTTAATAACTTTTGTTCGGTATGAAAATTTGAAATGAGAAAATGACTCGTAACTTGAAGACCTTGATAAACTATTCCTATTAACAAACGTCTAAGAATTGAGAGGCTCATCGCTGAATACAAGGGATGTAAGTAAGAAAAGTAAGTTAAAATATTTTCATTGATCTATTTGTTAATTCATTTCTTTGTTTGACTATAATAGGCTAGATGACACCACCAATCGTTGACATACTTTTTATTAGTTGTCAAAACTTTCTGCCCCCCCCACAAGAAAGTGACGTCACGGTCAATTATCAGAAATCGGAGTCAATTGACCTAATATTTATTGAGTTTTGTGTGTTTAAAAATTGGTTCCTACAGCTTTTTTGAAATATACTGGTTGTATTAACTTCATACGGGCTATGTTTTTCAAACGCTATGGTATTGCAAATATTTAAGATAGGTGTCATCATGCCCATTTGCAATTACTTTGCCAGAAGCAGTAGGAAAGTTTCAGAAACCTTTCATCAAAACTTCAAGGCTAGAAAGTACCTATAGTGGCTTCATAATTCAATTTTTTAGTTTATTGTAATATTGAATTATTTATTTGATAGAGCAAGGTGACAGGCTAATAAGTAAAAAGACAAGGTGAAGTAATTGTATTGCTTAGTTAAGTAATTAAATAAAACCTACGGAAGTAGTTATGTAATAAAGTCAATAGTAGCCTCATAAATAATAAATATTATTTTTTCATAGATCCATCATCATACTGTAGATAATTTTGATTTTCCAAAGGCAGTACCAAAGAACAAGTAAGTTACATTCATTTTTTGGAGTTTATATTTCGGTCTGTATTATATGCTCATTAACGGTCGGTAATAGTTTATGATACGAGTGGCACAGTCCTTTATATATATTTTTTTGTTATATTCAATATAACTGTCAATATAGTAATAATATAGTCAATTATAATATATATATATATAATATATGATATGATAATATATAATATATATATATATTATAATTGACTATATTATTACTATATTGACAGTTAATTTGAATATAACAAAATATATATATATATATATATATATATATATATCTATATATGTATATGTATAATTATAATATTATAATTGACTACGTGATTTTTTAAATATACTACAAACGAGGAGTTCAACGTTGAAAACTTGTCTATATATAAGACAGACATTTTAAAGTGATGTCACCACACTCTAGAGACGTAACCTAATGGAGACATACATAAGACACATTTGTATCCGAAGCTTATATACCGACTTTTCTATGTATTTTTGGGAAAGCTTGCTGTTCGTGTATAAATATAAATATTCAACAACATCACATACATTGATCTGACTCCGTGGTAAGTAGCTGAAGCACTTGTGTAACAGATATCAGAATCAACAGTGGTATTACAAATAAACTTTCATAAATACATATAACACCCAGACCAGTACAAAGATGTTCATGCACACAAATGTTTGTACAGTGCAGGGATCGAACCCGCGACCTTTTGGTTAATAGTCAACTTCTTGACTATTACACCAAAGTGGTCGTCAAACTATAACAACGTTTAACTCACCAGTTACCTGATATCCTAATGTTTATTTTTGCCAATAAAAAGCATGTTCAAAACCAGCTTATCTAAGTCCTATTAATAAGCATGAGGACACTTAACTAAATAACCGATAAAAGCCCAAGTTGATAGACTTTAAAATTATTTCAGTAAGGGCTAATTTTGCAATAGTCAGCTAAATAGCTATCGGACTGTTGAATATAAGCTGACCGAATTCAAGATGTCATTTGGTTTGAACTTCTGCATAATCAAGTTTTACATAACAAATCGGCCATCTTGGATTTTCATCGTTCTGTTAGCGCTAGTTAGGCATATGTCTATCGGACAATCGCCCTAACTGGCTAATTACTAAGCCTTTTGTCAAATTCCCTTGTTAACACATTGTGCGCCATGGTGGTCACTGGTGACCCCAATACAAAACAATATTATTTCTATTGTGTCTAGTCCCTCGGCAGTTAAAGGCTTAAAATGAGATCTAAAAAAATGTATCTTACCTTTTATGAAGACAGATGCCTCAGCTTCGATTTCAGGGAAGCCTTCTATACTAGCTTTGCACACGTATCTGCCCGCGGTATGTGTGTCCACGCTGAGTGTCAGATTGGCTGTTTTGCCGACGCGCTGCAAAAGAGGGTTATGGTTAGACGGAGGCAATGTACTATAACTTGAAACGACTGAAAATCATCTGAAAATAGCAATCAATTTTATAACAATAAGTAAAATTATGGTTCTATTACTTTCCAGTTCAAAAACCCCCGACATGAAAACAGCTGGTGAGCTCCAATGGCTGGACAGATTTTGAGCAACTACAGCTAAGAACCACCGTGATTATATTATCTTTCGAATAAAAATCAACCGCTTAGAAATTGGTTCATCCGTTCGGGAACTACCAAGCTACAAACAAACTCTCACAAAAACGTCAGGGGTTAAAAAATGGTTTTACTACTCTATCTCGAAATACGTTTCGTCGACTTACGTTAGATCGAAATAAGTACCATCGATGGTTCACTTCATCGAATGTCTTTTAGCATTCGATGAAATGTGATAAATAATACGCAGCGTCGGTCTGTAAGTTATTTATTCGACAAAACTGACAGTTTCACAGAGCGGGCGACACAGCTGAGTGTGACGTCACGTTAAGAATATCCTCTAAGTATCAACAATATATAACAAAATGAACCATCGATGTAACGTAGTTCGGGTATATAACGCGACGTTTAAACAAATAATCGACTTGTTGTCATCGATGAATTGTGATTCGACGAAACGTATTTTCGAAATGGAGTAGTGAACCCGTTAAAAATAGCTATATCGAAAAAACTTGTTTTATTTGCTTAGAAAAATGTGGGCGATATTTTTTTTGTCATAGCCCACACATTTTGTCATAACCTTTTGTTATACTTTTTTTCAATTCCCAAGCGTTCTGTATCTTGTACAAAACAACTTTGTGAATACTTAAAAATGTTCCATTACATATGTTTCTTTGTTTTTCTGTAAGCTATTAAAAGTTAGTTGTCAACTTTTTGATGTATGTAAAACATTCGTGGGCGTTTCGCCTACACCCTTTTGCGTTTTGGCTTTTCACGTCAAATGTCTAACCGTGGACGTATGAGAAATATTAAGAAATATATATTACTTTTCTTTGTAAAAATATAATACCGAGGAAATTTACTGGAATAGTTGTTTTTATACGGATTAAACAGTTTACATACTGGCAAAGATTTTCTTTGCATTTTCAAGCAAATCTTGCATGCTCATTTAGACATTTGACAATGCACAATTCATTGATAAAAAAGCTTGTGAAATTAAAACACACTTAGGTAAAGAAAACGGACTGCCACAGGCAAGACACGAACCCTCACCCCTGGCAAGCTGCGGGATTGCTCTAGCAATTGAGCTGCCGTGACAGTTACTTATCGCTCCGAATTTATTTAAGTGCTCTATAGACTGCAGCCAGCCATGATTTATCAATTTTGTGGTAAGATACCTACAACATCGGTAAGAAACACTTAGTTTAATACTTCCCACTCATAAGCAGTCTAAACAATTACTTTTTTTTAATTTCAATATATCATCACATCTTTCTACTCAACTACGACTTCGCCACTGAGCCATTTCGTCGTTTTATTCACGACCAACTACATGTTATTCTTCAACATAATTCGCTTTCCTAAAACACCGATATTCTGTCGCTACGCCAAAGCCAATGGTTGAAAAAGCCATACAATTTCCCTCACTTATAAATCAACATCCATCGAATCAGTAACACAATCTGCATTCCCGTATTCGTACGCTGCCGAAAGTAACAAATGAAAATCGCACTCTAAATCATGCTACGGGTACCCTACTCTGAACTCTGTAACGTTTTGCCCGTATTTAAAGTTTAACGCCAAATCCAGAAAAAAATAGCCAAAACATGCGTCGGACTCGCATACGAGGGGTTTAGTATATCACATCACAATAATGTAATCAATGTAAAAGTTTATTGGTTTGAATATTTGTCCGTTAATAACGCTGAAACTACTATACGGATTTTAAAGAAATTGGGTATGTAAACAGGGTATGAGGTAATTTAAGAATTGGGCTTCTTTTTATCCCGATTAAAAGCTACCTTGGGATAGAACAGGAATCTTGGCAGCCACTTATTGTTTTTTTTTCTAAAAACAACGAGCAGGACAACATAAACGCGTCTAGTAGAGTATAAACATCACGACTATTTCGACTTTGAAATTTTTACTGAGCGCTTACTGAGACGCATGGGTTCAGCGAACCTCCGTCGTCCGTTAAGCGGTATGCGGAAAACCGCGGAGGTTTTAGCGGGTACCTCTGGGCGGGTATACATGTACGTTAATGGAGTTTCAAATAGCCCTTTGCTAATTCCTAGACAATGAAGTATTCTTTAAGAACTTTCTTAAGACAAAAACGGGATGGTATTATTCGAACTACGGATGGGCTTACATAGTAGAACCTCAGACAAAATGCTTCTCGACCGACTAATCGCATGTCTGCGTTCGCCTTAATCCGTGTAAACGAATGGTGAATTAAATGAGATTATTATAATGTTCACTCTCATTACAGTATAATCATGAACTCTAGCAGTACGGGAGGCAAAACCAATGATCGAAATGACACGCTCACAGTCATACGTGTAAATAGTTATCGGGTACAAAGGTACTTTTAAAGAAAAAAAATATGATTAGCAGTGCTGCTATTGAGAAAAAAATAAAAATTGCGATTGAGCCCCAGTGCTCGTTCAAATACGTACTAAGTTTGTAGAGACCACACGAGCGTTTGTGTTTTATATTGTATCGTGATAATCATTCTCGTTGTAAACTAAAGACAATCTTATTTCTAGTGCAAAAACAGCCAGGGATCGAACCTGCGTCCAAAGGAGTCATGCCCGTGCGCGTTAACCACTCCGCCACTCTTTCTCAGACAATTGTTTTTTTACTATTGCTAAAATAGTGCGTCCGTATGTTATTGCGAGAATTAACAGTGTTATTTATTTATTATATTTAAACTTTCTTACTCAGAAAGTGTTCCATTAGCGGCCTTTATGGCAGTCTCTAGCAGACGAGTGAGTGGGAATGCAGAAAGATAACTTAGGTAGCGTCTTCGTTGGCGTACTGCTTAGATCTCTCCTGTGTCCGAGCCTCCATTTTCGTTTTGTTCTTCCAGTAAACTCCTGTCATTGTCTTCGGTTTAATTACATAATCGAGTCGGTGCGTTTTGTTGGGGGACTAAATTAAAATCTGTTGTGGCGAACGCGTTTGTATGACGCGAGGAATTGGGGACAAAGGGCAGGGAATAACAATTAATGAAGAGTCAGCATAGACACTTGAATATAATATATCGGTAGATTGAAAATCGAGCAAGTCGAATTTTGATTTGAGGACTATTTTTAATTTTGCGATTTTTTGCTGAATGTCATGAATGACACTTTTGGCGACCACTTTGGTGTAATGGTTAAGAAATTGACTATTAACCTAGAGATCGCGGGTTCGATTTGTGTGCATGAACATGTCTATTTGTACTGGTCTGGGTGTGATATGTATTTATTTAAGTTTATTTGTAATACCACTATTGATTCTGATATTTGTAACACAAGTGCGTAAGCTACTTACCACGAAGTCAGATCAATGTATGTGGTGTTGTTGTATATTTATATTTATTTATTTTATTTACACTTTAAAGGGCCATCGCACACATGTGGCATGCTATGGGCTCTTAGAGACGGCACGTTTTTTTAACCGTATAGCAGCGGCGCCGAGAAGTTTTACGGCAATTACGCTCTTTTAATCATACTTTCAAGTTCCCATACAGCACTGACAACAGCGAGTGCCGTACGGCGAGTTAGCCGTATATTTTAACGGAAAAGAACTGCCAGCCTGTCAACTAATTGTGGCGGCCCCGCGACTTAATCGCGCGAGTAACACATAATGTCGCGCTAACAGACGCGAATTTTATCTTACGGTCGCCCACAGAAAGTGGTTACCACTTAAAGGATTACAATTTCTTGCATATATTTAAGTCACAAGTTCTAAATGTCTATTAGTCTAGGTAAATTTGATTGACCTCAGATTATTTTTATTTTCTGTGTTAGCAAAGAAATACACCTAACCAATGACTAGGCAGCATGGTCTAAGACTTAAGCATGTTACTAATAGAATAATATACATATATATATTCTGTGAGGTTGATTGACACTGAATACATACCTAACTTTCATTTCAAGGAATAAATAAAGTAGTTCTATAACCGAAAAGTTAACAAATACCTTTAAACCTTTTTTATATGCTCGAAGAGTCAAATTGATTAATAATTTTCAAAAGGCAACGAGTTAGTTGTTAGCATTTTAGATTTTAGTGATAGAAGTGTAATATACTTGTAGAATCTAATTCAAAAACTGGTAAACACTTTCAGATAGCGACCGTACCGTTGGCTCTAAAAATCGGTAGATTGCGTAAAGTTTAAAGCAATATTTAACTCTACCAACCGAAATATTGGTCTTAGCTTTAAATTAAATGTAAGTATAAATTTTTTTAGAGTGCCTGGCGTCTGACCTACTTTCTCAAGTGAAATTAATCAAAGTCATCACAACAAATCTAAGCAAGTATCACGAACAAACAGCCATCATTAAATGGGTAGGTAATTGTACCAATTTCGTAGATCCACTATAAACGTCCGAGGTATCGATTGCTACAAAAGCCCGTATTGAATATCAAATATTCAGTACCTTGTGTTCAAACTAGCTGTTTCTTTATTCACGGAGCTTTACTATTGAATTTCGTTGGCTATTGATTTTAAGGATATTGATAGCACAATTTGGTAAATACAATAGGTACGACTGAGTCTGTGATGGAGTGAAATTGGGTAAGACCTTGGAAGTGGTAAAACTTATAGCATACTCTTTTTCGTCGGGGCTTAGTAAATATTTTAGTAACGGACTACAGACGCTGTGCGCTATGGAAACTATCGTACCAATTTCGAAAAAAATTATATTTTAATTTCGATATTTGCTAATTGCATTTTCATAAATTTTAAATTCTTCAATGTGTTGAATGTATTATTCAATTTTTACACAAATATTAATATAAGTACCATTCTTTTAATTTTACAAATTAGTACATCACATTTAGATAAGTTTGTAAATAAAAATTATTATCTGATTAAGTGTTAAAATGAAATGTGGTGTTGGCGGAGAATGAAAAGGATTAGTTTGACTGATAAAAAAACTAATGAAGAAGTTTTGAACATCGTGGGAGAAAAAAGGGAACTCCTAAAGACCATTGAAGATAGGAGAGGAAGGATGTTAGGACACCAGATAAGACACAACGACCTTATAAGAACGATAATTGAAGGAAAAATAGAAGGGAAGAGGAAGACCTAGAAGGTCATACATGGATCAGATAAAAGAAAAGTTAGGTGTCGTGTCAGGAAGTCAAAGAAATGGCATTGATTAGACCAACATGAAAAAAACTCCACCGACAAGAGCATAGCTCTTAAATTTGATGATGATTATGATGATATGTTTAGGTATAACAGCTTTACATTTACATAACTTTTGGATTTGATTGCAAGTTTTAAAGATTCTTTGTTGTACACGTGAACAAGATTTTTCTTCAAACAAACCTTCAACTACCGATCTATAAGTGCCTCGTACTGTGAGATATCTTTATCATCCCTATATATGTTGTCCGATTTTTGTCAATTTAAGAGTTTCCATTTTTTTTATGAATTTTCCAAAATTGCGACCGTTAGAAGAAATTTCTTAATAAATTTAGAAGGTTTTTTCTATATTTTTTTCTTGCAGCTCTCCACGAATTGTGGAGAGCATTTCATAACATTCAATGAAAGTGACTAAAAAATTGACCTAAAGTTAGAATTTTGCATAGACCGCCAATGAATATGTTGTTTTTAAGTATTGTAATTTATTTTTGGTAAGTGGTGAGAGACAGTATTCTTGCTTTGATTTCATGGAAATATACATTAATTATGATTTTTAAAGTTTATTTTTGCTTAAAGTAAATTTTAAAGTGCCTAAAATGTTCGATGTAACTTCGTTGATCTCACGGATAATTATTTCGGAGTATTTTTTTTATTTATTTAAAACCTGAACATACATTACCTAAAAAACTAAATTCATCAATGATATCAGTAATAGGAATAGAAAATGAAAACATTTATTAAAAAAAAATGTTTCTTCGTTTTACGCGAACAGTAGACAGTCTACCTATAACCACGGACGCTTAAAAGTCCGAAGACCGAAACGTCAAGTTAAAATAAAATGTAAATAAAATAAATCGCGAAATAATACGTAAAAAAGTGTATAATTTCAATACATTTTTAAGTTTTGCCTGTCTGATTTACGTCACCTTGGCGTTAGTTGTAGGATTTTTTTTACCAAGTCGGTAGTTAAAGGCATTTAAATGACGTAACTATCTGGTTTGCCATAGTTTTAGTTTATAAAGTACTTTCAACACGTTGTTGATTTTTTGTAGATCAATAAGGATATTGTCATTAACTGTCCCGCGTGCCCGACTACCTCCTCGCGTGAGGACTTACTTGTTAGCAACCAGAGGGCTACCACGGTAGCCGCTTTCTGGGCAAGTAAGATTTAGCCCGTCTTGCCGACACGAAAGAAGAAGAATAAGGATACTTACAATCATCTGGTCTTCCTCGTGGTGTAGCCATTTTATCTCGGGAGTCGGGTGGCCATCGACATCACAGCTCAGAGTGATGGGAGTGCCTATTTCTGCCTCAACATCTTTCGGTCTGTTTCTAAAGGCTGGTGCATCTGTTGGTGAGAAAATTATGAGTAAGTTCAAATAACAAATTTTCCCTTAAGATAGTCCTCTTGGCCGATTTCGACCACGGCGGCCAATCTCAATAGAGATAAGCCAACTACGCAGAAGATATTATAGTGCACAAGTGTGGGCGCAATACACAGGTGTGACACTGTTCCATCACTCTCAAAGTTCGGTTAGACGGCAATCCGACATGACCTGAGAGAGATCAGGCGCAGGACCAACGGCTTAATGTTCTATCCAGGTATTCTACCTAGGTACGGGTGTGTAACACCGCCAACTTCCCGACTCCGAGCTGTTTTTGAGAAATTCATGACAGAAAATCTCAGAAACAATTTCGGCTCGACCTGGGATTCGAACCCAGGATCTCTCGGATGTAATGTAGAAACTTTGACACTACACCAACGAGGCAGTTTATATCTATTATTATTATATCCTTAAAGATTATAGACCTTACAGATTTACTCTGGTAGAATAAAAGTGAAAGTAAAGTGGTAGAAAATGAATGGTGTTATTTGCTTGAGAAGTTATATTAATTAATAAGATCCATCGCCTCCTTTCCGCGTTTTAGTGCAAACCTGTAACTGCTACGGTTCTATGGTCCTATCTGATGGACGGCAACATTAGGTCCAGACTCCAACATACGAGAACGGAGAAGTCCAACCAGAGAGATGTCGAGAAACGATAAAATCTGTTGTTTATCTCGAAAAGCACAGTTCTTTGGTGGTTCAACGAGAAACGTCACCACTTATCTCGCTTTGGTTGAGTCCAAACTTTAGGGTTGATAAATAGCCCGTGACTTTTAGGGCACACCTTCAGTTTTAAAAACTTGTCTATATTTGAAGGACAAGTAACGAGATTTTCCATAGAAATTCATAATTCACTATCCATGACCATATTAAATGCTAAAATCAAACCAAAAGGATGGAGATACGGTACAAGTTACGGTACTACGGTACTAGTTGCTGCGCGTAGTCCTACTAAACATAGTCCAACGGACCTGTTCCACTCCTAGACTGCGAGCTGTTTACGCATGCGTGTATGTGTAGTTGTGAATGCAGGCCCAATTTTAAGTTGACGGTTGTAGAAATACCTAATCTTCCTCTATTTGGTTTGATCTAAGTAACCGTAAGTCTCCAGGGCCTAAACTAGCCGTTGTCTGAAAATGTTATATTTTCAGTAACTTACAGGTAATTTCTAATGTTTCAGACTCTTCAGTTTTCCCGACGTCGTTGAACACTTGGCATTTCACGATCGCGTCGCTGTATTTCCTCGATATGTTGTAGATTTTCTGTGAACAAAGTTTCTTTGTTGAGAAATTTCTATAACAAGATATCAAAATAACTGTCATACTTAAAATATTCTGCAAATCAGTTTTATTGTTAATCTAAGTATATAAGACGTGATTTCGGTGATTCACCAGTAAAAATCACTTGTTTCATATTGTTAATTTATTGTCAATGGTTCTTGTTTTGTTATTGCTTGATTATTACTTTAATCCCCAGGGAACTTCCATACGAGATTATCTCCCTAGAGTATAAAGACTTGCTTTGCTTTGACATTTTTTGTCTTATATTTAGACTTTGTCGAGCATGAGATGTGAAAAAAGTTTTGACGTCTTTCAAACTTATTTGATCTTATCAGTATCACATGTGTGCATGAATTTTCTATGAAACAATAATGATCGGCACAGGTAAGGCAATGTTTGCGTCCAATTAACTCGGCCACCGACATACGTATTCGTATGTTGTGTTGCTAGTATAGTAGCTATTTAAGGGTGATTACACAACGACGAATAATGTCCCGATCTAGTCGATGGAATCAGGCGTTACTTTGCGGAAATCCATGACAAAAGCTGGAATTATTTTGCTTTAAATGTCCACTAAACGACAGGATCCTAAATAAATCTAACTGTAACTTCGATCAGTCACTCGTAATCTGTTGAAGCGACAACATATCCTGAGGATGCCAAGAATAGTGGCGAAACGCGTCGAGTGTTTTGTTGGTGTCAGTGTTGTCTTTTCAGATGAATCTTCTGTGTCACATTGTGAGTTGTATTGTAAGTCCTGCGACTTCAAGCTCAAGTGGTTACAGTTGGATGCATTTGGGTTCCTGCGCTGGCGTCGTTTAGTGGAAATTTAAAGCAAAATAATCCTTTTTTACAGCTTTAATATCCCGATCTGATATTAAACTAATATTTTACTAGCTAGACTGCAATTGCAAGATAATTATGTAATATTAATGACTTTTTTAATAACGTTGTGTATATAGTATATATTTTGACATCAGCATGCATACATGCAGTCACCTAATTTGCTTTTCGAAAAAAAGATATAAAAAGATATAGATATAAAGATAAGACAATTACATAGGCTGCATTGGCAAAATGTATGTAAATGGCATTTGCCTATACTGTCATGACAAGTTGTCATGTAATCGCTACTGTCATGATAAAGTCGATAGCGACGAATGCAATTGTAACTTAAGCCCCAGGATTAACAGTGTTTAACCTCAGACGAAAAAGAGAGGTGATATGCATTAGAGGGGATATGTGTCTGTGGTTTTGAATGTGTCTGCCGTGGCATCGTTACTCCTGAAAGGATGAATCGATTTCAGTGCAGTTTTTTATTTAAAAGATAATTTAAACACGGTGGTTTTTAGCTATAGCTGGTCAAAATTCGTCCAGCAGTTGAAGTTTATCAGCTGTTTTCCTAACTAATTCTGGAATTTGGATGGATTTAACTGGAAAGTTAAATTTGAGTGTCATTTTGACGTGGTGCTAAAGTTTTCGATCACTCGCGTGATTGCATTACTCGAATCCCAATCCACGGCATAGATTGTCGATCGTGCGAACTCGGCTTATACCTAATCAATCGCTATCAGTGTATTGGATGCAAACACACTTTGAAGCTGACGGTCAGTTGGGTTTCCTTTTAGAATTAATATCACCAAGGTTCACGCTTGATTGGCTATGCCAAAGCAAAGCTAAAACGATAATGAGGATGGCTAGAAAAAAGGAACAACAGATGTTTGGTACTGATTGGATCTCTAAAAATATTACTCTACTTTTCGAGACTCACATAGCCTACTTGTAATGTCTTTATGCAGTTTTTAGTTGGGTAAGTCTCGGTTTCTAGCAGGTAAAAATGTAGGATGCAAGTGTCGCAAAATGGCGACGGTCACCTACCTGACACATTTTTTGAGGGAAAAATACTTTTTACAAGATTTTTTTTCAGTTTAACCTATCCTGGTGTTGGTTTGTAATCAAATCTTGTGAGCTAAATTTGACCCACTTCTCAGTGTCCGAAAGAGCTGAAATTTTGTATACAGGTTTAGTTTCGATGACAATGCACGATTTGATTATAAAAACTTGCTGTTTTTTTTTTACTTTAGTTTGTTTTTACTTGTTAATTATAATTTCAACGGTGTCTGTTACACAATTGATTTGACAAAAAACAGGGAGAGATATTTCAACAACGACGACCACTTTGGTGTAATGTTAAAGAAGTTGACTATTAACCAGCAGGTCGCGGGTTTGATCCCTGCACTGAACCAACATTTTTGTGCATGAACATGTCTGCTTGCACTGGTCTGGATGTTGTATGTATTTATAATAGTTTATTTGTAATACCACTGTTGATTCTGATATATGTAACAAAAGGGCTTAAGCTACTTACCACGAAGTCAGATCAATGTATATGATGATGTTCTATATTTAAAAAAGTATATACAAAATTAAAAAAATATATATAACGACGACGTTCGACGCCCACTATTGATACTACGATCGGTCCTTCTCTTCCCGCATCCAGCTGCCTCCCGCGACCACGCACCATGGCCTCTACTACTAAAAACAATGTTGTTTACTTGCACGTCGTCAGCCTGTGCAATTGCAAAAAATTACACTTAAAGTATTCGCTCTTCTTTGGAAGTTGGATAGCGGATCAATTCAGATCTTTAGTTCACCTTTATGGTGCGTTATATTTCAACATTATTTCGAAATGCGCTAGTAGATTATTTGGTTCAAGTGAAGCTTACCAGTTCTGTTGTATTTCCAACGATGGCTTCGTCGTTCAGAAACCACTTGAAGGTTAGGTTTGACGGGTTGGCATCAGCTCGGCAGACTGTCACAAAAAAAAAACAAAACATTAACATTGTGAATATCATATGCAAATACGTAAATTATTTTCTTTAATAGTAATAAAAATACTATAAAAAAAAAATAAGTCACTTTAGCAAGCCGATAAATCTTTCATCTACTTCGAATAAAGTAAGAAATATAGTATTTTAGAATTTGCATAAAATATAATTACTTCATCAGCATATATAATGTGATAGTACATCACCATTAATTAATTATATTAAATTTATAAAAAAACAACAATATTGCTACATCTTGCGACCTTCAGCAATAATATTAATTAACCTGTGGATAGCGTAGTGGGTTACTCATATAATATTTTTTTATTTATTTAATTTATTATGTATAATGTGTAACTATTTGTTATGTCCTTTGGAAATAAAATAAAACAAAAATGACTTTTTTTTTAAATAAAATAAGTGACATCGGTTACCTTAGATTACTTAGCTACTTAAAATTTAATGCCTAAGTTTAGTAAAATTCACCACCTCTTACGTAATACTTAGTTAGTTAAATAAAGACAATTTCTCACCAATGGTGACGTCATCGCCTTCAGGAATTTTCCCATTCTTTTTGTTCTTTATGAATATTTTCACCTTCGGCGCGTATTTCACCTGTTGGCAAATGAAATAAATTATTATATTGGACACTTATTGTTAATGTGTCGAGACGTAAGTACAATGTTATGGGTTAAATAGAGAACATTTTTCGGATTCGAGTGGTAGAAAGGTAAGTAGTTTGCTTAATATCTTCTCTATATATATAAAATTCTCGTGTCACAATGTTTGTTCACTTACTCCTCCGAAACGGCTTGACCGATTCTCATGAAATTTTGTGAGCATATTGAGTAGGTCTGAGAATCGGCCAACATCTATGTTTCATACCCCTTAGTGATAAGGGTTGTCCACCGTCAGCAGGACAACGCCTGCGGGGTCCGCTAGTATGTATGTATAATAATAAAGGGTTTTTGGTGAACTACCTAACTACTACTTTATTCAATAAGAGCAACAGGTTAATGTGTTCTTAGTATTTAAAATAATTATTTTATCTTAGAATAATTTCTTCATATTGCATAAAAGTATGTGTCCTATAATTTCTTAATTGTTTAAAAACAAAAACAAAAATACGAATAATAAATAATTTTAATAAGGTTTTGTTGCATCCGAATTTCACCGTGTGTGCTGAACCTAAAGGAGATAACGCGTAACATAAATTACTTTTGACAAAAATTCGTCAAAATTCATACTTACTTCCTTTAACCTTGTAAGTATGTCATAGATATACCTCATTCAAATCCGCATTGGTTGTCTACTCATGTATGTATGTATGTAACACCGAAACCCATAAAAGGGACGGACATGACCGAAAATGGATTTATTCCTGTTTTAATAATAGACGCCTAAACAAGTGAGACTATAAACGAAATTCATGGCCATGCCGTTTCAGTGCTGAAAAAAATACGTCAAGCGTGAGACGGAGGGTTTACGCGAGGGTTCCGTAGTTTTGATAGAAGATGTAAACGCGATATTTTTAAACTTTTTTGGGCCTTAAATCATATTTACTTAATTCACGCCCCAGTTTTTGAGCTCAGTTTTACCCTTTCCTAAACAAAGTAAAGTAATAAAAGTATATATTTAATAAATATTTAGTTGTTTTTGATAGTTGTTACAAAAATTGATTCAATTATGGTGTAATCGAAAGAAGTTAATATGTATTCGTAAAAAGTTCGAGCTATCACCGCTCAAACGCAACGTGTGGTGCTAACCAGTCGAAATATAAAGTTCGAATACAAATAACGCGATATTTTAGCCGTCTTAAAATGCACCTATTTACAATTTTTTTTTAATTATTTATATACTACGGTTTAACTGGCTACATACGAACCACCTACTGTGCGGAAAAGGTACGAATGCATGAGAATCGTACCCTTGATCCGATCTCCTCACCAAATTCACTATACAAGTAGAAATACCTACTACCAGATAATTTGACTCGATATTTAATTTAACTTGATATTTTTATTGTATTTTACTTCTAATAAATAAACTACTTACAGAATTAAGAGATAATTTAACTATTCAAAATATTAAATTAAAGCTTAAGTTACACTTTCTTGGCTCTCTTTCCGGTAATTAGCAATATATTGATAACTGCAATATATTGGAAAATATCGATTAACCAAACGGCTTGTCTTATTTTTCCAATTCTTGTTTTTATTTGTAACGCTTAGTTAAATATTACAAACATTCGTGGTTTACTTATACTAAGTAAGTTAGTTAATTGTTTTGTAACTGTTCATCATCAGCCTATACACGTCCCACTGCTGGGCACAGGCCTCACCTCAACTATGAGGTGGTGCGAGCCATACTCCACCACGCGGGCTCAGTGCGGATTGGTGGAGGGGTTGTGTGTAAGGTAAGTGACCAACCTTACTGTCAGATGTTATTAAGCCGCCCGAGGGCCTCCGACCAGGCTTCACGACTAATATCTATCGATATTAACCGGGACCAACAGCTTAACGTGCCTTCCGAAGCACTGTAACTGTTACTTACATGATAATATAGATAAAAAATAAATAAAGAGAGGATTCATACTACACATCCACCTGTTTGTAATTTCACACTGTAGGTACTCTCATAATAAGACTGAAACAAAAAAATATATGAATTTATTTATTTGGCGCACGGAACACTGGAAAAAATGCCATAAATAAAGCGGTAACGGTGTGGGGAAACTGTAAAAAAACCCGTAAACTTTGCGAATAATAAATGAGAGACAGTTCCCAAAACTGCTTTTTAATAGCCAACGATTTTTAGTGATCCATCTCCGGGATAGACCAAACGAAGCTATATTTTTTCAAACAATACTGGTAGTGGTTATAAAATGTAAAAAAAAAAACCTATTTTTCAATCCGAAGGCCTTGTGATCGGTGCCTTGTTTGGTTTTATAGTATTAACTTGCTTGCTTGCATGATAGCATAAACTTAACACATTAGTACAAGATTATTTTAAACGTTTTTGCTTATAAAACAGATAGGACTTACCTTAAACGACTCATAAAAGTTTAAGTAATTTTAACTAGGTACTCAACCCAACTTCTCATATCCATTATACATTCTCATCTCATCAGCCTATATACGTCCTACTGCTGGGCACAGGCTTCACCTCAACTGTGAGGTGATATAAACCGGGACCAACAGCTTAACGTGCCTTCCGAAGCACGGAGAAGCTTGTAAATAGACGTCACTTAAATGTCCAAAGTAATGTAAAGTCAGAATGGTCACCCATCTCAGACGTGACTGCTCCTAAGGTTGCTTAACTTTTGGTATCACTACCAAGCGCTGTGACCACTGCGCCACAAGCACCTCTGCAACCAATGGCGACAAGCACCTCATAGTGGTATCTGTCAGAATAACTTTAAACTACCTTCTGTCCTTAACGGTCACCGGTTTAAATTACCAATAGCCCTGTATAATACTCCACCACCTCATAATTGAGGTGAGGCCTGTGCCCAGCTATGGGACGTACATAGGCTGATGAGACCAGTATGAGATCTACCATCCTTATTTAACTCTTTTAAAATAAAAAGGCAGGTCATCTGTCAGAATAACCCTAGACTACCTGCTCTTAACGACTCCGCCACTAATTACCAATCACCCTATATCTCTATATGTATAAAATTCTCGTGTCACAATGTTCGTTCCTGTTCTCCTCCGAAACGGCTTAACTGATTCTTATGAAATTTTGTGAGCATATTGAGTAGGTCTGAGGATCGGCCAACATCTGTTTTTTATATCTCACTAGCTGACCCGGCAAACGTTGTTATGCCATATAAATTATTATCACTAAGGTGTATGAAAAATGGATGTTGGCCGATTCTCAGACCTACTCAATATGCTCACAAAATTTCATGAGAATCGGTCAAGCCGTTTCGGAGGAGTATGGCAACGAAAACTGTGACACGAGAATTTCATATATTAGATAGTGATAAGGGTTGACCACAATAATTTATATGGCAAAACAACGTTTGCCGGGTCAGCTAGTAATACTTAGATTCAAGTCTTAATTTGGAAGTTTATTACTAAAAGGTAAATCCATAGCAAAACTCTCGCACCCAAACTAGATTTTTCGTGTTTGCAAAAGGGAAAAAGGTGACTATCAAAGCTTTACGAGTATCCTGTGTCAGAGTGGTATCGATTTTACCCCACAAATTGGTAGGCACTCGTGTTCAGGTGAAAAACATTGAGGCCCGCGTTCACCGTCCTTAAAACCACCAATTTAGACTTAGGTCAGTCTAATAATTGTGTCAGTGTAAACTCTAACCGGCCGTTTGAACAGTTTTTAAAACGCTTTTATTAAATCGGGGGGTATGTATGTACGAATATACTTATGTAACGGATTTCTTTCAATTCAATTCAATTCATTTATTTTGCAAGTATGTGTGGTTACAAGATGTTCAAACAAATAGTATACAGTACATTCATCACTTAACCTAATGGCATGGAAAAATATTTTTGAGCTCAAATTTTACCAACTTTCAGAAATTGGATTAATTTGAAACTTTGCACACGTATTAAGTACCGATGACAATGCAATAATTTGATAAGAGTTTTTCATTATCTTTATTAACTAAAAAAAATAAAAATAAATTAGAGTTTAAAACACTAAAAAAACACGCTTTTATTTACAGTAGAGTATAGAGTAGAATTTATATTACAGTAGAGTATAAAGCGTGGGGTGCTTGGTACTACTATACCAAGCACCCTACGCTTTTTACTCTACTGTAATATAAATTCCGTGTACTCAGAAATTGTTTTCTCTTTTTTAATTAGCAATAAAAGCGTTTTTTTTAGTTTTTAAAACTACATTTATTTATATCATAAACTGGGTAAACCAAACTTCCGCCTGGACATAAACGGCTCATTAACGTTTGTCGCGATAATTTAAAATTTAACAATAACAAGCAAGTGTTCAGTCATACTTACTTATTTGTGTAAAAAATATCAATGAAACATGAAGATTCAATATTAATTGTTGCATGATTATTACACTTTATCTCATCAGCCTATAGTATACGTTCCACTGCTGGGCACAGGGTTCACCTCAACTATGAGGTGGTACGAGCCATACTCCACCACGCGGGCTCAGTGCGGATTGGTGGAGGGGTGTGTGTGAGGTATATGACCAACCTTACTGTCAGATGTTATTAAGCCGCCCCGAGGGACTTACGCATACTTAACGAGGGAGCATCCATCAAAAATGTTTTAAAACAATTCAAACGCAAAAAAATAGACAGCGAAAACAAAACCAGTGACAACTTCTATCAACAATAAATAATAATTATATGCATCAACATAATTAAAAACACCAATGGACGTACACCGTTACGAGAATTAAATACCAAAAAACGCTGCAAAGTAATGCTGGTAACATTCTCGATATCAAAGCAATATCGGCTCGTCGTAAAAAGTAATTGGGTTGCCAGTGAAAAGGGTTCTTACTTTATGGCCAACGAAAAAACATGATAAACAAACGAACCTTCCGTCATAGCTGGGTGGGATGTAACATCCTCTGGATGGTTTGTATAATCTGTATTTTTTAATATAAATTCCTTTGGGTCTGACGATAGAAGGTTTAATATCCGAGGTCTCAGTAGGTCGATGCTTAGACGAAATCGTGAATTCTCATTAAACAGTCTAGCAGTAATGTTGAAGTTATTAAAAAAAGTGATTATGCATACGAGTATTGTTGTGAAACAGTTTTTGATAATGAAAATAAAGTCTTTTGTTGCGTAGAATGGCTTAAAATAAACCATTCATGAATGACTGATTGACGACTTCATAAAAATTTTGATCGAATGAAAAAATGATGAAAAAAGAGGAAGAAGAAGACCAAGGAAGAATTTCATGGAACAATTGAAGGAAAAAGTTGCGAGTCAGGTCGTACCGGGAAGTTAAGGAGAAGACGCACGGCAGACAACAGAGGCGTATGCTGCACCGATAAGAGCAAGACTCTTCAACTTAAAAGAAAAGAGAGAAAGAAAAGGCGAACCCGCAGCATATTGCCGCCGTGGCTCGCGAATTACAGCGATCTAGCCGCGGCCATTGTTTGACACGCTGTCAGTCATGAGTCGCGGCGATAAAAAATCGCTAGTGTGCGCTGGCAGTAACTTTCAACTTGGAAAATTTAAATTGATTGTCTCATCTAGAAAACGTCTTACGATCATGGTCGTATAATTTTTTTTTAAACAAATCTTAAAACCTTTTGAAATGTGATCGTAAAGCCACATCTAGTGTTCCAATTCGGTGTATCATAATAATTCCCCTTAACAGACTCTTCCATGGGCAATATTTTTTATGACTCGGTGTTCGGGCTGGTTGCTATAGCATTTATGTTATTTTTATACTTTTCCGTCGGTTCTCGTATGCATAACACTTAATTTGGTATGCGTGTCAATGCAAATGTATTTGGAGTTTAATATTTGTAGCATACGGTGTTATGTGAAATGTGCTAGAAACTCTTTCAAATAATACGTTTTGTAGCTAAGGAGTTTTATGTTATGTTTTGGAGCACATGATTTTTACAATACTACACACTGAACTATACTGGTATATGACGCGATTTTAGAATTATTCAGTGTCATAACACGTCTCGCACGCGCCAGCTCGACGTGTTTGCTGTTTAAAAAGTCTTAATAAAGTGTTACATACACCATACTAATACGAAAAAAATCGGAGTCGGCTCGGAGTCGGGAAGTTGGCGGTGTTACACCCCCGTATTTCGGAAAGCACGTTTAGCCGTTGGTCCTGCACCTGATCTTTCTCCGGTCATGTCGGATTGCCGTCTCACCGAACTTTGAGAGTGATGGAACAGTGAGTGCACCTGTGTATTTAGTTTACATTTGTGCACTATAATATCTCCTGCGTAGTTGGCTGATCTTTGTTAAGATTGGCCGCCGTGATCGAAATCGGCTAGTATTATTATAGTGCACAAGTGTGAGCGCAATACACAGGTGCACTCACTGTTCCATCACTCTCAAAGTTCGGTGAGACGGTAATCCGACATGACCGGAGAGAGATCAGGCGCAGGACCAACGGCTTAACGTGCTTTCCGAGGCACGGGGGTGTAACACCGCCCACTTCCCGACTCCGAGCTGTTTTTGAGAAATTCATGACAGAAAATCTCAGAAACAATTTTGGCTCGACCCGGGATTCGAACCCAGGACCTTTCGGATGTAAGGCAGAAACGTTGCCACTACACCAACGAGGCAGTTAAAATAAAAAAATAAAATAAAAAAGCAGGCAGGTAAAATAGCCCGTTTGACAAGCGTCTAAGATACTGCAGTGTTTTCCGTTTCATGCTGGCTACCGTGCATACAAACCAAAACCGTACAATACCGAGACAGCTTTCAAGATGACAAAATGTTGTATTAAATCACGGCATTGCTTGACCAACTCCCGACCCAACAACAAACCGCCAAAGATATATCTAGCAATAAAAATAACAACCCGATAGCTGTTGTTATAGAAAACAATATGTCTGTTGACGGAGAAACCGAACGCACAGTATGAAAACTGAGAAAATCTAGGGTGAATGTACCACTCTCCGACATTCACCAGCTTCCGACACTTGAAAAGAATATTAAAAGGAAATAAATTTTGGTGGTTTTTTTTTAGGTTGGCAACGCCGTAGTCATGGAATAAAGACTTTTTGCCATCGATTTGAAATCTTATTATGATATGTTTTTTTATCTTCTTAAGGCAATGAGCGATGTCGGTGTTCCTCCCAAAGAAGGAAAATGTTTAATTATTCCGTAACTATACGAGATGGGTTTCTAAAAATTTTGAACTGGTAGAAAAAAAGTGTGCTGTCCAGCACACTGGGCGCGCTCTACTGGGCTTTGTGTAATATTTAAAAAAAAAGACAAATACTTGAGTTTATTTAGATTTTCGAATTCAGTAACAAAAAAACAATAACGTTATTCTATTGAGATCGTGGCTTTTTTTAAATATCATTGTATAGTAGCTAAGCCTTAAGTGTCGAAGAATAGTACCACAACCCTATACGTTACAGTTCTATCTCAATATTTTATAAGACCCACGTCCGTGAACGCGATTGGTTTTTCTCAAGATGCTAGCAAACATGGAGACAGCACTTGAATTTTATTTCAATATCGCATTTTCGCTTTCAATTATCTTTAGTTTCGATTTAATAGGCAATTTAATAAGCTTCAAATTAAAAAAACAACTGAGATATGATCCAATTTTTGTTACAGTATCATTGACTGTACAAAAAACGAAAGGGAATAGGGGTCTATCCCAATTTTTTTAACTTTTTTACACACATTGTATATCTAGAGTGTGTTTTATTTAACCAAAAAAAAAAAAAATGTATTAACTATATCCTTACAATTTATATTTATCTTTCTACCAGATATACAAGTAGATCTACGCGATCCTTAAAAAAAATATTTCCTTCTGAAAATCTCCATAAATAGAAGTTAAGAGATAAACAAAAGAATTTCCGAGGTGTTCAGTTATTATCTTAAATTCCAAAGACAATATCAGTACCATTCAATCCAAATAAATTAAAGATAACACCGCGAACCAACATAAATTCTCGGCAAATGCCACTAAATTACAGTGACAGCAAAATAAAAGTCTTGGTGTGACCTTTTTTTTCTGTTTATCCGAAAAATTTCTTAGGCCCACATCCACACAAAAAGGGGAGCCACACGAGACTGGAATAAATAAACGGCGAATGAAACAATAGCAATGTGTTAGTAGGATTAGGGGGGAAGGGGGAGGGGGGAGGATGTTCTGTTTACTAATTAAGGCGAAGGAAAGTAGCCGGGAAATATATTTCTAGTCATAAACAGCTGGTGTGCCCTGATATTGCTTAATGTTCGATTGTTATTGTTTTGCGAAGGCAATATTGCGATTTGCTACTCTGTGAATGACAGTATTTTGTTCAGGATCTAGAGGGCTTGATTTTCTCATAAAAGTACAATCGAGATTTGTATGACGATTTTGTTTGATGTTGAGTAAGCTTAACATGTGATCAGATCAGTGTTCAAAACGATGTTCTTTATAAGTAATCCTACTATAAGACTCGCGCAGACGTTGTCCTGCACGAATTTTTCAATATTTATTTAATGTATATGAAAACTTCGTCCAAACAATAAGAAAGACGTAAAAAAGGAATCATACATTTTAGTGCAGTCTGTCTGAAGTTATGCGCGTACATACATTTCGGAGATAAATTTTTATTAATAAAGATTAATATGAAAGGTGTCAATCAATTGAAGATCTTTATTTTTCTCCCAAAAATATCCGCCTAAGCTAAGGCTTGGCCTTTTTCAACTGATATTCCGCATTGGGTATAAGTAATCGGTAAGAAACCAGCTCACACGTAAACGCAAGGCGTAAAGATAGATTACTACCGTATGATAACTAAGACAAGTAGCTAATAAAAATTATCATCACCATCATATCAGCCGCACGACGCCCACTGCTGAGCTGAAGCTGTCCCAAGGACCTCCACTGATAAATCAAATACAAATTTTCCATTCAAACGAATTCAGAATCCAATCCAAGCGTTCACACTCCCATACTAGAGCTGCGCAAAAATTAAAGTTGTGACTAACCGTAGCCGTAACTTCGTATAGCTTTTACAAAACTAAAACAGTGGGATTTCTAGAAATTTCTCCAGCTAGACTGAAGACACGTAATCACTGGAGGAACATATTGTACAGACGACACCATTTTTGTTGCAAAATCGCCCTTATTATAACCACATAACATGCCGTGATGTGCTGGCATGTGTAGCGAAACATTGTCGTGGGAGCGAGTACGTGACACGTATGAAGTTGAAGATCGGGACGTTTTAGAACTGACGTACAGGTGGTACAAATCTGCTGTGATATTAACTAGAACTGCACGTGGAACTTTGTCTTTGTTAGCTTAAGCGGTTAAGATTTATAGTGAGATCTATCATCATTTATATTGGTTCCTATTGGATTGGTGTTGGATTGGATCATAATTGGTTGATAGTGTTACTATTTCTTTATGGTAAAACTATTATGCGAAGGGTTAATCTTGAGGTAGCTACAAACAGCTATCTACAAAGGCTCTTTTTAATCATTGTCAAAATGTCTACCTTGGGATAGGTAGCATAACAGAAAGAAACACTCAAAGCCTATATCTAAATGCCAATGTTTATCAGAAAACCATGGCTAGACATTTTTTCAAATAGGTAATTTCAGATACACAATCTGACCGGATATAATAAACGATATGATACATTTGGCTCAACCGACCTAAACTTTACGGCAGTGTAGTTGACGAGATATTTTGGTCAATATTGAAAACTTTTGCTGTCAACAAGCTAGCCAACGTTTCCCCCAAAATCGAACTAGCCCTAACACAAGCCAGTCAGCCCTGGCTCGCTTTTGTGCCAAACCTGTCACAATCAAATTCAGGTGGTTGAACTATCAGGGCGTTACGCGGCAGAATGCCATCTCGGCGTTTGACAAATGCTAGTCGCCCACAGCTTGTGTGCTACTCTGGAGACCTAGACCGTAGTTATCATGAGGCCATCTATAATAAATAGATAAATAAAATAAACAACAACATCACATACATTTATCTGACTCCGTGGTAAGTAGCTTAAGCACTTGCGTTACAGATATCAGAATCAACAGTGCTATTAAAAATAAACTTAAATAAATACATATAACACCCAGACCAGTACAAACAAACATGTTCATGCACACAAATGTTTGTACAGTGCGGGGATCGAACCCGAAATCTTTATTACTCATGCTAGCTAAACCTTGCGACTAACAGAAAGGCTGAATTCAAAGCATTAGGAAGTGTGACTATGCTTTGTTCCCACGTATTTATCAGCTTTGAGGTAACTTGAAAAACAGGAATAGCCAATGTCTTACATAAACAGGAATATCTTATAATGAGAAGCTGTTGCACCCGATTGACGAAAACCATCTGCCTATACAAAGACAACCTTTTGAGCTTCGCATATTATACGTCCGACAAAACGACTCCAGATAGCCGCGTCCATCAGCCGCGACTGTCAATGTGTTGAACTTAACACATCATAGCTTGTTAAATATTCATAGTACCTGCCCCCTTAATCTTTAGAGATAGTCCGAAGTTTCAAGTGTAGCCGTCAATTTGCACGCACTTGCTTAGCTAGATCCAAAAATATGAACGAAAAGTTAGAGAGTACGGATTCTGCTCCCTGACACTGTCAAACTGGTACACGTGACAGGAACAACAAACTACAGTCATTGGCTACTAGGGTAGGGCCTTCTGCCCAAAATCGCAACACATTCTTCGCATCCAACACAGCGCTTGTCACGTCCGAATGCCGAGGCGTTGTGGGCCGATATGTCGTCCATGTAAGCAAGGAAACCGAATCTATAGACGTATCGCTGAAAATCTTACATTGTAGAGCGATCTTGGAGCTTGTCGATTTCACATGGAGCTTAGCAGATAATAATCGAGCATCGAAGATGAACTCATACTAATTACGAGAAATAGTAGATACAACATAATATAGTTTTAAAATCCGTTCCAAAACTGAAACTCGAGTCCACAAAAGTATTAGACAAGATTCATATTGATGTTCAGATGATAGCCGTGGTCGTATACCACTTGTGTTAAAAAAAAACTTTAGCTTCCTAATGTCAAAAGAGAAAATCTTGTTTCTTAATTTTAAGTAATTGGGTTTTAGTTTTGGAACTTATTTTTAATTTAAATATTTTTAGCGAAGTTCTTATCACAGCAATGGATAATATCCAATTATAAAATATATATTTTTTAATTGTGCTTGTTAAGCCCTTTTGTTTGATAACCAACACGTCCTTAATCGTTACAAAAAAAGTTCAAGATTTAATGTGTCCTAGAGGGCGCCACATGCAAATAATTGCAAAATGACCTTATCTATAACCAACGGGCAGCTTAGGCGCATCTAATGACATCTTATGTGTCAAAATATATTGACGGATTTAGAAGTCATGAGGGAACAGATGAACAAACATACACATACACACAGAAGTCTGAAAGACCTCATTAAAGAGATATTATATTTTAACTTCACATCTCATTTGAATCGATTTTAATGGCAATAACGCTGAATCACCATGAGTATTTTGTGCCTTAAAAAGTCTTTAGTGTTTTTTTTTTATATGACGATAAAACAAATCTGAATAAGTTTTTTAATACATATTTCTAATAAGACTATTGGAAACATCAGCTTAGTATGTCTTCTTGGGAACACAAATACTTGTTCAATGTGAAATCCGATTAGTGAACGGTATTTATTTTCTCGTCAAAGACTAATGAGACACAAGGGAACGTGAGAAATAAAAAAATATCGTATCTAAGTCGGTAAAAGACACTCAATGACTAATCTGAAAGTAGCTCATTTGATCACGGAAGCTAAAGCCTATTACTTTTACATTGTAAAGTACATTTAATCTTAAACAGCCACAATATCTTTACCTAATTTGGATATATCTCCGAATTCAAACGCTCAAACCGACGTTATTTGAATAAAAACCAGCATTTTAAATCTATTAGTACCTTCACCGGATACAGTTACTTCGAATCCAAAGACAAACTATAGAATTTTACGACCGTCACATTTTGTCTTATTTCTAGTAGCTTCGTACTTAATTGATATATCCGTTGGTTCATTAGAATCTTTAGTTAATGAAATGTCATTTACCTGAATAATGAGCGTAATTGCTTTTTCATTTAAATATAAAATGGTATTTATATCATCTTGTTTGACATCGATTCCCTAGTTCAATGTACGTTATGAATGTTTATGGTTTTTGAGAACTTGTTATTTGTCTATTATTTTTTTACTTTTTTAGTGTTTCGATCGTATTTTGTTTTGTAGTACCATTTGTAGCATTATTTATTAGTGTTGTAAAATAAATCTAACCCAAATACTAATACGCTCGATACTACGAGTATTACCATTTTTTATTAGTAACAATATTTAGGGCGATTGTGTTACGGCTATCTTTTAAAACATTATCAATTGGGTTTCTTTATGATATGACTTGAACATGTTTATTTCAGGTACGTAAAGAAATAGAAAAGCTTTTACTTTAATTCTTTTATTTATGCTGTGAATTTATATCTCCAGGTTTTATTGGATTTCATCGAATACTAGCGTGAATGGCGTATGAAGTTACGTAAGCTCTACACTCGTAGATTTTAGACCACTTGGAGTCTGGTCTCTAAGGGCTTATGTAAAGACAGTTTCATTGGCAAATGTCGTTGGCAATTTCCCTTTACGTTTCCATTTCTAGTCAGCCCCCTATTCTCCAACCATACGTATTTTAGGATTTAACCATTTCTGTTACTCTTACACGCTTGACCGTAGCGAGCAAACGCAGCTGCACCCAAAAATACAAATCAAACGTTAGGTAGTACAGACTCAGTTGCTCTACCTCAAGTCTTCGTACGTATTCTCTCGTCTTTGCATAGTCAAGTCGCTATGAGTGAAAGTGCCAGCTAGATTCAAAATGACGGTTTTCGGCTTTCAGAGTCAGACCTCAACCCCTAAAGACTGGATGCAATCGCAGCACTTCCATTTTCATTTTACAATAGAATAGTCCCATTGTGTTAGATCTCTGAACTTTGGTGTAATACCTAGATTTTGCAAAAGTGCTTCATATTAATAGGTTGTTCGGAACAAAGGTTGCCATTCGTTTAATATCAAGACCAGATCGGTTCATTTCGTCACGAATAGAAATTATTTAGTTGCACTACCAAAATATTGAGAATATTTAGGTTTTTTTTGGATTCCTTCACTCCATAGTATAAGGCCAGGTCGCTTCCCGCGTCTGACTGTACGTATCCTTAGATCTATACAACTCAACGGATTTTATGCAGTAATTTAAATATATAGAATAATTCAAGAGGAAGGTTGATATCTATGTTAACATGCTTAAACCATTAGAGAACCGAATTCCACACGGGCGCAGCCGCTGCCGGGATGATATTTTATTTTATTTGGGATAGGTTTGCTCTTGACGCGGGACTAAGCCCCGTGAGGCATAGACTGAGTCGACGATGGAGTGCGCCTATAAGATGCCTGTTCACTCTACATTTGAAAATTCCTAGGTTATACTCGTAACTGCAGGGAAACACTGACGCAGGTATTGATTTCCGAGAGATTCCACTCTTTGCAGTTTGCATTAGAAATGTTGTTGAGAAGCGCTTGGTTCAAATTAGTGGAACATCGACATGTTACGAATGGTATCCCACGGTAAATAAATTGAATGTGTCTTACCTCAATCTGTATGCTGGCGGCCCGATACGCTCTGTCTGCGGTGTTCTGCGCTTGACACGTAAAGGTCTGGTTGTGGTGTTCTTTCTTTGGTGTCATCTTTATGATTGACCTGGACAAAAGATTCAGATGAAATTATATTTTAGTGAAAAAAGTATTACATTGGAAGAAAAAAAATAAACTAGAAATTGAGAAACTGGAAACAAGCCTTAGCTACGTATATCGAAGACGCCCTCCATATGAGCAATGAAGGAGATAAGTGTATTGTACTTCTTTCTTAGATAGATATTAAAAGTATTCTAATCCAAAGAAAACGTCGTTGCACAATATTGTACAATATTTATCAATTAATCTAAGGTCAAGGCCTGTGTACGGCAGTAGGACGTTCAATGGCATTACCTTCTTTACTATGAAAAGTTTATCATCTCTATCGCTTTCTCAAACTGTAATGAAATCAATGACGATAAAGAAGAGGAACATATTAAATTAATCACACAGTATCAAAACGATAAACATACCTTGCCGTAAACCTCTGGCCATCAGACAAAGGCTCCACTGTATACGTCACTCCTTGTGTCAAAACGCCAGCATTGCTATCCACCCACGTGATCTGAGAAACATACATACATTAGCATACTAAATACTTAACAGCAATTATACTAAAAACGTCAACACAATCGGTACGAGAAAGTTATATTTGGATGACAAATATTATTGGAAATGAACGATGGAATTTACAAATTTTGATGTAAATGAAAGTTTAACAAGTTTGTGTAGCACTCTAGACATCACTGTCTGAAAATGATGACTTAGGTGTTTTCTTTTATTCTAGCTTGTCAACTAAATCTTTATACGAGTACTTGTTTGACGACTTTTAAATCAATGTTTTAATTCCCCAACCAGATCCGTCGAATCGAAGAACATCAAACTAAGAAAAGCAACCAACTATCAGTTACTAGACAAATCACAAATAACTCTATTCCAACTCTATTTTAAATAAATGTTCTTAAAAAATATAATTACTTATCAATTAATTATTATTAAAAATTACTTTTATTTAATTTCGAATCCAATTCTCCAGATCATGTTAAATTTGCGTTTAATCATAAATATTCAACCGACATTTTCTGTCGGAGCATCAAATTCCCTAGTGACATCATTTTCAATTTAATTCCTAATTATATGAGCTCCCGTAGGATATATCTTTATTCGCTTCACTTAAGCGAAATATCCAGGGTAACAGAGGTATTGTGGAATATCAAGAGAATGAAACAGGCTTTAGATTTAGCGTTGATATAATCCTAGGCGATTAGTCTTGAGTATTGTAATATCCTTGAAACAGGCATAGGGCTTGTACAAGAGCGTTTCAAAAATATATATCCAAAATTCCAGGATATTAGAATCTAGAATGGAAGCAATATTCAGTCTCAAAAGATGATAAATATCTCAAATATGAAATTTAACAAAATATTCAATGAATAGCTAATGAGAGAGTTTGCACATTCCCAAATGCCTTCCTTACGAGGGGAAAAGAAAATTACCGCCATAAAATCTCAACCCCGAATCAGAATCGAGTTCTTAGCTTCGTAGTCATAGCTTGGAGTAATCTAAAAATTCCATACCTCAGCCGGCGGCTTCCCTCCCACGGAGATGCACTCCAATTTGATGCCTCTGTCCTCAATGGTAGAGTAGAAATTGCCTTCCAGTATTTTCGGAGGCTCGGGAGGTACTAACACGGTGAGTTGCGCGTATCGTGACCTAATTGCCGGTTCTCCTGTACAAAGGTTTAATTCCAGTATAGTGTTGTGGTACAGTCGCCAGCGAAAGTTAATTAAATTGTCCTTTTCCTGTCACGGTGGCCTTTTTTGCGGACGTGCCAGACGTGTTTTCAATGTTAAAATTTGGGTTTCAATCTTGTTAGTGGGCTTACTTAATTAGTGGGACGGACTTTGGACGGTGTCACAGTTTTGAGTAGCTTCTCAAGTTTAATGTCCACTTTGGAAACCTTATACAATCTAAAACGTCTTAGGTCGAGAATGAAATATTTTGATCCGGTATTGAGACTAGAAAGGACTATGACCGTAAAAAAAACTTTTATCGATATTTTTGAAAAATATCTTTCTTTCTTTTAGTCAAATAATGGTATACTAACGATTACATCGATATCAATTTGATGTCTGTTTGTGGGTGGAAAGGGTACTCATATATTTTTGGTCATGATCTTTTGCGACGAAAATCTCGCTAGAATAATTGTAACAATTATGGTCATGGACTGGACATGGACTTTGACATGTGCTAAAACTAGATCTCGCCAAAATTCTTAACAAGTTAGTTCAAGTTCACTAAAAGTAGATACAGTAAAAATATTTTTCTCTAGTTTACCATGACAGTACCTAAATATTCAATTAAGTAATGAATAAAAACATGACCCACATTTTTTCTTTTCAGCGCATAATGGAAAAATTTACGTCTCATCTACTTTTACTGCATCCAAATTTCATTTCGAATCATTTTCTAGATTAGATACTGGCCGTCCAGTAATAAAAATGATCCGTTTCTTAGAATCTACAAGGTCATAAAATTGTGTCGTAAAAAGGTCATTTCCTATTTCTCTCTTGAAAAATCGGACGAAGAACTCAATTTAGCCGTATTAAAACGAATGGAAGTGCCAATTGAAAAATGTGAGTGTTTAGTACCGAAATAGTTATGCTACTAATTAGAAAGAACCTCAATTTGGAAGAGATTAGCTTTTAGTATTTTTTGTTTGTGCTACTGGTGACCATTCCTACGAAACCAATCGTGTTTTGCTAAGCGTGGGATGCTGCTACCCGAGTTTTTGCGCGCCGCTATCAGTGTTCGATCAGGTGCGCGCGTGCGATCAACGCGCGCGAACAGCAGAGTAAACGCCGTGTGTACCGCAAAACAGAAACACCTTTTGTAAAACACCAGAAAAGACACTTAAAGAAGAAATAAAATAGAACACGACCCACCAGTATCACTCCTTAACACGGAGTCAAATTTTACAAATAGATAAAGTAACGAAATTTTGCGTTGGAATAGTCAATAAAAGTTGACTTGAATCATAGTCTATTCTATAAAAATTTGGTAAAGAAATACTTAAATTAAATCTATTACCTAACATAATAAAGTTTTTAAACGCTACAAATCATCAGAAACAGCTTATTTTTTTATATAAATAAAAACACAACAAAAACTTTACTGCCGTTGAAAAAAGCTGTAAAAATTATAACCTAGTCTCGTCATTAGTGGAAAGTTCATTTACTACATTTAGTAAGCCATCAGATAAGAACATAGTTGCAGGCAACTCAGTAGACTTAATTTGACCAAAAGTTGAACAAGACTAGAGGTTTTTCAAATGAATCGATTTGTTTTAAATGAATAATCTGAAAGCAATAATAATAATCTAATATACTTGCCAACATGTAAAGTTTTGGAGTGATGAAATCAATAAACCATTGTTAATAAGTTATTGAAGATAGGTATAAGTGACTTTAAATTAAATGGCCAACTTTGTTATACCCTATCTATCGCAAATAAAGATGATTGATTGAAAAAGATTTGACCTCCGAATACAAACATTGTAATTTATTGATGCCTCTATAATTTAAGGCAAAATGTCTTGTGCCAGTCTCATCATTATCATCACTACATAGTATAAAGTGAAGTAGCTTCCCGCGGCTGTTCCCATGTATCCTTAGATCTTTAGACCTACTCAACGGATTTTGATGCAGTTTTTTTTAGTTGATCGAGTGATTCAAGAAAAAGTTTTATCTATATAATAACGTTCATAATATGATAGAGAACCGAATTACTTGCGGGCGAAGCCACTGGTGAGAAGCTAGAGCTTCTGTGAAAGCTGTTTTGAATTTGTACCTACTGAATACTTTCACACTGTGGGGTGGACTCGTAAAACTATTGCGTGATTCGTAAGTGCGTGCTAATTTTGATGTGTGCCATGAAACTTAAAAGTCAACATTGGGATATTATTGTTACGTCGTTGTGGTGTACGCAATATGCGAATAATTTATCAATCAGGTTTTTTTTAAATAAAAATGTGATGAGGAAGAAAGACGAAGCTATTTTCCCACGTTATGCCATCAAACTAACCTCCCACGCACAACTATAGCATAGGTACTGACGCCGCGACTGGCGACTCACTACTTGAGAACTAATCACCGCGGTCAAATCGCTGACAGTTGCGAATCGCAGCGACAGTATACAGCGACAGTATAGTTTGATAAACATACTGTCGAATATATTAATTTCATATGAATCTTCGACTCACCGGAGCAGAATCGTAGGAAATCAGCATTCGCATTCAGTCTATTGCGAATTGTTCAACGTCTAGACAGTACCTAATTGGAACACAAACGCCTTTCATGTATTCTGACGTCATTGTTGCAGTAGGTATCACTTTGAACTCCGGTAGGGGGCGCACCGATCTGATAAGCTGGAACTGATATTCGACGACTAGGAAATTGTGTGATGTAACAGTTATAGATTCATATTGTCTCAATTCGAAGGCCATCCGAGCTGTCGATAATATTGCAGTTATATCGTTTTAGTAAGTGATTGCCAACGAAACATTGAAAGTAGTTACAAATACAGAAACAGTTAAATAAGTTTTAATTGTTTCGAAAAGAAATCCCTCAGAGTAAATCTAAGTATAAACAATCCGATAAGGATAAACCCGTATTCAGCAATCGTAACACAATCGATTATTGAAGATGTATTGAAGTGGTTTAAAACATGTTTTTATTACCTTTAATAAAGAAAAATTATGAATGCACATCTTGATTTTATATGACATAATATGCTATCTTATATCCAAAACTCGAACCATTCACGTTCATTCCACAGAGTTATATTGGAACTGCATCAAATATTCGCAACGGCAATCGATATTAATCAGACCAATATCGATACCGTATCTTCGGCCACTCTAATAACTGGGAATAGGAATTGAATATCCACAGTCCACACTTTTGTTCAATGTTTTTCCTTTCGTTTTGCGCAGCACTGCAGACAGAAAATGTATCGGTTGCGTTTTTCCCTACTCCACAGCCAGTCGGTTTCCCGTCACTATTTATCTTCGTAAATGGAACTCCAATAATAGATACAGTATCTACAGCAACAGCCAGACTAAGAACAGACTGTAAAGTAGATACTAACAATGATAAGTTCAGTAATAACATGGTAAACGATCACCTAAACGCTCAAAATTTGATTTTCAACAATGAAATGAAACAACATTTTCCAATAAACAACTCACAATTCAAAAGATTAGAAACAATTAATTTAACAGTGCGCTAGGAAGACACTATCGTCGGCGTTTCCAAGAACAATTCTCAAACCTCAATTTGGGCAACAGAAATTCAAAACAATAACTTTAAGCCTTATTGTCTTTAGAATTTCGCTTGGAAATAAATCTTGGCTAATTCAATAAGACAGTGAAGTTAGTTTTGTGAATTCGCGAACTAGCGATATCGAGGATCAGAACTTATAGTGGGAATTTAAGACAATGAAAATCCTCGTCCTCTCTAGATTCTCCATGGAAACTTTCCGTTTCGAACCAAGTTTGCAAGTTAAATAGTGCTAAGTTGTTCATTTTGCCGCAAGCGTTGTTCATTGTGCTCTTTGCTTTAAAAAAAACTTCCTTTCGCTCGTTCCATGTGAATAGTTTGTTATTTTTTCTTTTCCCTTTCACAGAATTTACTATAGAGTGGAGATAAAAAAATAAATCTCTTTCGTATTTAACTCTGAGCTTGAGCTGTTTAGTTTTCTTGCATTAATTCCTAGAGTGAACGTTAAGTTTTGTCTTTTTTATAAGCTGCTAGCTGTTTACTAGATTCTTATTAGAAGCGCGGAAGCACAGTTTTTCTAGTTTTTTTTTACTGAGCTATTATTAACTTTTATACTGATATTTTAAAATGTCATCCTTTAATTAGTCTTTCTATCTCAGCATATGTTATGTGTACTTTGAAAAAGGTAAGTATTTTTTGGAAAGGCGTTGGTGGGATGGGAGTAATAGATAAGTTTGTAGATATTATGTCAAAATATATTTTATGTATTAAAACTAGTGCGATAATTTGAGTAGTTACTTAGCCCTCAAAATGTTGCTATGCCCTGTGCAGGGCGCCACATGTACCAATATCATTTGAACTTTTATACCAACTTGATGTAATGTGTCATGCAAAAAATGATTTGAAATTGAATTTGAGTTTTCGTAATAGCTACACGTTGCATGAGGCTTAATCAGGGTAAATGGGACTGAACATCAAGGTAAATTTAATAAGCTTGAGGTCTCTGCCTCAGAGCACTATTTTTACTTTGACTACTGAGCAAATAAAACTAATTACAAACCTACGTACGTGTACGAAAGAAAAGCATTCGTCTGTTGTGAAAATTATTTTTGTTTGAGTTTAATTAAGAAAAGTGATGGTTTAGGCTGCTAAAATCAAACTTTTAATGATAATTTTGTTTTGTTAGATGATTTCGCTATCAGAAAAACCATGTTGAACCAAAGTATCAACGACATTAATAATTTACTTTGTATTTTCGTATGTTCAAAACCCGACCCTTTGCTCTTACTATCAAAAATGATTTATTTAGCAAAGTTGGCCGGTCTCAAAGCAAACACAACTAGTTTACAAAGGATCTATGTACTCAAAAATGGAATTTATTCAAGCCTGTGATCAAATACGCTAATTTTGGAAACAGAACAATAATAAAACCGGATCAAACCAAGATTTCCAAATCCTCGAAACCAAGATGACATTATCAAAGAAAACTTGAAGACGATTTAGAAAATACAAAGTTAAACCTATATCTTGAAACAATAGCTGAATGAGCCATAAGAGCCGGGCTAAGTAAAGATAAGAATTTACTAACAGTACAATGCGAAGGCAAATTCATCAAAAGGTTACTAGGCGCTTACGGTGGTACAAAGGACGATGTAAAATTAATTTCACGGGGGTTTTGCATCTGAAAAGGGACGCTTCTCGAAGGATCGAAGCCCTCCAAACGCTAAGACGGTTTATTATAAATTCGCATAAACGTCTTATAATAAAGCCCCAAAATTAATTTTATTGGAAAGGTCAATGGTACAAGCGGGAAACAATTGTATTGACACTTGAGTAGGTATAGTCGTAAGGGTTCGATGGTTGAATATCGAAATACGGGATCAATAAGGTCTGCGAAAACATTTTGAAGAGGGAAAGGACGGTTATGGAGAATGGAAGCAGAATTGCAAAAACAACACTCGGAATATACGTTTTCGTTTGAACGATAGGTTTTAGGTAGCTCCGACGAAACATGGAATGTACAATTTTATTTATGACAAACCGGCGAGTTGTGATTGTCAGTCAGATTAGCTTATAATAGCACCTACCTTGACTACAAACATTGTCATAAAATAGAACATGGACGATGTAAATTAACTGTGTAATTTTATGATTTAGTTGATTGAATCAGGCGTTACTTAGGGGACATCCATGACTTATCTTACAATCTAAAAAAGAGAGTTATTCTGCTTTAAATTTCTACTGAATGACGCTAGGGCAGGAACCCTAATATATCCAACCTGTCACGTTGTATCAGATGTATTGTAAGTTCTGCGACTTCTAGCTCTAGTTTTTTTCAGTTGTAGCGGTTGGATGTATTCGGGTTCCTGCGCTGGCGTCTTTGAGTAGAAATTTAAAGCAAATGAATTCACTTTTTTATCTTTAATTTTATGATTTGTTAGAACAGTAGCAAAGCAAAAGTAATGCCATTAAAGCTGGCAAAATGCATGCTTTTTGATGACTGACGGTAGAAAAGTTTGGGGACTAAGTATTTATTTGGGTCCTATCAAGTCCTTACTTAAACAGGAATTAAAAAAAAATAATACTTATACAAAGCATCATGCCTAAATTTATCATTCTTTGATGATTAGATTTTTTAAATAAAAAAAATCCTTAAGTGTGTTTTAATTTCACATTGTAAAGATCAAAAGACGTCACCTTACAGCCCTATGGAATCAGAAGCCCAAAATTATAATTCAAAGCATAATTTTTTTAATAAAAAAATCTTCTCAAAATACAAGATGGAGATTACAAAACATGGAAGGCAAGCGAAAGGGTAAAGAGAAAATTAAAAACGAATTATGCCGGCGAACAAGGGAAATACAGTATTGAGTGAAAGGGTGATGTTGAAAAAATTACCTTGTCGAACTAAGGGCTTTTGCAGACTAGGCTTTTAAAACGCTATTTTCGAGTTATATTCTGTTGCCGGACCTAAAACCTAAATATTATAGGATTTTTATTTCGATTGAGAACATGACACTCGTACGTTTTTCTTGAAATATTCACAAAAAAGCGGTGTCGCTGTTTAATTAATTACGTAAAGCAAAGTTCAGATTTTTCGAGTACAAACTATGTATTTAAGTATCTGCATATTTTAATACCCATCTCTAAGGCTCAGTTGTAGTTTCTTAAAACGTAAATTTATAAAAACTAATATCAGAATTTATTCCATTGATTCCATGACACGACGATCTGGTATAAAACAGCTTAGTCTGAAAATGCCTTTAGGCGTGAAAAATTACTACAAAAGGTTGTAAAGCTCGGAGCGACGGCAAAAGAAATGTACGCAAAGATTTTTTCATTTTATTAAAAGGAGTGCATTCGTTGAAAACACTATACTTACGGGTGTCGAACGAAATATTGCATGCTATTTGTTGAAAACAATCTTAACAGTTTAATGCTTGTTCTTAGATTAGGAACTCGTTTCTTGTTTGTCAGATTTTGTAGTAGATAGATAGATAGATAGATAGATTTAGTAGAAAATTTGTGAACTTTTGGCGAAGCATGCGTAGGTGTTTATAAGAGTGCATTAATTTTGCAAGAAAAATGATCAGTCGGGATTTTGAAGTCTTTTATTTTGTTTTTAATAATTATGGAACTTGTGAAAAAAAAGTGAGCAATTTTATGAGTATGTTCTTTGGTATTTGTTGTAATAAAATATTTTTTGAATTTTCAGTAACATAAAGACAGGCTTGAGTCTACACAAAAAAAGGAAACACCAAATCTCCATTTTGTGATCTGTGTCTATAACGGACAAAATAAAACTATAGATTTATCAGGAACCCATAATGTTTTTAAAACAGTATTGGTTCCGTCGTTAATTTAATTTTCTCGTTGGTGTAGTGGCAAAGTTTCTGCCTTACATCCGAGAGGTCCTGGGTTCGAATCCCAGGACGAGCCAAAATTGTTTCTGAGATTTTCTGTCATGAACTTCTCAAAAACAGCTCGGAGTCAGGAAGTTGGCGGTGTTACACCCCCGTGCCTCGGAAAGCTCGTTAAGCCGTTGGTCCTGCGCCTGATCCCTCTCCGGTCATGTCGGATTGCCGTCTCACCGAACTTTGAGAGTGATGGAACAGTGAGTGCACCTGTGTATTGCTCTCACACTTGTGCACTATAATATCTCCTGCGTAGTTGGCTGATCTCTGTTGAGATTGGCCGCCGTGGTCGAAATCTGCTAGGAGAATTATTATTAATTTAATTTTCTACACACTACAGCCCCGGACTTTTTCGGATTGCTTCATTATTTTTGGAATTATTAAAGGACGGACGGATCGCTCCTTACACTGACGGAATAACCCGAGCACTGTGTATAAATTGCATTTAATTCGGTGTATCCTGCAATTTATTGTGTGTTCGTATCATAAATTGCCTGAAAAAGATAAATACCGACTCGTCAATTTCGGTCCCAAATCGGAGGTTAACAAAACTGTAATTACTTTAAAAAATCAACAACTGCACCTTCCCAACTTCCTTACTGCAAGGCATTACCGATTTTTTTTTGACAGCCGATGACAAACAGGAGTGTTATAAATTTGACCCCTGTTATGTTTGTGTGTGTCTATCAGTGGCATCATATCTCCCGAACGGATTGACTATTGATGATTTTTTTTATTCAAAAGATAATTTTATCACGGTGGCTTTTGGCTAAGCCAGGGAAACCCTGGCTTATTCACAAGTTTTTTTAACTGACAAGTAGATTTTGTGCAAATAATTTCAGATGATGTTGAGACAGTCAATTGTATATCTCGGTACAATTTTATCGCAGATGACCTTATAACAGCAACACAAGTGTATTAACACTGTATGCAATATGATGACTGTCTCTAACCTTGATTTGACCTTGACCAACCGAGCCTCCGCAAGAGAACGTCGTTTTCTTCCTTGTATGCTCCGTGAGGCCATTGAAATTAGAAGACACCCTAGTTTTAATAGAGAAGATGGTTGGAAAGTTCCACCAGCTTGACCCTGCCATGCAAGACCTCAAGATACTGTGAGCTCATTTTGTGTAGATAGGAACGTAACTTAATATTTTTGAGTGATACTAGCTTACAATTTTTAAAACTATGTAATGACAACTAACACCTGTGACCACAAACGCTGAAAAGGGTCCGAAACGTAAGATTAATAAATAAAATGTATATAAATCGCGAAATAATCCGTGAAAAAGTGTATCATTACTTTAGTATTCTAGTAATCTAGTATTCGCGTCAACTCAAGAAAGAAATATTAAAATCTGTTTCTAAGTTCTCTCGTCCAAGCCAAATAAAACATACTTATGTTGTAAACCCACTAATAAAGATTAGAAACCAACAAACACAACCTATAACAATATGTAGAGACCATTAAGTACAGTTAGTTCCGACCCTTATTGCTTACATTATAGGGATTACACCCGCAATAATAGCTTTAGGCGTCTAGTGATGTGTCAGTATCGATAGATCGTTGTTATCGATGACAGAGGTGGATTAGTTTACACCAAAATCTATACAATTATTAAGAAATATTACTTTTAAAACTGTGAGCATATCTGTTTAAGAAGGCAAATCTCTAGAACTATTGAACCGATTACAAAAAAAAATATTTAACGTATCTCGAAAACAATTTGAATATTTGGTATTTGCCTCACCTTGAAAATTAAAATTAAACATAAGTAATTTCAACACCCATTACAAAATACCACTATACTGTACTGAAAGTTTAATCATATTCAAAATGCTTATAAAATATGCAAACAAGTAAAAATTTGCATTATGAAAGCATTTATCTGCATTAATCAATAAGTGAATGAAAGCAACAATTATTCGCTTTTTTTCTCCACCTCCACCCTAATCCAAAACAATGAGATTCATTCGGCAACAAACCCAGTTCAATCTACATCAATCTATCGATACTGATCTCATCGACACAGGCACAACACTATTCTACATACCTCTACTCCCCGAGCTGACTTGGCACTGGTACTTGGCGTCGTCTTCCAACGTTACATCCCTGATGTCCAGCGAGTAATCCCCTGGAATAAATGCAATGTCATCATTTACAATCAGGTGGGATCCTTGGCTTTGGACGGCGAGCTTATGTCTTGTACAATTGGAGTTATTAAGTTGACGTCTTTATTTATAAGGCTTAGGCCACACCTGCAGTACACTGTCACCGCGACTTGCGACTGTTAACAATTGAGGCGCGGCAATCGGTTGACACGCTTTCTAAAGGGGATTTTCGGCGACGGGAAGTCGCAGGTGTAGCCTGAGCCTTAATATTTTACTATCAGCAATTGAGACGCGGCGATTGATTTTGATGTGCATGTCAACTAATGTCGCCTCAATCGCTGACAGTCGCGAGTCGTGGCGACAGCATACCGCAGGTGTAACCTGAGCCTTATTTTCCACCGATCATATGAAATACTCGTGCTGATAAAAACAGGGTTCACTACTCTATTCCGAAAATTAAAAAAAAAAACTTATTTTTTCTTCGTTATACTTAGTTATAGGTATTTGTACTAAAATCTATTTCCCTCAAAACATTGAAAGTCGAATTTAAAAAAATACCTTCAAGAGCTCACTCTGCATTTTACGTTGAGAAGTCGGCGTTAAAACGAAGAAACGTTGTAAAGGAATCTTGGAAAAAATTAAGCTGTAACTAAATTGAAATAAGTGCAGTAGGCCCAGAAGAAGTATGTCAGTACTTTTTTTTATTCATTTTATTTTTATGAGTTTGATGTTTTGAATTTTAGGCCAGTCAAGCTCATTGCTCAGACGATGATCAAGAGGTACTAACTTACTACTGAAGTTATCTTCTTTAGATAATATCTTAAGGCATCGTCTAAATCAGTTTATTTCAAGTTCAATAGCTGATTCTTATACTTGTAGTCTAACCGCCGTACTCAGAGACGTCTATTAGTTTTAATACTCCATTAAAATTGGTGGTATCTCTTTCTTTTCCATAAAAACAAAAGAAGACAGAATGATGTTTAATGAAGCATTAAAACTAATAGACGTCTCTGAGTACGGCGGTGAGTCTCTTACACAAAAATACTAACCTCAACACAACTTAGTGTTGAGGTTGGTATTTTTATGCTTCAAGAGGTATTGTAGACATCCATAGACATATCAGTGCATTAATGCACACGAGAGAAGATAGACAAAGTTAAAGTGGTACCGCGTTTGATTCTCTTTCGTAATCAATATATGATTCCTCCAAAATAGACACAGCAACATAGCGCGTATAGTTTCAAATTCATCACTACGGTAAGGTATTGGTTCAGCACCTGATCTCCCTCCGTTCATGTCGGATTGTCATTTCACAGAACTTTGAGAGTGAAAGAAACAGTGAGTGCACTTGTGTATTGCACGCACGCACACTTGTGTCCTATAATATCTGTTGAGATTGACCGCAGTGGTTGAAATCTGCTAGGAGACTATATATTTGTTGGCTCATAGGTTTAAGCGGTGTAGTATAGATGTCAAAATCACGCTTTTCAGAGCATACTGCCAGAGTTTCTACACCTGTGGCCTGTGGTCCAACTTCACGCTGAGATCGTATAGTGCCTTGCGAGTCCAGTATAATAACATCTTCAGGGTCTTGTTACGGCTTCCGCGTTTCTGCAGCGCATCAAACATGTTTGCGGTCGCTGCTGTAGATGACTTTTTTGCAATCATGCGCAAAAAGACACTCTCCATCGTCTCCAGAGTGATAAAAAGCGGGAACGAGATCCTGAAGATGATAGCAAGTAGGATGGATGCACCTATCTTTAGGAGGCACTCTGAGTTGCAGGTATTATTATTATTATTATTATTATATTATTATTATTTTTTATTTAGTTTTAAACTTTTCTCCATCAAAGATGGGTGTCTCCTCTCTGGCGCGGGTCTCAGCCAAGCGTCAGGGGGTGTAAAGCTGTAGAACCGGAGGACAAGAATTTGCGAGTGATGCGACAAGTGTTGAGAATTGTGGCTTTTTGGAGGATGTGTATGACTTTTTGAGGGATATTAAGTATTTCAAGGCTTTGTTTTAGAATCTTGGGAACTACTCCTGTTGACGAGATAACTATGGGAATTATGTGTACAGTTTGCGCGTGCCACTGAGTTTTTAATTGAATTGCTAGGTCATGGTACTTCGCTATTTTTTCAGAAATGGTCGTTTGGATATTGTGAGTATTGGGTATTGCAATGTCTATCAGATATATGGTTTTAAGAGTTTTGTCATGAAGTGTTATGTCTGGTCTATTGTAATGGATTGTTCTGTCTGTTAACAATGTCCTGTCCCAATATAATGTAAATTGTCGGTTTTCAAAAACAGTTAACGGTGAGTATTTGTAGTAAGGTACTTTTTCGGCTACAAATGTGAGTTTGTGTGCAAGATATTGATGGATTATAGAGGCTACTTGATCGTGTCGGTGTTTATAGTCTGTCTGTACCAGTGCCTTACAAGCTCCTGTGATGTGCTGTATAGTTTCCGGTGCACTATTGCAATGTCGGCAAATGTCATTCTGTAGCTCTTTAGTGATGTGTTTCCTGTAATTCCTCGTTGCAATTATCTGGTCCTGTATAGCCAGCAAAAATGCTTCGGTTTCAGGGAACAGCTCACCTCTTAGAAGCCATTGGTTCGACGCGTCCATGTCGACAAAATTTTGGCAGAGGTCAGCTCGGTGCCTTCCGTGAAGCGCTTTCTGCGACCATTCTTCAGTTTTCTTACTGTTCTCCGTTATGGTTTCGTTTTTCTGTGTGTTTGTATCGTGTAGGTTTAGGGGTGTCAGTTTATTATCAGAGAGTGATGCGCATCTATGTAGAGAAGAGTCTATTGATTTGTTGTGAAAGTATTGTCTGAGTGATGTTATTTGTTTGTTGTGTAAGTTAATTATGTCTATTAACCCTCTGCCTCCTTCTTTGCGGGGTAGAGTAAGCCGCTGAATGCAGGATTTCGGATGGTGTTTCCTGTGCTGTGTTAGTTGCGTATTAATAAGTCTTTGCAATGATTTTAAATCAGACTGTGACCAGTTTATTATTCCAAAAGAGTATGTCAAGATTGGTATAGCAAAGGCGTTAATAGCTTTGATAGTATTTTTAGAGTTTAATTGTGTTCGGAGAATCATCTTCAATCTGTGTTTGAATTTCTGTCTCAATAAAGTTTTAGTGTGTTTTTGGTGTATTTGGCGAGATTGATGGAAACCAAGATACTTATATGTAGAGTGTTCATCCATAGGCGTGATTTCTTCTCCAGTTTTGAGTGGATAGCTCTTGTTTTGTATTTTACCTTTTTGTACAGAATTTATTTTACATTTGTCAACTCCAAACTCCATACCAATGTCTTGTGAGAACTGTTCAGTGATATCAGCTAGTTGAAATAATTCTTCTGTAGTCGATGCATACAGCTTTATGTCATCCATGTACATGAGGTGCGATAGTATATGTTGGTCGTTATTTTGTTTTAGTTTATATCCTACTTGTGTTTTGTTAAGTAAAAGAGAGAGCGGGTTCAAAGCCAGACAAAACCATAATGGGCTTAGAGCGTCACCCTGGAAAATTCCGCGTTGAATGTGGATTGGTTCTGTAGTTATGGTTGTGTTCCTATCGTGTTTGATTTTAAGTACAGTTTCCCAATTTGGCATTAACGATCTTAAAAAATTGATAATGGTCGGATGTATTTTGTATTCATGTAGTACACGGAGTAGCCAGCTATGTGGAACGGAGTCAAATGCTTTTCGGTAGTCAATGAACATTGTCTGTATATTTTTATGCTTTCTGAATGCCTCCCTCATGACTATTGAATCTATTGTGAGTTGTTCTTTGCATCCTTGGCTGAATTTCCTGCAACCTTTTTGTTCCTCTGCGAGGATTTTGTTTGTAGTTAAATGTTGGTATATAGTTTCTGAAATGCAAGCTGTTATTATTTTATATATGGTTTGTAAACAGGTAATTGGTCGGTATTTTGCGGGATTAATTGTGTCGTTATCTTTTGGTATCATATAAGTAATACCTTGAGTTATGTACTTTGGAATCGTGTTAGGGGATTGAATGAAATTGTTTATATTGTTGTGCAAGTATGGGTGAGTGCATGTGAATTTCTTGTACCAGAAGTTATGGATATGGTCTGTTCCAGGGGTTTTCCAGTTATGTAGGTGAAAAACTACTTGCAAAAACGTCTCGGCTGATATATGTTCGAACTTCATATCACTAACTTCAGGTGTTGCAGATGTATTTGTGACTTCTTGTAGCCACGTAGCGTTATTATTATGTTCGATTGGATTCTGCCATATATCAGCCCAGAATTTATGCATCGCTTCTGGTGAAGGCAATCCTGGTCTATGTTGAGAAGATTGGGTCTTCGTGTCTGAGAGATTGCGGTAAAACTGTCTTTCATTTTTGTAAAAGTTTGCATTTTGCTCTTTCCTTTTAGTGCATGTGAGGTATCGCTTAAGGCGGCTAGAGGTGACATTTAGCTTCTGTTTTAAAGTATCGAGGAACTGTTCCAGTGTTGTATTCGGTAATTCATACGTAGCATGTACTTTAAATTTATTTTTATTATTATTATTATATTATCAAGAATAACTCTATTGATTGCATCGTTTTTAATGCATCTTGAAGGACTGATTCTACTTTAGCCACCTACCTTACGGTCTCTCTGAAGTGGTCTGACACAAAAAAGGTCTGAAGATAATGACGGAATTAATTAGGCAAGAGAGAAACAGCGGACGTAAGGATTTTGTCGAAGTATATCTCAATGGAAGTTATGAATGCGTTTTTGCGTAAGAGGGGTTAAGTGGCTCAAACATTTGGAACGTAAAAAGTAATATTAGTAAGTGTATAAATGGTTTCCTTTAAGGAAATCGATCTTATAAAATGAAGAGATTGCCTTCATTTTGGTAAGGAGATTTTTATATAAAATTACTCCGGACAATGTTTTGACATTTTATGATGGTTTATTATTTAACGCATTGAAGCTACTAAGGTATATTAGAAATAAATAAATATTTCACAACAATCACACCAATTCTCTAGTCCCAAAGTAAGCTACGAGGCTTGTGTTATGGGTACTAGATAACGGATATACATACTTAAATACTTTTTTTTTATAAAATAAATACATATTATAAATAGAAAAACACCCAGACCAGTACAACACACACATGTTCATGCACACTTATGCTTGTACTGTGCGGGAATCGAACCCGCGACCCTTGGTTTAGAAGTCCGACATGCGGACCACTGCACCAAGCGGTCGTCAGAAGAAGATCAATAAATAAATTTAGTGCAAGTCTTTCTCATTTTTATTTATTCAACATACCAATTACCTAGCCCCAAACTAAGCGTTAACTTGTGCTATTGTGACTGGGATAACGGATAGAAATACTTATATACGTTTATAAACACCCATGAATCAAGTACGAATGCATGTGCTCATCACACAAGCATTTGCCCCTAGCAGTATTCGAACCCGCAACAGCCGGTTTTGCAGTATGCAGGTCAGACCCTAGACCAAAGCTGTCGTAATATTGGGTTCTGCTTATGTCAATTTCACGAGATTTGATACTTTTTTTAATTTATTTCCGATACTTAGTGTTAAAAGCTCGCCTATCGCCGCGACTCGCGACTGTTAACAATTGAGGCGCTGCAATCGGTTGACACGTTGTCTAAAACAAGTCTCGGTGACAGAGAGTCGCAGATGTGGCCCGAGCCTTAATAAAATAAAATAAATATACAACAACATCACATACATTGATTTGACTCCGTGATAAGTAGCTTGAGTACTTGTGTTATAGAATATCAGAATAAACAATGGTATAGCAAAAAATATATACATAAAATATATAACATTAAAATTTTACTTTGTCTCGGTATCCATGTCCTAAGAAATAATATCTTTAAATATCAACATCCTACACCTGTGATTCGGCTTATAATGTAGGGTTAAAGATCAGGCCACACCTGCGGCATATTTCTTCTCGTTTTGTGACTGTCGCGCGGCGATTGGTTTGAGGCAAAAGAATTCAAAATAAGCTTACCTTCTTCGTCGCTCCCGATCATCTTATACCGGTCGTAGCCGCTCAGTTCCCTGTGCAGGCCTAATCCGAAATCGTCCTTCGTCCACTGAAGTTGACCTGCTTTGTTCTCCACTCTACACGGTAACGTCACGCGTGAGCCGACCACGGCCGTCTGTGGAGGAAAAATGACAGTTTGTCAATCACTTTTAAATTTCGCGTCGCATATTTTCAAGTTCTTCGTGTTACTAATGTACACTTTGGAAATTATTAGTATATTATAGTTTTGGTGGGCTTTTTTAGAGCGGAGCAGTGTCCAGCAACGTCACCCTGCCCCCCGGCAATGGTGACGTTGAGTAAAGCATTTCTTACCGCGTCAGAAAAAAAAAGTCGATCGGTCGACGCCTAATCTACACTAATATCATAAAATAAGTACAGGAAAGATTTGAGTGTCTGAGGTTTTCTGGCATGTATTTCTCAAAAACAGCTCGGATTCAGGAAGTTGGCGGTGTTACACCCCCGTGCCTCGGAAAGCACGTTTAGCCGTTGGTCCTGCGCCTGATCTCTCTCCGGTCATGTCGGATTGCCGTCTCACCGAAATTTGAGAGTGATGGAACAGTGAGTGCACCTGTGTATTGCGCTCACACTTGTGCACTATAATATCTCCTGCGTAGTTGGCTGATCTCTGTTGAGATTGGCCGCCGTGGTCGAAATCGGCCAGGAGGACTATTAATTGTCAAAAGTCTATATCATTTATTCAGGATAAGACTTATTTATGCCATTTGTGATTATTTCATAGTGATAATCCGTAAAAAGTGCATCATTTTGATATACTTGTTTTTGAAGCAAACTATATACTCGTATCTAGAGGTGCTTATGGCGCAGTGGTTGCAGCTCTTTGGTAGTGATACCCCAAGTTAAGCAACTAAGGCGCGGTCTTGTTTGGGATGGGTGACTATTCTGACCATTTAAGTGACGACTATTTACAAGCATCTCCGTGCTCCGGAAGGCACGTTAAGCTGTTGGTCCCGGTTAATATCTACAGATATTAATCTGTCGATATTAACCGGGACCAACAGCTTAACGTCGTTAAGCCCGTTGTTAGGCCCTCGGGCGGCTTAATAACATCTGACAGTAAGGTTGGTCACTTACCTTGCAAACACCCGCGTGGTGGAGTATGGCTTAGACCACCTCATAGTTGAGATGAGGCCTGTGCCCAGCAGTGGGACGTATATAGGCTGATGAGATGAGATATATCCAGTCCATTTAAACAAACTACCGGAACAATTCAGTTATTAAACATTCTAAAGCACCTTTACCTAATTATTCAGTTTAACCACGCTTAGTTGAACTAAATCTGCAATGTTTTAGGATTAAACCGACATGAATAATGCATCAGGCAATTGATTTACTGGTCAAAATTCACGTGCGTTTTAAGCATCACTTTCCAATAATCCATCATTCAGGGATTATTTTCCAATGTCGATTAATTTTAAAATTTCATTTATCAGTGCTTTAATCCCGACAAATATTATACCAATTTCATAATTAGCTATGGTAGGTACTCTATCAACCACTTTAATGAAAGCCTCAACTCAATTGCATTGCAATTTTATACTTGAACCGAACTGTGGGAGTGATGGAACAGTGAGTGCACCTGTGTATTGCGCTCACACTTGTGCACTATAATATTTATTGTGTAGTTGGCTGATCTCTGTTGAGATTGGCCGCCGTGGTCGAAATCGACCAGGAGGACTATTATTATACACAAAATACCTGACCATTTGCTAACGACAAATTAATAGTAAAGCGGCTTAAGCCCAAATAACGCTTTTATAGAGCTATTAAGCTACCTTATTACTTCCTTACAGACACAGTGCCGCGAACAGCAATAAAATAAAATAATAAGTTATTATTGTAAAAGGCTACAGCCTCTGAATACCTTTGTGAAATAGTACAGGTCGTTAAATTGCCCATTCTAGTTGCTAACTAGTTCTATTGTGGAAAGTTGCGGCAGATATACGGCATTAGAAGTTATTTCGTGTGCAGTATAGTTTTAGTTCAGCTGGTAAAATGAAGATTTATAGATTTGATTCGAACAATATTTGTTAAGATAACGTTATTATGTTGAAAAATATCGAGAAATGAAAAAAAAACCAATCGACGGCGTGCACTTGCGTATCTTAGAAAAAACATTTTTTGCTGTGTGATTGTAGGTACAATGAATTTTCAAAGATCTTTTCAAGAATCTTACAACGTTTGGGAATCGAACTCACTATTTTCTTAGTCCGTAGCGCAGACCACTGTATCAAAGTGATCATAAAAATTAAATGTAAATTTAAAATAATTTGCTTGTCGTGCAATTGGGTTTGGGATATAAGTGTAATTTTTGTACCAAAAACATATAATGAAATAGTTAGTTAGGTAATAAAATAGAAATTACCTGATCCTGCGGTTCCATAGCAAACTTCTGTTCATGATAACCACCACACTGTTCCACAACACTAACTAACACTAAAACACTAATCACAACACTATGAGTCCGTAGCAGCAAGAACAATGGCTTAACCCCTCTACTGGTCACTTTTAGTCTTAAGTCCGTCATGGCGCGGTTGACAGTGCACTGCACTATCCAACCATAGGTAACGAATATACCCAAACTATTTTTAACGTTCACATTTTGTCCGGATATTTAGTTTCCCCCACGAGGAAGACCGTCGCTATTTTAGGGTTAGGAAGGAACTCCGGCGCCATATTATTCTTGGTGAGATGATGTATAGGTGGTGATGCTTGATTTATTTCCTTTCCCGATCTGTAACAAGGGAGGATCGATTAGTATTTGAAGATGGAACGGACGTATTTATTTTTGAATGGCACGCTTTTGGAACATTTGTCTGCGCGTACTATTTACGAAATGAAAAAAAAAACATTTTTTTTAAATGATTATTATAATTTTTTGGTATGGTGTGGTGTTCACACCTTCAATACTTTAATGGGGACGTACTTATTAGATTTCTTAGTTATATTTGACGTGCAAAAATTCTGAAAATAGTTTTACTGCCTCCAATCCTCAGCGGGCAAGTTTCTAATAACAATGTTTGTGTTTTATATTGTTCAACAAAAAAAACAGGCCGTTCCGCCATGTTTTCTAAACTGCGGAATACAAACTATTGTCATAAAATAAATACTTTGTTATAACCTGCAGTTTAGTACAGACTTAGTTTTCTAAGTATAATACAGTTTGAAATAAACGTAGTTTATTCTTTTTGTCTAGAGAAGTTCGAAAGTTATACGGCTAGAGAAATATGGACTAGATAATTTTAACTAGAGAAAGAGAAGAATATTTCTAAATAAAAATAATTTTCTTTAGAAGAGCTTATGCTGATATTAAATTCTGTTTTATCTGCCTTCAAAAGGCGCATTCTTTTTATTAGGTCGGAGGTATTATAATTTTTTAATTTAAGGTTAAATCTATAATTAGTTTCAGAAAAAAAAGATTATATCATACATTATTGAACCACCATCAAAACTGTAACAAGTTATAATTTTTGTGTACGAAAAAGTCATTCAAAATATCTATGACACTTTAATGTCCACTAAAATAGACAAATCAATTTCATGGAAATATCATTTGAATATGTATTGTAGGCCGGCCAAAAACTAATTTAAAATACTACACCAAATAGATTAAAGATTAACATAACAATCCAAATCTTACGATTCGTAGCCAACACATTAAAAACAAGTTTAATTATACAGGCTGTAGTTTTAGTCAATTGCCATATTAAATTCTAGCTTCGGTCCGCCCGCGTGGAATTCGGTTCTCATACATATTAAGCATAATCAGGTTAAAAATTATTTATTTCCCACAAGAATCGTATGATTCTTGTGGAAGAATGAAGATTTGTATGTATCTCACATAAGTGAATTGTATAATTCACTTATTTGAGATACATAAATATTAAGTGATAGCAAAAAACACAACGAGCAAACTTAGCATAGTACAATATTATTAAAAAATAGGGTATTTCTAAACCTAAAAGTAGCGGTCAGTGTCCGGCTATTTAAGTGCGCGCTATAATACATGTATAAACCTTTCTTTTGAATCACTCTATCTATTAAACGACCTGCATCAATATCCGTTCAGTAGTTTTAAAGATCTAAGCATACATACATGCAAACATGGGACAGGCGCGGGAAGTACACTATGTAGTGAGTGAAGGTAAAAACTATCACAAATATTTTATATGTGATAGTTTTTTATATTCTACTACGCGTTTATAAGAAATTAGTTTAAATAAAAAAAAACGAATAACCATGAATTTTATTTTATTTTATTTCATTATAATTTTGTTTTGAAAACAGTCTGTATTCTTCCGGTGAAATGTTAAATACTTTTTAATGAGTAATAATACTGGATTAGCTTTAAAAGGGTTTGAGAAGAAAAATATGGTTTCCTGTCTCTATGGAACCTCATATCCCAAGACTACCAGTTTTGAGATCTTAATATGAAGTTATATAATGTTTCGTACCCTACTATTTATTTATTTATTATTTTCTTGATATCATATTTTGCGACTAGTTACTTGATTACAATTACAGGAAAATTGTGTTGTTGTGGTAACCCTACGAAATTAATACGAACTAAGATCTCTTCGTCATTGGTAAAGAAATTCTCAAGTAGATTTTACAAGATTTTATTTAATTTCACCTGTCCCATCGTGTGTCTGTATTTAAGTCTTGCACAATGTCGTATAAATGCTGGTTGAAAAAAAAATGTTTATATAAACAAAAAAAGTTTTAGGCTATTGCATAGCTTCTATGCAATAGCCTAAAGCCGTGCTCAAAGCCCGCGGCTTTGAGCACGGCGACTGAATCAAGAAATTCCGTAACGAAAAAAACCTAACACATCGTCTAACGTTTCAGTTCGGCAGACTTCGGCACTGTGTTTGTGTGCGTGCAACTAGGCGTATGCGTGTAGTCTTGCAATAGCTGTACCGCGGCAGTCCCCTGAGTGCCACACGTCTTTTTTTTAAATCAACCAACGTTTATGTTGTATACAACCAAATCACAAGCTTGTATACCGCTCTTACCGGTTCAATGATCCCATGATAAAACTTATCAGAAACTTTTAATACTCATCAATTAGTGAAGCACTCGAGTACACAAAGCCGAAAGGTTACCATTTTATACCGTCTATAGTTAGTTAAGTACATTAGTCGATAAGGAATTAAAGAGTTCAAAAGTATCGATTAGATAACAACAGAAATAACATGGGTTTCTTGATTGGTTTAAATCAAAGCGAGGTTTTGGATCTTTTTTTATTTTTTAACATAAAATCAAGACGGCAATTTATATAGTTAAAATGTTAGACTGAATGTAAATTATAATAATAATGTTAATTTTGACATTGTCAAAATTTAATAGTACCTTTTCTTTAAAAAAAATAATTAGTAGATTGATAACTCTTTATAGCACAGCACACCTATAAAATACAAAATTCATCATATACAGAAGGTGGTATCGCTAAGAGCGATCTCTTCCGGACAACCTTCGGTTTGAAAAAACTCTTAATCCATATCTTCCAACCAACTAAAAACCAATCGACGGCCAAAGTCACCAAAAATTCTACTTAACTATGGTTATTTAAGTAACAGACACAATGCACTCTCCCGTTTCAAACACAGCACAAGACTGTCTATATTCGGTGCTGTATTATCCAGGGCTATTTTAAACCGACCCCTAGTAAGTCTGACTCAGTTGAAACATTTGGAACTTTGGAAAGATCTGTATGCGATGCGACTGGGTTATATTTAGTAAGTAAAAATTTTAAGACTTTTGTGATACAATAGACTTGTTTCCACTACGAAAGAAATATTCAATAACTGAATTTCTATAAAATAATTAATAATTTAAAATAACCTTTCATTAATATTTTAGTTACTATTATATGATTTTTAATCGAAGTTCAATCGAGAAATAGTCACTCAGTCGGCATTGCACGCGATGACGTCAAATAAGTGTGTTATTCCCATACAAACTCTATGGAGAAAAGCTTTTTGACGGTTGATAAAAAGTACGTCAACGATTTGTGGTGTCAACTACCTTTTTTTTTTTTTTTTTAACGTCAGGAAATGTCAATTACGCACCGTACCCCTCCGTCGGACCGGAGGGGCGTGTGTGGAACTCCCCCGTCTTCGGGTATACCCACTAAAACCTGACGAAGCCCGCTGCGTGTGGCTGTGACAGCAGGGGCCGCGGTGTCTCAACAGTCCCGCGACCCTTGCCAGCAGCAACGTCCGCCCTCTAAGCAGGAGGGCGGATCTCCACGGAGTGGGGTGAGGAGATCTCATCCCAAATAAAATTATTCAATTGAAAGAATTTTACCGAACATAAAAACCAATTTCAGTTCCTACATAACAGACTTTCTGGGCTTTTAAAGATTAAATGTTGATTAGTTTAAAATGACACGCACCAAACCCAATCATTATTCACCTTTTTCGTGGTCGGTTAAAAGCAATGACTAATATCAGTTTATAGACACTAAAAGAGTCATAGACGAGGAACGCTCTTCACATCCGGTGTGATTTAAAAAAAAGAACCTGTATGCCCAAATTTAAATTTGGAATCCTGTTTAAGCGTCGATATAACGGTCACATAAAAAGTCACTAGGAAGTAAGGACGCAATAGTTAGCAAGCTAATGAATATTCGTCGACTTTTTCTGTGTATTTTTGTTGTTGATGACCCATTAATAGGTAGGGAGAACTGACCAGTTCTATAATTGCCTTAAGGCATACTTCAATTATACTTCACTTTGACGACCACTTTGGTGTACTGGTCAAGAAGTTGACTATTAACCAAGAAGAGGTCGCGGGTTTGATCCCCGCACTTTACAAACATTTGTGTGCATGAACATGATTGTTTGTGCTAGTCTGGGTGTTATGTGTATTTATTTAAGTTTATTTGTAAATACCACTGTTGATTATGATATCTGTAACACAAGTGCTTAAGCTGCTTACCACGGAGTCAGATCAATGTATGTGATGTTGTTGTATATTTATTAAATTATTATTATTATAAGAAGTCGGAAGACTAAAGCATCCAAATTTACCACAAAATATGCTAGACAAAACTTTAGCCAAAACAAAATTCAATCTGAAATTCAACCGACTATTTTGAATCACCAAGCAGCCGAAATCGAAAGCCAGTAGCGTGGTTGTAATTAAAAAAAATCAATAAACTCCTACCAACGCCCAAACACTAGCGTACGGTAAGCAATTAGGGTAACTACCTTCTGTCTGCGAGGAAAAATGGATTTGTAGAAAAGTTTTGCACAATTTCAGTCGGCTGGAACTCGGTATTTGGTTATGATAAAGGCTTTGGCGTACTGCTAGCGCCATAGAAGCACAACGTAAAAACTGACTTTCCACGCGAACAGCAGACATTGAAATGAGACAATTTTTACGGAATCTTTCACGATTATAATAAAAAAGTAAAAATTAAGTAATTTTTTCCGTAAAAAGTGTCTCACTTTAATGTTTGCTGTTCGCGGAAACCGAAGAAACAAATAACTAACTTTCCAGTTAAAAAAACCCGAATGAGCCAGAAATACCGCTGATAAGCTTCAACGGCTTAACAGATTTTGACTATTTATAGCTCAAAATCACCGTGATTAAATTGTCTTTCGAATAAAAAAACCGCATTGAAATCGGTCCATCCGTTCGGGAGCTACGATGCCGCAGACGGACACACAATAACACATCCACAGAAACAGACTTATTCGTTAGAGGTAAAAAAATATTTGCAGCTGGAACAAAAGGGTTTACGCAATAAAGAAAAAAAGCTGTATTACGATTTGGTTTGAGCAATCAAAAGATGAAGTCAGTCTAAAAAAATATGTACACTGACCAGCTCGTCACGGTAAGCACTGCGGTAACTTATACGCTTGTGATACGGGCGATTTTGCAACAAAAATGGGTTGCCTGATGTGTTGACCACTGTACATTACAAATTGAATGGGAAAATTGGTTCGCATGCAATAAAAATACATACACATGAATGTCTACATTTTAATGCATGTAATGAAACAAATGAAATAGTCCTTCTGGCCAATTTCGACCACGGCGGTCAATCTCAACAGAGATCAGCCAACTACGCAAGAGATATTACCGGAGAGAGATCAGGCGCAGGACGAACGGCTTAACATGCTTTTCGAGGCACGGGGTGTATTTAACACCGCCAACTTCCCGACTACGAGCTGTTTATTTTTTTGAGAAATTCATGACAGAAAATCAGACAGAAACAATTTTGGTACTGGCCAAACAAATGTACTAACATAGTGACCCAATCATATAAGCTACCGTTTTCAAGACGAAAACCAAAAAACACAGGACCTTGTAAGCGAATGTATAACGCATGTATTCCAAATGCCGTCAACCGAAGTAGACCGTCTGACATACAAATAAGATTGACGACAACGATTAAATCAAATGTGTCAATAATTGGTGACATTATCAGCCACTAGTCTTTGGTTCATTTATTTTGATTATATTATTATTGTCATGAGAACTGTATTACACAACTTTTGAATGACAGTACCTATCGAAAGCCGACATATGTCTTCAATTTGATTTATCTTGAAGTGTCGTGGATAAAATTGAGACATGTCAATCAGGATGTGAGGTTGAGTGAGAGGAATGGAGATAACGTAATGATTAAATGATTGAAACACATGACAGATGTATAAATGTTTGCTCGGTCGTGTGGTGACATCTCCATACCTCAGTGGTTCCCACAGAAAACCAAAGCACCGAGGCTTGCCGTGGCAATAATTCTGAGTGGGGACCACAGGTGGGGACCAATTTGGCCATAATATTACTTTTTTTTTTGTTTTGCTAGCTTCTAGTTTTATGTTTCATCATAATTTTAATGTAATATATGCCAAATATTTTATTTCTTTCTTTCTCTAAGCGTTATTTTTAGATTTCACGTCTTCTGCAGAGTTTTGTGTTCGAATAACAACTTACTGCTGATGGTCAAAATTATATTATAGAGTTATTAATGTTTCGTATTTTATAGTAAAACCTACGTAGATATCTTATGAGAACCCCATAAGGCGCTGTCTTATATGATTAACAATAAGACTACCTCATTACTAACCCTAAATTATACAATTTTTATTGAAATGACAAAAGTGCTACAGATGTCTTATCTGCCCAGCCAGTGCCCCAGTGATTGAGGAATTCTCAAGTAAAGGAGCCTTCAGCCTAATCGATACTCTGCATCAGGTGTGATAAAGGCTAAAAAATAATCCGTTGCGTATAAACTGGTGTAGACCAAGAGCAATTTTCAAGATAACCAAATATTAACTCGACGGATCTGAACGGAGACTAACCTGATTGCACCCACAAAAAGTGTTTCGGGAACCGTTTAAAAAGCAAACCATGGGTTATTATTGAAAACAATTTCTCCAAAATCTCTCAACCCGTCATGAACTTTCGTGACTTTTTGTCGGCAAACACTAATTCTTGTTATACTGACGTGTTCCTAATATATGATTACGGCTAACACAAACATGGCTCTCCAAAGAAACCCGAAGCATATAATTATGTGATATGAACAATATGAGTGAGGTTGTTAAGTCCAATTTAATACAATTACAAACTTTGGGCGATTCGTCTTGTTAAGGTTTGTTTAATCGGCTTCACATACGAACACTGTAATGAGTGGAAGAAGTATCATTTTTGGAATTAATTACTTCCGATTTTGTACATAAATATGGGATACCTAGTAACCAATAATCAAAACACTTAATTTAGGAGATTTCAACGAATATTTTGTGGATGTTGAAAACAGCATTTGTGTGGAGCCGAATCTAATAGATTATTATGATCTTTTTTTTTGTTTCGGTGACTGGGTTCATGAAACCTATCTTAAGCCAATTTTCATTCCGTTTTTTCATGCTTGAAGCATTATGAGTGGCACTTCATACTGGTGGCACGTCCTAAAAATAAAAGTACTGATTAAGTTTATTCCGAGTCTTTACTGGTTTTAGTGCTTGAGAAACCGACGGTGACTTGGTTTTTAATATATTGCGGATTTTATCACGCGGGATTATCGCGCATACGCAACACCCGAATAATATGTCCTTTTTGTAGAAGTATTTATTGTTTTTCGTGGAATACCTACGCACACGGGACGCGGTGTGTGATACGTGGCAATAGCCAATAGTCATATGCGGGCCAATCCCGCGTGCGTGGTGAAATAAGCACGATATTAGAAACACCCTTATAGTTTAAAAAAAACAACCTGTACTGACTGAACTTACAACTTAGATATGCCAAAGTCAAAAACTTTGGTTCCAAAACTAATGCAGATCATCAGACTCAGTCACTTTTTTGGCCAAAAAAGTTGTTTATTAAACATCTGAGGCAACAGGTTTTTTGTAGCCTGGCAATCCCAACGTCCTTTTTTACTTTTTTTCATCCAATCCTTCTGGGAACGGATGTATCAAGCATCCGTTTAATCGATGATATAGGGTTGTCAACGTTGTGTTTATTTATTAATGCTATTCATCATTTTTGAACTTTGGCGTTGCATTTAAATGGATTGCAACCTTTTTGACTACCATCTGTGTAATCTGATTAAAACTTCAATATTTTTTTTAAAGTGGGGCAATATACCTATTTATAAATATAAGTAAATATTTCTTAACAATCACACCAATTCTCTAGTCCCAAAGTAAGCTACGAGGCTTGTGTTATGGGTACTAGACAACGGATAAACATACTTAAATACTTTTTTTTGTAAATAAATACATATTACGAGTATACATAGAAAACAACTATTGGCCACCTATGGCTATTAACACTGTAGTTAAATAAGATTAGTGCTCTGCTTTTGTACTCTAACGGACATGGTGTCGTTTTGGTACAAGTACATTAGAACTTCGATGTACCTGTAGTCTATTTGGCACCTCTGGAGAAGCTGCAGGACGGCACAGGTCTCAATCGAATTGCAATCTTTTTCTTAAATCACGAACGTAAAGCAAAATAACATATTTTACTCCTCAGTCTTCCGTATAACTTGCCGCAGCGTATGGACATGGTTCACGGTGCCATATGTATTTTGGGACTTAACTTTTCCAGGAGGTTGGAAGTCGTCAAACCTGCGCCCGAAACGATTCGGAATGACTCTCGAAAACAACTTGTAGATGTTATGGCTCAGAAGCGAGATCGGTCTGTAGTTTTTCACCCTTTTTGAAAAGCAGCATCAGATTCTCTGCCTCAACCTTTGGCGTTTTGCCCTAGAGGTTGACAGAATTTAAAAGCTTTTGAAGGACTTAAAGCATCGGCTTTCCGCCAGATCTCAGAAGTTCTGTGGTGATTCCGTCGTCACCCGCCACTGCCTTGTTGTTTTAAGCTGCTTAAGAGCCATTCTAGTCTCGTACAGGCTGACGTCCGAGATATCTTTAGCTTTGCTTTCATCAGGTGTTTGCGTGGAGCACAGTTGTCTTATCATCTTGTAACTAACTGCCTCGTTGGTGTAGTGGCAAAGTTTCTGCCTTACATCCGAGAGGTCCTGGGTTCGAATCCCAGGTCGAGCCGAAATTGTTTCTGAGATTTTCTGTCATGAATTTCTCAAAAACAGCTCGGAGTCGGGAAGTTGGCGGTGTTACACCCCCGTGCCTCGGAAAGCACGTTTAGCCGTTGGTCCTACGCCTGATCTCTGTCATGTCGGATTGCCGTCTCACCAAACTTTGAGAGTGATGGAACAGTGAGTGCACCTGTGTATTGCACTCACACTTGTGCACTATAATATCTCCTGCGTAGTTGGCTGATCTCTGTTGAGATTGGCCGCCGCGGTCGAAATCGGCCAGGAGGACTATTATCATATTGTAACTTGTAGGTATGAGTATACAGGAGACTCTCGAGAAACTAATCCGATCTTCGGTAGAACCTACGTTTTTAACGTGGCTAATTTGAAAACTATGTATTAAATATTATTTATTTTTCTGCCTGCTGGTTGATTATTTAGTTACTAATTATGAAATCAACCGCAAATATTATACTTGCAACAATGTTATAGGCGATCGTACATCGCTCTTATCCCAAAGTAAGTAGCTTAAGCACTAATTAGTGTCATGGATATTAGAAACAACTAAGGAACCACAAACACCTTGACCCGCGACATCATAGGAAATTGATTTTTAGTCTCCGTCCGGTGATCGAACCCGGGACCTGAGAAATGTCGGCACCTTGATGGAATCAGATAAAGAGTAAATTTTATACTCTGAATTCATCGCTGAAATGATAGTGCAGTTCTGTTTTTAACGAAAGCGACTTATAAATAAATAATTCCTCATTTTTGCTCGAGTTTAAAATTTATTTTGTGACACAAAGACCGAACACGGAATAGCTATTTCAAACTTACGTTGCGGATATACATGAGGGTGTAGTAAGTGTTTATAATAATAAATTTCAGTGTTTTGTGTTAACCGTTGGCTGCTAACCCTACCTCTAAGTGTACACCCAATACAAGAAGTTCTTTATAACCTGTCAGTCGAGTATATGCAAATTTCGCATTTACCTCAAGAGCTTAGTGCTCAAAATCGCATACTTTAGATCGATAAGCATCGGTGTACAGTTCATAAACATTTTACCTTTAATGTCTACTCTGACAGTAACTTAGAAAGGTAGCCCTTAAAGTAATAACTATATGGGTGAATTTGGCTTGTCCTCGGCCATATGTAGTACTTGAAATCGGATATGTTTAAAAGCTGATTTTATTACTATCATCGTATTTATTTCTTTATCTCGTTAAAGGAAACAGTTGCTTTCCGTTTGATGGTGAAGTTAAAACGAATTGTTATTTTGAATGTTTTCTGGAAACGTTAAAAGCGTCGAATATTTGTGTTCACCTTAATAAAAGTTAAATAAAATATATTTGAAATTTTATTGTTATACTTTTAATGTTACGCTTAACCCTACCCATAAATAATGAAAGTTTATAAAAAGTAGCGTCAAAATCATCAATATACAAAACCTATTTTACCAACAAAAGACACAATCTTTTCATTTTAAATCAATCATATCAATATCACTTTCATAACCCTTCCACTGTTTAACGAAAATGAAATGAAAAAAAAAAGTTTTCTAAAAAAATGTGTCGGTCCCAAAAGGCGCTTCTTTGTCAATACGAACTCGGTGTGGCGTTTTAGTCTTGTTTTTTTTTTTGCTGGCGGCGCAAAGCCGAAGGTAATTTGCCTAGATTAGTTCCAGTCTATGTTCATATTGCATTCACTTGTTAAAGTGTGTCGCAACAATCGATATACAGTTGGAGCAATTGGGTTTTTTTATTGTAAAAAAGAGTTTTACCGAAGTAGTATTTAACGTCAGTAATTCTTGCACTAATAAAACTTAGGTTCTTATGCTATTGACAGTAATAAACTTTGAAATGGATAATGCCCTAATTAAGGCATAAAAGCTCCCAAATGTTTTTTTTTATTCTTTTATTTAATAAGGGACTTTTACATAAAAGTACGTCAGCCCCATCATAACCTAACAAAATATACACAAAAGAGTTTCCCAAATGTTATAACAATGACATGGAGATGTTATAAAGATAAATAAAACAAAAGAATATTACTGTTCATTTTTTACATTTATAGTGGACGACATGTGTTTGTTAAATAAAAAAATTGTTTTATTATTTCAAGTTTTCGCTGAATTTGATAACCGATTTTCTCACATAAATTAACATTCACTTACAGGGAAGGTCTTCGCATCCCTACAAGTAATTGCGAAGAAACGTGTCGAAATGTTGATAAAGCGATGTCCTAACGGTGGGTCGGGAAATTTCATTAGGCGAGGTCAATTTTGACATAGCCTTTTTAGGGTTGACAGATGAAAGTGCCCGTTTTGTGTACTGGCTGGCCTTTTTCCTTTTATTTAGGTGCTCTGTTGATTTTGGGCGGGGTCATAAAGACCTGTATCGATTTCATTTGACAGTGTTATTTCGGTGCAAAATATGAAGGGTTGATTAAGAGTTAAAAAGTGAGTTATCAACGAACAAGCAAAATAGCTTTGTAGCAGTTTTTCATTTTTTTAAATACCTAGCAGTTTAGTAACACGTAAATAAACAGTTCAAACGAAATAATTTTTGACCGATAAATAAGACCGGGTTCCCACTATGCCGGATCTCCCAGTCCGGTAATATTGCCGGAAGGCTTAGTGGCTGTACAAATTGTATGAAGCTATTCACATTATTGCAGGTCCGGCATTTTCGCCGAGCCCAGCATTTTTACCAAGCGTTTCTGTTTGGTAACGTTGGATTATTACTGAGGTGCTTGTGGGATCAGGTGTAGTATACAAAAACATCACATACGTTGATCTGACCCCGTGGTAAGTAGCTTAAGCACTTGTGTCACAGCTATCAGAATCAATAGTGGTATTAAAATAAATACCATATAACACCCAGGCCAGTACAAACAGACATGTTTATGTACACAAATATTTGTACAGTGCGGGAATCAAACCCGCAACCTCCTAATGTGAACACTCCGTCCAGTGTCCGGTATCCGACAGATCTGCCCGTCCGGCATAGTGGGAACTCGGCCTAACAAAATTTAGTTTTGTTAAACCTTTTTATTAACATTTCGAAAAGACAACACTTAAAAAATTCTTTTCGGCTCCGGTCATCGGGGAGGAATCGAACCCCCGACCTTTGGAAGTCCGGTCCAATGCTCTGACCACTGAGCTACCGAGAACCTTAATGGAGTCGTTGAATTTTGTAAGTGCTTTTTAACGCTTTGAGCCAGCGTATGTTTCATCAATGATTGTGGGAGACACCCTCAAATCATCCAAGAGAAATATTTTTACAAATATTTAACAATCGGTTAAGATGAAACAGGCTATAATTTTATTTTTTAAGTATTTTTCGCGTTTACAACGCTATTTTTTATAATTTCGAAAAGACAACACTTAAAAAATTCTTTTCGGGTCCGGTCATCGGGGAGGAATCGAACCCCCGACCTTTGGAAGTCCACCGGTCCAATGCTCTGACCACTGAGCTACCGAGAACCTTAATGGAGTCGTTGAATTTTGTAAGTACTTTTTAACGCTTTGAGCCAGCGTATGTTTCATCAATGATTGTGGGAGACACCCTCAAATCACCCGGGAGAAATATTTTTACAAATATTTATCTTTTTATTAACATTTCAGATATAGACCATCCATAGCGAGGGGAATAAGAACATGCGCCCATAGGTAACCTATCATTTGAGTGATCAAGTTTTGCGCTTGACAGGATATGTTTACTAGGTCATTTTAAGTATTTTTAGTCCGAGCAGAAAGGATTTCTTTTCTTCTGGTGGGGGGTAGGGGGCTACAAAGATGGCCGCTGCCGACAATTTAAAAAAAAAATCTCCTCGTATACTTACAGCTATTATAGCGATATTGGTGTCATTTTCGTATAAACCGAAGCCGTAGAATTCATTTCTGATATTTATTTTTAGCACTTTCATACATTTTTTTTAAGAAATAGTAAAAAAAGTGAGAAATTGTATTCAGTATTTTTTGTTTAAGAGCCTGTCAGTGGTACGTTTAATTATAAAAAAGAAAATAAAAAATATGAGAAGAAAGAAAATTTTATGCTGATTCTAAAAATATATACTTTAATAGACTTATCTAGTATTTAAATGTAAAAAAAAATATATTTATGCAGCAGCGGTGATGTGCAGTATTTAAGTTTATCGATCATATCTGCAGAAATAATCGAAATCTCAATTTATTTTTAATGTAACAACTGTATTTATTTACAATATCAAAAGATAAAATATAAACCTGTGTTTGTTAGCTTACTTGTTCACTTATTTTATAACAATTAGTGATATCATAATGAAAGTTACAAAAATCGCTTTCCATATGAAGATTCTCCTCGAATCCTCCATTCCCATTTCATTTTATCTTTTGACATTTGATTAAATGACTATGGGACTATTCTAAAAGCAGCACTTCTGAAACAAAAAAAATAATTATCTAAATCGCTTCAGTCGTTTTCAGTAATCAAGGAACAAATATATTAAAAATGAACGACAGACAGGCACCAAGAAAGATCTTGGTGTCACAATTTAAACCCTTTGACCGCCACAGCTTTAGCAGCAACTTAAAAACTTACATTATTGAAAGATTTATGGGTGCATATGGGCACAGGGAAAAACCACTCCTACATATCATGCAATGCAATTGCGAATGGACTTGGTAAGTGTGTTACACGCTGAACTTCTTTTACATTATGAATCTGAATTTCAACCCATCGACGTCCCAAATTTAATTACTGATATTTTTTTAGGATTTGATAGGGCTGAAGTATTGCCTGTGTTTCATGCCTTTACTGGATGTGACACTGTGTCGGCTTTTCATGGGAGAGGCAAAAAGAGCGCGTTTGACGCCTGGTTTGCCTACCCGGAAGCAACACTTGGGTTCAAAGCATTGGTACAACAAAACTTGGCAGAAGCAGATAGTTTCATTCAGAAATTTATCATCACAATGTACGATCGGTAAGTATGAATAGTAAAATTAAGAACGCTCAACCTCTACGCTATAGAGACCTTTAGTGAATTTATATTCATTCTTATATAACATCAATTTCTTATCCACACCTACATAATATAAACAATGTCCGCAAATTTTATTTCACAGCTCAAGCCCCTGTACCACCGTTAATGAGTGTCGAAAATATCTTTTCACAAAGAAAGACAGACAGCTGGAAAATATACCCCCAACAGAAGGCGCTCTGCATCAGCACACATTAAGAGCAATGTACCAAGGTGTGCATATTTGGGGCCAAACGTTAATTCCCGATCAAAATCTTCCCTGTCCGTCATCTTGGGGTTGGATTCGTGAAGGAAACGTCTGGAAACCTCGCTGGTCTGTTTTACCAGATGTAGCAACAGTTTGCCTAGAACTTACCCGGTGCAGATGCAAAACATCATGCAAAAATAGATGCAACTGCATAAAAAGAAATTTAAAATGCACAGAACTATGTTTCTGTGCCGGATTATGTTAACACTAGGCTCTGCTAAGGTCTGTCTAATCAGTGTTATTTTTATTTTTCAAATTTTTCTATTATTTTCATTTTCGTCAGATAACCCTTGAAACTTGTCAGACGTAGCGTAACCGCTCTACCTTCCCCATCACGGATAAAGGCGTGATTTATGTTGTAACTATGTATTTCGTCTTCATATATTAATAATTAGATACTATAAATTTACTTTAATCATAACTGTTTTACCTAACCTTTTGACAGCCATAGTCGGCTATAGCCGTCAAAAGTTTTTTAAGTTGCTGCTAAAGCTGTGGCGGTCAAAGGGTTTAAATTGTGACACCAAGATCTTTCTTGGTGCCTGTCTGTCGTTCATTTTTAATATATTTGTTCCTTGATTACTGAAAACGACTGAAGCGATTTAGATAATTATTTTTTTTGTTTCAGAAGTGCTGCTTTTAGAATAGTCCCATAGTCATTTAATCAAATGTCAAAAGATAAAATGAAATGGGAATGGAGGATTCGAGGAGAATCTTCATATGGAAAGCGATTTTTGTAACTTTCATTATGATATCACTAATTGTTATAAAATAAGTGAACAAGTAAGCTAACAAACACAGGTTTATATTTTATCTTTTGATATTGTAAATAAATACAGTTGTTACATTAAAAATAAATTGAGATTTCGATTATTTCTGCAGATATGATCGATAAACTTAAATACTGCACATCACCGCTGCTGCATAAATATATTTTTTTTTACATTTAAATACTAGATAAGTCTATTAAAGTATATATTTTTAGAATCAGCATAAAATTTTCTTTCTTCTCATATTTTTTATTTTCTTTTTTATAATTAAACGTACCACTGACAGGCTCTTAAACAAAAAATACTGAATACAATTTCTCACTTTTTTTACTATTTCTTAAAAAAAATGTATGAAAGTGCTAAAAATAAATATCAGAAATGAATTCTACGGCTTCGGTTTATACGAAAATGACACCAATATCGCTATAATAGCTGTAAGTATACGAGGAGATTTTTTTTTTAAATTGTCGGCAGCGGCCATCTTTGTAGCCCCCTACCCCCCACCAGAAGAAAAGAAATCCTTTTTGCTCGGACTAAAAATACTTAAAATGACCTAGTGAACATATCCTGTCAAGCGCAGAACTTGATCACTAAAATGATAGGTCATGTTTGTTATTCCCCTCAGTACCATCTTCTAAAACCAAACTAAGTAAATCCATTTACTGCCGCATATAATTGAAGCACCATCCTAAACGATCCATAAATAAATTATAATGATCAACGCAACGCATTCTTAAACCAAGGCGATATTTCACACACTGATCGACAGGCAGTTAGATCATTATCATATTGATTGCATTTAAATATCAGCTACCTACTGTCACTAGTTCAAAACATATCAATCTATGTGATCACTTTAATTGTAGCTATTTATTAAGTCATGGAATATTAAATCGGTGGCGGGACAAAAGTGTGGTTCCAATTGAAATAATTCGTTACGTAAATCACGTTCCATTTATGCTCAGATCAAAGACTCAAAATATGCTTTATCCTAAGTTTATGTTCAGATACAGGTTTCGTGTCAGACATTTTTAAGAAAAAATTTCAAAACTGGAACCAAAATACGTGAATAGATATGCTTTGACTTGCTAGGTATCGGAAAGGAGGTGGAATCAATAATTTTATTTAGCTTCACCTGACCCTGTGTTTAGTTATACTATTCTTATATATAAAAATGAATTGCTGTTCGTTAGTCTCGCTAAAACTCGAGAACGGCTGAACCGATTTAAATAGTTTTAGTCTTGAAATATTCGTGGAAGTCCAGGGAAGGTTTAAACGATGAGAAAATATGTTTTTGTTTGTTGAAAATAGCGGGCAGTTCAACGTCTGCGGGATCAACTAGTGTTTTATAATAGACCAGCTGACCCGGCGAACTTCGTACCGCCTTAGCGTTGCAATGATTGAACAATGTCATCGAATGACATTGACATTAGTTACGCGCGTTTTTTAAAATATGCAAAATTAAATATATTTTTCAATATTTCTGAGAGATTTTCTTAATATTTTTTTCCGTAAGAACCTTCTCCTAAAAATAACAAATACAACAAAAAAAGAATTAGTGAAATCGGTCCAGCCATTCACGCGTGATTCTTCTTATATATAAACATGAATTGCTGTTCGTTAGTCTCGCTAAAACTCGAGAATGGCTGAACCGATTTAAATAGTTTTAGTCTTTAAATATTCGTGGCAGTCCAGGGAAGGTTTAAACGATGAGAAAATATGTTTTTTTTTTGTTGAAAATAGCGGGCAGGACAACGTCTGCGGGATCAACTAGTTCTTATACTATATAAAAATGAATTCTTGTTCGTTAGTCTCGCTAAAACTCGAGAACGGCTGATCGGATTTTGCTCATTTTAGTTATAAATCATTTGTAATAGTTCAGGCAAGGTGTAAGCGGTGAGAAAATCAGGGAAAATTGTAAAAACAGCGGGCAGGACATAGTCTGCCGGGCCCGCTAGTCTTTCTTTTATATATAAAAATGGATTGTTGCTCGTTAGTCTCGCTAAAACTCGAGAACGGCTGAACCGATTTGAATTATTTTAGTCAAAAAATATTCGTGGAAATCCAGGGAAGGTTCAAAAGGTAAGAAAATTAAAAAAAAAAAGAATAAGCAGAACAACGTCTGTGGGGTCCACTAGTACATAAAATGAATTCCAGTTCGTTATTGTCGCTCGAAACGAACGGCTGAACCAATTTTATAAATTTTTGATTTTGAATTAATAGTGGAAGTTCAGGGAAAGTTTAAGGGTTGAGAAAATATTTTAATAAAATTTCGAAAACAGCGGGCAGATCAGCTAGTCTGTAATAAAATCTTGCAAGCTAATTTTCACCTACTTCCAAGTGTCCGATAGAGCTGAAATTTTGATATACTAGTTTCAATGAAATTGCACAATTATAATTATACAAGCTTGTTGAAAAATAATTATACAAAACTTTAGTACTTGTTTCTGAATAAATTAAGATTGTTGATGAATTACGACGTGTGGTAGTAAAAATATAAATCTAATTATCAGGATACCAATTAGCTATTAAGCTTTTTAAAACTTTACTATGAATTAATTTAAAATTAATTCTAACATATTGGCTGTTAAGATTCAGTTTAGCATAATATTATGAACTTATCTCATAATGATGTTGTCCAAAAAAGGAAGTGTCAATCAAGTTACGCCAAAGTGTTTTAAAATAATATTTTGATTACATTTTGTGATTAGTGAAAGTCGTAAAAACTTACCGGATGGCAAGCACATACCGTAAGATATATTAATAAAAAAACTAATTAGATACCTTTAACCAGAAAAAAATCCTATAAGATTAAATGCTTTTTAAAACTCTAGCAGACATCATATTTGTTTAACGTAGGTATGAACAAACTCGTTATTTTCGTTTATGCATGCATATGCATACCTGAAAAATTTTCAAGCTAGATTTGCTTAGCTTTATATCATATTGTCGACATCTTCTTTACCTCCTAGAGGGAGAATGATGTCAATAGCGAACCCATATTGATATAAAAAAAAAACATGTATTTATATTTTGTTTCTTCGGTGTACGCGAACATTAGACATTGAAATGAGACAATTTTTACAGTTTATTTCGCGATTTATTTATATTAAAAAAGAAAAAAAGGGTCCAAAACGTCAGGTTAAAACAAAATGCAAATAAATCGCGAAAAAATCCGTAAAAAGTGTCTCATTTCATTTATTTATATTTGAAAAATCTCATCTTCAGCAAGAGCAGTCTCAATTTAAAGTCATACTGTCATATTGACCTAAAGCGATAAGATTTAATATAAACAAAAGAATTTATTATAAGACTACTCAACTCTCCTATTCGGGCATTTCAATTCGGATATGCTTATGTCATTTTAATGCTTTATTTTTTTACCATGGCGCCTGATTTTCGCATAAACAGGGATTGGGTTGGCGAAACTTTTTTATTTTTTATTAATGACATACAAAACCTTTTGTAGTGTAGATAATAGTTATTTATAGAAGCATTTTATTCCATTTTAAACCACTATAATCTAATAAGTATGTATTTGATTGCAGGTCGAAGTACCTACGTCAATTTTGTATCGAATTAATTAGCTCGAATCTGGTAATAAGGCAATTACTAATTTCCTTATTACCAGGTCTCTAATAACCCTAAATAGTGGGTATCGAGTGCGTTGAACTCTATTTTGGTAAATAAACTTCCAGAACAAGAGTGACTCAAAAAACTCAATTTGAACTTCAGTCAAGAATAAAGTTGTGAAAACAAAACATTTCTATTCAAGGCTTCCTGAGAAAACCAATTTCAGTTTCATTCAGAAACTTGAACAGAAACACGATGTAAATAAACTTTTTTAATTATTCGCATTCTCAACGTTGCTTTGTTTAGAAATTCTCAACCTTTTGCTAATTTTAAACATTTTCAACATCAGGTATTGTTACCGCCATGAGTAATTACCTTTACCAATCAAACTTTAATATTCAAAATACTATCACCTCATATAATCTAGCCCTGTAATAAAATGTAGGTACTAACAATGTAGAATAAATCATCAGTGCACGATTAATTATCATATTGGACACCAAGAATTCCTCAGTTTTTGTCAAATATCTGTCTGACTAGTTAGACATAATAACAATACATTGTCAACAGTACCGTTGAAATATGACAAATGTTAAATAAAAAGTGTTAACTCTTGCCTGCTTATATGAAAGTACTTTAAGATATTCAAAACACTTAACGACAAAAAGTAATAGAGACATAAGTCTAAAAATTTTATGACATCCAAAATTTTAGAGTTCTGTCTCTATTACTTTCAGATAAGCTTTCAACACTGTCATATTACTGGACCAGGACCTAGGAGTTCGACACAACAAAACCTTCCCAAACGCAGTCAAAGTGTGTGCGATTGAAAACGTAAGTAAGTGTAGAAATTTTAGAATCAATTCAGAAAAGCTTTTAACACTGTCATATTATTTGTGGTAAGACCTAGGCGTTCGACACAAAACCTTCACAAAGGCAGTCGAAGCGTGTGCGATAGAAAACGCTGCGGTCGTCAAACGGGGCGCTGCAGGCCGGTTGTGTATCCGCCGGCGCACCTGTCGCATGCACGGTAGTGCAGACGCGGCTTGATTGGTAGCGGGTCACTGTAATCTTTATTTTTTTATAATTAACTACCCACACATTTGGCCACTATCTCTCTGATGGTAAGTGTCGATATATCCTAGGATGGATCATGTCTGTCTAATAGCAGTCTATACACACACCAAGTTATAATCTAAGGGGAACACTTTAGCCGTAGGTGTGGTCGGGAACCAAGGTCCAATTGTCACCGTCTTTAGACAAAACATCTAAACTCATTTATGGGATTTGCATGTGCACCATGAGCAGTTGTGAGTCGAGTGTCAGATGATCGTTATAAAGCAAATCTTAAAAAGGACAAAAAGGTTCTACACCTCTTTGTCCTAAAATTTTCTTTTTTGTAATAAAAATTTTAATTGTGCAAAATATGAAAAAAGCATTAATAGATATAGCAAAATATTAATCTAGCCAAATATAATGTATTTAAAATAAGCAAAATGGTAACAGCTGTTAAAAAAAATAGAGACCATTGGGTCTATATAGATTTTCAAAGATTAATGATGTGTAATAAGGATGGAAAATGATTAAATACGTCTTATATGTAAGCTCTGTTCTAGCATCTACCCGCGTGAAGTCAAGCCTCCGATTTACGTGGCGCTGTGAGTGGTGTTCAATTTTCTTTATTACAAGTTTGAAAGCGAGAGAGGATTGTAGTTATTTTCTTCAAAATAACACTTGCGCTTGTGATATATATTTCCAAGTGAGTAAGAAGGATTATTACTGCTACTGTACTTATTTGAAATGAGTTTGCTTTAGCAAAAATATTCAAAAATGATAATTTAATACTTATTAACAGTGACACAAAAAAGATTATTGCAAAAAAATATACTGAAACTGACTTTACAAGCATATTTTCACTCGGCGAAGTGTGAAAATAAATGAAATTTATATCACAAAATGCCGCCCATATTTCGAATGCAAAATGGAGTTATTCAAAATAAATACATTTAAAATGCATACACGGCAAAACATAAAATATTTCATATTCCATTCAATGCTATATCTTGGCAGTATAATAGTGCTTTATAAGTTTGTCGTTCAAAAGCGTTGACACTAAAAGAGACAGGAATATATTTTGCTCTGAAAAAAACAAACCAGTCTGCTGCAAGTATATTACGCGTGGCCCTGCACTCGCATCTAAATAGACGTAAAGTAACTTATTTTTTCTTATGCAAAATTAACACTTATTCCTTTGAAATACAGATCAAAAAGACTTTACAGGAACGCGCTTGTTCGCGTGGCTAGGTCCAACATTTTACGTGGAATAACGACAGAAGTCGAAAAGTTGCGTTATTCAAAACTGGGCCTTGTCTGTTATTGTTACGGTTGCGTTTCAACTCTGAGGTGTTACTATGGTTTATTGCCTATGTTTTTAGCTCATCATTTTGCTACCAGTTTTGCCTGAAGTGCGTTAAACTTTATGACTAGCCGTTGTACGGTGTAAATACCTTCGCGGTTGTTGTGGGCACATCAAATAGACATTGATGAGATATTTTAATAAATGGTTCTAGTGGCAAAGCAGAGATGTTTTCTGCAACTATCTACTTTCACCCTAAACTTAAAGCAAACTAAAATTTTTCAGCATGAGGTCTAGCGTGAGTGTGTAAGTTTTGCTATCATCATGTTGATAGTAGCTAATTACTGAAACCACCGTACTAACTGTTTCAGTAAAATGTTTGAAACAATTCAGTAAGATCGGTTGCGCAGGCTTGATGTGGAACTTAGAATATTTGTTTTGTTTTAATTATATTAATTATTTTTGTTATTTATTTTATTTGCCTACAAAATGTAAAGTTTCATACGATTAGATAATTTAGATAATAAGGCAAGAATAGTGATAATGTATTTTATAAAGACCAAAAACATTTGAAGATACTAAACATCGTACAAACTTTATCTACAGATGTAGAATCAACGTTGAATGCTAACATTCTGACGGAAAAAACTCTTACATACGACTTTAAACCGTAAAAAGAATGTCAAAGGGAATCCTGATGCATCATTATCTTTTAGCGGGTTTTTTTTATAAACCGTTTAGTACGGCTTGCCTCTACAACGAAAAAAAAATGAGATTCCGAGCTCATGTTTGTGGCTATTTAGATGTCAATATTTTCTGAAAAACACTGACATTAACGTATTTTATTACGTTAGGCATCGGAGAATTTTAAATTTAAACACCCCATTCAACAAGAAAATCAGTAGTAAAAAGTTCGTTATTTCTAAATGGTCGGTGAAAATAAAATGAAACTGTATTCAGTGGATGTTTCTGCCAATGTTCAAACAAAAACTGTATTATAACTGTAACTGTTCTTTACTGGACTTTTGAATAAAATGCCGTTGTCATAGTTTTTTTTTTGTTTTATCTTCTGATGCCTTATTCTCGTATTTTATATAACCTACTGGCGACCATTGCAGGTTTAAATACACTCTTTTGCAAAAAAAAACGGGCACCTAAGGAAATTTACGTTCTAAGGTCGATTTGAGTTAATTAAATGAAATTTATTTCTTTGACGTAGTATGTATACTTATAATCGTGTAAATTAATACGCGTGAAGTGAGTTCGGGCAACTAAAAGAAAAAAAAAACGATGGATTCTTTAAAACCGATGTACACGCCCAAACAATAAGAAGTGGTCGGCAATAAAGATAAGATTTTTTTTACCTTTTTTTAATTAAATAAAGTTACAAATGTAAAAACCTAATACCGAATGTGACCTCCTCTTGCCAAAATCACAGCTTGAATCCTTCTGGGCATGCTTTCCACGATGTTTTTAATAACTTTTTGAGGAATTCGTTCCCACTCTTCTGCAATGACTCTTTTTAGCTCCCTGATGTTTTGTGGAGCAGGTTGCACTGATCTTACACGTCTCTTTAGAACATCCCAGACATGCTCAATTGGATTGAGGTCAGGACTTCGAGCTGGCCAATCTAAACGACGGATCCCAACTTCTTGCATGTACGCTTCCACGTCGCCAGAACGGTGCGAGCGTTGTCGTCCATAAAAATGGAATCTTCCCCAAGTGCAGTCAATGTGGGTTGTGCATATGGAATTAGGACTTCCATTATGTACCGATGTGCATTTAATGTTCCATTTTCTATGAAAACTAACTCCGTACGCTCCGTCGAATTAATTGCTGCCCAAAACATAACGGAGCCTCCGCCATAAGGAGTGATTTCTTCGAAACACACTTCCGCATAGCGTTCCCGTGGTCTTCGCAGCACTCGCCGGCGTCGGTCCTCTCCACACAAAGAGATTCTAGCTTCATCAGAAAACAATACTTTATTCCAGTCCTCCAGAGTCCATGAAGCACAGTTCCGAGCAAACTGAAGTCGAGCAACACGGTGCTCACGGAGTAATTTAGGGCCCCGAGCTGGGCGGTAACTCCTGATATTGGCAGCCAAAAGCCTCCTCCTGACCGTCCACAAGCTAACTTCTACTCCTCTTACTTCTTCAAGGCTCTTCTTCAGGTCCACACTTGACGCCTTACGATTCCGCAACGCCTGACTCACCAAAAAGCGGTCATCTCTTGGTTCTGTGTTCTGTTTGTTCGTTTTCTCCCCGAACCGGGTCTTCTTTTGACCGAACCGGTCTCTTGATACCGTTGCCAAGTCCTCTGGACAGTTGAACGACTCACATTTAGCCGCTGAGACACGTAAGTTTGCGAACAACCTTCTTCAAGTAGGGCTATAATTTTACCGGCCCTTATCGCTTTATCACTCATATCAAAAAGTGGTATTTAATGTAAAAATAAAGATTAAATTGTTTAATTTGCAGAAAATGTCCAAAAAGTTTTAAAATATCGTAATCAGTTAAAAATCGTTTCAGCAATTCGCGCCATTAGTAAAGCAATTTTAGAATAATCCACAATAATCATTATTTTTCTTTTATTAATTTCAAATTTTACATTTGGAACGTAAAGAATCATGCCAGGATGCTTCAAATAACATGCCAATACATCGTCAAATTAATAAAACCTATTTCTTGTTCTTCTTCATTAAAGTAGAGGAAAAAATCTAAAGTGCCCGTTTTTTTTGCAAAAGAGTTTATATTTTGAGTTAAGGAATAAGTATTTGTGTGTCTATCCTTTCTTTCCTCTGATGTATCCCACCTTGTTTATTTTAGGCATGGTGAGATATAATGAACTCAAAGTACGAAGAGAATTTGCTCTTGTACTTTATATTTTTAAAGTCATGCGTTGGCAATTCAATAGAGTTGCACTAGCTGTTATTTGTTACAATAATTAAATATGTAATTAATGTATTAGTTGGTTTAAGTGGTTCTGTAGTCAGTTAGTTTAAGCATATGAGCTGTACTGTCGCATTGGGTAAACCCTGTAATGATAGTATAAGTTTAATAAATCTAATATATAAAATTCTCGTGTCACAGTTTTCGTTGCCATACTCCTCCGAAACGGCTTGACCGATTCTCATGAAATTTTGTGAGCATATTGAGTAGGTCTGAGAATCGGCCAACATCAATTTTTCATACACCTTAGTGATAATAATTTATATGGCATAACAACGTTTGCCGGGTCAGCTAGTAAAATATAAATAAAACATTTTTGTAGCAGAACCTAAAGTTAAAGTTCAATAATTGATTTTGTTTATTAGCCGGTCGCTCAAAATAAACACGCAACTTTTCCTTGAATCCAGTTTGACAAGTCTTACAAAGTACTGTGGGTATACAAATTGAAATACAAAAAAAATAAGTATTATTGACTATGCTATAACTTTCTTTCTAGTTATGAGCGACTCAAAACATTCATGGTGTTTGTTTTAGTTAAGTAACTATTGAAATAGAAAACACCAAGAAAGGCTATGAATATCAAGTCTTAACAAGTTTTAAAATAAGAAAATTTAAATCAATCCAACACATGATCATATTGGTATCATGATAACGCTAGTTTGAAATTGTTAAATTCGATTGGTAATTAATTCTTTTAAATTAGTAGTATTCATTCTTTTTGAAAATACTTATGATGTCTTATTTTATTGAAATATTATCATAATTTTCGCGCGTGAGTGTTATTATTCAAGTCCCGCTGACACAAAAAGAAGAAAAAAGGTTTGACTAGCCAGTAGCTGCCCAAAAAAGGTTTTTATTTGCTAACGCTCCTCAAACATTTGGCAGTGAATCTTGAGTGAGATATAGCATAAGTGCCTTGCGTGCAGTTAATTCTTTTTAATCTTAGCTTTGAGGTGGTTGACCGATGGTGTGGAACCAAAAAAATCAATGACGCTTTTTTATGTTGATATGCAATTTTAAAGTAACATTGAACTCGGCGTTATTTCAGCGACTTGCGTCTGTTAACAATTTGGCCTTGGTGACATCGGTGTTTTTTGTTTTTGACACGTTGTTATTCGTGAGTCGTGGGTGGCGACAGTATGCAGAAGGCGTGCGCTGGGTTGTCTCGACGACAAATCGTCTACTGTCGCTTCATGTAGCCTGCTTCCAATTTTTTCCATCATAAATTGATTGTGGAAGACCTCAGCTCAGTCAGCAGTATATGTTTTCCTCATGATCTCGCAAATGATTTTGTTAAAGAATAAATAATTCCTCCGTGTATTGCAAAGCCTTCATGTCAAAAAAAGAAACACCATTTGTCTTTTTAAGTCATTCCACACTTAAAATCCTTAATTACGCTTAACGAGGTAACTTTATGCAAATCAAATTGAATGGAAGCTCCAACATTCGTTTGACATGTAAAGCGAGAAAACAGGCTAACTTCTTAAATGTTTTGAATAATTGTTTACGTTCCCTTTATGGGTTTCTGGAGTTTTCGAACAAGTTTAATGCTATGAAAGGTGTGCTACATTTCTTTTTGAGAACAAGAAAATATCAATCGTGTAAATGTGACTTTGTGATTTTATTACGTAGTAATAAGACAAGAAAATACTTTAGTTAGACATACAAGCTAAGCAAGACTAATAGCTTTCAATTCCTTTTTATTGTAAACTGTAAGGATCACAAAAAGTAATCATTCAGTCTGTAGTAGCAGTAACTATTTAGTAATCTGTGGTAGTAGTAAGTCCTCCTGGCCGATTTCGACCACGGCCGCCAATCTCGACAGAGATCAACCAACTACGCAGAAGATATTATAGTGCATAAGTGTAAGCGCAATACACAGGTGCACTCACTGTTCCATCACTCTCAAAGTTCGGTGAGACGGCAATCCGACATGACCGGAGAGAGATCAGTTGAAGGACCAACGGTTTAACGTGCTTTCCGAGGCACGGGAGTGTAACACCGCCAAGTTCCCGACTCCGAGCTGTTTTTGGAGAAATTCATGACAGAAAAACTCAGAAACAATCTTGGCTCGACCTGGGATTCGAACCCAGGACCTGTTGGATGTAAGGTAGAAACTTGGCCACTAAACCAACGTCAGTAAGTAAGAAACCATGAAACAAGTCATAAATTATAAAGAAGGAAATTGCTAGAGCGACATAAAAGATGTAAGCAAAAATGTGTTATACTTACTTATTTTATTGCTAAAGCGTAGGTGTTAATTTATTCGTTACTTATGTAGGTAATCTCCAATGATAAATTTTAACAGATAATAAAATTAGGACAGTTCATTCTTTCACGGTGCTATTAGAAACAATAAAAATTTAAAACTTGTACCAGTTTAATGGCTGCTTTTTATTTAAATAAATGTTGAGAGAGTAATAAAATTTGTTTTACGTCGACCGCCTATAGAGGACATCTTAGTATTATTTGTTTAAAAGTAAGCAAGAGTTGAGAAAACGGGCATTCTACAATAGAGCGTAAGCAGTTTTTTTCTAGTGGTTGAGAAAAAAAAAATTGACGACCATTTTGGTGTAATGGTCAAGAAGTTGACTATTAACCAAGAGGTCGCGGGTTCGATCCTCGCACTGTACAAAAATTTTAGTGCATGAACATGGCTGTTTGTACTGGTCTGGGTGTTATGTGTTTATTTTAGTGTATTTGTAATACCATTGTTGATTCTGATATCTGAAACGCAAGTGCTTACGCTATTTACCACGAAGTCAGATCAATGTATGTGATTTTGTTGTTTTACTCGTATATTGTGTATTGTATTGTGAAAATCGGTTGCTTGTTGCAGTCATTTAAAGAGTTCAGTTATTAATGTGTAAAAAAAAATGAAAAAGATAATTAAAACTTTTTTTTAGTGCGAGCTAAGGAAGCTGGCCGGTAAAAAAGTGACGCAATGGCTGTTTTAAAAATAAACTTGATAATGAACGCAAAATTTCACATGCGACTTACTATTTCCTTGTGAACATTGCCCATAATCCCTCGACTTGCCTGAAATTTGTCTACTACAAGCCAAATTTATATACAACCACATAATCGAAAAACGATTTAGTGTTAGTACGTGTGTACTACCCTTACGACCCGATACATCAAGCGAAAAGTATCTTTATTGCCCATGCCCAAGTCACAATATGCCATAACTTTGGTATCGCAAAAACTATAACATAAATTTTGTTTTTATATATATTTTTACGCACGCCGCGTATTTTTCCCAAAATGGCTGCACAGTAACTCATATAAACGGCCAATAAACGTCAATGTATCCTTAAAACTATGTTGGTGTTGTTTTACCTTATTGTGGGTTGATTAAAGGTGTAACAATCCATTTCGGTGTAACTTTATTATGGCAGAACATAAACGATATAATTGAAAACATAGCTTTTTCGTATTTATGACTCGGTAGTCCAAAATCGACTATAGATTTTGCTTGGTGAAAGAATATGAACATTGGTATAAACGGATTTAATTTACATAAGTATACCTAATATTGCCTCTTCGGCGATAGCCGTCTGTAGGCACCCATTTGGTGACCCAAGAAACGATGGTGTGACGACTTGGTCAATACAACAAGGGACTGGGAAACGTTGGCAATGGACAGGGACAGGTGGAGAGATTTGGGGGAGGCCTTTGCCCAGCAGTGGGATGATATACGCTAAATAAAAATAAATAAAAAAAAACCTAATATTAGATTACACATTTTGTTGCCAAACCATCCTTACTTCTACTCTCCAAAGTTCAAAGTGTTTACTTTGATGTGCTTGTAAGCTGATGTACGATAAAGGTCAAAATTGTTTTAGGATTTTCTTCGTGATTAGCATTCGCGTTGCAAACTAAAGATAATGTTTTTGCAGTAGAAAAACAACTGCTCAGAACTGCGTATACAATTCCCGCCTCAGACAGTTGATTTTTTTACTGCAAAAATATTATAGTCAAAAAATTATTATACTAGATTGCTCTGGAAGTGATACAATTGGCGGACTGAATGCCAAAAGACATTCTCTACAAGTCAACCGCGTGGACACAGACATAGTTTGTAGCGGAAACCAAAATAATATATAGCACTAAGTCAAAATATTATTTTCCTTGTCAATCTGTTGAAATATGTCTTTGTCATTTTGAAATGTCACTTAAGTGCCAGTATATTTTTGACTACTGCCTGTACATAGCTAAAACGCACAAATCAACAGTGTCAGTGGATATTAACGTATCTGATTTGTATGTATGCGGCAATTTACATAGAGACAAGACATATCATAGTCCGCTGATGCAACTAGATTAGGCTAAAGATTACACTAAATTGTAATTAGTGTAATGGTGAAATACTGCCGGCCGTAGAAATCCAAAAGATCGTAAGTCGATTTATAGTCTTTTTTGCGTAACAATGCTAAATGGATTTCTTTTTGTTGGTTTAATATAATTGAATAATTATTTTGTAATTTTTATCTTATATTTTAGAAGATATTTAAGATAAAAATTGAAAATATCACAACAATGAATTTTTATTGGTGTTTTATTATGCCAAAGCCATAAAATAACCACTAATTACTTGTATTCGGGTCTAAACGCGATATATTTTTAATGATTATTAGGTATCGCGTTTAAACCAAAATACAAGTGATTAGTGTTACAATGCAGCTAAAAAGTTTAAAATCATATAAAGCCATTACCCACTAAAATTAACCAATACTTCTAAAAGAGATGTTTTACTCAATATATTAAAATATGATTTTACTACTTTTGTCATCTTCATGCTATCATGTAGATGACAGAATTAGACTTACCCGCTCGTTGTCATACGTGAACGTCGCAACACGATAAATGCGACAACGCGACAAAGGGTCACTAACAAAAGGCGTTAAAAGCATTGGTCTCGTCGCACAATATGTCGCGTGGCATCGCGAACGAACGAATAGCGAAGGCAAAAATGAGACATAACGTTTATAACGCCATCATGATTTTTTTACGTCGACTATTCAATTTTAAAATGTCTGTGCGTGTTTTTTTTGTAAAGCTGAAAATAATTTGAATAATAATAATACTACCTACTTAACTTCGCTTTAAGCAGAAAACCAATTTAATTAAAATTATTTAATATAATATCGCTTGCTGGTTTAAAAACAATACGTCTAGATTAGCTGCAATAAAACTATCACAGTAATTTTAAACGTATCCTTCTTGATACCAAATTGTAAAGTGAGGTTTGAAAAATATCTCAAAATACTTACTCGTAAAATAAAAATTGCTGATTTAAAAGTGTCAACTTCGGCAATATTACACCCATTTCTGTTTGAGTGCAGATACGTTAACATAAAGTTCACTTACAAATACAAATTTTAAGATACCAAGATAAGATAATACTGATAAACTATAAGTTAAAGGAAATGGATCCAGTTTTTTCGTGTCTCTGCCAGTGTCAATTTTCAAAAATTCTTGCACATTAATCAGTGGTAACCTGTCGCCAGCTAAAAATGAATAATTTCGTCGACCGGTCTTACATAACAAATTTATGCACAGTAAGTTCACTTTGTAGAAGTAGGACCATAAAAGAAAATGTTTGGTTGTATAGTTGCGTTTCGTTGCATTTATTCACATAACATTTTTCTGCCAGCTCTCAAGAGATCATTTTTAATATCAATATTTAGTTGTTTTCAGGAAATGAGAAACTAGTCGGACTAATCTCTGGGTTAGCTTGTGGAAAAATGTATCTGTTCAAAAAGTTTCTTAAGTTGTATACGTCTACATGCATAAAAAATATACCTAAAGAACACAGTTCTCACCATTTTTGGTAAGTTTATGTCTTTAATTATACATATTCATTTGATCAATCACATGGTGAAGCTCAGGATAGCGAAGAGATGTTACTAACCCTGCTGTTTACAATTTGACTGTGGTTCAAAGAAATGTTTGCCAGCCAATGCAAACGCCAATAAATTATTTTGTTTCTGTCTAAAAACTAACGTGTTAAACATTTATGAGCTTAATCTTCCCCTATAATAATAAACATGTCACTATGGTAACTTAAAATGAAGTTTTTCAATCAATCAGCCTCTCACGATCTTCTCTTGTCAATTTGAATAGTGTCAAATGACAAAAATTATATGATACGTTAGAGGAATTAATGTAAAAGTCATCATAACCTAATCTAACAAAAAGCTCAATTCGCAGTGGACAGGGCACGTACCGCGAAGAACTGATGGCAAGAAATAGGGACTGGGGAGATAGATCATCATCATCTATTAGCCTTTCGATGCTCACTGCTGATTATATGCCTCCTCCAAAGATATCTACAGCGATAGACAATTGCTTCGCTGGCTGGAGGAATACTTCTGACAAATTCCAGTGATTAATTTATCGTTTGTAGAATTGAAATCTGCCGTCATAGATTTCTTCATAAAAGAAACGGATTAAATTTTATTACTAACAAAAGTAGGTTGGATGACACCACCAATCGTTGGCATACTCTTTATTATCTGTCAAAACGGTCTGCCTCCGTAGGTTTTGTATGGGAAAAATAAATCGTGACGTCACGGTAATGTATCAGACATCGGAGCCAATTGACCGAATATTTATTGAATTTTGTGTTTAAAAGTTGGTTTCTACAGATTTTTGGAAATATACTGGTTGTATCAACTTTATAGGGCCTATGTTTTTAAGCGCCATGGTCTTGAAAATATTTAAGATAGTTGTCATCATGCCTATTTAGTTACCAGTAAGTCTGCTGGCAGGAATGGATATTCGTGTGGAACTAGTTTTACATTTTATACCATTTACTAGTTATTAAAATAATCTGTCAGTGTTTGATATTAAAATACTTAAATATGAACAATGGGGTTTTACCATTCAGCATAAATGCCATCAATTCAACTCGCCTAAGCGTGTAGGCGTAGACATATGGGATGCATAAAAATGACATAAAATTACGCTATCCAGGTTGACAAATCTTTTAAACTTGCCGAAATTGCATTAAGATGATTCATGGTCTAAGTTATAAAGAGAAAAAGTTGAGATGGTATTTTATGGTAAGGTATTCGCACCCACACGCTTTTTTACCAGTTCCTTTGATACAAACCTGTTTTAAAGTATCGTTATCAATTTTGAATTTTATTACACCTCATAAGGAAAAGGATTTTAAGTTTATTTGATTAGTCATAGTGAAAATAAACATAAGATTGTCATTGTGAAATGCATAAGATTATATTTTTAAGCGAATACATTCAAAAAAATGTATAAATTATGATTGTTTTCGTATTCATAATACATATTTGTTTCTTCGGTTTACGCGAATAGCACTGACAACTAACACCTTAGTCTACTTGTGACCACGGACGCTGAAAAGGGTTCAAAACATTAGGTTAAAATAAAATGCACAATAAGTAAATCGCGAAAGAATCCGTAAAAAAGTATTATCATTTCATAATACTCGTACATATTTTCTACCAAACCGTTATCGTACTGCGTCTCACAGGTACTGTCAAATCTTCACAATGTCATGTAATTTTTTCTTGGTATCAGAATGGATTAAGTATCTACCAACTAATATCGCGAGACAACCTATGGCCATAAGGTCAAATTCGATATTTTTTCCTATTAAAACAAAATATTTGTTAGGTTTTAACAATGAGGTTTAATACAATAACGTTATTAGAAAAAAAGAAAGTAAAAAAATTACATCCCAGCAGCAATTTTTTAGCTGATTTCTCTATCCAATTGGTTCATAACTGTTTTTGTATCCAATAGGTGAATGTGAACCGCAAATCACTTGGCTAGTCCCACATAAGGTTGTGTGTGATTATGCTTTCGAACAAGTCCTACTTGTAATGTCTTTATGGCACTAGTTGGGTGAGGCTCGGTTTCTAGCAGGTGAAAATGTAGGATGCAAGTGTCGCAAAATAGTGACGGTCACTTACCTGACACATTTTTTGGGGAAAAAATACTTTAAACAAGTTTTTTTTTTTAGTTTTACCTTTCCTGGTGTTTTGTTTGTCTCTAATCAAATCTTGCATGCTAAATAGGCTTGTTTCCACTATGAAAGAAGTATTCAAAAACTGATTTTCTCTAAAATAATTCATAATTTCAGATGCCTTTACACTAATATTTTTCTGCAGTTCGTATTATTTGATTTTTAATTGGAATTCAAATGATAATTAGTCACTCAGTCGGCATTGCACGCGATGACGTCAAAGTGTGTTATTCCCATACAAACTCTATGAAGAAAAGCGTTTTGACAGTTGATAAAAAGTATGTCAACGATTGGTGGTGTCAACTACCGTATTGTATACACCTTCCAGTGTCCCCGATTGAGCTGAAATTTTGTATACGTATAGTTTTGCTGATAATAGACAGTTTGATTAAAAAAGCTTTTTTAAATATTTTTTTACTTGGTACATGCTAATAGGGGAATATAAGACACTTTATTGATATCACATTTAAAAAATAAACATTTCTTTATGGCCTTCATGAAAGAAATAAATGAAGTGGAATCCTTTGAAAAGAAGTAGAATTATCAAAGCCGTTGTTTATGGGACACCCCATCCAATCTTGAACTGATTGCTGTGGGTAGGTATTTACTTATAAGGCAATTTTAACACAGGACCCTTTTTGGGGTTACGTGACACATATTAATATATATCTCATTTCTTTTTGTTTTTTGCAAACATATTTTTTGTAAGTGGCGACTTTTCAAGTTTATTACTTGCATTGCTATATACCTAAGCATGTTGAAAATCGATTTAATTTAAGCCAGCTTCTAAACTGAATCCGCAATGAATAAAATTAAACCATTACATAATTCAACGTTTAATTGGCACGATAAGCGTAGCAGCGAACCGAAAACTTCGGCAGTCGCATTCGTAAATCGTTAATGCAATTAAAAGTCCCAGAAAAAGATCAAAAAGCATTATCTTAATTAAGTTTTTGACACGGAACTCTTAAGCTATGGAACCAGCTAAACATGTGTCTCTTTTTCATTCCGTATTCTGAACACACGTGTGTACAGTCAACCGCATATTAAAATACACATTTTTGTTGGAAAATGGCCCTTCACGGATCATAATAAGATGCCTCAGTGTATACCTAGAGATGTTGTCTGACGTACGTCATTGCAAAACCAAGCGAGTGCTAAGTCGGCTTTACACGACGAACACAATCATGCGATATTTTTGATGAAAAAAAAGTCGATTGGATTACATATGAAGAGGCTTTCGGTGTGCGAAAATAGCAATACTATAAACTTACATATCATTGAAATATGGAAAGAAATGTGAAAGCTGATTATATTATAGTTACATTTTTTACAAAAATAAACTTCATATCGAAATAAAATCGCAAAAAAATGTTTAACGGTTTTTTTTTTTCAAAAGTTAATATCAAAGACTGACGAATTCATCGTAATATTAAAAAAACACACAATGTTTTAAACAAGTATAGGTATTTAAAATGAATGAATGACGACTACCACACATAAGTTGTCACACTTACGTAATCTAATTGTAAACACAATATCAATTACACTCACCATTAATTTCATTGTAACACTATTACTTAAACAATGCTAAAGTAATAACAGTGTGACGCCGTCATACCTATTCTCCTAATGAGCTGTGACATGTATCACATGACACGGTGTAAGGCCGCCTTTATGAGGTTTCGAGAGAAAACACATCCCGTCCGCCTACGCTTGTTGGATCGGGGCCGGTGGTTTGAGCTAGTGTTGGGACACTGTCGATAAAATACACGATAAAACAACGGTGGCTTATATTGCCTATTTTGTCGTAGCCTATAAATCTCCCAATACTAGACACATGTATTTCCTTAACTATAAGGAGGTACATACAATCCACTATGTGAACTCATTAGAGGAGTTAAGTGTAAATGTAAAGAAAGTGACTAAACATGCTTAAATTTAACTTTAAAAATGACAAACAGGTTAAACATATCATAACCGAAACAATCTGTTTGTTTGAGATAAAGTCTGAACGATCTAACCGTAATAGCTACTAAAATGAGTACAATAGGCTATAGGCATAGACTGCTCGCGTTAGAAAAGCTTCTTCTGTAAGCTTGTAACTGTTATACGACGTCATAAAGTCGAAGAGACCCAATAACATTACAATAAAAAGCATACAGATACCTATGGTGAAAAGGGAGATAGTAACATAAAGAGATATGCTTTATCATTCGAAAGGCAAAAAAACTTCAGATCTGTTAGTTTATTTACCCATTTTACGAAAGTTCAATCACACTAATAGCTCTGGAGCTAGTGGTGTGATTGAACCTTTAAGAACGCGACAATTGATAACTTCCTTTCTCTAATGATAAATAAATGTCGATATCGGTACACCCAAATTGTTCACAGCACTATCCTGCGGATTGGAAGATACCATCGGCATATGAGTCCAATGAAATTGTTTAAAACACTGAGCCACTGAGCTCTGATTTTGTTATAAAATAAGTTTTTATTATTCTAACGGTCACTCTTTGTTGTTTATCGTTACGCCCGCGAGACGGTTGTAGCCTACGCAATGATTTATTTTTGTTCAGTTATGAATAACAATAAAAAGTAAATAAGTTATTTACGTGAGTGTGGGATTAAATTGACTAATATGATCAAAGAAAACAAACCGTTACGGTCTTGCAATGTATTTTCTTAACTTAGATTTGCTCGTCTCTAACCAAGGACGAAGAAACATAGAACATTATGGTACCCAAAAATACTAAATAAAAAAGCATCTTAAGAATTTTCATTCCATGTCCCTAACGGCTTATCTGGTTATATTGTGTCTGCGATTTTTGTATTTGAATTTGTCTTATACTTTATATCTTTCACTTAATGATAGCTTAGTTTGGCATAAAAAGTTCACGTACTTATCATAAAGTAAAAACATAATATTTTCTCCAACCTTAACTGCATTTTAAGGGCACTGCGGGTATTGCATAATCTTAAGTCCGTTTTAAAATACTTAATACCAACCTCACGTGACCGATAAGGGGTTTAAGATTACTCCAAGCTATAATGCTAGTCCCACTGATAAGCCTTAAGCTGGTCGTCCACTGCCAGCTTAAGCTCCAATAGCTTTACACACTCACCGAACTATAAGAGTGATGGAACAGAGAGTGCACTGGCTGTGTATTGCCCTCACACTTGTGCACTATAATATCTACTGCGTAGTTGGCTGATCTATGTTGAGATTGGCCACCGTGGTCGAATCGGCCAGGAGGACTATTATTATTATTACACACAGCACCTTAACGTTTTTTTTCAATAGAAATAAAATTACTGTCCGAGGCAAGATTTTACAAGAATTGAACGTGAATCAATTGGGTATCCAACCTGTGCGTAGCCTCCGCGTCTCCCAGACATTGGCAAAGCCTATTGAAAATTGCTTATGCTTCCTTAACGCGTCGGCCGCCTCGCTGTGTATGGTAGATTACCCGTTGTCCTAAATGAGCGACGCAACACGACAAGTGCCAAGTGACGCGACAATATCAAATGTACCTATCTACGTCAATAATAGTCAAGTGACGACGTCTACCGTTCGCCATTACAAGCGCATGCCTTACGGTGGCAAGCACGACAGCGAGCACTGATACGACTCCATAGGCTAGATGGCGCTGTTAGCCTAGTACTGGCCTAGTACCGCACATGAACTGCGGCATATACGATTTAGATCCAGAATAATAAAGATGATGTCTATCGGACCTTGGTACCCGACCATAACACCCTGTTGGAAGGAAGCGCTTCTCTTTTGCTTCCTAACTCTAAATCTGTTGTGTCAAAGTCTCTTACGTAACGAAGCGCTATTGACATTGACACTAGTTTCATCGCGTCACACTTATCGCGTTGTACCGCTCACACGCATGTATAAAAACTGCGTCAGCTATGCAAAGCTAAGCTAACTTGTTAGGAAGTGGACGACCGCCTTAACAGTAAAACTGTTAAACGGTTACGCTGGAATGACCACAATAGCCAATGCGGTAATGTGACGACTTGATTTATTATTCTATGTAAGAAAATGTGTGGAAAAGCTATAAATGATTGTTTAATGTTTTGAAATGCTACGGCCACTAGCGTAGCGTGTTTATATATTTTCATTTTCTTAAAAAAAACGCGTTTTGAAACATACAAAGCCCTTAAAATGTTTTTAAATTCAATAAAAAAGCTATCATGCTGTTTTTTCTAATCGTATTGATTGTTGCATGCGACCGAGTCATGTTTGCCATTTATAAACGAGTTCATAAGAAAAATAATCTGAGAATTACCCATAATGTTAACACTAAGTTGTCCGATTCTCATAGAAATATGATAGTGACTGGAATTATATGAAACACGAGAACACTGAATCAAGTATTTAGTGTTAAGTAAACATTTGAACATACTACTCCTTTGGTAGAACTTGAGGTAGATAACAAATTGAAATAACTTGTAAGGGTTATTCATTAATACCAATATGTATATAAATAAATAAATAAACAAAATTTTACATTAAACATGCCCTGTATTTTTGTCTTGACTCTATTTTTTAATTACTTAACAAATTAGAGCAGAATAGTAAAAAATCCTAATTGAGTGCGTACATATTGACTATTTTAGATTTAGAAATATTTAAGCACATTTTTTAACGCTAGTTGAATACCTAAGGTAAAACTCGTTTGTGGTTTTTTGAATAATAAAATGAAGTGTTCATAAATAATAATATCAGAATCAACAGCGGTATTACAAATAAACTTAAATTACTTAAAACCCCCAGACCAGTACAAACAGTCATGTTCATGCACACATTTTTTTTACAGTGCGGGGATCGATCCTGCGACCTCTTGGTCAATAGTCAACTTTTTGATGATCGTTACACCAAAGTGGTCGTCACTTACCGAAATAATTTTTTTTTAAAAGTTTTCACGTGCTGGAGATCATCAACTCAGAGATCACAACGTTATCTTTACAAAGCAAACATTTCCCTCACTTCTACTTACAATTTAATTTAGAACTTCAACAAATCTAATTCTCAAACTTTTGCTTCAACAATCCAAACTTTGGGAACATCCCTAAAAATATCTGGTGTTGGGTAACTGGAGACGTAATCACTAACGTTACGTCTGTACTTTTGGATCTAGCCATTGCGTTCACTCGCACGGTCAAACTTGTAAGGGTGACAGGGATGGCTATATCCGAAACTACGGACAACGTCTAGAGAGGGCACAGTTGGGAAGCTGACTTCTAAGGTTTTTGGAGTTTAAATTGTTCTCAATTACAATAACCCGAGTTGTTATCTAATATTGACGACCGTTTGGTGCAGTGGTCTACATGTCAGACTTTTAAAACCAAAGGTCGCGGGTTCGATCCCCGCACAGTACAAGCATATGTGTGCATGAATATGTGTGTTTGTACTGGTCTGGGTATTTTCTATGTACAATATGTATTTATTCACAAAAAAAAAGTATTTAAGTATGTTTATCCGTTGTCTTGTACCCATAATACTCGTACAAGCCTCGTAGCTTAATTTGGGACTAGAGAATTGGTGTGATATTTTGAAATATTTATTTATTTATTCATATTAGTTTTCAGCAGTCACTAACCAAATGGGAAACGCCCGGTTGGACGTCCTAGGTACCGCTTGAAAGACGTAGCTCAAGATCTGCTCAACCTCGGCCAGAGCGATTGGCAAGAACTGTCGCAAGACCGAGATGCATGGCGTGATCTGGTGTCGGAGGCCAAGACTCACTTTGGGTCGCTGAGTCACCCTAGTAAGTGTTGCTAACAGTCGCGAGTTGCATTGCCATGCCATATGCCGCAAGTGTACCTTGAGGCTACGAAAAACGAAATCTGTAATAACAATAGTCGTTCGTTCGTTGTACGAGTACAGCGACACTAGTATAAGAATAATTTATTTGATTTTTTTATTTAATTTTGTTTTATTTATTTATTTAAAAACTTACATACTAAACTACCCTCACAGGTGGCGACCTGTTGCGATAGCGAAGTGACAATAGAACCTTAAAAAACAACAAGTAAAATACCTTAAAAACAAGTAAAATAATAATAATAATAACGTCACTACATTTTATATGACACTGTCATTAGTGCCTTATCTTATGTTGCTGTGCCCAGGGGACCTAAAAAGGCCGCTTCGTGCAATTCTCCTTGGATTCATATTATGATTCAGATTTCGAATCGTAAAATGGTCACTTTCGGCAATTCACAATATGATTCAGATATGATTCATATTCAGCAATTAATTCATTTGACAGTTTTGTATGAGAAACCGTAAAATGGGCCGCAAAATAGGAATTGCTTGGGACAAGAAATGTGTCAATTAGCAGATTCATAAGAAGTTACTCAAGAGCAACATTTCACAATTCTGCTTTCTTATATTTCGGAATAAAATACGTTTTTAATGCGAATTTAGGCCTAAATAATTTATTTTTTCTTAATGCTCTTGTTTAAAAACCCTTTTAAACCTTTTTTTGTATTTTAACCGGTCAAATCCGAAGATTACAGACACAATCAATGTTCGAAATGATTCGCCCGAACGGGGCAAAATGGGGTAGTAACCTACACATCAACATTCAACATCTTTACCAAAAGTGGAACTAGGTGTCTTATTCAAAGTATGCAAGATATATACACATTTAATTTAATTACACTGGACTTCATCAAAATTTGTAGGAATGGGAATAAAGACTCGTTAACATCATACAACATTTTTTTATTAAACAAATTAACAAGTTATCATCACATATCAACAAGTTCTTGTTGTGTAGTAGTATTTCTATGCTCGCTTCACCGAAGTAACAATGGTTTATTTGTTCTCAGCGCGGCTTGTTGTTGTAGTTCCTTGTATTCCGCGCCATCATCTAAGTTTTGTTATCCACTTATTAGGTTCACTGCCAAAAAGCTCCAACGACTTATCAAGGGTTTCAAACAAATCTTCAATCTAAATCTTAGTCCATAACAAACCCGCCTTGTTGTGATCCTAATGTATCAATCGAGACACTTAAGATGCTTAGACGCAACGTTGTATGGCGCCGTCGATATTTGATCTTCCAATTTTATGTCAAAACCACTTGGATTGTAGCTAAGCACTCAAAACGACGATTTATTTATTGAATCGCGTATAAACTCGAGTTTTATAGCGAAATTGTTTTATTGTTTACTAATCTACTTTTTTTCTTCGGTTGCCACGACACCTAACTTGTTGCCATTCGTGAAAACTTTTCGTGGTTCTATTTTAAACTTACACATTTGACCTATTAAAGTTGAAATTTAATTGATTTTTAGTAACTTACATAAATTTAAGGTAAATAACAATGTGTTTTATTTCATATTTCCTTCTTAAACTATTATTTTTACATAGAAATGATGACCGGTATAAGAACCGGTTCTCATTATTTACATGTGGCAACCAAAATATCAAATATGAATCAGCAGATGAATTGAATTGCCGCGATTCTGCTAAAATCTGCAACCATTTTACAAATTTTAGAGGAATTGCTTGGGATCTGCAAGGAATTCAGGAAATGAATTCATTTTAGCAATGTTGCATGAAGCGGCCTTTTTAGACCCGCAGCTGGGTGTATACTTATTTGTTTGAACTATTAATAGTATGCTGTATGTATATTTGAAACTAGCTGTGCCCGCGACTTCGTCCGCGTGGAATATTTATTTTGGGCATCATTTTATTTTTGCAGATTTATTTTTTGTTATTATTTTAGACAATTTATTTTTTAAGTTTTTAAAAGAACATAATTAGCTTAAAGTACTTCTGCGTTAATTATTTTTCTAGTTTTATTTTCTTGTGTCAGAAGAACATATTAGTTTTGTCCGCAACGCGTTTGTAAGTCTGATTTTGACAACGCGACACATGTGTGAAAAGCAGTCTTGACGTTCATTAATTCCTATGTGTTTAAATGTTTGTCCCTGTGATTTATTAATTGTAACGGTGAAGATAGCTTAACAGGAAATTGAATTTTTTTTAAATTAAAAGGTACCTAAACAATTTGAAATCATTGTGGTGCGAGGTATAAGCACTGTTTGACCAACTGCTAAACCAGTCTAAACTATTGCAACCATCACGTTACATATTGCGTAGAAATTAGATTTGAAGTCGGGTCCCGGTGGTTTAAGATTTCTAAGGAAAATTATTGGGGCACCTATTTTTAACTTGAGGGAATATGGGGAAAGGCCACTTGTGGTTAAATAATTATTTTATTAATTTCGTCTACGCTACAGTTTCTCACTCCCAATATTGCACTTTGACACATCCATTAATGATCTTCTTTTTTTTCTATTTCGCTTATTTCAGGGTGAACTTTCGATATAAAGTCCTCAATGTAACTCACTCTTAATCCATAATCTCGTTCAATTGCAATTTTATTTTCAAAGTGAGGTACTTTTCCGTCTCCTATTAAAAGTAACTTTGAAGGAAAAGTTATAGTACTTCCCTTCCACTGCCTAGTTGGTGTAGTGGCAAAGTTTCTGCCTAACATCCAAGAGGTCCTGGGTTCGAATTCCAGGTCGAGCTAAAATTGTTTCTGAGATTTTCTGTCATGAATCTCTCAAAAACAGCTCGGAGTCGAGAAGTTGGCGGTTTTACACCCCCGTGCCTCGGAAAGCACGTTAAGCCGTTGGTCATGCGCCTGATCTCTCTCCGGTCATGTCGGATTGCCGTCTCACCGAACTTTGATAGGGATGGAACAGTGCAGTTTGAGATTGCACTTGTTTATTGTGCTCACACTTGTGCACTATAATATCTCCTGCGTAGTTGGCTGATCTCTGTTGAGATTTGCCGCCGTGGTCGAAATCGTCCTGGAGGACTATTTCTACCTCCCCTCAAATGTGCTCTCATATTTTTAGTTAATTTTAAGATGTTCACAACCTTCCATATTGGGGTATTTTTAAGGCAAGACTTTACAATGTCTGCCCTCGTTCCCCTTACTATTACTGGTATAGTTTGTCGAAAGTCCCCCGCAAACATAACAGTAATTTTATGATGATGATTTTATCACGGCTTCCCAAGGCTTTCGGCTCCCTAAGAGTCCCATCTAGACCCTCTACATGAGCTCTATGGATCATGGAACATTCGTCCCAGATTATTATACGCGGTCACCTGGTCATTCATCGTATCAGCCTGTTACAGTCCACTGCTGGACATAGGCCTTCCCCAAGGACCGCCACAGCGATCTCCCGCTCTTTGCATCCAGTCACTACCAGCTGCCTTCTTTAAGTCGTCTGTCCATCTAGCCGGGGGGCGTCCCACACTACGCTTACCTAAGAGTGGTCTCCATTCAAGAATCTTCCTGCTCCACCTCTCGTCGGTTCTGCGACAGACATGGCCAGCCCACTGCCACTTTAGCTTGCAACATTTTTTGACAACATCAGTTACCTCAGTCTTATGTCGTATAACCTCGTTCCGGATCTTATCCCTTAATGAGATCCCCAACATAGACCTTTCCATAGCACGCTGAGTGACGTGTAGTCGGTGAGCCAGCTTGACTGTCATGTTCCACGTTTCGGCTCCGTAGGTTAATAAGACGCATTGGTTAAACAACCGGCTTTTTAGGCACTGCGGTAGGGTCGACGTGAAGATATGACGCAACTGGTCATTAATTAAATCTAATTTTGGTTCTTCATGGTAACTCGTAGAGCTACACCCCACTCTCCGCGTCGCTCGCAAGTAACGCCTCTCTTCCTTGCAGCGTCATGTTTTGCACATCATGCGGCGCGGGTGAATTTTATATTGGTGTTATTTTAAAATTGTAATATCTTCTAAGATATTCATTGAAATTAAGTGTTGTCAAGGACAATTTTGTTCACAATTAAATACTCTTAATCAACAACACATTTATTTGGATAAAGATTAATATTATTACGTTGATACAACGCTTAACAAATAATGCATTAATTTCGGCCAAATTTGATTGCCACAAAAACGGTTCTAGTGACTTGATCTTAAAAGATAGACATATACTGTCGCAGACATTTTTTTAGATCATTTTAAGAGGAATAATTCGTTCATACAAATATTTTTGGTATCTTGAACCGTTTTCGCAGCGTACGCAACGGAAGCCCTCAAGGATGAATAATTTTCCCCGTTTCTTTCACATTTTCCGTGATTTCTTCGCTCCTAATAGTTCCAGCGTGATGTTATATAGCCTATAGCCTTCCTCGATAAATGGTCTATTCAACACAAAAAGAATTTTTCAATTCGAACCAGCAGTTCCTGAGATTAGCGCGTTCAAACAAACAAACAAACAAACAAACAAACAAACTCTTCAGCTTTATAATATTAGTGTAGATTAATTAAGAAAATTAAAAAAAAAGCTTAGATTTTATTGCAAAATCTTTAGCTCAGTTTTTACCTTGAAGTTCTATAATGTACCAAAAGAACTAGATAATGGGTAACGGGTATCGTTTATATTAGTTTATTTGTAATACCATTGTATATAATTAAACTTATATGTGTTAGATTATTTATAAAAATGTACAATTATTTACACTAAATTTGTGAAATTATTTATAAAAACGTACAATTATCTAAATTAATTGTGTTTTGAAAACTTTATGAGTTTTATTGTAATAATTTAAAATTTAATATATTTATAAGTTGTTCATTTGACTTTCTAAATCACTTCCCATAAAATATTACTTGTGCCTATATTCATTCATCCATTCAGTCATTCTGTCATTCAGTCAGTCATTCCATTTCCTTTGTGGCGGCCAGTCTTGAATTAACACTCGAACAGTAAAGTCAAGTGAACAAACGAATATCAATTGTGTGTAATTGTGAAATAAACCCGAAGTGAAAAGTGTTACGTGCGTTTTATTGAAGACAGTACCCATCAACTTCAGAAGCGGGATTAACACGTGCCATTTGTGACAGGTTTGTTATAAAAATAAAAGACAAAGAGGTGAGTGAATTTTAATTGCTTTCTAGGCTGTTAAATTATAAGCTTGTAGTTTACGATTTACAAAACCTAAAATATGATTGCCTATTGCTATATTACAAATACTCAAATATTCAATAAGGCTAGGCTTATAGGTATTTGCAGAACGATATAATATGTTGGCTAGCAGGCATAATTCTTGCTTAAAGGTACATAATCTGTAAACAAATAAACACCAGATTTTTATCATCAGAGCTTTGTTGTAAAAGTTATAGCTTATAGATTGGCGATAACTACGACGTTATTTCATTGGCAGTGTTGTTTTAACAAATCTGACCTAGTTAGTTTGGCTTATATTATGAGGTGAAATGAAATGTGATTGATTAACATTTACTTATATACGTATTAAGTTACATCATGATTATGCAAGGATTTCATTTATGAAATACAGAGTACCTTATACTTAGCTTATTGGTTAGCCATCTAATTTTATGTAATATATCAAAATAAGGTATAAGCAAGAGAATACAAATCATGCACTATCAAGGTTAGAGTTATAAAAATAGTTACAATCGTAAGTTATTTGTTACAATTTGAGTAATACATTTAAGGTAATTGGAGATATAGCAGGTTAGTCATAGTTTCACAGTTATGAATATAAAATTAAACTACCTAATAAAAACTAAAATGTTTGTGCTTTAATAGTGTACTATTTTTTTAGTGTGAATACCATTGTTGTGGTACAATGCCAAGTGGAAGGATGACGCCAAGGAGACGCAGGGAACGTACTGCTTCGAGGCGTCCCTCATCTTCCACTTCGGGATCTCGGTCGCATACCCCTACGAGGCAGCGGTCGCGGTCAACCGTGAGACGTCGATCGCGTTCCACTTCAAAGAAGTCCTCGCGTGCAACCGCGAAACGCCGCCGCTCACGCTCTGCTACGAGACGAAGAGCAAGACGCCTGCTGCGTTCCACTTCAAGGCAGCGTTCGCGCTCCACTGCGGGGCGCCGGTCGCGTTCTACCTCGAGGCAGCCTTCATGTTCCTACAGAAGCAGGCGCAACCGATCACGAAGCAGGAGGTTGCATCGCCTACGGACGCCAGGTAAGGAGCGCCGATCCCGTTCAATGACAAGGTCAGAAAGAGTAATACCAAATTCAACGTCTCAAAACACTATATCTAATGACTTACTTTTGAATAAGGGTTTAGTGGATGGTCTCAGTAAAGTTTTGCAAGCTGTCTCTGCCGTAGGCTCAAATAAAGAAAGCCGGGAAAAGTTGCAAACAGTTAACGTAGTGCCAGAGTTTGATCCAAAAATTAAAAATCAAACTATTGAAACTTGGTTGAACAAAGTCAACGAATGTGCGGAGATCTACGGTTGGGATAGCAAGCAAACTGCTCATTTTGCTTTACCGAAACTTATGGGCACTGCAAAACGGTGGTATGAGGGGCAACCAACAGTAATGCATACATGGGAAGAATGGCAGGAGAAGCTTAAATCTGCTTTTCCGGTATATGAGAATTATGGGCGGCTGCTTACAGACATGCTTAATATTAGGGCTAAATTTGGGGATGATTTGGAGGATTATTACTATGAAAAAGTAATAGCGCTTAACCGCTGTGGAATTCATGGCAGGAATGCTATTGATTGCATTGTTTTTGGCATAGAGGACAGGTCTGTTCGGTACGGCGTAGAAGCTGTAGGTTTTGAGGATGCAGATAAATTATTAGGTTATTTAAGAAGTGTCAAACATGAAAACTTTGATAGAAATAAGAAGTCTAGTCGCCCAGGAATAGATGTTAACCGTAGACCAGCTAGGGTAGACCAAAGTAGGCAAGTAAGGTGTTTCAACTGTCATGAAAATGGACATATAGTTAGTAACTGTAAGAAACCAATTATCAAGTGCCAAAAGTGTTCAAGATTTGGCCATAATGATCCTAACTGTTCGAGGGAGGTTTGGAAAGATAAGACGGAAAACGTTAAGGCTTTATGACTAGTTGACGCTGGAAAACATATTGATGATAAATTTAAGAAAAAGGTAAGCATATGCGGTTCAGAATTTGATGCGTATGTAGATTTAGGCAGTCAATGCACCTTAGTTAAGGAATCTGTTGCGGAAATAATAACTAATCGTGGAACTTGGAGATACTCTAATTTGCCGCACTTGCGAGGTTTTGGTAATTCGATAATCCAGCCGATAGGTGCGTGCATCGTAAATCTGACACTTGATAATGTGAAAGTTACAGTAGAGTTAATAATAGTACCAGATCGTTTTCTCAATTACGATGTTTTGGTAGGACAGACTGTAACAGAACAACCTCATCTTGAAATACGTAAGGATGATAAACATTTACTAATTAAGTCACTCGTCCCTGCAAATAAACAACGCATTGTGCTTAGAATATGCAACACTTTAACTATTCACGGTGATGCTATGATTAAAGTTAAATCCGAAAGTAACTTGACAGGGGAGGTGATCATAGAAGATAGTCAACGGCCCACATATAAAGTAGTTGGGGGTAAAATTGAAGTTAAGGATGGCATAGGGTATGTACAAATATTAAATTACAAAAACATTACGTTACAATTTAAAGCAGATCATATTATAAGTCGTGGTTCATTAAATCAAATCAGCTCAATAGACAATACATATTTAGATATCAATCAAATTTTTAAAGAAAAATGCCCATTAACTTTAGATGAATTAAATGTTGGTGATAACTTAAGCGAAAATCAGAAACAAACATTATTAGCTCTCTTAAATGAATACAGGGATTGTTTTGCCAAGGATATATCTGAGTTGGGATGTACTAATGTCAGTACAATGGAGATAGAATTAAAAGATTCTACCCCAGTAGTTTATCGTCCGTATCGTCTTAGTCATGCTGAACGAGCCGAGGTAAGAGCTATGGTGGATGAGCTAAAGCAGTATGACATTATTAGGGAATCCACCTCTCCTTACGCATCACCAATCATTCTGGTTAAAAAGAAGACAGGTGACAAACGTTTATGTATAGATTATCGCGCATTGAATAAAAAGACTGTAAAACAACACTACCCAATTCCGCGTATTGAAGACCAAATAGACCGATTAGCTGGCAATGTTTACTTTAGTACTTTAGATCTCGCGTCCGGCTATTATCAAATACCCATAAACGAAGCGTCAAAGTCCAAAACTGCGTTTATCACTCCGGATGGCCAGTTTGAGTTTAACCGCATGCCATTTGGGTTGGCTAATGCTCCGGCGGTTTTTCAAAGGACCGTTAATATGGTGTTAGGTAATGCGCGATTTGATGTAGCTCTAGCGTATATGGACGATATTTTAGTTCCGTCAAAATCATTTGAGCAGGGTTTGGAGAGACTTCGTATTATATTTGAAAAACTGCGCAAATCAAATCTGACATTAAAACCACAAAAGTGTTATTTCTTTAAAGAACAAGTAGATTATCTGGGGTTCGAAGTGTCTGGAGCAGGTATTAAGCCTGGTACGCGAAAAGTCGATGCAGTTAGCAACTTTCCCACTCCTAAAGATGTTCATAATGTGAGACAGATAGTCGGGCTTGCTAGCTTCTTTCGAAGATTTATTAAGGGTTTTGCCGAAATAACCAGACCCTTAACCAAATTATTAAAAAAGAACGCTGCTTGGGAATGGGGAGAGGAACAAGAACGGGCATTTGCAGAAGTTAAACAGATATTATCTTCTAAGCCCGTATTATCTCTGTACGATCCAACCGCAGAAACGCAAATACACACTGACGCCAGTAAACACGGGGTAGGTGCAGTATTATTACAGAAACAGGCAGATTCTAGTTTTAAACCAATAGCCTATTACAGCAGACAAACGTCTCCTGAAGAATCACACTTTTCGTCATACGAATTGGAGACGTTAGCTGTCATAGCATCTTTAGTCAAATTTAGACCGTATGTTCTTGGGTTGCATTTTACTATCGTAACGGATTGCAATTCGCTTCGGGCAACTTTACAAAAAAGAGATATGCTTCCCCGTGTTGCTAGGTGGTGGAGTTTAATTCAGGAGTACGACTGTGATATCATGTATAGGTCAGGTCAGAATATGATACATGTTGATGCTCTTAGTAGAAACCCAGTTCCGGATACAGTAGGTATAGTTGAGACTGTTGAAACTTTGGATATTATGAGCATTGATATTGATTGGCTAGAGACCGTCCAGTCCAATGATTCTGAAATCAAGCGGATAAAGGATATATTATCTGATCCTCAATATAATAGTGTCATTGACGTCAAAAATAATTTTGTCTTAAAAAGAGAACGTGTTTATAGGAATACTAATGAGGGATTAAGATGGGTGGTACCTAAGGGTTGCAGATGGCAAATTCTGCAGCAAAATCATGATAAGATAGGTCACTTTGGTTTTGAGAAAACTTTTGATATGGTAAAACAACATTTTTGGTTCCCGAAAATGCGAAAATTTATTAAGAAATATGTAAATTCATGCTTGGAATGCGCGCATAATAAAATCCCTGCTGGTAAAAAGGAAGGTTATCTTCACCCGATTCCAAAGGTCTCTACCCCGTTTCACACAATCCACATCGACCATGTAGGACCTTTTGTTCCCAGTAAGCGCAAAAATACGTATATTTTAGTAATCATTGATGCGTATACTAAATTTATCGTTTTAAAAGCTGTAAAGAACACAAAATCGAACACAAGTATAGCTGTACTCAGAGATTATTTTGGCACATTCGGATTACCAGCACGGTTAATAAGTGACCGTGGAACCTCTTTTACCAGCGCCAAGTTTAAGAAATTTATTTTAGAATTAGGAGTACGACATATTCTGAACGCTGTTGCTTCTCCACGGGCCAATGGCCAAGTGGAAAGGTACAACCGTACTATATTAGATTCACTAGCAGCACAAAATCATGGTCAAGACGAAAGGTTGTGGGACGATAAATTACTGCAGGTTCAATGGGGTTTAAATAACACAATTAATAAAGGTACCGGGAAATCCCCATCAGAAGTTTTGTTCGGGCTCAGACTTATTAATACGAATGAAGGACGGATTGTGACAGAGATTGAATCAGATAGGACGGACAATTTTCTAAACAATGATTGCAATAGCGATACCTTTACCAATAATGCTGCAGATAATGATAATACGAGGGATACAATGGAAAGCAATAAAGAAAACACTCCCAACACTGTAGAGAATAACGAGGTAGTTCTCCCAGAAAATGATATTACAAATGTTAGGTCAGAGGTAGATAATTATATTGCAGAGTCTCAGGCTAAACAAAAGGTTAATTTTGACAAAAAAAGGAAAGTAGCAAAACAATATAAAGTAGGTGATTTAGTGAGAATTGAAAAGGTAGTGCAAAGTGTAGGTAAGAGTAGAAAGCTGCTACCTAAGCTCTCAGGGCCATATAAAATAACTAAAGTATTAGATAATGATAGGTACGAAGTTTGCGATACACCCATCACGAGAAAAGGAAAGAAGTATACCGGAGTTTATGCAGTAGATAAAATATATCCATGGCTGTGTTTCAATAATAAAGAGTCTGACTCTCGATCTGATGGTACTGATAGTAGTGACTAATATTTGTATTTTAGTGAGATAGCAGCTTAGGTTTCTGATTAGTCCAGAGATCCGTTTCAGATTAATGATACGATGCGATGTTTAGTTTTATAAATATTATGCATGAGTAAGAGTATAAAGAGAATAAGTAAGAGTAAGAGGCTCAAAGTTAGAGCTGTATTATTGTACAACGTGTACATTGTTTATTTTGTATAGTTATTGTACAACGTGTACATTATTTTGTTTATTTTTATAATAATTATTGTACAACGTGTACATTGTTTATTTAGTATGATTATTGTACAACGTGTACATTGTTTATTTTGCATAATTATTGTACAACGTGTACATTGTTACGCGCAAAGTGCGTTTGAGCGCAACGTGCGCTACGCGCAAAGTGCGCCGAGTGCAAAGTGCACAATTAAATCTAATGAAGCCACAAAGTGTGGACAAGTTATTGTAACCAAAAGCACAAAGTGTGCAACGCGCAATGTATGCATTTGATTTTATTGATTATGTATGTTAAACAAGCAATCAAAATTAATTTAGTTGTTCACGAGGACGTGAACTTGTATCAGGATGGACGAGCTGTTAGATTATTTATAAAAATGTACAATTATTTACACTAAATTTGTGAAATTATTTATAAAAACGTACAATTATCTAAATTAATTGTGTTTTGAAAACTTTATGAGTTTTATTGTAATAATTTAAAATTTAATATATTTATAAGTTGTTCATTTGACTTTCTAAATCACTTCCCATAAAATATTACTTGTGCCTACATTCATTCATCCATTCAGTCATTCTGTCATTCAGTCAGTCATTCCATTTCCTTTGTGGCGGCCAGTCTTGAATTAACACTCGAACAGTAAAGTCAAGTGAACAAACGAATATCAATTGTGTGTAATTGTGAAATAAACCCGAAGTGAAAAGTGTTACGTGCGTTTTATTGAAGACAGTACCCATCATATGTATTTATTTAAGTTTATTTGTAATACCACTATTGATTCTGATATCTGTAACACAATTGCTTAAACTACGAGTACTTACAGAGTCAGATCGGTGTATGTGATGTTGTTGTATATTTATTATTATTATCATAAACAACTTCGGCGGTTTGATCATGTTTGCGTCTCGTTTGTCCCTCAACTAGGACATCTGGTAAGCTCTCAGATCGCCCCAATATCAATACTAAGTTTAATATCGAATGACAATCGAGACGGCCATTAGAAGTGGTAGTACGATGGCCAGCACGTCACTGTGAACACTGCGGTATCGTATGCACTTGTGTTAAGTGCGATTTTGTAATAAAAATGGATAGCCTGATGTGCTGTCCACTGTACCCACTGGGGCGAGTTGGGAACGGGTTTCGCCGCACCGTGGGATAATGACCAACAGGTGCTGCGCGTTGTTTATTTTTGGTCCATGGTCGCAACCGGTGGGGCGACCATGCTTATGGAATCTGTAGAGACATGTTTATTTTAATTTCTATTTATTCTATCAGGTTTTTAAGCTATTGCATAGCTTCTATTGCGGGCTTTGGGCGCGGCGACCGAATCAAGGACTTCCGAAACGAAAAACCTAACACATCGTCTAACGTTGTTTCAGTTCGGCAGACTTCGGCACTGTGTTTGTGTGCGTGCGACTAGGCGTATGCGTGTAGTCTTGCTTGCAATAGCTTTACCGCGGCACTCCCTTGAGTGCCACACGTCTTTTTTCTTTAACTGAGTATAAAATAAATCTTAAAAAAAGTGTTAGTGTTATGTAGAGATACAAATTTTAGGGAAAAGCATTGCTTAGTGTACTATTTTGGTTGACACCCTCGTTAAATTGGGAATTATAACTTCACAAGGTAAGTTCGTTTGGTTACTAAATTGGGTCTCTTGTCACTGGTAAACGCAGTGCAATTACTTCCATGTTCAACAACCAGTAAAGTTATCGTGAGACAAATTTACCACATTCATTTAAAGAATGTCACAAACCTAAAATGTTTGAATGGTTTATACGATAATTTCGTTGTGTACCTATTGTGTATTATTGTATTCATTTATTAATTTTTCTATTTATTCTACCAGTTTTTTTATTGAGAAAATACATAAAATTAGACGAAAAAGTGTTTAAAATTAAAAAAAAAAACTTCAATACATTTTACTAATAATGCAGAGATAGTGTTCTAGACATGTTTTTTTGCAAAATTATTGTCACACATAAATTTCACAACTCAAATGAGCTGGGTAAAAAGAAATCTAGACTAGTACTATGTAACATAAGCAAAACAATTTTAACAACAGGTGATTTACAATCATTTATTTTTGTTTCGTGGTCACAGCTGGTGGCTAAGGCTGACCACAATTACGGAGAACACTGGGAAAAATGTATATTTTAAAGTCCTGTCAAGGTTTTTTTAGCGAGCCTTGAAATAACGGTTGCTTGTTGTTGATATTTTTTTTTTACAGAAAATTCAATTATTATAAAATTTAAGTCAATACATATTATATCACGATGGTCAATTATACACACATTATTTAACAAACCAGTATTTCACGCATGATATGATCTAAATAATACCTATGCTAAATCTATAATATGAAAGAAAGTGGTGTTAGTTCCTCTATTTATAAATCAAGAACGGATGAACCGATTTGGCTGAAAATTTGTGGAAAGATAGCTTAGAACCAGGAAACGGACTTAGGATACTTTTTATCCCGTTCGACCGCGATTTCAAAAACCACGATTCCACGCAAACGAAGTCGCGGCGGCCCACTAGTATCTTAATAAAATTACGTGTTCAAATATTTGTGAAATCTTTGTAGATTGTGTTTTACCAAAATATTGACATCCACATCTCACATCATCCACACGAGTAAATAAAGATGTTGATCGTTATGTATTATCTGTTTAAACAAATAATGCCATTTTTATGTTTTCAAGTGTTATGTCGTACCTATTGCCAATTTTAAATGAAAACATTTTTTTTGTATAATTTTATTATAATGTGAATATAAAAATTAATTAATTTAATTAGTTAATCTTTATTAATTAATGAGTGTAACAATGCAACTCGAAATTTTAAAATCATATCTTTATTCAGTCTTGAATATCCAATATCACTTGTGAATGTGAACGTCATGTTTTAATGTTATATACGTATATGAAGTTATATATACAAAAACAAAATAAAATTCATAACGATCAACATCACGTCACGTTAGAAAATTAATGGTCGGAAATCCAAAGCCTTAATCCACGTTTAAATTAAAATTAACTGAAATTATAGCGTAACGCGAACGGATAATCCGGCTTCCAATATCAAAATACCAGAATCTGGTACAAAAGATACCCGATACACCTGCCGAGGTAATAATTTTGTATTCTTTGTAATTCTAAATTATGGGAATTTTGTAACGCTTGCTACTAGGTTCCAGTGATTTGTGTGTGAGTTAAAAGCATACTTTGGTAAAAAAAAAAACTGTAGTGGATATGGCATGGAGTTAACAAATAACGTCACAAATATGCATTGGCAATAAACCTTTTTATCCGACCACCAAAGGTTACTTTACTGTCAAGTATTTTTTTTCATATGTTCATGACTCTTTGAATGTATCTAGATGATTAACTACGACAGATTCTTTGTTATTATGTCTGTTTATGTTGAATTTTCAATTAAAACGTTAATAAGAAAGAAAAAGCTAAAAGTTCTATGAATTCACAGTATCCCACCTTCCCCTTGTAAGTACATCATAAGTACCTACGTAGTAGTAATCTTACTTTTTTCTTACACAGTAATCTCTTATTCTGAAAACAAAAATGTCAGAGGATTTCACGAATAACACTGTTAAAGCGAATTTCAGTTGTTAACATGAAAAAGTATTAGCAATACAGTACATTTCAAAGTAATTTTATGTTGCCTTGCATTCATACCTGACGACACGACTGCTTTATTTTTTTTAAATCGTCACAATGAGTGTTAGAGAACTTTTGTCTGACAAGTTTGCTCTTAATAAGACCAGAGGGGCCATTCGTACCTAATTTTCCGCACGGTAATTCGGTGCTTGTGGTGGCAACGCTTTGGTAGTGATACTAAAAGTTAAGCAACCTAAGGAGCGGTCATGTTTGGGATGGGCGACCATTCTGACTATATAAGTGACGTCTATTTAAAAGCATACATGTTAAGCTGTTGGTCCCGGTGAATATGGATAAAAATTAATCGACAAGCCTAGTCAGAGGCCCTCGGGCGGCTTAATAGCATCTGACTGTAAGGTTGGTCACTTATCTTACACTCTTCTACCAATCCGCACTGAGCCCACGTGGTGGAGTATTACTCGGACTACCTCATAGTTGAGGAGAAACCTGTGCCCAGCAGTGGGATGAAATGATGGAAATGAGATAAGACCGATAACAGCTGATTCTATCGGACAAATTGTAAGCTGCTATTTTGAATTCTGGATAACATTGAAGCAACATAATTACGTCAACAAACATACAAGTTTTTGACGGAAACCTACTGTCTCGTATTTCATTACACTAAGATTTATCAAGAAGGCTTCTAGTGATAATATCGCTGGAATCATATTTTCTTTAATTAATCTGTAATTATTTTACAGTTAGAATCGTTCAGTGTAAAAGCCTCACCATTACTTGCGTGGGTTGCAGTGACGTCAAAATTTGTGCTTTACACGAATGTACTAAGTACGAGGGCCAGTACATCTCGGTATACACTGCGGTATCTTATTCGTTTGGTTTACGGTCGATTTTGCAACAAAACTGGGTAGCCTGTTGTGCTGGCATCTGAACTATCGCACAAAGCATGTTCGGTCTAAAATAGATTCAATTTGTGAATCACGTCTTAAAATGGAAAAAGGTTATGCTATAGTCCATCGAGTTTGTGCGCGATCCTAATAAGTATAAGTCAATAAGCTTTGCTTGTTGACGTGACAACGTCTTATAAATTGGTTTGCCGGGTGACACTTCAAGAAACTGCGTTACGCTGCTCCGCTCACGTTTCGCGAGAGAGAGACAGAGCGAGAGAGAGAGTGAGAGAGATAGGCATACACACCGGTTCATGTTATACGAATGAATATTCACATTAAAATTATTTTACCACTCAGAGTCGTTGTCACGTAAAACTTTCGCGCGTATACCGACTTTACAGGCAACCAATTTTTTTTTTTTAAGTTTCTATTTAAAAGTGTTAAATCCATGTCAATCCAATCCCATCCATCTATCTCATTTAAAACAATGAAATTCATGAGAAACTAAACACTACAGCCTTAGTCTTTAGTTTGTCATGGATGTTATAGAAGCAACATATAATGTTTTTCACTGGGATAATGTTTTATTTTTTAATATGTATACCTTAATTGTGACATTGCATGATCAATATTAATCGTTTTTAGTTAGAGTATAATTATTAACTCTGTGTAAACTTTAAAAATATTGCTTTTTGTTAATAAGTATCCTTTGCTTATTTCCTTTAAAGTCGTATTAATAGAAAATATTTAATAGAAACATCATAAAATACGAAGTCTCACTGGAAAACCGGAAATAATTCTTTTATTTTTATAGTAAAACCAAGTTGAAACGGAAACACAATTTCATTGTGAAGCAAACGAATTCCTTGTGCAGTGTTTTGTCGTAAAGCAAATAAGTCAAACATTTTTTTCAAAGCAAACACCAATACCGGCAAATATTAGCACTTCACAAATCGTAGCAAACGTCATCGATCTAAACAAGAAACAAAAATTATGATTGTTTAAAAAACAAATTCATTTGTATCTACTATACTGCGTATTATTTGACTGTGTCCAATAAAATGAATTAGCTTGGGCATTCTAGAAATCAAACTAGACAATTTGATATTGCCTTATTAACTTGGTCAATATCCTAATTGACTGTGCTACCCTAATTGCTTTGAGTCGACCTTGACCGTAAATAATTAAACGGAGTATAATATTTTGTAAAGTTACTGAGTACAGTGGCCAGCACACCAGACTACCATTTTTTTTGCAAAATCGCCCGTATAACAAGTGTATAAGATAACGCAGTTTGTAAGGTAATCTTCTTTTTTGTAACCTTCCTAAGGTTGATTACACAATAGGAAAATGACAAAAATTATAGGGTTGTTCAGACTATGGGTGTCTGGGATGCGCCTCCAAATTTCACTTTTAGAGCATAGGATGAGGTAATTTCTATCGGTTTATGCCTGCACTCTCGCTTTGCACTGTGTGAACAATTAAAAAAAAAACAAATCCGATGAATTTGTAAATTTGTACAAAAGATAAACATCTGCCGAAATCATCGAATGTCATAAGAAGTTTTTTTTATCTACTTAAATATAATTTCCTTGCCAAGTACTGGTGTGGGTCCTAGTGATAGTACTGGTCATGGTTCTTTATATGATTTTTTCGAAACGTTAAGATTTTTTGGAGATGTCATGAAAAATAAGTCTTTCAAAAATTATAGTTAGCATTTTAAATATACTACCAGAATGTTAAATATTGAGATACTGTGGTAAGGTTTCCTGCGGTCTCGCTATCGCTACGCACTTTCTAGTTTTTGCGCAATCTCATATACGAACTCATCACGTACACGACATCTCTTTCCGTTACATATTAACAAAAACTATAGCGGAGGAAATGAATGTCTCTGTATGACTCGGCAACACAACCTTTTTTCAATAGCAAATAGATTTTTTTACCATTAAAGCACTGAACTTACAAATATCAGATTGAAAAGATACAAAAATATCGTTTAATTTTTTTTTAATACAATGTTAATCAAAAAGATAAGAAAGGAATTAATCTTAAATGATGCCATGTCAATATAGCCTGATCGCATACAAAAAGTTATAAAATATTGATTACTTATGAGTAATTGACATTAAGAGCATCGAGTTCGATCGAATGACGATTTCTGAGTCAGGCGCAGTCACAGGCGCAGTTAACCACAGGTTAACCACGGCTCTGAGGAGAATCGCACAAGTTGTTCAAGATCCCTACAAGCATCTTACTGGACTATACATCCTTCCTTCGAGCATTTCTGCCCTAGCGAACGCTCAACTCAGGCCAGCCAATGAAGGCAGCAAGAGGTGGGAGAACCTACTGACTAACAGCTCGCCACAAGCTGCGCCTGCCTCTTATATTATTATTATCATAGCATAAATGCAGAAGCTAGGCTGTTGAATCAAAATAATAAAAGTAGTTTGCTGAGACCTTCGATATACCGACTTTTCACTACAAATTAAAGTAAAAAATACGAATCTCTAAACACCTGACAAAGCTTTTTCATTTAAGGTACAGTTCCGAATAGATTTATTTATGTTTAAACCTAAGGTATTTGTTTAAAATTGCTCATAAAAATTAAACCACCTGAATGGATCAAATTTTTGCTTCTACACTATGAAAACGACTATTTTATGTTATTTTTTTATTGTATACCACTAAATAGAGAGTTATGTCTCTTTATTTAGTGTCAAAATCGAATTCAACCAATTCAAATTCGAGTTTTTCAACAAATTTTTTTTCCGCGTCATCCCTATATACGAGTATATTCTTATTTTTTATTTGAAGACAAATAAGTACTTTTCAGTTGGAAACTTTCAGTTTTCACACAACATTTGCTTTCAGCTTCCGTTTCTGCCAATCCACAGGTCTCAGATTACATTGTACGTGCTCATTTCAGGATTCAGGACAATGTTTTGACAGAACACTAAGTGTCATGCTTAACATAATGACGTGTAACACAAGGTTTGTGTAACACGAGACAATGTCTTTAATTATATTGCTTTGCTTCTGTAGTCGTTTGTATTGCAAAATTATTGCACCTTTTTTTTAAAACAAGTTTATTTGTTGTTGGGATAGCAACTGGATGATTTATAATTAGCAAAATGTACTAATGTTTAGAGGGCTTTTGAATCTTTACTCTCATAATTAAAATATTTTTTGGGTAGTTGAAAAATCTTATTTAGCATGACTGTAATAGAAACGTAATGGGTATATAATTAAAAGGTTTTGCTATATCAATAAAACGCTTAACAAACCTAAACACTATAGGTTACCTACCCTAGTAACATTAATTCAAATAAATATTGATATATCCCATCGTCCACCGATCATGATTTCACTCCAATGAAAATTTAATGTATTTGCTGTTACGTATAAAGATTAAAAGTGTTTTCAGAAAGTTAAATCCATAGCAACAACATATTATTTATTTCATACTATATTCTGCCTAATTAGTCCCCAGTGGGATGAGCACGAAGTATATTTTAACGTATTGGTATAGTCCAAATATCAGAAACAGACAGTTTCCCCATAAAAATTGACAAATTAACGATTGGCAAACGCTACGATTACGAGATAGTCATTCTTGCTCACTCCACAGTATAGCACCAAACATTCGTCGAAAGCCTTAAAAAAAATTGAAAAATGATCCAAAAGCAAGCACCATTTCGTCCTACGTCTTAAGTCGTTATCATTAATTCACCAACGAAAAAACTCAACCAACCTCCAACCCGCGTTGCAGATTACCACAAAAAAAACCCTTTGCACAAATAATCCTGGCACTGTGGAATTTCGCACAAATATCCTTGTCTTGAGCACGTCACTTAACGAATCCAGAAAAAAATATCACTGAAAAAGCACGTGATGTTCAAAAATTTTTTTTTGTTTGTTTTTGCCGCGTTTGGGGACAAAATGCCGCGAAAATTCGGCGTAGGCATAAAGGGCACCGTACACTTGCGCCTCCCGGTCGCAGACTGAGCACGCTTAGACCTGGTTGGCCCGGCCAGGGTGGTGGGGCAAAGAGTATGCTGGTACAGAGAGGTACAACCGCTGACGATTTTTGAGGGCAATCAGTTTCTGCCTATCAGGCAAATATCTTCTTTAGCACGGCTATTTGGATATTTAATTCACTGATTCACACATTACACCTGATAACAATAAAGTGTGTGTGGTCTATGTGGTGCTATTCTTTGAAGTTTATTTTAAAACAGGAATATGAAGATCGATTTCATGAAAGTCGATGAATCGACTAAGAACACATTTAGTGATTATTTCAAACATTAACATGCAAACAATCACTATGCAGTTACTTGTCAACTTTTTTTACCAAGGTTCTGCAATTATCTGCAATTTACTTTTTCTTCTTTTAAAAAGCTAAGTAACACAGGACATTAATATAGAAAATTAAAGCCCACCACTCAAACATTTGACTTTTTATTTAGATACTAAAACTGTTGTTAATTTTCGTAATTATTCAAATTTCCCGTTTAATACCTAATAATGCAATCTGTAATTTTCACGGCAATCGAATCTTTGGCTCGACAACGACCTTAATCTGAAATCCCTTTTCAACTCCTCGTGCCTCTCATTATTGATCTCTTTCACTCCTCACTACCGGTGCAATAATACCGCTGTCTCTTTCTCTAGTTAGAAAGCTCGCATACACGTGCCTCGCTCTCTCACCACTGCAGAGCCTCAAAAACGAGGTAGTCTCGCCGTAGTACGATCGTGTGTAGAGGGCATAAGTTTTTTTTTCCGTTCGGACCACGGCCTAAACAAATACGGCACTATTTCTGCAAGAAAACGGTTTTATTTTGTGTTAAAATGTAAACAAGCGTAGAAAAAATGTTGTAGAAAATGGAAACTTCTGGTTATCGTTTAAATGGTCTGAATACGACTGAATAAAACATACAGCAGATGGTCAGAGACAATATTTTCAATTTAAAGTGGTGGCAGTCGCCATTATACGGATCGGGCTAGACATTTCAAGTTAGACTCTGTTCCGATTGGTTTAAGTTTGGTTGTTTGTTGGTCCTATGTTTTGAATTAAAACGCTTTGTTTGTTTACTAGTTGCTGCTATGAGGTTGTGGTCACATGAAGCGATGTAGTTTTCTTTTCAGTTCAATCGTCGTGTTTAAAATTAAAATTAGTTTATTGCAATGATAAATGAAACTCACAATTGCAATTATAATATACCCATGATACGAACCTCAGATAGAGGTAATTTTATTTTGCAGATAGACAAAGATTTGATGACATTATTTTTTGATGAAAATAAAACATTAATAAATTGAAACAATACATTAACTTTTTTATGTTTCCTTGAATTATTGATTCAGTAGGTTTGCGGTTATGGTAACTGATTATTTCTTATTAGGTACTATTCAAGTTTGACATTCTTGGGTCATCTGGTCCTATATTGATTAATATTTTGTATTGAAATGGAATTTTCAAGAAATAAAAATGAATAAAATCCATATTTTATTCATTTTTATTTCTTGAAAATTCCATTTCAATATCAAGAGGGCATTGAAAAAATGACTCGTCACTCGTTAGTCTTCACGCAATAGAGATTTACTTTTTTACTGTTCAAAAAACAAAAAAATAAGCAATTTGTCATCTAATAATCTATCAATAATCCCGTACTGTGTGGTGAGCACTAACATCATCGTAACGTATTCATGTCGTCCAAATGTCAGAAATTTGCAGTTTCCCTTTACAAAATGACAAGTTAACGATAGGTAAACGCTACGAACACGTTACGGTAGTTGTTCGTGATCACCCCACTGAAATCGTAACAACATTAAAAAAATTGGTTGCCTGTAAAGTCGGTATACGGGCGAAAGTTTTACGTGACAACGACTTTGAGTGGTAAAATAATTTTAATGTGAATATTCATTCGTATAACATGAACCGGTGTGTATGCCTATCTCTCTCACTCTCTCTCTCTCTCTCTCGCTCTGTCTCTCTCGCTCTTAGGCGGGTTAACTGTGCTCGAGTGGAAGGGATGCGTGCCTTTCACTTTTTATGTCTGTCTCACTCGCTCTTAGGCGGGCTAACCATGCCCGAGTCGAAGGGACGCGTGCCTCTCACTCGCTCTCATTGTGAGCGCGGAACGTGAGCGGAGCAGCGTAACGCAGTTTCTTGAAGTGTCACCCGGCAAACCAATTTATAAGACGTTGTCACGTCAAAAGAAACTGAAATTGTCAAAACCACTCAATTAAATCACTATTTTGTACGACTTTCGTAAGAAAACCAAGGACCTGTATGTAGGTAGACCTATATGTACCTTTGTAATTTCGTAATGGAATCTTACTTATTTATTGATGTCAACGAACTTACCATTCATTTGCACTCATTACACCATATCTATGGTTTTACGTGACAATGGCTAACTGGATGCCCACGACTACCTTACCTGCTAACTGTAGCTTAAACAATGGTGGAAAATGTTCACTTATAAGAGCATGGTGCAACAGATGTTTAGTGATGAGTTTAAACAAAGGGGCAGAGGCAGGAAGTTTTTTCTTTTCTTGTAAAGAAAGATTATCCCATACATAAGGAACCGATACCTACCTAACGTAGACTAACAATAAAAAGTACTTCTACGCTTATAAGTACTTTTTATTGTTATCAATACGCCTGGCCACCAAACCTGTTTCCAAAAATATTACACTGCTATCTTCACTACATAGTATGAGGCAGACTAAATGTAAATATATATACAAAATTTCAGCAATAAAAATTAAAATTCAATAAAATTCATTTATTTCTGTAAGTAGGCTAAGAACTAGCACTTTTACACGTCCCAACATATAAATTAACCCTACCACCGCTTCGCGACAATTTGGGCCAGTGCTGAGAAGAAGCGGCGCAAGAAACTCAGTCACTATTGTCATTACCTCTTTTCAAAATTGATTTACAATAATTGTAATTGTTTGCATTTAAACATTTCCATATATCTTTGTCATTTATATAATCATCAATTTTATAATATCCTTTCGACATTAATACATCTTTAAGCTTACAGCTCAATCATTAGGGTATTAGGAAGTCCCTATTTTGGCTTCCAAGATTTGATTACAAACACAGGTGAAAGCTAAATATAAACTTGTAATAAATCATTAAATTTCAATTGAGTTTATTACTGATCAATAATTTTCTTTAACTTTAAGTTTGTCACTGATAAAAACTTTAAATAACGTCGAATACAAATAAATAAATACAAATACAACAACATCTCATACATTGATCTGACTCCGTGGGAAGTAGCTTAAGCACTTGTGTTACAGATATCGGAATCAACAGTGGTATTACAAATAAACTTAAATAAATACATATAACACCCAGACCAGTACGAACAGACATGTTCATGCACCCAAATGTTTATTTATTTATTTATTTTTATTTAAAACTTTATTGCACAAGAAATGTACAAAGGGTGGACTTAATGCTAAATGCATTTTCTGCCAGTCAACCTCAAGGTCATGCAGAAAGAAGGCAATGGGTGCAGTGAAAATTATATAAGAAAGGAAGTGTTTAATAACGCAAAAATAAATTAACTTAATATATAGATATAATATCAATACATAAAAGTAAATATTAAATTATATTATAATATACAAATAATAAATATCAATTAATTAATATGGATAATATATATATATATATATGTCGCCGCAACGATATTTTGATTAAAAATTATTAAATAAAATTGCAGGAATAATTGAATCCTATAAATATTGTAATTAGCAAATCCTATTTTGTAACTTTGTAATTAATTTGGTCCAGTTCAATTAACATGAAATATTAATGTAAAAGTAGTGGTGTTGATTAATAATTTAAATTTATGTTCGAACGCGTATCCGGTGAACGCACAGCGCCATCTATTTCAATATCAGCGTAACTTAAGTGTCATTTTAAAATAGGAAACGGATGTGCTTGTAGCATACTCTTAATATTTAATTTAAGCTTATTTGATTTTTTAAAACGATCGAAACATTCTCATAAATCCTTAAATAATTTATTAAACAAATTGTTAATGTTTTAAATATTTAAATTCGTTTATTAATAATTAATTAAGAAACGGAAACGGAAGCTTTTGTGGCGCCATCTAACCGGAGTAAAATATTGGCGGGGAAGATGGCGGCACAATGGCGACCGAACGAGGTGTGGTTGGCATTCTGTTTCGAGACGTCGAGCCGATAACATTGTAAGTACAAACTCTGTTAAAATAATTCATGAAATAAAATTACTGTTCTCTTGTGTCTCGGTGTTATTATTTTAGCGTTTGCCTAAATGTTATTTAGCTATCCTTAGTTCTTAAAAGTTATTCTTAATTGCTTAAATATTTGTTTTTAAATCAATTCGAACTTGATTTATAGGAAGTGAAGCTTATAATCAAAACTCTTATAGTTCCTATGTTGATACTAGCTTTTTAAAAAAGGCTTTTCCCAGTTATAATCTGACATCAGAAGTGGGATCGCTCCAGCGATCCCTTTTCTGCCCCGCTCATTAAAATTTTACAGATCCTGCCTGACGCATTGATACTCCTCGAGCATCATGGATGAGCCAAATCCTGAGGAAGCATCGAGTGATCGACCGCCTCCAGCCTCAACGCCTGTAAGCGCTTTGGAGTCATGCAGCGCACCTGCTACTACAAACTCAACAGCATCGATGCCAGCACCTGCGCAACAGATTCCGGCTATTCAGCATGGGGGTAACGTACCACCTGAATTTTACCCTCATATGATGTTAATGATGCAATCCATGAGTGAACGACTGCTTAGCCAGCAGCACACTGATAGAGTAAAGATAACTGACATATTCTTACCGGCCTACGACCCAGACGGTAACGTAGGAGTTCGCGAATGGTGTGATCATATTAGCACAGCTAAGAACACGCACCAACTTAGCGATTATGATGTCCGTATGAAAGTGACCAGTCTATTAAAAGGTCGTGCTAAAATGTGGGCTGATAATTGGCTAGTAACGACTTCAACCTGGGAAGAGTTGAAACTAAATATCATAACAACTTTTGAGCCGGAAAACCGTTACTCACGTGACGTACTCAAGTTTAGGGAGCACTCTTATGATCCTTCCAAGGACATTACTGATTTTCTTACACAATCGTGGATATTGTGGAGACGAGTAACCAAAGACAAGCTTAACAATTCCGACGCCGTGGAAGCAGTGATAGGAACGGTGAATGACGAACGCCTCAGAATAGAGTTAATGAATGCCCGAGCCACGTCTGTACCCGAGCTTATCTCTGTAGCTTCTTCGATTCGCGTCAAGCGTCCCAGTCAAAGCAATTCATACCACTCCCAGCCAAAACGAGCTAGGTATTCTACTGACAATAGGAACAGTAACCCAATGTTTTGTAATTTTTGCAAGAAGACTGGCCATATGCTTAGTAACTGCCGCAATAAAAATAATGGCAACCCGGGGACAACTATTGACAAAAATGTGCCACTACCATCTAACTCTTTGCCGAAGTCTGATAAACATTGTTCCTTTTGCTCAAAGTCAGGACATACTTACGATACGTGTTTCCGCCGCGAAAAACAAATAACGTCTAACATTAACTGTGTGTCTCAACAAAAAACCATTTTGAACACTATGCGTATGCTCGTTGGGGGCTTGACAATTAATACCGTATTTGACAGTGGTGCCGAGTGTTCCATTATGCGCGAATCTATCGCTGATAAACTGCCAGGGCAAAGGCGTCAGACTGTTATTTATTTGCGAGGTATAGGCCCGTTTCCCATAATATCAATGAGTACCCTAACAACTACTTGCTTAATTAACGACGTAAACATTGAGATCTCTTTTCATATCTTGCCCGACTATGAAATGACAACTGACGTTTTGGTAGGAGCAAACATTCTTTCAGGGACAGATCTAAGCGTTATCGTTACCCAAGGCAACGCAGTTCTGTGTAGGAACCCCCAAATTTTGAACATACGCCCAGAAAGCCCTTTATTTGATAATTTAGACCATGACTTGACAGACCAATCTCAAATTGACCAGCTTTTAAGGTTACTAAACGCTTATTCAGACCTATTCACGCGTGGTTTTGCAAAATCTCGCGTTAACACAGGTGCATTAGAGATCCGTTTGAAAAATAAAGACAAATATGTTGAACGCCGTCCATATAGACTTAGTCCTATAGAGCGTGAAAAGGTCAGAGAAATAGTAAACGAACTAATTGAAAACAAAATTGTGCGCGAAAGCAAATCCCCTTACTCCAGCCCGGTCATTCTTGTTAAAAAGAAAAACGGCGATGATCGCATGTGTGTCGATTATAGGGAATTGAACGCTAATACCATTCGAGATCATTATCCCCTACCTTTGATCGCAGATCAGATTGATCAATTGGCTGGTGGACAGTATTATTCTTCCCTAGATATGGCCTCAGGGTTCCACCAAATTCCAATATCTGAGGACTCGATTGAAAAGACTGCCTTCATAACGCCGGACGGACTTTACGAATACCTTACCATGCCGTTTGGTCTTTGTAACGCACCGTCCGTGTACCAAAGGTGCATTAATCGAGCTTTAGGCCCCCTTTTACTGCCTGGAAGTGCCAATAATACTGACCACCTTCATGATAGCGTAGCACAAGTCTACATCGACGATGTGATAAGTAAAAGCCGCGATTTCCCTTCTGGTCTTGTAAACCTAGAAAGAGTTTTCATCGCGCTTCGTGAAGCGGGATTTTCAATAAATATTGACAAATGCTTTTTCTTTAAAAACTCAATTGAATATTTGGGCAATGTCGTAGAAAATGGACAAGTGCGTCCTAGTCCCAAAAAGGTGGAAGCCCTCTTAAAGGCTCCTGCTCCTAGCAACGTTAAACAAGTCCGTCAATTCAATGGCCTTGCCGGCTATTTTCGCCGCTTTATTCCCGACTTCGCGCGTACAATGGCCCCCCTGTACGAATTAACAAAACAAGGTACACGTTGGCAATGGACTTCAACTCATGAGGAAGCGCGTCAGAAAATAATTCACCATCTCACCTCCACACCCGTATTAACCATTTTTCAAGAAGGCGAACCGATAGAACTTTACACTGATGCTAGCAGCTTAGGATTTGGAGCGATCCTTGTCCAAATTATTAACGGCCGGCAACATGTCGTAGCTTACTTCAGCATGCGCACAACCGACATAGAGAGTAGATACCACTCCTATGAATTGGAGACCCTTGCAGTCGTCCGTGCCATCAAACACTTTAGGCACTTTCTCTATGGACGTAAATTTAAGGTCATCACCGATTGCAATGCTCTTAAAGCGTCAAAGCACAAACAAGACTTGTTACCTCGTATTCATCGATGGTGGTCTTATTTGCAAAACTTCGACTTTGACATAGAGTACAGGAAGGGCGAGCGGATGCAGCCCGCAGATTTCCTAAGCCGCAACCCGGACCCATTGACTGTGAATGTCACGACAATGAACCTTGAGTGGCTTAACATCGAACAACGACGCGACAACTTATTGCGACCAATCATTGACACCTTGCATAGCGGAAACCAAGTCCCAGGCTATTTGCTGGAAGACAATGTCCTTAAATTCGAGAAGACTGACCCTATTTTAGGCCAACAAAAACTCATCGTTGTCCCTAGCTCTTTTCAATGGAGCCTTATCAACACATTTCACACAGCGCTGAAACACCCGGGCTTTGAAAAGACCCTCCATAAGATCAGAGAGACCTATTACTTTGAAAGAATGAGCACTGTCGTAAAACAATTTGTAGATAACTGCGTCGTATGTAAGACTTCCAAACAAACCTCGGGTGCCACACAAGTGCAACTACATCCTATACGTAAACCTACGACAGCATTTGAAGTTTTACATATGGATATAACCGGAAAGCTAGGCACTCCTAACGATCAGGAATATGTGATAGTGACGATTGATGCTTACACAAAATACGTGTTACTTCGTCACACAAATAACAAAAGCCAACACAGCACCCTAGCCGCGTTAAAGCAAGTAATTCACCTATTCGGTGCCCCGCGACAGATTGTAGTAGACGGCGGGCGCGAGTTCCTCGGTGAATTCAAAGCTTACTGCGACAGGTTTGGGGTTGATATACACGCAATTTCCCCCGGCGTTAGCAGAGCAAACGGCCAAGTAGAGAGAGTGATGGCCACTCTCAAGAACGGCCTTATCATGATAAAAAATTACGAAACTCCGGAATGGCATACTGCTTTAGAAAGTCTACAGCTTGCCTTGAACTGCACTGTTCATCGCACGACAGGTGTAGCACCGTTGACACTCCTTACTCGTCGACAACACTGTGTCCCTCCAGAGTTGTTAAGTTTAGTCAACTTTGACAATTCATCAATTGATATTGACATGTTGGAACGCCACGTTCAGCAAAAGATGTGTGATCAGTCCGCAAAAGACAAAATTAGATTCGATAGAGGTCGAGCACGGATACGTAATTTTCAACGAGGTGATTTCGTGTTGATAAAAAACAATCCACGAAATCAAACTTCTTTAGATTTAAAATTTAGTGTGCCTTATGAAGTTTTCAGGGTACTCGAAAACGACCGCTACCTTGTGAAGAAGGTAGTTGGTCACCATGGGCGGCCTCGCAAGGTTGCGCACGATCAACTTCGACGCGCACCCCAACCAACCGAGGGCACCTTGGCGGCCGTGTCGCCATCATCTGATGAACAAGCTGGACCGTCGGGTACTGCAGCGTCAACCTGTCGTGTACCAGAAACGCTGTCAGTAGCTACGGCTTCAGGAAACAGCGACGCAGAGTCTTCAGAGTGAATACTCAGCAAACTTTGCCCGGTGAGGTATTATTTTTGCATTTATAATATAAGCAATACGCATAGTTCAGCTTCTAAAAGGCATCTGCTTAAAAATAGCTAAAATTATTTGTGTACTGTTGACGTGTGGAGCCGTTCAATAGTAACATTCATAAATTTTATTTACTGTTGACGTATGGAGCCGTTCAATGGTAAAATACCCAAATCCCTGAAAGAAGTATAGTCCTCTGTGTACCACGGCGTTAGAGACCGCTTAGAGCACAGCATCGACCTTCCTTATCCTTTAGGACCTCTGTTATAAACAGCGTCGATCATTACCAACCCTTACCTTCCTCTTATTTATTGTATAAAGCTAAAAGCAAAGCCTGAAAGCTTACACTATTGTCATGGGAGATGAATAGTGAAATAAGAATAACAAAAACTCTGCGAAGAGTAACTAAATTAGTACATAGGTACTAGCTATGTACTGTGGAAGTACTTAGCCTCAAAATGTTCTTTTCCTTATTTTCAGCACAAAGCAGAAACATCAAAAACAAGAAAGAATATCTACGGGGAGCAATGCAGAGCACGCATTGCAGCTCAGAATGGCCGTGTCGCCGCAACGATATTTTGATTAAAAATTATTAAATAAAATTGCAGGAATAATTGAATCCTATAAATATTGTAATTAGCAAATCCTATTTTGTAACTTTGTAATTAATTTGGTCCAGTTCAATTAACATGAAATATTAATGTAAAAGTAGTGGTGTTGATTAATAATTTAAATTTATGTTCGAACGCGTATCCGGTGAACGCACAGCGCCATCTATTTCAATATCAGCGTAACTTAAGTGTCATTTTAAAATAGGAAACGGATGTGCTTGTAGCATACTCTTAATATTTAATTTAAGCTTATTTGATTTTTTAAAACGATCGAAACATTCTCATAAATCCTTAAATAATTTATTAAACAAATTGTTAATGTTTTAAATATTTAAATTCGTTTATTAATAATTAATTAAGAAACGGAAACGGAAGCTTTTGTGGCGCCATCTAACCGGAGTAAAATATTGGCGGGGAAGATGGCGGCACAATGGCGACCGAACGAGGTGTGGTTGGCATTCTGTTTCGAGACGTCGAGCCGATAACATTGTAAGTACAAACTCTGTTAAAATAATTCATGAAATAAAATTACTGTTCTCTTGTGTCTCGGTGTTATTATTTTAGCGTTTGCATAAATGTTATTTAGCTATCCTTAGTTCTTAAAAGTTATTCTTAATTGCTTAAATATTTGTTTTTAAATCAATTCGAACTTGATTTATAGGAAGTGAAGCTTATAATCAAAACTCTTAAAGTTTCTATGTTGATACTAGCTTTTTAAAAAAGGCTTTTCCCAGTTATAATCTGACATATATATATATATATATATATATATAATATTTATATATATGCAATTTATTCATTTAGAAAACTTCGAACTTTTTTCTTGAACGACAACTTCGAGTCTGATCTTTTGATATCCATGGGTAGTGAGTTCCACAGTCGCGTTGCCGCCACAGTGAACGACTTTGTGACGTACGAGAATGTTTGTACAGTGTAGGGATCGAACTCGCTACCTCTTGGTTAATAGTCAACTTCTTAACCATTATACCAGAATGTTCATTGCAACTTATTACAATCGTAATTTTACAAAGATTCAACTTAGCAAAAAAACCATTACCGTATCATTTTCAAAACAACATACCACTTGCATTTCAACGAGTTGTCTGTCCTCTTCTGGCTTTACCAGTTTTATATGTACATCTCTTTCTACCGGCACACGTATAACCGTTCCACATCTCATTCATGTTTTGTAAACTTGATCAGCAAGTTTCGTTAAGCTGAGTGTACACGATGTGTAACTGCAAATGAGGTTTAATATTTTATTGAGCATAAGACTTTTTCGCTATACTCAAACTAACCAAGTTGTATAGAAAAAAAATGTAGCATATATAAAGATACTTTCAGAAGTGGCCGTCGGTATTTTTTCTTGATGTAAGCTCTAAACACTTCTGCCCACTGCCCTTTTTTGCGTCAATAATATAATAAGATGGAGCAACAGAGTCTTATAAATAAGATGTCCCTAGTCTGTCTAAGTAATGTCTACGGATAACTATCCTTTAAGGTGACATCATTACGAGCAGTACACAGGTGCAGTACCTATCTACTGACTTTTAAAAGCAGTCTCTTATGACATTATATGACAAGTAACTTAAATTTAAACTATTATTTATTTTTGTATTTTTAGTTAATAAGGATAATGGAAAACTCTTATCAAATTATTGCATTGTCATCGGTACTTAATACGTGTGCAAAGTTTCAAATTAATCCGATTTCTGGAAGTTGGTGAAAATTGAGCTCAAAAATTCCGATACATACATACATACATACACCCCGATCTCATAAAAGCGTGTTAAAAAAGTTGTCTATTATTTTTTTTTTCGTCGCCAGTGTAGCCTTAGCTTTGTCATATTAAAGTTGACGTTTTATATTTATTTTTTATTGCAACATGTTGGATGCCAATATGGTTCGCCATATTTGGCGTAAGATGCGTAGTTATCGGGTAATGATAAATGTATCTGTAATATATGATTGAAACTTCCGACAAAAGGATTATTTCTGACGCGATTTAAGTGACAAGATTAACTGTGCTCATTTTTGGTTGGGATAAAGTTTATTGAGAAATAAAATGGTTATTCAACTTGTCAGATAATGATGGTGTTATCTTACAGTTTAACTTAATTGTATAAAAGCTTAATTTATTTATTTAAGCTTTATTGCACAACAAAACTTTGTACAAAAGGTGGACTTAACACCGTAGAGCATTCTCTACCAGTCATACCTTTGGGATAAGCTTAGGTGTAAGAAGTGGGTGGGATGAATTGCTTTTTAGCCCCCAAAGAAAATTCTTGATTGATTAATCAAGTCAATTTTTAATATGTTTATAATTTTACCCATATTCTCTGTCTGTGGCATCGCAGCTACCGAACGAATGAACCGATTTCAGTGCTGTTTTTTTTTTCATTCGAAAGATAATTCATTTACGGTGGTTCTTAGCTATGGCTGGTTGAAATCCGTACAGCCGTTGAAGCTACCAAGCTGTTTTCCTGCCTCATGTCAGGTTTATTTTTTATTTTTTTAACGGAATAGGTTCATGATGTCTGTGGTTGTGAGTTCCCTAAAAAAACAAATTTGTAATTTTTTTTTAACTTAACATCCAAACTATACGTAACGGCAAATAACGCCAAATCATAATAAAATTAAACAGGTACGAAGAGGGCACTAGTGTTATTTACTTCTGTCTTCTAGAATCGTATAAAAAAGTGCTACCTACGAAAGGAAGCATGAGTTACTGATGACATTGTACACGTCATCATCATGTAAGCCCCTGTTTTTTATTCAGTATTATAGACATGAGCCACCTCCAATTTTTTTTATTTTGGATAGGTTTGCTCTTGTCCCAAGACAACGAGGCAAAGACTGAGTCTACGATGGACCGAGCTCACCTAGAAGATGCCTGTTCACGCGAGCTCACCTAGAAGATGCCTGTTCACTCTAGCTTTGAAAATTCCTAGGTTGCTTCCTTCCAATCGTGGCGGTCTTTTGTTCATGTCACTTTTTAATACACATGTGTAGGGTGTGTCTACAGTTTTGAGATGTGTTGAGTGATAGCGAGTTGAGAGAGAAAGATATAGCAAGAAACAAACCCGTTGTATACCGTTCTAACATTGACGGTTGATAACTGTTTTATTAATGCTTATGAAGTTGTATTTATAATAAAGTGATTGATTATAAACAAATGAAGATATGTAGATGTGTGCCGTCGGTGTAGTGTGCCGACGGTGCTCGTTGAGGGTCCATCGGTCAGCCGCTGTATGTGGGTCGCTGACGCCGCTCCGAGGTTGGGCAAATTCCATGTACGATGCTAGCTCATACACATGTAATAGGCATAATGAAACCTTCTTAACTATTTTCAAGACCAAGGCGTTCAAAAAACATAGTCCCTATGAAGTTAATACAGTACCAGTATATTTCCAAAATGCTGTAGATACCAATTTTTAAACACACACAATTAAATAAATATTCGGTCAATTGACTCCGATTTCTGATATACAATCTATGGAGGCAGACCGTTTTGACAGATAATAAAATATATTTTTTTAATAAATATGTCGCATCTGAATTTCCACCTTCTTGATTTGACTTAGGACTTTTTTCCGTCATTGATTGCACTTGTTTCGATTAAGTATTATGTCGTCTATAAAAGTTTATGCTTAACACTTTAATTACTAATGCGTAACGCTCACAGGAAATCGCATTTATTAGGTACAACCTCATGCAATTAAACTGTTTAGTGCACTTGCAAAAAAACAGCATGAATAATTGTATTTTTCCTGTGCTTGTATCGTGCTCTACATTCATAAATTACGGTAAAAGTACGGTGTCACTAACACTCGTCACCGCGATAGATTTCTTGTAGAGATAGTAAAGTGTATGATGTTTAATTTTAAATAGGTTCCGCATTTTTTAATTATTATGTCTACTCACCGATTTGTATTTTCCCGCGTGTCCGTTGACGGACAAACGTCAAAACAAAGAAGTTTCACATTTACAATATTATTACATTAATAATTAGTGTGTCACCATCCGGCCGCTAATCACTTATCTATCATATACAAGCCTTGTATATTCGACTACCCTACCACTGGAAAACTAAGTGATACATAATTTCAACCAGTGTGTCAATGTGTCGTTTTATGAAAAAAGTAAAACAGTCACGAATATTCCGCAAAACAATATTTTTACTTAGCGATCATGAGCGTTATTCACAATTTATTTTTAAGTCACGTTATTCTCGTCTGATCTTAAAAAAGCAACATCACTAAATCATTTTGACGAAGGGTTGTAACAAACAACGGCTTACTGTCAGATGTTATCACGCCTTCAGAACCCTTAAATGGCTTAAAGTCTTGCGAACCTATCAAATGATACCAGTCGAGAGTCACTCAGATCTCCACTGAGATGGTGCTTTTAAACTTTTGCTAATCGGAAAAGTGACTGGCCACTTTTAAGACTGAACAGATTGAATTATTAGGGATTATTCTTACATGGTTAACTTTGTTATGACACTTTTTACGTAAGAAAATTATTTACCGCAAGATTTGATTCGAGACAATTATAGGACTTACGTTCATGCCACCTTTTTTGAGATGGCCTTTAAAAAATGGTCAAAATATATTTGTAACTAAAGTCTTTTTTGAATTACAGTTTCCAGCACAACAGGCTACTCATTTTTGTTGCAAAATCAACCGTATCACAAGCGAATAAGATACCGCAGTGCTTACCGTGACATGCTTGCCACCATACATACAAATAAATTGAACATTTAAATATTTACCGAATTTAATGTTTGTCTGTATGAGTACAACTGATTCCTTAGAGCTTATTAACTTGGAATTGTCTGTCTTATCATAAAAAAGGTTTAAGCCACATTTCTCATTTATTTGTTAAGTCCAATAGCATGTCGTAGAAAAGTGTCAGCTCAAATTCATTTGTCCGAACAATATAATGACACTTTTGTTTTCATAATCAATCAAGTTGTAAAAGACCTAATAGTTTATAATATGACAATTCTCCACAAAATAAGAAATGAGAAATATCGTATTCGGTATCTAAAATTGAGAATTATTAAACATCCAAACAAAGAAACTTTCACATTTATCTTCTTCTCTATATACGAGTATATAAAATTCTCGTGTCACAATGTTTGTTCCCGTACTCCTCCGAAACGGCTTGACTGATTCTTATGAAATTTTGTGAGCATATTGAGTAGGTCTGAGAATCGGCCAACATCTATTTTTCATATCCCTTAGTGATAAGAGTTGTCCACAATAATTTATATGGCAAAACAATGTTTGCCGGGTCAGCTAGTAATATTATAATTGTGAATTTGTGTTAGGTACCGTTCCGCAGCTAATCACTTTTCATACACAAGCCTTGTAGAAAAGAAACAAGCAGTTAGTTAGTTTCTTGGCTAGTACCTATTTGTTTAATTTTTAATAATTCTCAATTTTCGATACCGAACACGTTTCTTGATTCATTTTTTTTCGAATCAATCAAGAAACGTGTTCGGTATCGAAAATTGAGAATTATTAAAAATTAAACAAAGAAGAAGAAGAATAAAAGAAGTTTCCAAAATTATATATTTTTCTACCATATCAGCATAAATTTGAAACGTTACAGTAAACATTGATCAAATGTGAACACACCCTAATAGGAAATGAAGTTGTGTTCACAGCTGAACCGGTGCTACGACTGATGTTTGCGTGAAAAATACATTTTTAGCACGTAATGAAAACGATTTGCCGATTATCGAGATTACTAAAGTCCGTCGATTCATTGGAAGTACAATTCAATTTGAAATTTTGCTACCATTGGGTGCTAGCTCATTTTTTTCATGTCTATTGTCCGACTACCTCGTTGGTGTAGTGGCAAAGTTTCTGCCTTACAACTGAGAGGTCCTGGGTTCGAATTTCAGGTCGAGCCAAAATTGTTTGTGAGATTTTCTGTCATGAATTTCTCAAACAGCTCGGAGTCGGGAAGTTGGCGGTGTTACACCCTCGTGCCTCGGAAAGCACGGTAAGCCGTTCTGCGCCTGATCTCTTTCCGGTCATGTCGGATTACCGTCTTACCGAACTTTGAGAGTGAAGGAACAGTGAGTGCACCTGTGTATTGCGCTCACACTTGTGCACTATAGTCACTCCTGTGTAGTTGGTTGATCTCTCTTGAGATTGGCCGCCATGGTCAAAATCGGTCAGTAGGACTATTATTACTATTATTATAGTCCGGTTGAATTTTCGTGGATAAAAGATATGCCATTTAAAAGTTTCTGTACTTTGTAAGCACATTACGGTTATACATAAATTATCTCAGAGACTGTTGTTAGCAAGCCGTTATGCTAACTGCTAGACAAAAAAGGCTATACTCCAAGCATAATAGCAAACATTGAGTTTATTTTGATTAAGCCCGGATTAAAAGGAGGAGTGTTATAAATTTGACTCCGATTCTATTTGTTTATGTGTATGTTATTAGTGTGACTTTTTCTGTGGCATCCTAGCTCTTGAACGGATGGACTAACTTTACTACCGTTTTTAAAAAAAAGATAATTTAATCACGGTGGTTCCTTAGCTGTGGCTGATCAAAATCTGTCCAGCCGTGGAAGCTCACCAGCTGCATTCCTCGCTTATTCGGGGTTTTCTTAACTGGAACCTACCAGTAGTAGTTTTATATATATACTAGCTGACCCGGCAACCGTTGTTTTGCCATTTAATTTTTTTTTTATCACTTAGAGGTATGAAAAATAGATGTTCTCAGACCTACTCAATATGCTCACAAAATTTCATGAGAATCGGTCAAGCCGTTTCGGAGGAGTATGGCAACGAAAACTGTGACAAGAGAATTTTATATATTAGATTTTTTTACTTTTTCGTCATTTCCACTATCAGGTTGTCCATTGTCTCCAGTGTAACCCTGCTCTACTTGTAGTGTTCGCTAACCTGATTAGTGCATACGCGCCGGTCTGAGGGGCAACTAGGACACCGGGCCCCAAAGGGGAACGTTACACTATGCAGATTAAGGGGGAATTCCAGTACAAATGCGATATGTAGCGAAATGTCTTAGCAACTTGGGCCATATTGCGATGCGCCTTAGTTGCGCTGGTAATAACGGATAGTTACATCGTAAAATAACCCTCCGCGGCAAGAAGCGACATGAAAATAGAACCCACGAGACATGTGTGTGACTTTAGAGTAACCGTAAACTTACTAATTCATAGCTTCGTAGCGCATCGCATATTAAGTAGAATAGCAACCTAAGGCGATTGTAGTGTCAAAGCTATTGTCCTGCTTACCGTCTTTGCTTAACTCTCTTAATTACAAGTCTGTTCCGATTTTGTGGAATTACGTTTGATGTGGACTTGGGTACAGTTTGAAAAGGATTTGATGGATTATTTTAAACTGTGTTTGTACTTAGGAAAATAAGCTTTATGGATTAGGTAATCAATGTTTTCACGTTCTGAGTATAACTTTTGTTTTATGATAATTCAAAACAGCAACAATTTTGTTTTTATTGAAAAGATTGCTGTTTCGACAAATAGTCTAACGTTTTATCGCGGTGAGTAATCACGTTTCGAACTTATGTTGTTTTTTTTTAAATATAATCCATTCATGGCAGGAATCGGACCTAAGTCCACGTGAAATCAGACCGTGTACGCACACGGGCTGATGCCACTCCGCTACCCAGAAATGTGGCGTGGCAAAGCTTTCCCGCGGTGGCCGCGTATGCTTTTGCGACATTCGATTAAGTGGTAAGGTAATGGCTGTAATAATCTATACATATAATAAGACTGTAAAAGATCGATTTCTGTACATTGAAGATTTTTATGAAAAATTGTTACAGGGGGTCTTAATTACCGTAATAGAAGCCAAAACAACAATTTTTAAAATTTTTGTCTGTCTGTCTGTCTGTCCGTCTGTCTGTCTGTCTGTCTGTTTGTCCGGGCTAATCTCAGAATCTACTGGACCGATTTTGACGGGACTTTTTTTATTTGACTCAGTATCACCTGGAGAGTAAACTGGGATATAAATAATCACGCCGATGAACTTAGGGGGCAGGCAGGAAATTGAATCTCAGAATCTACTAAACCGATTTTAATGGGACTTTTTTTTATTTGACTCAACATTACTTGGAAGGTAAAGAAGGATAGAAATAATAGAAATAATATTACATATTGATAAATTCTGCCCCCAAAGGGATAAAATAGGGGTTGCGAATTTGTATGAAGCCCGGTCGCAAAAAACTAACATCCACGCGGACGAAGTCGCGGGCGGCCGCTAGTATAATAAATAAATAATAAACAACAACATCACATACTGTCGTGAAGCGACAAAGAAAAAAAAATGACTTAGCTTGTCGTGGAGCGACAAGGAAGGGAAAAGGAAAACGAAAAGAATTGATATTTCTCAATTCTTTACAAACAAATTATATTTAAAGGAAAACAGGGAAATTAAAAAAAATAAAATAAACCTAGACGAGTGAGAAGAATGTATGTGTGAAATTGAGCGAGAGTAGTGAGTGGAGTGGGCGTGGATAGGTGTCCTCACAAGAATAGGCGGGTCCGGAGGCGCCGAAGTGAAGTGAAGCGTTCTCGGAGTCAGGTCCTCGCAGTCCCTCGGGCTTAGGAGAGGTTAGTCCCTCACAGTCCCTCCTCAGGCTAGGAGGGGTCAGTACCTCGCAGGCCCTCCTCAGGTTAAGAGGGTTCAGTCCCTCGCAGTCCCTCCTCAGGCTAGGAGGGTTCAGTCCCTCGAAGTCCCTCCTCAGGTTAGGAGGGTTCAGTCCCTCGCAGTCCCTCCTCTGGCAAGGAGGGATCAATCCTCAGATATGTAGAGGGTGAGGGCCTTCCGGAGGTAGAGAAGTCCTGGTCTTCCTGTAGTACTTCTTGAAGTGTCGAATAGTAAAGAGTTTACTGATGTAGAATCGAAGCCAGGAATCGAATGAGTCAGTTAAGGATGGTCTGGGCTTATATAGGGCCGGCCATTCAAATTTAGAGCGTGGATAGAACGCGAAAAACTCGTGCTTTGCAGAATTTGAAATGGAAATTGTATTGAAACTTTGCTAAAAGTTGTCAATTTTCAGAAAAAAATAATAAGACTCCCGTCACTCAAAATGTCAATCACAGTGTCAAAAAGTACAAAATTCGGAAAAATACTAATAAATCGTGTTCACAATAAGAAATAATTATGCTGAGAAGGAGAGGAAAACCATTTAAAAGTTAGTTATAACCCTTTTTCCCTATTTTACAGCGGAATATCACATTTATAGGTGATACAAACTTTGACGTTTATGAACACGTAATTAGAAATTCCTTATTTTTCAGTAAAAAGCGAACGAAAACAGATTCCACGGAAAAGAATAATAATACACGCAAAATGCATATATTGTGAGAATGAAAATGACTGGAAACCCAAACCGGAACAAATTATTAACAGTATACCAAGTGAGTATGCACGTCGGTACAATACATCGATCTGACTCCGTGGTAAGTAGCATAAGCACTTGTGTTACAGAAATCAGAATTAACAGTGGTAATACAAATAAATTCAAATAAATACAGTCGATGGAATCAGGCGTTACTTTGCGGAAATCCATGACTAAAGCTGAAAAAAATGATTATTTTGCTTTAAATTTCCAGTGACTCTTCAGTCGCTCGTAATCTGTCGAAGCGAAAACATCTCCTGAGGATGCCACGTGTAGTGGCGAAACGCGTCGAGTGTTTGTTGGTGTCAGTGTTGTGATTCCAGTGCATCTTTTATGTCACGTTGTGAATTGTAGATATTGTAAGTCCTGCGACTTCCCGTTCTACCTTTTCAGGTGATTACAGTTGGACGTATTTTGGTTCCTGCGCTGGCGCCGTTTTCATGGAAATTTAAAGCAAAATAATATTTTTTTCAGCTTTAAATAAATACGTATAACACACAGACCAGTACAAAACAAACATGTTCATATGCACACAAATGTTTGTACAGTGCGGGGATCGAACCCGCGACCTCTTGGTCTATTAGTCAACATATTTACTATTACACCAAAGTGGTCGTCAATGGTAGCTAAGCGAATGTAATTTATAAAGCTGCTTTTTAGAAACTTAACGTCGATGTCTGTTACATACTCCACAGTTTCATAAACCTAGCTGTAACCTACGTGTCCAAAAGTTACTGTAAAGACGAGATAGATGCCCCACTATTCGAAGTCGCTGTTTATCTTCAATAATAAAAAGGTCAAGTGCGAGTTGGACTCGCGCACCGAGGGTTCCGTACAAACCTGTAGATAAGGAGTAGTAACTTTGAAATTTTCAAAATTGTCAAAAACATTTTTCAAAAATATTTTTTTTATATGATGAAACTGAAAATTTACGGTTTTCGTAATTTTTCCTATATCTATACTATAAGACGTGACTTCGTACTAAATTTAAAGATTCTAAGTTTACGGGAAGTACCCTGTAGGTTTTGATTCCCGTTCGAGTTTCGAAAATTTTCGGAAATTTGCGGCCTAAATGGCTTAAATCTTTGATTGCGTTGGCTTAGAAGGTTGATTTTTCTAAAGCTTCCAGGGACAGCAGACCTTAGTATCATATAGAAATTTCAGTTTGGTACCTCCACGCGTTCCTGAGAAAAACGGTCTTGACAGACGGATGGACAGACGGACGGACGGACGGACGGACGGACGGACGGACGGACAACAAAGTGATCTTATAAGGGTTCTCTTTTTTTCTTTAGAGGTACGGAACTCCAAAAATCAAAACAATCTATTTTTGAAATAAATTAATTCTTGGAAATGTTGTCTACAAATTTGTGAAAAGTGAAAAACGTTGTCTTCGATATATTCAAAGTATTAGGGACTTTTGCGGACGTATACATTTTGGGACATCTATCCCATACAGGGGATAGATGTCCGTCCTATATAAATTGCGTTTGGGATAGAAGACTTACCGGAAAAATGGGCTGCTGTCGCAATGAGACATACAACGGATGACTCAGTAGATATGAAAAAGTAATCGTATTTATTTGCGAAACTAATGTAATTAAAATCGGGTCATCTATACCACTCTGTCACTTTTACCTATATTACCCTAGACGGTACAAAAGGGACGAATATGTCGAGACATTATTAGATTAACAAAGTTAATTATATCCAAAATAGTCTTCAAAATAACCTAGACAGCCTGAAATACCTGCCTGAATAGCCTGTATTTCCAAGAAGTTGAGAGTCAGTGCCTCAGAATTCAGCGTGCGTGTCGATTGTATACCGACTACAATAGCAGACGAGAGACCACAGGGGTTGATTGGGTGTCTCCAATCAGTCGTTGTAATGCTAAGAGGGTAGGTGTGTCCACAGTACAGGTGGAATCAGAAGGCCTGCTACGAATAACGGAATCTGTCAAAACGATACTATTTAGTATTCATAGTTAAAACTATCAATCTTCACTTTAAATTACATCAAATCACAAACAGTAATTGAATTTAAAATTGACAGTAGAAAAATAGTCAATTAAAAAACAATGAACATAAAAATGTAAACAAGCAAATACTTTTACGTATATAAACAATGTCAAATGAAACAGGAAGGTACTCGTAACGCTAGTCGACTGTTTTCTTAGTTCTTTTGATACATGACACACGTCAACATGACAGCACGTCAGGGTATAATTGTGTCGTCTCATGCGCATGTAAAAAGGCAGATTTTGTAATAAAAAGTAGCACGAGTACATGTTGTTGTCGGTACAAAGAAAGAAAGACAGTGGTTTTTAAGGATATCGTTTTTCGTAGTAGGACTTCAGTTATTATAGATTCTAGTAGGTCACCGCAATAAAAAAATTGCTGGTCCTACCAGCAAGATAATTGATTATTCGTAATAGAGGTATGATGAATTTTATAAATATTTAAATATATGTATGTTTATGTATGTAATATATAGGTATTTAATAATTTATGTAGTAGAACATGTGTTGTATGTATTTATGAGTTTAAGTAGATGTATTTAATTTTAGCCTACCTAAATAAACACATTTTTTACGAAACAACTAAGATATAGTTGTTTCGTAAAAAATGTGTTTTGTATTATCCGTATATATTTTGCTCAAATTCCCCCTTCCCGTTAATTGAACGTTCCTTTCAGCGAATGTTATCTGGAAGGACCGCCTAAATTGTACATCTTTCTTTGTTCAACTTGTCTGTAATTTTTGTTTTGTGTTGTACAATAAAGTGTTAATATATCTATTTATCTAGTTATTTGGGTGTTATGAGAAATCCCACAAACCGGCCAATCAGGTAAAAATCGTTGTATTATGAATTGTATACTAATTTGTCATCAAATAGACCACTACCACTTACATCGAATGGCCGATCCAGTATAAAACTGCCACTCCGAATTCGGTGAAGCTAAGATACCTACCCCTTCACAAGAAAAGAACAAGTCAGTGATTATCCCTTGTTTAATTAAAAGCCGGTCAATACAAAGTTAATGAGAGCGCAAATGACTTAACCTAAGGGGATATACTTTTCAATTTGGTTGGATATTATTTTAACAACGGATAAACACTGGTTATTTCCTTTATATAAGAGGGGCTCTTCTTTGTTCGGTAAACCTACAATTGAGACGATATGCCTGTTCGATACAAACCAATCTCTTCTACAAACTAACCTTCGAATAGAACTCTGAAACGACGTATAGATTTGCCTCAGGCCACACCTTTTTTTTCGCCGCTACGAGCGCTTCTGACAGCTTGTCAACCGATGGCCACGCCTCAATCACAGTCGCATGTCGCAGCAACAGTAGACAGCAGCCGCAGGTGTGACCTGAGCCTTAAGTCAAAAGTTTCCTGAAATGATCACATCACCCACTTCCATTATCATGACCTGCTTTCGTCCAATGCGATTCCTCTGGAGCCTTCATTGTGTTGTAGCATAAAGGAGGTTTCCAATGATACATTTGTAAGTGGGACAATGCACTAGGGGGTTATTCTAAAAGCCAATGTCCGTTGTTAAGATCAAGAACTTATAAAGAAAATTTCGACATAATTGTACAAATATTTAAAAACGTTTTTTGAGTCAATTCCGAATAAATGTGCAATTATAGAATACTCGCTTTTACCCGCGACTTTGTCCGCGTATGGTAGTTTTTTGGAATGCGTTGTTTTCCCGTAATACTAATTTTATCCAAATATAATTCAAACTTTTGGTAATTTTGGGAGTGAAAGCAATCAGATTTCTCGGGAAATAATTTTACCCATAGGAATGCGTTCCCGCGGCTAAAAGTAACTCATGTTCTTTCTTAAATCTCAAACTATCTCCTTACCAAAGTTTTATTTAAATCTGAGATTAAGTACCTATTTATAAGTTTCGTTTCGCAAAAGGTGGAAATCATTGACTCGATTACATGCCTTCAATGTTCTGGTAATGAAATCCAAACTTTGCATCTCATTGTATTTCATTGTCCACTTTTTCACACCCAGCGTAAAATAATACCTAACTCGTCTACTAACTACATTCGTGATCATTCAAACATAGGTATGGGAATTCGAATAAAAAACACTTTGAAATCGGTCGATTCGTTCGGTAGCTACTATGCTAAAATTAATAATATTTTTGTGTATGTCTAATACACAAAAATATAACAATATAAAACACAAACAGATATGATTAAATGGAATCAAAAAGACATGAAAGAAAATCAAATTTATGCAACTCCTCTTTTTCTTCAGGGGTTGATGATAGTGCGCCCACAGGACGGCAAAAGTGAAAGAAACGTACGAAGAGTCACAGAGTAGAACCCCAATTCATAGTTGGCTAGTAGACTTAGTTACACGATGTTTTGTCTCATCATCGTTGAATGAAGAGTGAATGGGAGTGAATGAGCTTAATCTATGGAGCTTTGACAGGAACAATGATTGCATTCCATGGTACGGTTCTCTGTCAACGTTTATTGCCTTCATTTGCAAAACCATTATGATCTATCAAGAAGAAGTCATGTTCATTTTCATTTGAACAAAATCGTACGGAACTGATTGCAAAAAGAAAGATAATAGTAAGTTCCTATTAACCAAATAAAGCCAAGACCTGTTGCATTGCAAAAAAATCTTTACAGGCTACATAAATTCTGTATATTTAGTTACAGTAAGATGCTGAACGAAATAATACTCATCTAATAAAAATGAATCACCGAAATGTAGGTAGGTACCTATGTACGCGCATAACTTCAGACTGACTGCACCGAATTCGATGATTCTTTTTTTATGAGTTCCTTATTGTCAGGACAAGGTTTTAATGTCTACATTTGTTTTAATGTCCTACATACGTCTACTTATTTTTTCAACAGGCAGGACAACGTCTGCAGGATCCTCTAGTAAATCTTCAGATTTGATTAAATCGCTTTGGAGTTAATGGTTGACTTAAGCCGTAACGGTTTTTAAAAGAGCAAAAATGATTTAAGCTGCCATCGATGCCTGGTGCTAAGACTGACAGAATAAATCATTCTTGCCAAGGCCAGCTTTATGATCCCCTATAACTTGTTGTTAAAATTGTTGAACAACAACTACCATACTATACAGAATTTCAAAACAACCTAAGTATGATGCTCACATTACCTTTATAGCTGAAAATAATAATAAAACTGTTCTTTGCTCGCAATGATATAAAATGTTCAGTTTGGCTGCAAACTTGCCTTACCTATATCTACTCATAATAGTACGAAAACTTGTGTAAAAGTCTGTCTGTGTTTTGAACTTGCAAATTTTTTTTTTGACATTAAGTGTGATAACTGATAAGTGTTTAGCGCACACTAGTATTGACGTGATTTGTCTATGTATTAAAACTTACTTAACAATTTTCTTGTTAAATAACCTCTGAATGAGCCAGGTTAACAACTGGTGAGCTTTAACGGCTGGATGGATTTTGATCAGCCGTAGCCACAATAACCACGATTTTATCTCTCGAATAAAATACTGCATTGAAATCTGACGATCCGTTCAGGAGCTACCATGCAACAGATAGACATAAACATAAACACAAACACATATACACACAAAGACAAACATAGTGGCCAAACTCATAACACCCCTCTTTTTCTTCAGGGGTTAGGAAACAATTGCTACGGCAGCGTGACGCGTTTTTTATCTAGACTAACAATTGCCATTCACCTAATACGCCTTGACGCGACTGCCGTTTGACATGTCTTTGTATACCTACGTATTTTTAATGACAATGTCAACTCATATTGTACTTATACAGGGTGTTACGAAAAAACGGATAATGGCTAAAGGGTGTTCTTGCGCCCGTATAACTCAACAACTTTCCCAAAGAACTCTGTGGCGAATTCTGCAAAAGAAATTTGGCTCTTCCATTGTAAATCGATCAGCTGATAGACAGTTTTGTATGGGAGGTCCAATTTTTTTTGAGAATTCGTCTAATGTTTCTTTGGGAAAGAAGTTGAGTTATACGGGCACAACAACACTCTTTAGCCATTACAAGTTTTTTTGTAACACCTGTATTGTCCTTAAGACCTGCGTGTCGTCAAAGTCGTATTTTCATTAATTTAACCACCTATAAAGTTGAGGTGAGCGCTGTGCCCAGCAGTGGGACGTATATAAACTGATGAGAAATACATACATGTTAAACTTTAGTTTGGCAAAAGCAAATGTAAACCTTTGACATTTTGGAGCATTCGTTGCAAAACTAGAACTAGGATCCATTTTATGAACACAAATACACCAAATAGGTCTACGGAGTGAAAGGAAGGCTTGGCATCGTACTCTGTGATTTGATGTACATATTTTCAAATATGGCTGTTCCTTTCGCTCATGCTAGCTAGAACTTGTGAGTGAAGGGTATGGGTAGAGTCGAAAATGTTACTATCACACTTGTAGTAAGGATTCTGATGCAAGCAAATAAATGACATCAGCTTAGCCCAACCCAGTGCATAAAATATGAACTTTAAGCTAAGCCTTGGGTCTTTGTAATTGAAAAGGGCATCTTAAAACAATTGATAGGCAACAATTAACCATTGATACAAACAATTTGACGACATCAATTAGATTGATATTTTCCGGTTCAACAAACTGTTTTTAAATTTTTTCCCACGCAATAGCAAAGAGAAGACCATGAAGAATTATATCCACTGTATGCAATTGGCTTTCCACTCAAATTTATTAATAGAACATTATTGTGCTCACGGGTGTATGTAAAATCAAAACAAGCCTTGTGAACTCAGCTAAATTCTAGCAGAAAAACAACTATGTATTTAAAAAAACGTTGAAAAATTTAAGAAATATAGCTAATACATTTTTCTCCTCAATTCTCCATAGCAGAATCCAAATTTTTTGTTTCTAACTTAAAAACAAGGACTTGAATGAATGTGCTTATTAAGTGTTTTAAAACTTTTATTCTTTGTTATACTCGTATATGTGTTAAAAACGTAACAGACCCACATTAATAATAATAATAATAAATTGTTTATTGACACCATATAAACAATCATACAATAGGCAAGGCGAAAGATTTTGAAATCCTCTTCTGTAATGCAGATAACCATCTAATGTTTACAACAAAACCTTTATTTCGGTAATAAATTTAAGATTTTGGAAATTTAAAGCCATTTTTATAATCATTTTTAAATATTGCGCGAAAACAGCTCGCCGTGTCATGGCGTCGTATGTGACGTCATACTTACGTAAACGTAAAATTTGTTTACGCGCAGCTAGACAGCAAAGTAAACAAACACTGCGTATTTTTTGTGTTAAAAATGAATTCTAAAGTTTATAAGTGGTGTGCAGTGCCTCAGTGCAAAAATACATCAATAACGACACCCAACAAGGTGTTTGTACATGTCCGATACAAGAAAATAGTAAGAGATAAATGGTTAAAGCTTGCACGGCGAAACCCGAACGATGTAAAGACAAATTCGCCACTTTATTTCTGTGAAGATCACTTTGATGTGAGTATGTTATCATGTATTGATAGATTTTTAATTTATTATAATGTTTGTTTGACGTGAAATACTTGAAAGTAGAGGCTATGGAATAACTAGTCATTTCTTGAGGTTATGTTTGTGTTAGTCTTGGTTATCATTGTTATTATCAATTCTAATTGTTAACTTTGCATTTTTCAGTTGCCAAATGACATGTAAAATTTTATGGAATACCATGTGATGGGGTCGGTATCATAAGTACATATGAAACCAGGATGTATGCCCACAAAATTTACTTGCCAGCCAGACAGGAAAACACACACATCTAACACAACGGAGCGACCCTATATAGCTAAAAAACGAAGGATGATGATTCTTGGAGAGTGTGAAAAGCAATTTGAAATAATAGAAATTAATTAGAAAAAATACATACATACTGTCAAATCAAACATGTTTATTTTTGAATGTAGGCTTATTTAGAAGTCAAAAATTTTGTGTGTCAATAAGTCTAAAACTACTCATATTTAGGTATTTCGAAGTTATACAAATTTTCTCGTTTTGTTAGTTAATAACTGGTGTAGCAAACATACCTATACTGTAAGGGAGCTAAACTCAAAAACAAAGAAAAGATTGTTGTAAAAATAACCTATAAAAGTAAAACAAAATAAACTTCTACGAGTTTAAAACGAGTCTGATTGCTACTTAGTCATATTTGTATCTAGTGTTAAAGAAAAATACAAACAAAATATACTTACAAAGAAGTTTTCACATTTCTAAATTCGGAAGAGCAAAATTCTTTATTTGTTGCAAGGAACTCGCCCAACATCAATAAATCGATCCTGGGCAAATTTGCACTGTTTGCCTTAACACAGCCTGGTTCCATTGTTATAGATAAATTCGTGTTGTAAAGTCGATAATTCACAAAAACAAATATAATATCAATCGTAACGCGCAATCAGTATGTAAGGTAATCAAAACACAGTGATGCTTACATAAGTATGACGTTTTGCGCTCTGATTGGTGTTTCAGTCAAAATGGCCGATTGTAGTATTTTACTCTTTTATTTTATTGAAAATCTTATTAATCTCAATTTTTTAAATAAAACTAAATCAGTTTTTTAAATCCTTTGAATGTGTATTTTCCTCTAAAGTCATTAAATCTTTGATAATGTCATACTGTCGACACGCCTATTTTAATACTTAACTTACATTACAAAAAGTGGTTATGGTGGGTTGATACCTGAACTAGGATAGTTCCTGTATCTCAGGTTATCAACCTTACAACTAATGGCCTAAAACCTTACAGCTAGTACCCTAACCCTACAGTGCATCTAGGCTTCCATACTGTTTTAATCGCTTACTCCCGTGGCGCTTCTACCGCCGAAATGCTAAGAGCAAGGATACCTAGTTCTTTACGCGTTAGCATACAATTTTGTAAGTGTTATATTATAAGCAGTGATCCGAATATCCGAGTCGGATGCATATTTACCTAAAGTTAGGTGTTGTCTAATATGGAATACGCTTTTGAACCGAATAAATGCTGGGAATACGGATGTTGACAAATTTAGTTGTTTTTTTACCAAATAATCAAATTGGAAGTGGATATTTTACTTATTTTAATGGTTTTGGCTTATATCCATTATGATAGAAAACACTTTAATTACGAAAAAATCTTGGGATTTCGGAATCTTCAAATTCAGTGTTTTATTATAGAATCAAATTACCATGTTAAAGAATAGTTTTGCAGATCCCGCGCTCCCGGGATTTTAATTAAAAAAAATATTATTTTAAGAAGCCGCTTCCATAATAACTTAGCCAAAAAATAATGTTAGGTAAATATGCATCCGAATATCCGATCACTAATTATAAGCTATAGTCGATTAACATATAATACCTATATCACTCGTATATCTTGTTAACTCGCCTTATCTTTTATCTAACATTTTTTATTAGGTGTCCTCGTTTAAGTGCCCATCATCAGGGTCTTTTTCATGTACCACTTTAAAGGACTAAGTATGCTGGTAACTCTTTTCTGCCTCGTACTTGTCATATGTACGAGTATAATAATAATTTTCAGACAGTTGACATTTTTGCGTCAACTTTTGTTAAGTTAAATATAATAACTTCATAACTTGCCCCAATTATAAGAAATGTTGTTTCTTTGTCATTATGTCATCTGTTTATAATTTTATAGTTTCACATATTTTAACCTTCTCAATATTTTTTTATTGGTTTACTCCATGTATTATTTAAGTTAAGAAAACTTAATTGGTTTATGTGTTATTTTAATTACCTATTTTGTTATGTCATGCTAAAAGTGTAAAATAAATAAATAAATAAAATATAGCATCAAGTTTGTATGTGATACGTCTGAGGTAGCAAAAAAATTAAGAGACGTGATTTTGAAAGGGTTATATGTTGACAGTTATGTACTAAACGGCAAAAAAATAATTAAGTAGGTCCTATAAATAAAATCGTTGGGCCCGTATCACCATCTAGTCAGTTTAGTTTACGCTACACCACGAGTCTTACGATTATATTTTTCGATTTTGATAATGTTTGTCAAAAACTGAAAAAGAGGATATTTTGCTTGAAATTTCCACCAAACCACGCTAGCGCAGGAACCAAAATACATTCTACTGTAATCACCTGAAAAAGCTTACAATACCTACAACTCGCAACGTGATACGGAAGATGCACCTGGAATCACAACACTGACACCAACAAACAGCAAAATAATCCCTCTTTTTCAGCTTTAGTCATGGATTTCCGCAAAGTAACGCCTGATTCCATCAACTATAATGTTTGTCACTTTGCAGTGTATTTCAATGCCTTCTCAACCCTTTTCCAAATACTTTTTTTTTAATCTCTGAAATAAAATGTTCAAAGGTCCAAATCAATAAAACACGTACCTATTGAAGTGTATGGTGCTAAAGCCTGACTGCAACGTATATCGGAATCGAAACATCTACGGTAAAATTTATCGTTATGCAAAATCTCTTTGAATATATCGCTAGTTGAACAGCTTAGCTAGAAGAAACATCTAGCAACATTAATTGTATGTACCGTCGCGTTATGAAAGTGTTTTCCATCCTAACGATCACAATTGATTGCACACATTTAAGTCACAAGTTCTAAATGTCTATTTCACATTAATTTTGATTGACCATAGATTAGTTTTTTTGTCTGACAGGAATCAATCATTCCTTTATGAGGTTGATTGACACAGAGTAACACTTATATCTGATTAACACCAACTACTTATTATATTACTATGATTTCAAGGAATAAATCAAATAGTTCCATTAAAACAATTGAAAACTGTTCTCCGTGATAATAATAATTAAGTTTAACTTAATTTTTAGTTTTTCATGTTAACTTTAGGACTTTTATTGGAAAAAAAATTGTATTGCCTTCACAAAATATGTTCTTGCTTCAAACTCAGATACATACTTTGGGCTGTAATCTAGCGAATACATTTAGTTGACTTTTTGTATTTAATATCCTTACCTGATTGTTACCTGTTCTGTGTCTACATAATAAATAAAGAAAAAAAAACAAAAAGAGATCAAAATCTTATTTTTATGTTCAATCAGTCAAATAAATAAATTAATAAATTTTGAAAGGTACCTATTCTTGTTATAGCATTTTGGACTTGATGCTAGAAGTGTGTTAAAGAATCTAATCTAAACACTTTCAGACCGCGACCATATAATTATGATTATTGATTGTTTAGGACGATTAATGTTCGAAATGTAAAGACTTATATTTTGAGTTCCTTTTTTTTTAATTCTGCTTAACAATACATTATTATTTTACATTGATATGTAAAAAGGTATCGCAAATATCCGTGTAGTTTTCTATTCATATTCTCAACATGCTAGTGCAATAACATAAAATGGTGATTTAAGGCACTAGTTTCTTAAAAAAAGAACTTTACTTTAAAGTATTAATATGAACTACATTGGCCTACAAAACAAAAGCATCTACGCTTACAAACTGATTATTCGATAATTTTCTCAAATATATGTGTTATGGTGAGTGACATTGTCCATATACAAGTATTTAAATATCAAAACTTATTATTTTTTAGTGTGGTAAAGGTAAAGCAATTTGGGTACCCACCCAAAAGAATTAGGTCTATCGATGGCCTTTTTCTACAAAAACTAAGGAAATTTTCCAATTATTATTAGTAAAAGAATCCTCCCCCCTCAAATAATCTGCCTATCCGTTATTTTTGCACGTGTACCATCAATAAATATTAGGGTATATCTTGGGACCCTTTTAATTTTGGGTTATTTCCTGAGTACTCCGATCTACGAGGCACCCGCCTCGGCGAACCCTGAAGATGACTTGCAATTGATTGTATCAAGACAAAAATAAATCAGGGTCATCCGGAACTGGGGCATCGGGGAATAATCCTTTAGATCGAAGGAACGTTAGTTCCTTCTGTTCTATACTCTGACTCAGTAGCTGTTCTATACTCACTGTGGCACTGGCGAAGATATTATCAGTGCACTACTGGCGCAACTACTGGCTACACGCGAATCAATGCACTTTTCAATTAACTCCGTATTTTTATGACGAAAGTAACTGTTACCGATGCATAGGTTGTGGATTAACTTTGGATTGTAAGAAAATGAAAAGCCATTGTAGTAAGGTAGAGATCTTATTGGAAGACTGGGCGAAGGAAGGTCGGTTTCTAATTGAAAATGCATTTGAGCCGTACTGAAAAATTGGTTACACAATCAGTTGTTGTTTGAAAACCGTTTAGTGAATTCTCATTAAAGAATACCTTCTTCGAAAACATGAACTGGTTTTAATTTTAATACCGATGTATGTAAATCCGATGTATGCTCTTCGTTTGTAAAACAGTTTGAAAATCTTGATATCTTTAAGTCATACACCGAGGGCCAGTTTTTGATGTGTCAAAGATATTTTTCAAGTTATCCAAATATTTTAAGCAATGCATAGGTACAGGGATTTTATGTATCAAAGATGACAAGGTCTAGCTGTGATTTATCTTAGTGCATTTTCGAACCTATTCAAATTTTTTGACCCTGAGTGTACTCAGCTATGTTTAACCACGCACAGAGGGTCAGATATTTATTTGTCGAAACAAAAATGTATATCTGATTTGCAATGTTCCGAAAATCTTGTCACGCAATACACTTAGCATAGATAAGCAATGCACAGAGGGCAACCCGATGTGTCAAGGACTAAAAGACAAAAGTGTATTATTAAATTGCGCATTTTTAAGCCAGTTCAAAGAGGTTGTTCAAAGCACCACAATCAATCATTTTAAGGCAATTTTGGATATGTCTGAATTTCTTGTCCCACTGTGCATAGATAATCTAGTCTAGATAATCAATGCACAGAGGGCCAGAAATCAAACTGTTAAGGCAATATAGTAGGAAAATAAACTTCGGGAATTTTACAAATGCTCTGATTTTTTTGTTTCGGAATGCACGCAGCCTAGTAGAGGGCCAAAAATTATTTGTCAAAGCAAAAATGCAATTCAACTAAATATGCGTTTTGTAAGTAGTCCTAATATCTTGTCCCGCAGTATACTTACTATAGTTCAGCTATGCACAGAGGGCCAGAACTCGATGTATAAAATACTAAATGAAAAACGAAACTGAAAATCAACTTGCGCATCATTAAGTCATTCCAGAGGGCGAAAACCTACTGTATCAAAAAAACCAGAAAATTAATTTAAGTTAGTTTCAGATGAGATAGTTGATCAGTTGTAAATGTTTGGATAGCTATTTATCTATCTTACATTTAAAAATGAATTGCTGTTCGTTAGTCTTGCTAAAACTTGAGAACGACTGAACCGATTTTAATATTTTTGGTCTTGAAATCAAAATCAAAAAACAGCAACGGGCAGGATAACGGCTGCCTGCTGATCCGCTAGTTAAAATAAAACAGAGACTTTTTCGAATACGGTCCAATTTTTTTGTCCCGCAGTGCACACAGCCTAGTTAAGCAATGCACAGAGGGCCAGCACTCGATGTGTCAAAGGCGACAGTCTAGGCGAGGCTGGGAATTCTCCCTTCACTCCGAACTCGTTTTAGACTTGGATCAAACCAAACACAGGGAGATACGGTACGTCCTTACAATGAAATCGTCTACTTAAAAATGTACGCTGCGTGCGCACGTGTAACAAACTCGCAGTACCTACTGACGAAAAAAAGAAGCGGAGCAGGTCCATTGAACTCGGTTTATTAGGACTACGTGCGACTAGCTCGTATCGTTTTTCTTTTTTTTTAGGGTTCCGTAGTCCAACAAGGAACCCATGTAAGATCGTTCAGTCCGTCCTAGTCTGTCACAGCAGAATATCTTCTACGTTAATGAACTGATTTGCGTGTAACTTGGTTCGAGGATACTTCACTTAAGGATCTCATTTTTTTAAATACGAAAAATTAAAATTACCCCCTTTTAAGGGTACTTCCCTATACATGTAAAGGGGGGGGGGGGTGAATTATTTAACAGGGTTTCCATTTCCATACAACACTTTTTATCAGCTTTACTATTTGCGAGTTATTATAGCCCGCTAAAGTCGTTTACACGGTGTCTCCCCCCCACCCTGTAATTTTTAAAATCTTGGACCTATAAACTTCAAATCTCTCACGTAAAGAAACAAGCACGAAAACTCTTATTTAAAATTGTTTCAGGTATCCTGCGATGAATACTTTCGAAATTATAAATATTATATAAATATATACTTTTTGTCTAAAAGAACAGTACTATAAACTTAAAAAAGTTTTTACTGCTAAAGAAAGAAAAAGCTAGGGAGATGATGATGATGCAAGAAATGCAAAACAGCGCGGTGGCAAAATTGACTACGGAACCCTACTTTATGCGTGGTCCGACACGCGCTTGGCCGGTTTTTTCGTTTTAATCTAAGGTTTTGACTTTCATCGTTTATCCTTTACTTTAGTTCGGCTTGAAAGTCGTATGCTAAAATTATCCTTGAACAGTCTTTTTAAGGATATAGAAGTTGTTAGAACACTGAATTATGAGATCGTGTTGTTTCGTATTCATTTTAGTACCTATATTTAGCATTCGGCCTTGGTGTAATTAAACAACAGATTTCATTGCTAAGTTTAGCAACCTCACTCTAACAAAAGGTTCTTTTTGAGGCAAAAATAATCTAATATATAAAATTCTCGTGTCACAGTTTTCGTTGCCATACTCCTCCGAAACGGCTTGACCGATTCTCATGAAATTTTGTGAGCATATTGAGTAGGTCTGAGAATAGGCCAACATCTATTTTTCATACCTCTAATTGATAAAAAAAAAATAAATGGCAAAACAACGGTTGCCGGGTCAGCTAGTTGTTTATATATTTAGACTAAACCTTAATGGCATTTCTTGACCAAAAAATAGTTTTGTATTACAATAATTATTACCGTCTCAATAAAAAGCCCAAATGCCAAATAAGTAATAACAATAATCTTGTTGGCAATAAAAATATTTGTATTGTATTGTAAGTTGACTGAGTTGTTAAAAACAAAAATTAATTGCAAAAATTAAACTATCGCGTACCCTATATTGTAGTTTTCTTTCGCCATTCTTAATAATATGTAAGTGCAATATCATGAAGTGGTTTCTTGCTTATATGTATTGTATTTCTACTCCCATGCGATTCACTCTCCCTTAAATATTTCAGTCTAAACTTGACAAATAACATGAATACTTTAAAACTTTTAAAATATTCCACCGTTTTCACACGGAGTGCAAATTTAAATTTTTTGCCTCTATTTTGTGCACGCCTCGAATACAACGCTGCGAAATAAGAAGCTTTCGTTTAGGTGGCTTTTTGACTTTCGAAACAGCATTTATACGTTATAATTTTTCTTTATAATAAAAGAAGTTCTTGGTTAATTAAAACATCATACTGTGATTTATTTAAAACAGTTTTTTTTAAAACAAAGAATTTTAGTATTTTGCGTAGTAAGTAGTACCGTAATGCAATAGTAGGGTTAGGTTCCTGATACTACAAAAAGTATAGTCTTTTTATCTAAATATTTCCAATAAGGTCATCAAAATTCAATTTTAAAATATTCCAGATAGTAAAACATGATCCTCCCGAAAACCTTTGGAATAACGAGTTATGTTATCAGTATAAAATATAACATTTTCTCCTCATTAGTCCTAAAAATACTTTAACGGCCATGTCACACTCCGAAAAACAAGCAAAACTTTACACATCACATGCATTTAGCATTAAAACGTGCGACACATAAAAACTCTTTCAACGCGTCCCAGCAAATTAAAAGCAAAAAAATATGGCGCCCAAGTGTCATCGCTTGCGTCCGCCATTTTGGACTCACGTTGCGCACAAAATGGCCGCCCTGTTTGCGGGCGGAATTGCCCACCTTAATGCCACAATAAATGTCAAATTGCAATCGTTATTTGTAAAAATTATGGCCGTTACGTTAGGACGTGTCCAGTACGGGTAATTAGGAGTGTTTCGCGTTACTTTCGTGATGTTTTATTGCGCGATTGGTAGGCCTCGTGAAAAACGGTCCATTCTAGGCGGTTTTATTGTTATGCTAGCTACACGGAATTAGTGTAATGCATTTGGGATTAACAAAAAAGCGATTAATGGTACAAAATAACACAACTAGAAAAAAACTAGACCGACTTATTTTTATTTTTTTCATGCAAATTTTTCTTAAGCTATTGTTAAAAAAGGTAATCACAAATTCTTAAAAGCCTTTAAAGGTTGTGTTGTACTTCATTATTCTAAAACAGGTTTTGAGTTTTGTTGAACAAAAAAAGTTCCAAAACGAATTAAGCAATTTGATGCTTATCTCATGATTATTATGCAGCGATTTATAGGTAGTTTTTACAAAGGCAAAACAAATCTTACAATGTTTATGTTAAATATTACATCGATTCAATAAACATGGAACATGTCTCCATATAATATATTAGCAGATTTTGATTAAGTTACCACTTGGAATTAATGAAGATAAATATTGATTTACAACTAGCAAGCTGAGAAATGGTAACTTTAATCAAGCCCTACTCTTAATTTGTGGAATAAAATGTACTTACTGTAAAAAAATATACGTCGTCTCATCCGGTATGCTAGTATTACAAAGAGGAAGTCATAAATATTATAAGAGTATCGGCGACCTCGTAAGGTAAGTATAGGCAGTAACTGAGGTTCGAACTACATTAAAAGACTATGTTTCAATGTAAGTATGTTGCAAGAGGTTATTGCTGATCTGTATGAGAACCAGTGTTACAAACTCATGTAGGTAGGTAAGTTACAAAAAGAACTCCTGAAGTTTTGATTGGTCGATTGGAGCGGTTTGACTTATGTTTTCTGCACAGTAACGCAAACATTACCTTATTAAGAGTCTAAACGAGTTCTTTTTTTGACGTGACAACGTCTTATAAATTGGTTTGCCGGGTGACACCTCAAGAAACTGCGTTACGCTGCTTCGCTCACGTTTCGCGCGAGAGAGACAGAGCGAGAGAGAGAGAGAGAGAGATAGGCATACACACCGGTTCATGTTATACGAATGAATATTCACATTAAAATTATTTTACCACTCAGAGTCGTTGTCACGTAAAACTTTCGCGCGTATACCGACTTTACAGGCAACCAATTTTTTTACAAAAAGTCACTGCCGGCTGCCGTCACAAACTGTCAATATGCTTATGCTATACATTATAAGGTTTTATTTGAATTCTGTGCTAATATGAAGAGAGCACACGAGAAAGTATAGTGGTCAGCACATCAGGCTACTCATTTTGACGTGACAACGTCTTATAAATTGGTTTGCCGGGTGACACTTCAAGAAACTGCGTTACGCTCCGCTCACGTTCCGCTCTCACAATGAGAGCGAGTGAGAGGCACGCGTCCCTTCGACTCGGGCATGGTTAGCCCGCCTAAGAGCGAGTGAGACAGACATAAAAAGTGAAAGGCACGCGTCCCTTCCACTCGAGCACAGTTAGCCCGCCTAAGAGCGAGAGAGACAGAGCGAGAGAGAGAGAGTGAGAGAGATAGGCATACACACCGGTTCATGTTATACGAATGAATATTCACCTTAAAATTATTTTACCACTCAAAGTCGTTGTCACGTAAAACTTTCGCCCGTATACCGACTTTACAGGCAACCAATTTTTTTGTTGCAAAATCGCCCGTATCACAAGCGCATTAGATACTAAAGTGTTTACCGTGACGTGCTGACCACCGTACATTTTTCTAAAATGTTCGAATAAATTGGTCTTTAGAGCACAAAAGTAGGGCATTATAAGTTTTCTGTGTTTTTCAGTCGGCGCAATAACTTTTGATGGTATGGATGTACATAATTATATTAATAATAATAAATCATTTATTTTCAGGTAGGTAACAGACACAGAACAGTATACAGACCCATAATTTTGTTAGTAAAATATAAAAATAATTAGAAATTAGTAAATTAAGTATCAAAAACTCAAAAGTTGGACGGGAGGACTGTCCGATGATGCTTATCTCATGATTATTATGCAGCGATTTATAGGTAGTTTTTACAAAGGCAAAACAAATCTTACAATGTTTATGTTAAATATTACATCGATTCAATAAACATGGAACATGTCTCCATATAATATATTAGCAGATTTTGATTAAGTTACCACTTGGAATTAATGAAGATAAATATTGATTTACAACTAGCAAGCTGAGAAATGGTAACTTTAATCAAGCCCTACTCTTAATTTGTGGAATAAAATGTACTTACTGTAAAAAAATATACGTCGTCTCATCCGGTATGCTAGTATTACAAAGAGGAAGTCATAAATATTATAAGAGTATCGGCGACCTCGTAAGGTAAGTATAGGCAGTAACTGAGGTTCGAACTACATTAAAAGACTATGTTTCAATGTAAGTATGTTGCAAGAGGTTATTGCTGATCTGTATGAGAACCAGTGTTACAAACTCATGTAGGTAGGTAAGTTACAAAAAGAACTCCTGAAGTTTTGATTGGTCGATTGGAGCGGTTTGACTTATGTTTTCTGCACAGTAACGCAAACATTACCTTATTAAGAGTCTAAACGAGTTCTTTTTTTGACGTGACAACGTCTTATAAATTGGTTTGCCGGGTGACACCTCAAGAAACTGCGTTACGCTGCTTCGCTCACGTTTCGCGCGAGAGAGACAGAGCGAGAGAGAGAGAGAGAGAGATAGGCATACACACCGGTTCATGTTATACGAATGAATATTCACATTAAAATTATTTTACCACTCAGAGTCGTTGTCACGTAAAACTTTCGCGCGTATACCGACTTTACAGGCAACCAATTTTTTTACAAAAAGTCACTGCCGGCTGCCGTCACAAACTGTCAATATGCTTATGCTATACATTATAAGGTTTTATTTGAATTCTGTGCTAATATGAAGAGAGCACACGAGAAAGTATAGTGGTCAGCACATCAGGCTACTCATTTTGACGTGACAACGTCTTATAAATTGGTTTGCCGGGTGACACTTCAAGAAACTGCGTTACGCTCCGCTCACGTTCCGCTCTCACAATGAGAGCGAGTGAGAGGCACGCGTCCCTTCGACTCGGGCATGGTTAGCCCGCCTAAGAGCGAGTGAGACAGACATAAAAAGTGAAAGGCACGCGTCCCTTCCACTCGAGCACAGTTAGCCCGCCTAAGAGCGAGAGAGACAGAGCGAGAGAGAGAGAGTGAGAGAGATAGGCATACACACCGGTTCATGTTATACGAATGAATATTCACCTTAAAATTATTTTACCACTCAAAGTCGTTGTCACGTAAAACTTTCGCCCGTATACCGACTTTACAGGCAACCAATTTTTTTGTTGCAAAATCGCCCGTATCACAAGCGCATTAGATACTAAAGTGTTTACCGTGACGTGCTGACCACCGTACATTTTTCTAAAATGTTCGAATAAATTGGTCTTTAGAGCACAAAAGTAGGGCATTATAAGTTTTCTGTGTTTTTCAGTCGGCGCAATAACTTTTGATGGTATGGATGTACATAATTATATTAATAATAATAAATCATTTATTTTCAGGTAGGTAACAGACACAGAACAGTATACAGACCCATAATTTTGTTAGTAAAATATAAAAATAATTAGAAATTAGTAAATTAAGTATCAAAAACTCAAAAGTTGGACGGGAGGACTGTCCGATACTGAGTGTCGTTGAGCCTACCTCACAAACGTTTGGAGGCGAATGCAGTGCTTCAGCAGCGGAGAAATGAAATGTCAATTGGGATGATGACACCTATCTTAAATATTGTAAAGAACATGGTGTTTAAAAACATAGCCCCTATGAAGTTAATACAACCAATATATTTCAAAAAAGCTGTAGAAACCAATTTTTAAACACACAAAACACAATAAATATTCGGTCAAATGACTCCGATTTCTGACACATGACCGTGACATCACAATCATTTATTACCATACGAAATCTATGGAGGCAGACCATTTTGACAGATAATAAAAAGTATGTCAACGATTGGTGGTGTCGTCTAGCCAATTCTTATTTAGGGCATAGGCGCCATTGTTTAAACCTGAAGCATGTTCAAGCCCAATCATAAAGATACTGTAAGGTGTTTTATACCATCCATAAAATAAAAATATCCTGCCCGCCATGACTGCACTGTGGTTCATGTATGACCAGTAACCGGCTTCTAGCTATATTAAAGATAAAGGTTTAATAATTGCTCTGATTGAAATAGATTGAGTGGATTTTAATAATAAACCGCGCGATAGTTGAGAATGTTTTTTTTTAAACATTACGCGTTACGTATTCGGGTTACATTGAAATAAATAAAATGAAAATGGTAATTAAAAACATATATACTATATTATATCTATATATTATGTTTTTTTGTGTTATTATTACCCACAATTTACCTTTCTTATTTAATTTTTACTCCATTGCCTTCTTTCTGCATGGCCTTGAGGTTGACTGGCTGAAAACGCTTTTAGCATTACGTCCACCCTTTGTAAATTTTTTGTGATATGAAGTTTTACATTACAATAAATTAATAAGATTTTATTAAAAAAAAACTAAAGTATTTCCTTTGGTTGGTTACTACGTATAAGATGCTTCCTTAAAATTATGATTCCCTAGTCGGTACCTTTTAGCTGATAATACCTAAGTACTAGGAAATCAACCCGTGTTGTACTAAACTACTAAATATTTACCTACAACTAAATTTTCAGAATTCCGTACCTTCACTACCTATTTAGTTGTACCACAAAATCCTCACACATCAATTCCAGTGAGGATAACTATAAAAAGTTCTCTATTGTAAACAATATACTTCTACAAAAGATTTTCTGATTGATTTTTCCACAAGCTTTTGAACGACTGAAAATGATTACATACTTAGATTTTTTTTTACAATACTTACTTAAGTATAATGACAGAACCCTAATTTACCAAATCTCTATGTCACCATATCTAAAACGTCACAAATTCTTTTTTTGTAACACCACGTCAAAAACACATTCCCCTGATGAGGCGACTGTGAACAACAACTGAATGATCAACAAGTCTGTTGATGAGGTGAGGAGGACTGTTTTGTGGGACTCCTACCACCACTAGGAACGGTAGTATACCCACTTACTCACTTCACTCCTTCATCGCTTCAGTGGCAGTGTCATGGGTGATTGGCAAAGCCTTGAACTTCCACAACACCGCCAGCGTCTACCCGCCCTTACATGGCGGGCCCTACTTACCCTCCTTGCGCAGGGCTAAAGGGAATGGCTAGAGGTACCGATCCATTCCCACTCAGCGGCGGTGGAGACCTGTGCGATGCAGGCAGAGGCGCCCCCATGCCTGCGAGCTTCCACCTGAAGGGGGAACTTAATCGACATACTGACGTCGATTCCTTCCTTTCCTCCGTCTATGAAGCAACGGAGCGTTTGAAACTTCCTCACGCTCACGATCTGCTGCCTCTTTCTGAATCATAACATGCTCGCGAAAAGAGACGGCTGCCTTCCATGCATCCTCGCTCCCGAGCATTGCGTTAATTAAGCTCGAGAGTGAGAGATCAGGGCCGATTGCAGCAACCAAACCGGTGCGTTCGGCAGACCATGCAGTGTATGCTACGCTGTATCCTCCGCCGCGCCACAAAATAGACACGACGGAGAATTCTCTCGCCTGATCCTGTGCAGATATTTCTGTAATCATCCATGACTAGTCAGTACCTGCACATGTCGAAACGAGAGATAATAGACGGGCGGCCTCTCCAGCTAAACTTCCAGCACTGGGCCTATCGCATTTTAGGTTCAGTGACCAAACTCAGCTGAGGTAATGTTCTCCTTCTAAAAACGAAAGAGGATTTCTCGACGGAATGCTCCTCTCTCCGATGAAGAGGGGCGCTCTGCATGCTCTGTCTAGCCGTCCAACAATGGTAAACCCTGGAATGGATTTGAGCTTCGAGCTCCCACGCACATGGACGTAAAACTGATTGTGCCGCAAGCTCGCGCCATCCTCTGAGCGATGGCCCGTTGGGGCCTCGTTAAAATGGCTACATTTTCCTTTCCCTTCAATGAGTCCATTCGTATGGGGTCCCGTAGAGGGCCAGGCTACGTAAAATGCCAGCGTAGAGATACCGGCAACGAGCTCTTGATTATTAAGAAGCCAGCTAATAGCGCCGGCCGTCTTTTTTTTAAAGTTATCATTAAAGAAACCAAAATCATAAAGAAACCATAAATCAATCTATCCATCAATACAATTGTTCATTGTTTGCATGCCACCAGTGTATTTTCCATATAGCACACAATACATAGCACTCTCAAATACCGCCTCTTTATGTTGTTGATATAACTTTCAAAGTACCTCCTTAGTTCTCCAGATTACTCCCTACTATTAGTTTAGAAGTTATAGGTTGTGGCCCTTGAAATAATACCTACCTTACGGTTCAAGAACCCGCAAAAGCGAATGTGAAAAAAAAAGATGGATCGGATCACACATCTGAGCCGTAATTCGTTTTATCAATTGGCTACAATGAGATAAAGGGACACATTGCTCTTGAGACTTTGATACAGAAACTGAAATGAGAAAGAAACGATTGAATATTATTTTTTTGCAAAGAAATATCGCTTTCAAATAAAAAAAATCGTCATTTGCCAGTCTCTTGTTAATCTCGGTCACACGGCAGTGCTCCTGCCAAGTCGAGCGCGAAGCAAAACTGCCGGACCCTTCTTTTCTGTAACCATTTCGGGGTATTTTCATGCCCCCAGTTGAGGATCTTTGTATATATTTAGAACACTTAAATTCATGTCATCTAGTGATTTACATACACATATCTAAACTATAAAATTTCATGTTTGTAGCTTGTTTATTTCCTTACTTATGCGAAAGCAAAGTTTTATAAATTGACATGATCATCAAATTAGTAGTAATGAAATTTGGCACATAATTAGAGTTAAGTGCTTAGGTAATGGGAAATTTTTTAGAACTAGTATTATTGAAGATCTGGAGTACCTGACGACTCTGAAGAGAAACCGTAACGGACCAGCCAAACTATCCCCAAATACAAGGCCTCACGATAAAAGTAGCATTGTTCGCTTCGTTTAACTTTCTGTACAATAACAAATATAACGGTTACAGCTGTGTATAGTAGCATAGTATTTGAAGTAATACATATTTTTATATTTCTTCATTTCAATTTCGTCATGCTATGAATTTTAGCGAGCGTCACCTATTTTGACGGTCGGTTTTGTCTTATCGTTGGTGCTGTTTTTTATATATGTTTTAACATTGCTTGTGGTATACCTCAATCTCTTTTCGCGCTTTACATTCAAATAATTAGGCGTTCTCTGTTAAATTCGAAACATTTTAAGGGTCAATTTAACGAATTTAAAAAGTATGAAAATAATCAGCCAGTTAGTGTTCGTGTTTGCTTTAAACTTCAAAAAAAGTCACTAAGCCATTGGTTAAATATTCTGGGTAAAATAAGTACCATAATACTTGCTCGCCATTCTCACCGGTCGTGTGTACCAAGTTGCGTTTATCGAATAAATGGCTTCATTAGTTGGAATTTGAGACGATCGTCCTCAGGTTACTTGGGCGTCTCACTAATCAGTGTAATTGTTTCGACTTTGATTTTCCTGCTCCTTGATTGTTTGTTTGCTGATGTTGCTGACCGTGTGTTCCATTTTTGGATCACTTTGGAAAAGTTTGTTCGCTTAGTTGGACAACTCTTTATTGCACTCCTCAACCTAGAAAGATTTTCAATCTAGGAGGTCTAGCAATGTGTACTCCAATATTTCCCATTTAGGCCAAGATTAAACATCTTTTTAAATATTTTCATCTGTAAAGTAGGGATTATGTATGGAAATTGAAACTTACAAAAATAAGCTAAAGTCTTAGTTTAAAAGCCGGCGAACATTGCGATAGTTTATTTTAGTTCTAATCGGTCTCCATTGTCCTGTGTCGTCTAAAAGAACATACAGAGGTCATACTTAGAATAAAGTTGAATAGAATATCATTTATTTGACACCATTATAGACACCAGTCCAGTCCAGTGGAGGTAGTCCTGGACGAGACGGGGCCGCATTTTAGCTCGTCGATCTGAAGGAGCGCAGGTATTTCAGTTGCGCACGCTGGGCGACTGCGCTCGAGTGTTCTCCCCTCCTGGTGTCTGACTCTCTGTTATAACACAATAAAAATAACATTATTTATCACCACGACGCGGCGCGGGCGGGCCCCGACGGCTTCCAGGGACGGCGCGCCCACGCGCTCCGCGAACACCAAGTTGCGCTCCTCTACTGGCACTCCTAGGCAACCGGCCAGAACCAGCACGCTGTGTACGACGTTTTCACACTTCTGTTCTGGGAGCTGGCTTATCTTGAGGTCGCGCTCATTGAGTTCAACCTTCAGCTCGGCGACGGTGCTCTCCAGACACGCGAAGATATCTCTCGGCACAATGACGTAGATATTTCTATGACCATATTGGGCCTCTGTTTGACCAATTCTGTGTGCTCCTTAATGACATAAGTACGTAGTTAAATGAACTTGATTATTGATCTATTTATATTTTGACATGTAATAATTATCTTTGACATTTATTTTTTAACTAATATGTGTTTGACTTGTTATTTATTGATTTCTTATGTTATAATTGACCTGTAAGCGTTTTGGATTTGGTTTGTAAGCTTGCACGTGTTTTTAATAAATAAATTAAATTAAAAAAAAAATTCGGCCGCGGACCCCTAGCCGCCTGCGCCCGGCGACTCTCGGCGTTCACCCTGTGTTCGACGGCGTTGATGCGCGCCTCGACAGTGACGCTAGTGCTACCGGTGGTCAACTCGAGTGTGCGGACGCGCTTCTTGACGTTGCCGAGGCGGTCCACGCATCTCCCGACCCAGCCGGTCAATTCGAGCATAGGTACCGTCTCAAAGTGTGTCTGTAACAATAAAATAGACACATACACATAGTTTTGTGGGACTATTGTCATTTTAGTTTAAAACGTTGTTTGTTTAATAAATAAATAATAATAATAATAAACATTACGCCATATAAATTTAATTTAATAATAATACAAAGAGTGAAACTAAGTGCCTAATTATTATTTAATCGAATTCGTATGGAGCTAACGAAGTTTGTGTTTATCCAAGTATCAATTTCGTTTTTTTTTTCATTACTAACTTGACACTAAGCTTACTTGACTTCTGATTCAATTCGCGCCTGTAACCCAATCAACGAGGGAGTTCAATTGTATAATAAATTGTGTTAACCTACATCACAAACGAAAACGGTATCCTAAAGGAAACTCACTAATACTTACTGCAAACGCAGCTCAGTGGCGACTGAACAATATCCGGATTAGGGGGACCTACTATGAATACTTATGCACAGTAGTTAAAGGTTAAATACACAATGCACACTGAGAAACAATTCTGGTATGTCTACCCCTCTGGAATGAAACGTCGTAAAAGGCAAAAGGCAATTTTTCAGTACTGCCAAAAATCGAAAATGGAAAAGTTATTGTCGTTAATAACTTTTGATATACAAAACCCAAAATAAGATAATATTTATCATATAGCTAAGTTTTTAAGCTCTTAACTAAATAGAAACTCAAAATAACGAACATTCGTTAGTTCCCGAGATAACATGGCTTTTACTACAAAAAAGTATATAAAAGGCTTATTACGTCGTAATTACGTTGAAAAGAAGAAAACGTGGTTCGGAAAGTGTGTCGAAAATGTAATAAAGAGAGTTTTTTTGTGAATATGAACATTTTAAATATACAGATCGATAGAGGCCGCGATCATGAGAATGAAACCGTTGAAAACTGATTTCGGCCAAAATGACTTTTACGACGTTTCATCCCAGAGCGGGGTTAATGTGAAGAATTCAGTTGACCCTACAAACTGCAGTCCGCAGAGCTTACAGCGCGAAGAACTGATGTCATCTCATCTCATCAACCTATATACGCTCCACTGCTGAGCACAGGCCTTAGTCAGGACAACGTCGCACGTGCTCCGCACGTGTTCAGCGCGCCGAACGACTTTTTAACCGTGTACCCTCACAAAACCCATCCCCACGACCAACGACGCCGGCTCGCAGCTGCAAAGCTCGCCAGCGCCACCACCACAGCAGTCGAGCTCACCCCTGCCAACCTAATGACCCGCCCGTTCCGTGGCGGTAGAACCCACCGAAAGGGGCCATTGCCTCGTACGGTTTCGCCCCTGACCCTTACGGGTCTTGCAGACAGGCCTCAGTCCTCAGGCTTCAGTCCGTTGCGGTGGAGGTGTTGTTTGTAAGTGACCATCATCACTGTCAAATTTTATCAAGCCAATCTAGGGCCTCTGACCTTAATCTTAACAACTAATATTATCTATATTAACCAAATTACTTTTAAGACGTTTCATTTCATTTCTCATCTTTGTTTGCGGGACGATTTAAAACTATGTCGAGTGATCGAATCACGCCAAGACGTTGCAGGAGGATATAAATGTATTGAGTGTCTGGTGTAGTGAAAACGGTTTGGACCTTAATGTGAAAAAATGTTCCCATATTAAATTTACATGTAAACGGTCTGTAATTCAGTCTGTTTACAGCATCAACAGTGTAGCTGTTAAGGAGGTTGATCTTGTGAGGGACCTTGGTGTAGTCTTGGATGCCAAACTTACCTTTGTGCCACACATAGACAATGTGACAAAGAGACCCTATAAGATGATGGGGTTTGTCATCAGGAACTCAAAAGTATTTCGCAATCTTAAAACCAAGAAAATTCTTTATAATAGCCTGGTAAGGAGTACTCTAGAATACTGTAGCACGGTATGGCGCCCTCATTTCGCCAATCACTCACTCAAAATTGAGCGAATACAAAAAAGGTTTGTACGTCACCTGTCATACACAGTTGGTCTGCATAACCGAAACATCAGCTATGAAGAACGGCTAAATAAATTACATATGACCGAGCAGAGCAAGCGATTTGAGTTGTTGGATCTTACATTCCTGCACAAGTTGATTGGCAATGGAATCTGCTGCTCTTCGCTGTCCCAACAGATTAAGCTCAGAGTACCACGTCGACCACCACGGAACCCAATTAAGCCTTTGTTTACACCCACAAGACGTACAGTTTATGGGAGAAACTCTCCGTTATCCCGGGTCTGTCGACTGTACAACGAACATAGTAATAGCCTTGACGTCTTTGCTAGCTCTCAAGCAACCTTCCGAAAGGAAGTAAAACTCGAACTTAAATTTCACTAGTTGTAAGGTTTTTAGTTATTTGATTGCAATGAGAATAGTCACCTGCATTAATTGGCTCTTTTTTTAATTGTAGTTCTTTCTAACTATATCTACGAACACCTGCAGATACAGTTTAAATTTTTAAGATCTTTTTACTAATATATTAGGCAAGCTATTTTTACCTATAATTGACTGTGCATTTAGCATATACTATTGTTTGTTTTATCCTCCACGATATAATGTAACATTGGTTGGTAATCTTAATAAATAAATAAAAAATAGTCGGTATACGCGCGAAAGTTTTACGTGACAACGACTCTGAGTGGTAAAATAATTTTAATGTGAATATTCATTCGTATAACATGAACCGGTGTGTATGCCTATCTCTCTCTCTCTCTCTCGCTCTGTCTCTCTCGCGCGAAACGTGAGCGGAGCAGCGTAACGCAGTTTCTTGAGGTGTCACCCGGCAAACCAATTTATAAGACGTTGTCACGTCAATAAAAATTCATCCAAGAGCGGGGTCAATGTGTAGCATTCAGTTGACCCTACAAACTGCAGTCAGCAGAGCTTCAGCGCAAAGACCTGATGACATCTCATCTTATCTCATCAGCCTATATACGCTCTACTGCTGAGCCTTACCTCAACTTTGGGGATACGAACCAAACTCCAACGAGCGGGTTCAGTGCGTTGCGGTGATGTTGTTTGTGATGTAAATGAGCATCCTTACTGTCAGATATTATGAAGCTACTCTAGGGCCTCTGACTAAGCTTAACGACTTTATGGGTATTAACCGAGGCCAACAGCTTAACATGTCTTACGTAATACCAACATGCTTGTGATAAATGTTACTTTGGAATGGAACGGTCACCCATCCACGCCGCGGGATGCTCATCTTTGGTACTCGTATGCACTCGTCTCGTATGTATATATATATTTTATCTTATGTGTCATATGATTCTTATTTTTTTTTCGTCTTCTCTTTTATTTATTTTGTCGCACCGCCCACTAAACATTTCTGCTTAGCCCAAAGGTATGACTGGTAGAGAATGCCCTACGGCGCTAAGTCCACCTTTTGTAACAAGTTTTGTTGTGCTATAAAGCTTAAATAAATAAATAAATACCAAAGCGATGCCACAGATGCGCCACAAGCACTTCATATAAATAAATAAATATACAACATCACATACGTACATTGATCTGCCTCCGTGGTAAGTAGTTAAAGCACTTGTGTTACAGATATCAGAATCAACATTGGTATTACAAATAAACTTAAATAAATACATATAACACCCAGACAGACATGTTCATGCACACAAATGTTTGTACAGTCCGGGGATCGAACCCGCGACCTCATGGTTAATAGTCGACTACTTGACCATTACACCATAATGGTCGTCAAAATATAGGTACCTAAGCAGAATGCCTTGCACAGTAGGGTACCACACACACATTACGTTTCAAATGCAATTTCCGACTCGACCTATAAACTGGGAATGTTCTAATGTCAGCCATGGTGGCCATTTATAATTCTGGTACCGAAATCCTACGTCGGTAGAAATTAATTGTTTTTTATTTCTTTGACTTACCTATCATCGGTCTTTAATAAAAACGAGCATCAAACACAGGTTGTATAAAAATAAATAAATGTTAAAACAAATCCATGTTTGTTTAAAACAAATCCTTGTTTTAAAAAAAAAATTACCGGACCCAGCAGAGGTCGGCCCTCTCGCTGTTTTCGCATTAAAAAAAATACTCACCGTCTAAGCCTTCCCTGTACTTCCACGAATATTTCGAGGCTAAAATAAGCGAAATTGGTTCAACCGTTCTCGATTTTTCGCGAGTCTAACGAACAGCAATTCAGTTTTATATATAAGAAATAGAAGATTTGGGTTGTGTTTGCTCTTGACCCAAGACTAAGCCCACCGAGGCAAAGACTGAGTCTAAGATGGATCTGTCCTTATAATTTAGATAAGGCATATTGTCATATTGTCGCCGCAAGCCGTGACTCGGGACTATAAGAGATTTGGACGTGGTGATTGGTTGACACGATGTCAGTCGCGAGTCGCGACGACAGTATGCCGCACGTGTGCGTTGGCGCTTAAAATGATGATTCATTTAACACTTGAAGCCAAACTACAAATCTTACGCCCTACTAAAACTGTTAAGGCTGCCTCGCTTCTGTAGCTCCTCGGGGATGTTCGCTGAGGCGGGCGTGGATTGTTTTTATACAACCATGCGCAAGCGGTGCACATCTCTGGTGCGCCGGGTGCGGGCCAGCCCGAACAGTATCCTGCGCGGTTTCGCCGAGCTTTTTGACTGTCTGTACATGTATCACTGTGACATGGTACATGTGCGGGCTAATGTTAAGATACTGTTTTAGATATGCTTAAGTTAATAATTTGTAATTTTGTATTTTGTAATTGATCCATTTGTTGACATTAATAAATAAATTATTATCATTATAAAAACTTCCGCAATTTTTAGCTATAAAAGATTTAGATACTTTATTTTTCGGCGGCTTATCTTTATAGAGATTGTTTATAGAACATCAATTGCAAAATTAATTACCTGTCTGCTAATAAAATTACCTGTTTTCTTATCATGAAGTAATTGGCCTAGATGTTATTGAACTAAATGGCAATAGTTCAAGACTTACCACACCCAAAGATGCTTTAGAATAGTGATGTTACCAAGATACTATTTGGTCGATATTTATTACGAACCACACTTAAAAATGCGAATATTCTTTGTTTCGATGTTAGGATATTTGTCTGTCAATCACGCTGAAAGTACTTAACGGATTTCAATGAAATTCGGTATTCATACAAGGTATGACCTGACTTGGTTACCGCCGATGAAATAAATGACAAACAGTTTTTAGTGAAAGTCATTCTGATGATTTAAATTCCTACATCGTAATTAAGTCAAACTTTTTTATTATTTGACTAGCTTGATTGATAAGATCCGAGATTTAGACATTCTATAAACATGACTTGCAGTGGGCACTTTCATCATCATCATCATCATCATCAGCCTATATACGTGTCCCACTGCTGGGCACAGACCTCACCTCAACTATGAGGTGGTGCGAGCCATACTCCACTACGCGGGCTCAGTGCGGATTGGTGGAGGGGTTGTGTGTAAGGTAAGTGACCAACCTTACTGTCAGATGTTATTAAGCCGCCCGAGGGCCTCCGACCAGGCTTAACGACTAATATCTATCGATATTAACCGGGACCAACAGCTTAACGTGCCTTCCGAAGCACGGAGATGCTTGTAAATAGACGTCACTTTTATGGTCAGAATGGTCACCCATCCCAAACATGACCGCGCCGTAGGTTGCTTAACTTTTGATATCACTACCAAAGCGCTGCAATCACTGCGCCACAAGCACCTCACCTGGGCACTTTCATAATGCAACGATACTATTAAGTTACTTTATTTATCAGCATTAACAATGCAAATTTCCTTACAATGTGAAAATAAAACACACTTAAAGAAAAAAACAATATTTCCAATCACATCCAAAGAAATACACACTTAAAGATAAATGGACATCCATTTTTCTTTAAGCAATACCAATGCTCTCTAACGGTCAGTTTCAATATTTAAACTTTGACTAAAAGTTAGTAACTGTCAAATTCATATTATACAAAACTATATGAGGCTACAGCCCTATGTACGGTGTGTATGATAACTATCTATCTTGCAGTTATATAGAATACTAGCGCCGCTACCCACGACCTAGGTATTTTTTTAGAGTGTAAATCTGTTCCGATGTTTAGGCGTAAAAGCGATCGACACTTAAATTATGGGAATGCGTCGTGCAGTAAAAAGTAGCCTATGTCCTTTCTCGGGTATAAAAATATTTCCATACCAAATTTCATGCAAATTGGTTCAGTCGTTTAGGCATGATTGAGTACCAAACAGACAAACAGAATCACATTCGCATTTATAACATTAACATATATTACAACCGGCCGTAAGAGGCTGTTTTCGATATTTTTAATACTTACGATGCAATCTTTCACATCACTATAGCCGACCGCAGGTGTGGCGCCTACATTACATTAGTGTTAGGAATGTCGATGGTCTTTCCATTTCGAATCATATCGACTGGTTACAACACTATCAGCTTACATGCGACTTAGATGAGACCGTTGGATTTTTGTGGTTTTCGATGTACCTAGTGATGTTACGTTAAGATAGAAGTAGTTTATTCCTAATCCCTGGCCTAATAAAGGTTTTCAGATGATTATTTTTTCTGTTTTTTGGTTAATAGGCATGATGCCACTTATCTTAAATATTTTCAAGACCATGGCGTTTAAAACATAGCCCCTGTGAACTTAATACAACCAGTATATTTCCAAGAAATCAATTTTTAAATACACTAAACTCAATAAACATTCGGTTTCGATACGACTTCCAGCTTCTAGCTTTTTCAGGTGATTACAGTTGGATGTATTTTGGTTCCTGCGCTGGCGTCGTTTAGTGGAATTTTAAAGCAAAGTAATCCTCTTTTTCAGCTTTATTATCATATGTTATTAGTTCTGAATGTTTTATCAGAAACAGAAGACTTATTTAATAACTTAATTATTTTACAACTTCAATAAAGTACCTAATTACTTATTTGATAAAACAAAAGTAACTATTTGAATTGATACTAAGTAAATGTGAACTACCTCCGCCCTTTAAACATCCTACGCAGATAAAACGTAATATCGAGTCAACCTTTAAGTGAACTCTGGCAAACTCCGCTTGAGAAATACGTAATTTAATGCGAATAGAATAATAGTCGTATAATTGGCTGAGGAAATTGATCTGTTTCATACAGATTTCGTTTTATTCAGATAAAGTAGCACAAACATAAGTGTTTTTTATATTACATTTTTTAAGCCAGGGTATACATGCGACTTTCTGTCGCAGTTAGTGAGTGCACCTACAGAGTGTTATCAAACCAAACCCCTTGTTTTGACCAATCGAAATATATTTTGCCTAAAGATTTTAAATACATTTTCACTAAACCTTTCCACTTTACAAGCAATATGTTTTTGTTCTTAATCAGAGCTCTTTGAAATTAAAAAAGCTATGACTAGCGGCTAGCGACTTCGTCCGCTGTCTAGTTCGAACAAAAGTTAGAGTTTAGGCCCAGTCTACTCGCCAAATTCTTTAAAATAGTACCTCAATCAAACTTTTAGGCCCTAGAATCTCAGAAACAATTTCGGCTCGACCTGGGATTCGAACCCAGGACCTCTGGGATGTAAGGCAGAAACTTTGCCATTACACCAACGAGGCAGTCGATTTCTAACACAAAAAATAAGTTAAAGAGATAATAGAGATTTTGTTCGAAACACTTTTAAGGTAACGAATCATCGTAGCCCCTTAGAAAAGATTCGCAGATTTTTACATATATCAAATCAACCCTAAAACGCGACAACCGCGGCACACTTAACCCTTCAACTGCCCTCTCACCTGCACGACGCATGAGTTAGCAGCGGAGGGTTAGGAAAAAGTTGGAGACTGTGACAAAGGACACGTCGCACGCAACGAGAGGAAGGGGATAATTTACCAAATTGGCTCGGGATTATTGTTGGGGTGGCCATGATTTTGGAGTATGCAGGACTAAGATCCCCTACTGCGACTTTTAGCATAGATACAGCATAGCGACTGCGTCGATTCTTACTTGGCGTAGCATTGATGCAGTCGTGTGTATGTTTCGATGCGGCATTGATTTTAAAACCTGTTCATAGCTGGTGTAGAGAATTCTACTGTCGCGAGTTTCAAAAATTCGCTACTGCATCGATGCCATTAGTCGCGAAGGGGACTTAGTCCCTTGGAGTTTCTTCCTATGCAATATCAGACAGATTGCTTAGCATATTTAATGACATGTAATCGTGGGAATCTAAGGCCATGCCTAATTGCTTTTCACTGCACGGAAGTATACTTATTACGAAAAAATGTTGCAAAAAATATTATGATTTTGAACTTAAAACAACATCGCAATACTACGTACATCTGTTCAGAGAAGAACAAACTTAACACAAATAAATATGACACTATTGAAATTGCTTTCCTTAATAAAATATATCTTTGCGATTTGATATATAGAGTTCGTTATCGGATTCGTTAAGTGTGCACAGGCGATTATTCCGAAACTATAAGAGATGTTTAAAATGTTTATACTGACATAAACATACAATTGAAAATTCAAGTGGTTTTATCCACCCTTATTGTGCGTATACGTAAACTTTATTGATAATTGTGCTGACTTTATGAAACTTAAATGAAAAAATCTTAAACACAGTTATTCAATGTAAGACAGTTCTGTACCATTTAAAACTGTTATAAATATTTTATTCATAATTTATACCCATAAACAGTTTATAAGTAATCTAATAAGTCATAAGTCTTCATAAATTACATAGTAAAATTTTTTTCATTCCACCATCTCCGAAAGAGTATTTTTGCTCTTTAATATCTGAGTGCAAAAGCCGTTTTTATTCACTAGAGGATAAAGTAAATTGAATTTAGAACATCGTTTCAACAGTGCACTTAGTTTGTAAATAAAAAAAAAACATTAAACCTATTTATTGCTACCTCTATGGTGCCAAATATTATCATACAATTTATTTTAATTTGTTGAAAACTCAGACTCGGCACCTTTTTGGTGTTTTTTTTTTAATTTGCTTTGTAGGCGGTTTTTTCCGCGGCATTTTTTCACGTCACTGTTTAACCTTATATTAAAATCAAGAAACTTGAAAACAAGTAAAAAATCTTAAGTGAGTGAGTGATTCTAGCGACGAGGACGATTGTTTGACGACAACAGAATTGAAACTGTTAATAATGCGCAAATGAGCTTTCTCCCCCAACAATCACGCGAGAAGTATTTAAAACAGTACGATATGTTCAACACGTGGCTAACAGGAGCCAAAACTTTCTCAGATAACGTTTTGCTGGCCATATTTTATGGAATTATCCGAGAACAAGAAAGCAAGCTATAACTGTAGTAGTTAATACATAAACTGAAATAAAAGTACTTATCTTGTGATTGTAAACGTTTTTTTTTTTTGCATTTAGTCATTTCCTCGCTGAGGTGGAATGAAAAGTAGCTCAGGATTCTAATTTTAGAATCCTTCACTTGCTCGGTCATCAAAATTGAACACGCGGTTAAAAAGCAACTTTGCACTCTTGTATAACAAATTACTATTATTTTTATTACGGACATGATAAGAAACAATTTTTTCTGACTTGAGAATTTTTACACTATTTTTCTAAAGCATGATTATCTGTCATCAATAAAATTCTTAAGATTCAAACGGACACTTTTCACGTTAAACAAGGTTTTTGAATTGATTGTTTCACATTTATACACTGCTATATTATTGTGGCGATGCTGGAAATGACCCAGACTCGAATTACCACCAGTTCAGTCTAGTAATCAATACTTGAACGGCTTTAGGTCATATCTCCTCTTACCGAGTTTATAGCCAATAATAATTTTACCGTCGTTTCATAATATTACCTGCCGATCTTGAAATAGGTATGAGAGGAAATTCAGTCAATTGAACTCAATATTGAATAACGCCTGTTTCAAAATAATTTCAATAAAGCTTTGCCAATGTTTTAGTGGGAAGTGGTTTAGGCACATGCACCGCATTCCCAAGGGCTAAAGTTCGATCCCTGCCTCAAACAGTTCATTTATGCTACTATAAAAATTGTATCAAAATAAGTTAGTTCTTAAATCGTTTGTGACAAATACTGTGGTATGGGATGTAACATCTATAAGCTTTTTGTCCTGTGGTTGTACTCCTCAAAATGTTATTTCAGACTTTAATCCACCTTACTGACTTTTGAAACGTCGTAAGATCAAACTGAATACCAACTGCTTGTATTTTTTTTCCAAATAAAGCCTTTTTTTATAACCACATCACATACATTGATCTGACTCTGAAGTAAGCACTTGTGTAACAGATATTAGAATCAACAGTCGTATTACAAATAAACTTAAATTACATATAACATCCACACTTGTACAAACAGACATGTTCATGCACACACATGTTTGTACAGTGCGGGGATCGAACCCGCGACTTCTTGGTTAATAGTCAACTTCTTGACCATTACACCAAAGTAGTCGTCACCTGCTTGTAATCTGGATGGTCTTAAAACTTTTAGGAAGCGTAACAAAGTACATTATTGTTCCCGTAGAATACAAATATAATGCAAAAAAACATTGGTTTTCAGTATCACAAAATATCCTGAGATTCTTATACAAAATCAAAGGCATCCTACCAATCGCCGCCATATGTTCGGGGCAGGATTTCTTCGACACTTTATTTGTGTTGTGCCGCTAGCGAGAAATATATTAATTGTCGCCTTTCGTAAGGCTACATTTGCCGTACTTCTTCGGAAAAATGTGTTGGCATATTCCATTGTTTATCCGAGAGTGTTGTGGGACAGTGAAATGGTAAGACATTCTTTTGTTTGTTTGGATTGAATGCTTAGGTAACTTATTGGTCTTATCTGTATCTCTAAGTTTACTTTATTATAATTGTATTTTGTATTATAGATTTGACGAGTTTTCGACTAGATTGGGAATCCTTAGCCGCCAATAGGGAACAGTAGAAAAGTTTGGGGGAGACCTTTGCCCAGCAGTGGGGATGATAAAGGTTTATAAAATAACAAATTTATATTGTACTTGAGCAATAAAGAAATATTATTATTAAGAATTATTTATTTTTAAAGATAAACTATTCTCCATCAAAGATGGGTGGGTCTTCTCTCTGGCGCGGGTCTTATAAATGTTATGATTATTATTTAAATGCCTTAAAGATAATACAGGCTTCTTTACAGTAATTTATTTTTCGCCTTACTAAGAGCCGAGTTAGGGCGAGTTCACATATAACGTCAGTTTTTCAGGATTCGTGACTTTGAATCGTAATGAATTTATGACTGGTGGTGTTTTTTTTAGTATTTTTGTGATTATATCTCTGTATCGCTTTGTATTTGTGTATGTTTCTATGAGGTAATTCTTGAAAAGAGTAATTTATATATATTTTATTATTATTATTATTCATATATATATATTATTGACGGATCCGTCGCTACTGTTAATAGTATCATTACACATCACAGTACTAAATCGATAAGCGGATCCAGTATAATGGATCCGATATACTGTATTATGTGTGAAATAGCTAATACAACTACATACGCTAGCAACACACTCGTTTAAACAGACCTGTACCTAAAACGGATTGCTACTTATTAAGGTGCTGTGTCGGATCGGTTTTTTTTCTACTGGATCAGGAATTACTGTATTTTTAGGGTTCCGTACCTCAAAAGAAAAAAACGGAACCCTTATAAGATCACTTTGTTGTCCGTCCGTCCGTCCGTCTGTCAAGACCGTTTTTCTCAGGAACGCGTGGAGGTATCAAACTGAAATTTCTATATGATACTTAGGTCTACTGTCCCTGAAAGCTCTAGAAAAATCAACCTTCTAAGCCAACGCTATCAAAAGATACAGCCAGTTAGGCCGCAAATTTCAGCAAATTTTCGAAACTCGCACGGGAATCAAAACCTACAGGGTACTTCCCGTAAATCTTGAAATTTAGTACGAAGTCACGTCTTATAGTACAGATATTGGAAAAATTACGAAAACCGTAAATTTTCAGTTTCATCATATAAAAAAAAATATTTAAAAAAAATATTTTTGACAATTTTGAAAATTTCAAAGTCTACTACTCCTTATCTACAGGTTTGTACGGAACCCTCGGTGCGCGAGTCCAACTCGCACCTGACCGGTTTTTGTTATGAGTGAACTCGCTTATACAACTATACATACGCTTATAACTAACAAGTTTTAACGTACTCGTAAAACGTACTTTATATGTGAACGCGCCCTTACCTGATATCATCATCAGCCTACGTCCCACTGCTGGGCACAGGCCTCACCTCAACTATGAGTTGGTGCGAGCCATACCTACTCCACCACGCGGGCTCAGTGCGGATTGGTGGAGGGGTGTGTGTAAGGTAAGTGACCAACCTTACTGTCAGATGTTATTTAGCCGGCCGAGGGCCTCCGACCAGGCTTAACGACTAATATCTATCGATATTAACCGGGACCAACAGCTTAACATGCCTTCCGAAGCACGGAGATGCTTCTAAATAGACGTCACTCTTATGGTCAGAATGGTCACCCATCCCAAACCTGACCGCGCCGTAGGTTGCTTAACTTTTGTTATCACTACCAAAGCGCTGCGCCACAAGCACCTCCTTATTTTAAGGTTATAATTTTTAAATAAAAAGAAAGACAGTAATAAATGTTTTATTTACTATAATCATCGGTAACATCCTTTAAGTCGCTAGTTACACATGAAATGGCTTTGTACAATAAGTGTGAAACCTATACCTTGCTAGTAACGGCACTTAATAGGCTAGATGACAGTAGTTGGTACTGGCCTAGTACCGCACATGAACCGCGGTATATAAGATTTCGATCCAGAATAATATAGATAGACAAATCAAGATGATGTCTATCGGACCTTGGTCCCCGACCATAACACCCGGTCGGTAGGAAGCGCTTCCCTTTAGCTTCCTAACTCGAAATCAGTTGCGCCAAACCACCAATCGTAGACATACTCTTTCATCTGTCAAAACGATTTGTTTCCATAGATTTTGTCTCGGAATACTATAATTTGACTTCATAATTTAGTATCAGAAATCAAAGTCAATTGACTGAAAATTATTGAATTCTATGTTAATAAATATTGGTTTCCACAGCTTTTTGGAAATAAATTGGTTTTACTAGCATCATAGAGGTTATGTTTTAAAAAAAAACATGGTCTTGAAAATATTTACGATACGTGTCTTGCCTTGTCTTGTCTATCATGCCTATTGCCTTGGTAACACTAAGTAGATTGCGCCTTGAGTATAACAATTATGTTTATATTTTGATAGAAAAGTACTTCATAGAGCAATTCATTATACTAAGTAACAGCCTTTTGTTTTGATAACACGAGTCTTAAGTGTCAACATCTATGACAAATTGTCGTAGTTTATTTGAGCAGACTTTACACTTGAATGAAAATTAAATTGATTTCTTTGCCTCAGGCCACACCTGCGCATAGGTACTGTAACCGCGACTCGCGACTTACACCGTGTAAACCGAGAGTATGCCGCAGGTATACCCTGGGATTTATCAAGTGTATCAAGGAAAATAATGATAGGTAGAACACACACCCAATAAATTCCTTAGCAATAGGCATGATGACACCTATCTTAAATATTTTCAAAACCATTGCGTTTAAAAAACATAATGAAGATAATTCTGCCAGTATATTTCTAAAAATCTGTAGAAACCAATTTTTAAACACACAAAATTCAATAAATTTTCGGTCAATTGACTCAGATTTCTGATACAATACCGTGACGTCACGTTTTTGTATTCCTATACAAAATCTATGGAGGCAGACCGTTTTGACAGATAATAAAGAGTATGTCAACGATTGGTGGTGTCATCTAGCCTATTGTTAGGTCTCAATGATTTCTTGCGAATTTATTACCAATGTCTCTATTTTCGCCTAATAACAACACAAGCAGCCACATCTGATCGTAGAATTCACACTAAGATTCCCGATTTGAGTGGTTACTTTCTAGCGACTAGCATAGTTTAGTCCATCTTTTTATCACCCATCTATCAAATAGATATAAATAAATAAATATACAACAACATTATTGATTATATTGATATGACACTGTGATAAGTAGCTTAAGCACTTGTGTTACAGAAATCAGAATCAACAGTGGTATTACAAATAAACTTAAATAAATACATATAACACCCAGACCAGTACAAACATACATGTTCATGCACACAAATGTTTGTACAGTGCGGAGATTGAACCCGCAACCTCTTGGTTAATAGTCAACTTCTCAACCATTACACCAAAGTGGTCGTCAATATACCTCTTATATAGTGTAACAGTTCCGTCAAAACATCTCACGGACTGATAATCAAGTACAACTTTTATTTTTCATACTGAACATCAATTAAAACCGACACATTACAAGACAATACCGAGAGAAAAACATAAAAAAATCACTTAACACAGCCTAATGATATCTTCAAAACATTACAATTGATACTTTTTATCATTAATCTATTCATTAATGGGTTGCCATAGGTCACAAAAAAAGGTAATGCTGTAATATCGAAAACAATAGCTAAACATTCTTTAGTTAAAAGATACGGAATAACTATCGTTATCCTATTGTTAACGGAATAAGATTGAAAATTAATTTTAGTATTAAACGAAGCGGTAAAAGTAAGTTTGTTTTTATCTAAGCAGGCCTTAAACAAAAGATATCATCTATAACTTTCATTTAATAAATCATTTGAAAGACAATTGTATCAATTTGAAACAGTTTTTTTTGTGTTTCCTTTTGTGGCTATACAGCAGCTACTCGACTGTGGTCGGTATTCGAAAAAAAATTGCCTATTTAGTGTAAGAATGTGGTTGATGAATTATTATAAATAAAAACCAAAAATTTACTAAAAAAAATATTCAAGATTAATATTCCACTAAAACGAACTCAATATCTAATTCTGCATCGGAGATATTAATAAGAGGTCAACATTTCAAAATATTTAATTACAGATGATTAAAGAGCGATATTGTTTTATAAAGATTGCCCTGGGCTATCGCTATCGTGTAGTGATTAATCTTTTAATAGCATAGTGCCGATTCTCACAGCATATTTTACCTTCCTGTCAATAAATCATTTATATTTTATTAAATTATAATTTGACTGCCGTTGGTGAAGTGGCAAAGTTTCTACCTTACATTCGAGAGGTCCTGAGTTCGAATCCTAGGTCGAGCCAAAATTGTTTCTGAGATTTTCTATCATGAATTTCTCAAAGACAGCTCGGAGTCGGGAAGTTGGCGGTGTAACACTCCATGTCTCCGAAAGCTCGTTAAGCCGTTCGTCCTGCGCCTGATCTCTCTCCGGTCATGTCGGATTGCCGTCTCACCGAACTTTGAGAGTGATGGAACAGGGAGTGCACCTGTGTATTGCGCTCAAACTGTGCACTATAATATCTCCTGCGTAGTTGGCTGATCTCTGTTGAAATTGGCCGCCGTGGTCGAAATCGGCCAGGAGGACTATTTTATTAAAATTATTCAGGGTTTTTATGAATTATTTACGAAATCTCGCAGAAGTGGACTGCAAAGATATACTACACCGTTTAAGTCACATTATTCATTTATGCTTTATTGCACAACAAATTTTTGTACCAAAATGTGAACTTAACGCCATAAGGCATTCTCTATCAGTTATACCTTTTGGGCTAGTTAGAAATTATCAGTGGGCAGCGCGACAAAAGATAACACCCAAAAATAATTATGAGAAAAAAAAACTCTACAAAACCATAATTTGTTTCAGCTTCCATCGTCAACACTTTAAACACATTGCAACTTTTTTATTTTAAACGATGACGCTTACTCAAAGGTGGCACTATTTCTTCTTCGTTTTAGCGCTATTTCTTACTTACCTATGATTGTTCCATCCTTCAAACCAGTTGTGGAATGTCAATCAGTAAAGGCTACTTACTACTACATACAGCATTCTAGCTATGCCAAGCTATTTGTAATCGTCAGTGCGTATTAAAAAACTAACTTTTCTGTTAAAAAAAGGCATGCGAGCCAGGAAAAAGTCTGGTCAGCTTCAACGGCTGGGCGGATTTCAATCAGCTTTAGCTGTAAACCTCCGTGATAAAGTAAAGAAAATAAATAATAAAAATAAAATTAAAAAAAAACACGTTCTAATAAAAAACGCTTTGAAATCGGTCCATCCGTTCGGGAGCTACGATGCCACAGACTGACACACACAAACAGACATATGGGTCAAACTTATAACACACCTTTTTTCATCTGGGGTTTTAATAACTACGGTGAAAAAGATTTTGGTACCTGTAGGAATAACTATAAAAGTGTAACTTATGTACTACCGAAGCTTCAGAAATGGTGGAATGAGAATTTGGAACCTAAAATCTTTCAATACAAATCTGTGGTGTCTGGGAGAAACCTGAAAACTCAATTTTCGTATTTTTTTGGTTTGTTACCATGTTGTTATTAAAAATCAACATATTTTATTTTGATTTATTACTGGTAAGTTTCTGGTACCTGTTTAATAAATAGTTACTGCAGTAGTGCTTGGCTTTTTTACTTTACCTAACTGATTTATAAATTAAACTTGAACCTTAAAAGTCTTATACTGAAAAATTACTTATTTGGACTTAACAGGTTTTTCCCAGACACCACAGAAATATGTTGACGCATTATAGCAACAAAATCAAACTGGACTCGCTTAACGTTTTTAACAAATACTGCAGTAAAAAAAAGTAAAAGAACCCCTGACATGAGCCAGAAAAAAAATCTGGTCAGCTTTAACGGATGTACGGATTTGAACAGCTATAGCTAGGAAACACCGTGATTAAATTACCTTTCGAATAAAAATACCGCACTGAAATCGGTCCATCCGTTCGGGAACTACGCTGCCACAGACAGACACACACAAACAGTGACACACAAACAAAAATGGGTCAAACTTATAACACCTCTTATTTTTGTCGGTTTGTTTGGTAAACAAGTGTCAAATATTTTGATACCTTATGGTTTCGGCTTTAACTTTTAATGCTGGCTTACAAAATTATTTGGAAATCTACTCTGGAGTGCTAATTAAGTGCAAAATGTATTTTATCGCATCAACTAGCATAGCAAGCACATTGCACTGGCATTAAAGAAGTCATTATGATATACATCACAAATGTATGTAATCGCAGCACTTGCCTCGGGCTTCGTGAAGACATTAGACTAGATTCTTTGAGATCATTTACGAGAAAAAGTTGGAAAGTTTGATCTAGTTTCGTAAGAAGATATAACTAGAAAATGCGTTTATCATGCAATAATGTGTAAAATTTAAAAAAAAAAACATAACTATCCTATAAAAACAAATAAAAAATAGTTTAGAAAGACCTTGACATGAGCCAGAAATACAGCTGGTAAGCTTTAACGGCCAGACGGATTTAAAACAATGGCCACATAAATCCCACCATATTTAAATTACTGATAAAAACTGACACTCTGTAATTGAGAAGAAATGAGTTATCTTCAAGCCAGTGAACTCAGCCCTAATTTAACCAATGTTAAGAAGTGGTCACGGTTCACCGAATGAACCGTTTAAAAAACACGAGTCCAATGAAAACTTTTCAAATCAGCACCCTTTGCAAATAGCGTTACTGCTTTAAAGGCCTTTTACAGGTTGATAGAGAATTGAGGGTCGAAAAGATGTTGTTCAGGGCTTTTTTTTACTGCATCATCAATAAAATCATCAAAAAAATCAATGAATAGATCATCCAACCTATGTTATTGCATGTATGTCTTCCTTTCATTCACGTTATGCAGTGAAAACACGTTTTAGAATTATTTTTTTTGTGATAAACTGTTAACTATGTACTCCTTGATTAAGACTTTATGTAATCTGTTGTGTTCTCCAAGAAATCATCATCAGCCTATATACGTCCCACTAACCTTACAGGCCTAACCTCAACTATTAGGTGGTCCAAGCCATACTCCACCACGCGGGCTCAGTGCGGATTGGTGGCGGGGTGTTTATAAGGTAAGTGACCAACCTTACTGTTAGATTTTATTAACACTTTAATGGACAGTAGACTGCTATAGCAGTTATAACAATAAAAACATCTATTGTGTCTGGCTTTCGTCCGTCAAAGTGTTAAGCCGCCCGAGGGCCTCTGACCAGGCTTAACGACTAATATTTATCGATATGAACCGGGACCAACAGCTTAACGTGCCTTCCGAAGCACAGAGATGCTTGTAGTAAGACGTCACTTAAATAGTCAGAATGGTCACCCATCCCAAACATGACTTCGCTTTAGGTTGCTTAACTTTTGGTATCACTACCAAAGCGCTGCAACCACTGCGCCACAAGCACCTCTCACAATCTATAAGTATTTGTTGAAAAATCGCGCTCTTATGTCGCAGTGTGTACCTACTTTGATATGCTGTTACTAAATCAGTACGATTTGAGTGCTAACTTTCTGGTCATGAAAATAAAATGGACCCATCGGTTATTTTACCAGTTTCCATGTCAACCTGTATAGGGTCCTTTGATTCCAAAATTTGAGTTGGGCCCAAAAGACAACTTTAATTGCCTTCTTGTTAAGCTTAAAGCTTCGGCTGGTTAACTTGTGAAGATTATCTTGTGACACTAAGAAACGTGTTTTTTCAGTGTTTTCGTACCAATATCAAATATAGGTACTTCATTTTACTTCATATACTTCATAAGTGTAGGTACGTAGGTACATCCACAAGGAAGGAATTGGTTTCTCATCAGCCTATATACGTCCCACTGCTGGGCACAGGCCTCACCTCAACAATGAGGTGGTCCGAGCCATACTCCACCACGCGGGCTCAGTGCGGATTGGTGGAGGGGTGTTTGTAAGGTAAGTGACCAACCTTACTGTCAGATGTTATTAAGCCGCCAGAGGGCCTCTAACCAGGCTTAGCGACTAATATCTGTCGATATTAACCGGGACCAACAGCTTAACGTGCCTTCCGAAGCACGGAGATGCTTGTATATAGACGTCACTTAAATAGTCAGAATGGTCACCCATCCCAAACATGACCGCGCCGTAGGTTGCTCAACTTTGCGTATCACTACCAAAGCGCTGCAACCACTGCGCCACAAGCACCTCGTTTAGGAATTGGTTTAACAGGATTGTTTGTCAGTTAGCGCCAGAGCACATCTGGGGTATAATGTCGCTGTGACTCGTGAGTGACAGCGTTCCCATCTGCCGCAGGTGTGCCCTGAGCCTAAGATGGCTCACTTAAAAAGAAATAATGATTTGATCTGAAAGGCAATCTAAACAACGCATTACCATTTTATCACTACATAGTTTAAAGCAAAGTCGTTTTCCGTGTCTGTCCTTATATCTGTGTGTACATTATATTAAATATATAGTCCTCCTGGCCGATTTCGACCACGGCGGCCAATCTCAACAGAGATCAACCAACTACGCAGGAGATATTATAGTGCACAAGTGTGTGCGCAATACACAGGTGCACTCACTGTTCCATCACTCTCAAAGTTCGGTGAGACGGCAATCAGACATGACCGGAGAGAGATCAGGCGCAGGACCAACGGCTTAACGTGCTTTCCGAGGCACGGGGGTGGCAAAAAAAAATTTGTGGTTTGACACATTATATTATGTATGCATTTTAAAGATACATTTTAAATATACAACAACATTACATCCATTGATCTGACTCCGTGGCAAGTAGTAAAACAAGTGCTTAACACTTGTTTTACAGATATCAGAATTAACAGTGGTATTAGTGGTTATCTTTATAACTAGAACCGAATTCAAAGCGTGCGAAGCCACTGGGGGGAAGCCTATTATAATAATATTTGATTACATACTATACAATTTTATGCTACTAAAATGATTCAAAATCAATGGCAGTGATCGCAGCCGATCATCATTTTATGATTTCATCAGATTTGCTTTAAAATGATATGATTTTAACAACATGAAAGCAATTTTCCCCTTTTAATAATGTTAATCTCAGAGGTTTAATTTTAAAACCTTTGCAATTTGTGGTTGTAGGTTTTCAATATTTGTATAGTATTTTAATCCGACTGTCAGTTATTGAAACTGCAATAATAATTTTCATTGGACCAATATTTACATTGTTTAATCATATTTTTCAGGAAGTGTCTTATTAGGGATCCTTTTAAATAAAACTTAGGTTGGAAGTTGGTAGCGAGTATTATAAAGCGGAAAAACACATTAAGATTAAACCAAACAGAGGAGGATACGATACGTCCTTCAAATATATCACACCATCACCAGCCTATATACGTCCCACTGCTGGGCACAGGCCTCACTTCAACTATGAGGTGTTGTGAGCCATACTCCACCACGCGGGCTCAGTGCGGATTGATCTCTACCAATCCGCACTGAGCCCGCGTGGTGGACACACCCCTCTGGGTGTGTGTAATGTAAGTGACCAACCTTACTGTCAGATGTTATTTAGCCGCCCGAGGGCCTCCGACCAGGCTTAACGACTAATATCTATCGATATTAACCGGGGCCAACTGCTTAACGTGCCTTCCGAAGCACGGAGATGCTTGTAGATAGACGTCACTTTTATGGTCAGAATGGTCACTCATCCCAAAAACGACCGCGCCGTAGGTTGCTTAACTTTTGGTAGCACTACCAAAGCGCTGCAACCACTGCGCCACAAGCACCTTCAAATATATCATCTACTTAAAAATGGGCCTCTCACGCACACACGCACAAAGCACATACACACACTACTATATATTTGCACACACACACATACACGTACTACTACATATTTGCACACACACATACACATACTACGAGTACTATATATAATATTTGCACGCTAATATAAGGCTGAATGCATGGGACTCGCGCTATATTTGTCAACTGATGTATTTGATTACTGTATTCTTGCCAACAAAACATTTGATTTGATTTGGTTTACACATGTAAACAGCTCGCAGTACTGACGACGACTAGGAGCGGAGTACTCGGTTTAGTATGAACACTTGGCTTGATCTAAAGCAACACCACTGGTTTCTATGTGTTTGTATGAAATACCCTCCGTGACGTGATTCATACGATTACATAAAAACCAGAGGTGTCGCGAAGGTGTAAGTCTGACCCCTGTTTCTGCTTTTGTGTGTGTGTTTGAGTGGTTTTGTGTTTGTCTTTGGCATCTTAGCTCCCGAACCGACCGATTTCAAAGCGTCGCAGTTGCAGTTTACAACTCACAACGTGAAACAGAAGATGCACCTGGTATCACAACACTGAAACCAGCAAAACACTCGACGCGTTCCGCCACTACACGTGGCATCCTCAGGAGATGTTGTCGCTTCGACAGACTAGTCGCATCTTCTGTTTCAAGTTGTGAGTTGTATTGTAAGTCCTGCGACTTCCAGCTCTATTTCTTTCAGGTGGTTACAGTTGGATGTATTTGGGTTCATGCCCTGGCGTCGTTTAGTTCTAAAGTATTTTTTACAGCAACAGATTATATTTGGTTATTTTTAAAAAAATACGCTATTTATTACATTAAATCAACATTTTTTCTGTTGCTCTAATCACACGTAACAAATATTTCTGATACGATATACTTAAAGCATTTGTTATTTAGTAAGCATTTCTGATATTTTTTTACTAAAATTTCAACAATTTTTTTCTGTTGCCATAAACAATAACAACCAATTTTATTAGTTAAAAGAGTTGCTAAAAATATTTTGGTAATAATAAATCGCAAAAAATATTGAATATTGTAATTTACATACACATTTATATTACTGCCTAGCTCACAAATTTTGTGGTATGCCCCTTAACTGATTCTAAACTAAAGCAGGCTATTGCATAACACCTACTTAGTAAACCAGTATTGGGCCATGACTGACAACAATATCAACATTTATTTTATTTTATTTCTATCGTTTGGTTATTTTCACGTAATTATTAATTACACGGTTGAATAGGTCTATGGTTTGACTTTGCAAAGCGAAACTTGTTTTGAAGTGAAGATAGGAGGTAGATTATCTAAAACAGTGTACAAATGAGTAGCATTTACATGGAATGATAAATGTTTGTTACTAACAATAGTTTTTAAGTTACTGTATACTAACAAAATATGTATCTTATCTAAAATTAATGCTATTATTATTATTAAAAACCCGACCACAAAACGAATAGTACCGGTGCCTGCGTATTACTTTAGCTCAGGGGGTAACTTTGACCCATTCAGTAAAAAGTTTGAACCTTAAACTGTTTCATTTTGATAGCAAATGGCGTACAGTTTATATGTACGTCATCCGATAAATGGTGGCATTATCAGTCGGTGAAACAGTGAATAAACTTTTTAGTGGCAAAGGGTTGAAGTTACCCCCCTGGGCTAAAGTAATACACAGGCACGGCTCATAAACTGTCGCCAAGACAAGGCCAAATCGCTCGGACTGACAAACAAGTTAAGAGATAAGTAGAGCCAAGACTAGGCAAACACAAAATATCTAGGTAAACAAAAACACATGAAACTGTAATCTAAATACGTAATAGAAACTAAAAAACCGGTCAAGTGCGAGTTGGACTCGAGCACCGAGGGTTCCGTACAAACCTGTAGGTCTAAAAGTTACTACTCCTTAACTTTGAAATTTTTAAAAATTGTCAAAAATATTTTTCAAAAATATTTTTTTTTATATGATGAAGCTGAAGATTTACGGTTTTCGTAATTTTTTCTATATCTGTACTATAAGACGTGACTTCGTACTAAATTTCAAGATTCTAAGTTTACGGGAAGTACCCTGTAGGTTTAGATTCCCGTGCGAGTTTCGAAAATTTGCGGAAATTTGCGGCTTAAATGGCTTTTGATTGCGTTGGCTTAGAAGGTAGATTTTTCTACAGCTTTCAGGGACAGTAGACCTAAGTATCATATAGAAATTTCAGTGTGATACCTCCACGCGTTCCTGTGAAAAACGGTCTTGACAGACGGACGGACGGACGGACGGACAACAAAGTGATCTTATAAGGGTTCCGTTTTTTTCTATGAGTAAAAAGGTTATTCGATGAGTAAAAGAATTGAAATTTAAAATACCCCCTGACAGGACATGGCTATATACAGGAGATAGCTGGTGAGCTATACCATAGCTAAAAAAACCGTGATTAAATTATTTCTTTAAAAAAACCACTGAAATCGGTTCTTCCAACACAAAAACAAACAAAAACGAACAGAAAAAGGGGTCAAACTTATAACACCTAATCATTACTATCACACTTAATATTATTAATGTGAATGTTTCTTTGTTTAGATGTTTGTTCATCAAACATCACACTAAATATACTGAATGGATTGTGATGAAATTCGGTGTACAGACAGGGTATGAGCTGACTTGGGTGGGGATCATAGGATACTTTTTATCCCGATTAAATGCCCTTAGTATCAAAAACACGAATTATGGCAAGTCACTTTTTTTCTGTAAACACAGCCGGCAGTACAACGTCTTCGGAGTCGTCCAGTTACTTTATATACTTAATTTTTTTTTAAGTATTTAAAACAAGTGATTTGGCTATACTGTTTATATATATATAACACCGGTCGAAAAAAGTCGTCAAATAGGCGCTGGTACAAATACTTATTTGATGACTTCGATGAGTCGAACGGTGTAAATCCCACTAAAAGTAGCGTAACAAATCCATCGGTCACAGATTACAAATGGCGAAGAGTTATAATTAACTAATTTATGCAACGCGTGCTTTTGTTAGCCAAAATGATTGCAAATGAGTGTAACAGATTAAAATTACCTAAATAAATATTATGAGCTGATTACAGAAAACTTTAAACTGTAATTATTAAGTTTCTATGTTTTTAGCATTAATAATGCAAATGTAATTTCAATGTGAAATTAAACACTCTTATTGAAAAAACGGACTACCACAGGAGAGAGTCGAACCCGCACACCTCGCAACCCGGGCGATTGCTCCCAATATAAATATAGAAACTTATAAATTAGCTGGTTCTTCTTACCCGATTGTTAATTCATTCGGTTATTATTATTATTTTATTTATCAATATGGGTTCGCTCTTGACATCATTCTCTCTCTAGGAGGTAAAGAAGATGTCGACGATGTAGCGAGCTTACCCAGAAGGTGCCTATTTATTTTCGCTTTGAATGAGCTCAAGTTATAAGAAAGAGGGAACACCGTCGGCGGAAGCGCATTCCATTCCTTAGCTGTGCGCATTATGAAGGCTGAAGCGAAGCGCTTAGTGCGTATAGTAGGTATATCAAGTATGGATGGTAACCCGCCGTACGTCTGGTGGCCCTCTGGTAAAATGGACTATTGTAGGTATCTTACCGCAACATTGATGAATCATAGCTGGCTGTGGCCTAAGGAGCACTAAAAGAAATTCGGACCGATGAATAAGTGTCACGGTAGCTCAATTGGTAGAGCAATTGCCCGGCTTGCGTGAGGTGTGGGTTCGAGTACCGCCTGAGGTAGTAAGTTTTTTCTTTAAGTGTGTTTTAATTTCACATTGTTGTAACTACTTCAAACAAGAAAAATCATACGTCCGTTGGAGTACAACATATTGGAGACAAGCAATAGTAAAAACACAGCAAAGTAAGATGGTGATGATGAAAAGTGATGGATGGTGCTTGTGGCGTAGTAGGTGTAGAGCTTTGGTAGTGATACCAAAAGTTCAGCCACCTAAGACGCGGTCATGGCTGATTGTTCCCACCAATTCTTCTCATCAGCCTATATACGTTCCACTGCTGGGCACAGGCCTCACCTCAACTATGAGGTGGTCCGAGTCATACTCCACCACGCGGGCTCAGTTTGTAAGGTAAGTGACCAACCTTACTGTCTGATGTCATTAAGCTGCCGCAGGGCCTCTGACTAGATATAACGACTAATATCTATCGATATTAACCGGGACCAACATCTTAACGTGCCTTCCGAAGATGCTTGTAAATAGACGTCACTTAAATGGTCATAATGGTCACCCATCCCAAACATGATCGCGCCTTAGGTTGCTAACTTTTGGTATCACTACCAAAGCGCTGCAACCACTGCGCCACAAGCACTCCGACCAATTAAGTGACGTCTATTTACAAGCATCTCCGTGCTTCGAAAGGCCAGTTAAAATGTTTGTCCCGGTTAATATCGATACATATTAGTCGTTAGACTGATGAGAGATAGTATGATTATACTGACAACCTTGCAAAGGTTGCAGTATCGAGCAGGATGCAAGCCGCTAAAATCGTTAGACCTTGAAGTCTATATGGGAAGCCTATTCTTAGCAGTGGAAGTCTTGCTTTTGAGGTCGTTTATTTATTTAGTTGAAACTTTATTGCACAAGAAATGTACAAAGGGTGGACTTAATGCTAAAAGCATTTTCTGCCAGTCAACCTCAAGGTCATGCAGAAAGAAGGCAATGGGTGCAGTGAAAATTAAATGAGAAAGGTCGTTCTACCTCACGTTTCATTCTTACCTATTTTTGGGTCTATTTTGGCCAACGCGTTCGCTTGCACGATCAAGCTTGTTAGAATCACAGAAATGGCTACATCAAAACTACAAAAAAAAAATATTCTAATTCAGTTTAACATATTAACATACAGTGGTTGGGAGCCGCCTAGTAGGATTTAGGGTCCTGTGGCAGTAGGTCCCGCTCTTCTATAGCGTAACGATATTTCATCTAAATATGCAGTTAACAGTAAGTACCTACTTACATACAGTTAATACTAGCATACATAATTTTAACTACAGGCAACGGCTCCTAGAGAGTAGGGACTGATAAAGTTTTTATTTGTATGTAAACCAAAAGCTATTAATTACATGAATAACAAATAGAAACATAACAAATAGAATTGTAAAAATATTAAGCCCAACGATAGGCTATCCATAACTTAAAAAAACAATGTTGTTGGATGAAGAAAAAAAATGTTTGATTTCTACAAATTGACTAATTAACCAAGGCAAACACGAATACAGCTTAAAGTAATCGCCAGATAAATTGTTCAAACAAGATTTAATTTAAAAGTGGCGTTAATGTAACCAACCAAACGATTATATTTTCCCGCCTCAGACGATTAGATTTTTCTATTGTAAATTGACGACTTCCAAATATTTAAAACATGTTTTTGTATTAGGTACCTACTAGGCATACCACATGTTGAGTACTAGCTTCATCAAGAAGATAACTTCTTGACAGCCAAAGATTTGTAACACAAACTAACCAATTACAACTAGGCCAATTACAGATTAGCATTCCAACTAGTAACTTAGCGATTTGAAGCTATCACGAAGTGGTTGTAATCCCCAATACCAATAGATCGGGAATTAATTATGTTTGTCTAATTTAGATCACATTAATTGGTTAAGCCGTGTCTGCCTTTTGATGACGTGACTTGCAAATAGTCAAGTAATCATTATACTACTAAATCGAGTTTAATGGACCTGCTCAGCTCCCAGTCGTCGTCAGTACGGCGAGTTGTTTGTTGTTTACACGTGGGTGCGTGTGCTTCATCGGCCAATTATTATGCTGATCAGGAAGCAGAGGTGGTTGCAGCGCTTTGGCAGTAATACCAAAAGTTAAGCAACCTAATGCACGATCAATGGGTGTCCATTCTGGTTATTTATGTCTATGTACAAGGATTTCCGTGCTTCGGAAGGCACGTTTAGCTGATGGTCAAGGTTAATATCGACTTAATAACATATGACAAAAATGTTGGTCACTTACCTTACACCCCTCCACGAACCCGCCGCCAACGTGGTGGAGTATGGCTCGGACCACCTCATAGTTGACGTGAGGCCTGTGCCCAGCAGTGGGACGTATAGGCTGATGAGAGAGATAATAAGGACGAGCCGTATCATTCTCTGATTGGTACAAGCCCGTGACTGTCATAATGAAATAAATGGTGTTAATATCACATACAATGCTCTGATCCTAAAGTAATTAACTTCAGCACTTGTGATATTAAAACTAGAAATAAATAAGGTACTACAAACATCCAGACCCATGATAAAACAGTAAATAGTTTTACTAAGTCTTTGTCTCCGTCCGGGAGTCAATCTCGTGGACTCAGATATAGCGGCACTACGTTACCTCCTACAAAGATCGACAAATTTAAAATGAGCATCTTAGTTTAAGAGATCATCTAAGTACCCAGTAGATAAAGCCCAGGGTACACCTTCGTCATACTGTCGCCGCGATTAACAATTCGCACATCTAGTTCTTTAAAGTCAATAAATCTAAAATTCAGTTAACTATGCCACAACTCTCCTTCAATAAGAATATACATATACATACATATTTCACAACAATCACACCAATTCTCTAGTCCCAAATTAAGCTACGAGGCTTGTGTTATGGGTACTAGACAACGGATAAACATAGGTACTTAAATACTTTTTTTTGTAAATAAATACATATTACATACATAGAAAACACCCAGACCAGTACAAACACACATGTTCATGCACACTTATGCTTGTACTGTGCGGGGATCGAACCCGCGACCCTCGGGCTTAGAAGTCCGACATGTGGACCACTGCACCAAGCGGTCGTCAATCGCGTATCTAATTAAGTATTTTTTTTTACATTTATGACTTTAAAAAACTAGATGTGCGAACTGTCAGCGTGATTTGTTAGTCACAAGTCGCAGCGACAGTACGCCTTATGTGTGCGCTGGCGGTAAAGTTCAGATATAATTCTCTTTATCGAATCAAAATGCGAGAATAGCCGCAGGTATGTAATTATCTTTTATTAATTTACCATTCAAAATACTTCACAATAATGATAGCAACGAGAACTGTTCAATATGTTTCTGAATGACATAAGACGTCATAATGAGCAAGGCCACGTCAGTTCTGTCAGAAATCGAGTAAATAACAGAAATGGGACGCCTGACCCACAATTAAAGTTGACCGACAGAAACCTCGAAATGTATATTATTATGTTGCTGACAAGAGTTTATATTAGACATTGTGCGAAGTAACTGATTTTGAACAGTTGAACAGTTTAATGAACTATAATAAAATTATGATATAATTTAAGCGAGCTCTTGTAGCGAGTGATTGATCTTTATATCAAAGGGACTTTTAAGCACTTCTTTGGCACATCGTTAAAAAAAACCACACACCTATTCAGTTAACAAAAACATGGATGCCGTTTTTTTTTCAAGACTCTCTTGTTTTCTCTGGTCCAGTTAATATGGTTAATAATGAGAACTATAATTTCTAAGTCTAACCAGCCTTTTAATATGAACAAATGTGTTCATGGCACACTTTGTCTATATATTAGGTAATCATCACACTGCAACGCGCTGCGTCGCGGTGTGCGGGGCGACCAATTTTTTTTTTTGAAGTAAGTGTCCCAGTTTATATGAAAAACACGCGTAATAGCACAAACTGACAACAGTGCTATTTGTACTGCTCAAGCAGAATCTGCGACGGAACGCGGTGCGGTGGGATTGTCGCCATAGTCATAATTCAAAAAGCCAAATTCCATTGTTCATCTGCAACACGGTACATTTGAACCCGATCTTGTGAGAAGCCTTTCATTTCGTGCCGCCAGTTATTTTGTTTTTTACTGACATACGAACTGGTAACCGTTCGCTAGGAAAGTATAGAATAGGCTTAAATAAATACTAGGAATATGTGCCTATAACAATAGTGAACTATTTTTCATACTTTTTGTTTTAAGACTTCAGGTCCTCATCACTCTAGCTCTCATTTTTATTTGAGCAGTTTTTATACCTAGTTAGTTAGTTAGTTAGTTTTGCAGGGCTTTTTTCCGCACTTAGCCTCACGATTGGGCCATTGTGCGTGTTTGCCTCTATTCCAACCAACCCAAGCTCTCCCAGAAGGCTAGCAGCCTGCCTAGGCCACTAAAGATTTCCTGGAATGATGTTGGGTTTTTTAGAATGTCTGCTCGCTGTTTTTCCACGCTTGTGCACTCCATGAGTACATGCTGTGGCGTTTCCTCTTCCTCGAGGCATCCTCTGCATCGAGGGCTGTTTGTTACGCCTATGTTAAATAGGTGCTTGTTTAGGGGACAATGGCCTGTTATTATCCCTATAACTCTGCGTAGATTGTCGCGCGTTAGTTTGGTGAGGTTGCGGGCAAGCTTTTTAGATGGCATCTGAACTGCATTTTTAGTTTGCCTGTAGCCTTCACTGCTTGTCCATTCTAGCAGATGGTTTTTTGCGGTGTCTTCTCGCAGCCATATTTTTATTTGGGCCTGCGGTATAGGTAGTAGCGGTTCCGGGCCAAACACTGTTGTCGCGGATCCCTTTTTCGCGAGTTCATCGGCTGCGTCGTTGCCGAGAGAGTTGCTGTGTCCCTTGATCCACTGCAAGGTTATCTTATTTTTCCTTGCAATGTGTTGGAGTGCGTTGTGGCATTCCAATATGAGGGCAGAGGTTATGGTGTTGTTTTGTAGAGCTTGAAGCACGGATGCACTGTCCGAGACAATTTTGATGTTGAGATCTCCGACGTCTCTGGCTGCAACCGCCTGTGCTGCTCTGGTAATTCCGATACATTCTGCTTGGAAAATTGTGTTTAGTTTGTCCAGGGTGGTTGATATGTTGATGTTTAAGTCGTACGAGAACACTCCGGCTCCAGTTCCTTGTGAGGTTTTGGAGCCGTCTGTGTATATCCTAACTTCTTTGACGCCAGAGTTGTCTTTCCGTTCTTCGGTAAGTTGGATAATGTATTCTCGATCAAAGATGTAGTGGCATGGTATCCTGTCCATGGGTGCATCTAGAAGGGGTCTTTCCTTCGTGATGTCCTCCATGATTCTGGAGTGCGTTGTCATAGTGTTTTGTTTCCATAGCCCATTTGCTCTCAGTCTTAAGGCAGCTGCCTTTGCTTCTTCCTGTATGACCAGATGAAGAGGTCTAAGGTTCAGTAGGAACTCTAGGGCGGCTGATGGAGTGGTTCTCATACATCCTGTAGCTGCTACGCTCGCTAGGCGCTGCAAGCTTTGTAGTTTGGATTTGATAGTGGACAGTTGCGTTCTGGGCCACCATACAACTGATCCGTAGGTTAAGGAGGGTCTGATAACTGACGTGTATAGCCAAAGTGTGATTTTTGGATTTGCTGTGTCCCATTTTCTGCCAAGGAGTCTTTTGCACTGATAGAATGCTATACAGGCCTTCTTAATTTTGTTGTCAATGTGATTTCCCCAGTTCAACTTGCTATCGAGAGTGATACCCAGATATTTTACTTGAGTTGATAGGGTTAATTCGGTGTTAAGTAATTTTGGTAGTTTTAGATTTGGTAGCTTCCTTTTGTTAGTGAAAAGGATGAGCTCTGTTTTTTTGGGGTTGACTGACAGCTGGTGTTCCTCACACCATTTTTCTACAATCTGAAAAGCAGCACGCATTACATCACAGAGGATGTTCTCTGCGTTCCCATTTATCAGAATTGCTAGGTCGTCTGCATAACCAATGGTAGTGTAGCCTCTTTCGTTCAGTGTCCTCAAGAGGCTGTCTACTACTATGTTCCATAGGAGTGGTGACAGAATGCCCCCTTGGGGGCACCCCCTGACCACCCTTGCACGGGTGATCGTTTTTACCGCAATTTGGACCGCCCTTTTACTGACCAGCTCATTTATCCATTCCGTTATGACTGGTTCTACTTTCAGTTTTTGTAGGGCGTGGTTGATGCTGTTGTGCATTGTTTTATCAAATGCCCCTTCTATATCAATAAAAGCGGCAAGTGTTGATGCTTTGTTGTTAATGGCCGATTCTATTCTATGCACTACCATGTGTAGTGCTGACTCTGTTGATCTGCCTTTCCTGTAGGCATGTTGCTGTGGGTGAAGAGATCTGGTTTTTAACACATCGTCTCTTAGGTGTCTATCTACTAGTTTTTCTAGTGTTTTCAGGAGAAATGAGGTTAGGCTGATAGGCCTGAAGGATTTGGCTAGGGTGTAGTCTTCTTTGCCTGGTTTAGGCAGGAAGACTATTTTTGCCTCCCTCCATTGCTTCGGTACGTATTTGAAAGCTATGCAGGCTCTATAAATTTGTAGTAGGTGATTAGTGATTTGGTTCGAGTGCCATTGTAGCGCTGGAAATATGCCGTCCAGTCCAGCGGATTTAAATGGTTGGAAGCTTCTCAGGGCCCAGCCAATTTTATCCGTGGTTACGATTCTACTTGCAGTTTCCCATTCTTGGATAGTTGGTGCTTTTTTGTGTTCATCTTGCCATTCGGAGTCTGATGCAATCTGACTTCCGGGAAAGTGGGTCTCTAGGAGTAATTTGCAGGTTTCGTGGTCTGTATTTGTGTAAGTGCCGTCTTCTCTTTTGAGAGAGCCCAGAAGATTAATATCCCCTTTGGACAGTATTTTCTTGACTCTCGCGGCTTGGTTTGTTGAGTTTATGCTGCTACAGAATTTGTGCCAGGCTTCCGTCCTCCTGAATCTGATACGTTTCTTGTAGTGTTTCTGTGCTGTTTTGTATTTGTCCCAGGCTTCAGTGGTCCTGGTATTTTTTGCCTGATTGAACAGTGTCCTGAGTGCCTTCCTGAGCCGTTCAAGCTCTGGCCCCCACCATCGACTTTTGTCCGAGTCTATAGGTATGACGGCGGGGCAGGCTTCTTCATAACTGCTCGTTAAGGCAGCGGTCAGGAACTGTACATTGGTTTCTATGTTGTCTGTGCTGAGTGTCACGTCAGAGGGTTCAAAGTCATTTAGTTTTTTGGTTAGTGTGCGTGTGTATTTTATTGTATCTGTCTTACGGGGGTTACGATATGGGGTGGGGTTTGGTGGTTTTTTGATTATTTGGAAGCAGATGCGTCTGTGGTCTGCGAAGGACGGCTCGTTGGATACTTGCCATCCTTCGATGAGATCTGCCGCCAAGTGTGTTGCCAGAGTGATGTCGATAGTGGTTTGGCATCTGGACGTTACAAAGGTGGGCTCTGTGCCTCTGTTTATAATGTTCAGATTGGTTTGGAATAGGTATTCAGTTAGTTGCTCACCCCTTTTGTTTGTATCCTTACTTCCCCACAGAGTGTGATGTGCGTTGCAGTCTGCTGCAATGATGATATCCCAGTTACTGGCTTCGCAGTGTTGTACCAGCTCGGCTAGTTCCTTTGCGGGAATTTCGCCTTCGCCTGGCATATACACCGAAGCCAGCACTAGGGTTGTTTGGTCCTCTGTAGGGTTTATTTTAACGGCTGTAAGGTCTCTAGAACAGAAAGGGTTAATTAAGGTGGCATTCATAGTTTTGGGTATGACAATACACGTTCTTGGTTTTTCTGCTGGTGTGTATAGTAGTGACTTACCACTGATGTTGTTCAAGCCGAGTATTTTGTTGTTTCTGATCCAGGGTTCCTGGATCAGTGCGACGGTTTGGTTGTCTTCCTCCAGCACTCTGCGTAAAGTGACCGCCGCAATTTGTTTGTGCTGGAGGTTGGTTTGGATGACGGTGAGGGAGCTAAGGGCTGGGGCTACGTAGCACGCCATCTTCGTCGCTAGTGTCCCCCGCGCTTATCAGCGGCGAGCTCGCCTCCATCCTGCTCAGACCCGGTTGGGGAGCGGAGGTGGAAGGCCCTGGAGTTGCCGTCGTGTCGTCGTTCACTGTCGCTTGGTCAGTTTCGGCCGTGGTCGCCTCTACTGAAGGGAAGAAGCGAATGTACCCACTTCCCGTCATGTGGGCTACCCGGCGGTCACGATCCATGATGGTTTGCCTCTGGTCTTCGGGGATTCCCAGGACAAGGTGAACCACCTTCTCCCTGGAACTAGCCTCGCCAGGTTGGTCGGTTACTGACATGTCGTAACACTGCCAGGAGTCGACTTTGTACCAGGGGTTCTGGGCACAAAGGACTTTCTGCAGTGTTGCGGAGTCGGTGATGCGGGTGTGTATCAGGAGGCCTGCTCTGAGCCTCTTTTTTAGGTCTGACTGTCTGATGACAGCCAGAGTGGTTCCGGGTATGGGTGATGCAATGTTTTGGACTTCCCTCTCGAGCCAAGATAGAGCGTTCGCGTTCTCACACCACATCGCGAGCACCCCATCCATGAGGAAGGGGCGCCCCCGGAATGATGGAGCCTGCGCGCTCGGAGTCGGCGGGGACAGTACCGCTTGCAGGATTCTATCATCGATAGTTTCCCTGAGCTGGTCTGCCTGCTCCTGCGAGAGGTCGCGTGGGGGGGCGGTGATAACCGCTACTCTCAGATGCGACTGACTCGCGTCTGCGTAGCTCACCGTCCGCCTCTGCCTCGTGTCGGTTCTCGGGCGCTTGGCTTCTCCCCTGGGAGTCCGGGTTTCGTCCAGCCGAGCTCGCTTCGAGGAAGCACGCTCGTCCGGGCTAATCCCGGCCCCAGTTTGCTCCCCTGCGGGAGCAGTGGAAGCCACCGCCTCGATATGTCGACCTCGGCAGCCTCTCGGTTTCCGTCTCCGCTTCGGCTGATTCGGTGGTCCGTGGTGTGATGGCGGTGACTCCGTTCTGTGCCGAGCCACTCCTGCGGAGGTCACCCCCGTGGAGGTAGATGGCACAGGTTCGCGCTGCGTTTCCGCTGCTGCGGTCGGTGTCACTCCAGTTGTTGCAGGCTGTTGGGCCTCCCTGCTCGCGCGCCCCGTGGGGTGACTGCGTTCTGGTTGGCTTGCCAGTCTGATGTTGTGCGTGGATGTTGACGCGGGTTGTTGGGCTTCCCTTCTCGCGCGCCCTATAGGGCGACTGCGTTCCGGTCGGCCCGCCAACTCGTCGTTGTGTGAGGGTGTTGTTGGTTGTTGAGCTTCCCTTCTCGCGCGCCCCGTGGGGCGACGGCGTTCTGGTCGGCTTGGCAACTTTTGGTTCATTGTGGTTAGTGTCTCTGGCTGTTGGGACTCCCTCGTCTCGCGCGCCGTGGGGCGACTGCGTTCTGAGTGTCCTGCCATTCCTTGGTTATTTGGGGTTGGTTTAGCGGCCCTTTTGAAGGGGCGCTTGTGGTGGGCTACTACCGTCCACTCTGACACTCTGGTGGTGTCGGTGGTCGAGGTTGACGGTAGCAGTGTTATAGCCTCTGCGAGGCCTGATAAGTCCAGGCTTGGGCCTGGTGTTGAGCGCAAGTTGTCCCCCCCAGAATACGTGGGACAGACCGAGTTAGACTCGGTGAGGGATTCTCCACTGTGCGTGGTACCCTCCTGGGGTATAACTTTATTTTCTTGTGCTGACATTGTTTTTGGTTGGGCGAAGAGGATGCACACTACCTGCCCATGGTGAGTGTGGTACAACATTTTTGGGGGTATTTAGTTCCCCAAGGCTGTGTGAGCCTGGAGTGTGGATAGACGCCGCCACAGGTTCGGCTATGCAGGATTGGACTAGGAGAAGGATGGGTTATAGGGGAGGAAATAATGGGGGGTCGGCCAGAGGTTTCGGTTATGCCAATTACTTAGGGTAATTGGCCAATAACGGGCGGCAACCTCGAGAAGGGTAGTCCACTGGCCTTGTTTAGGGGATCTTAGCGACCTGCGCTCCTCCCTAAACCATTCGCCAGACCCAGCATCGGACAGATGCTGGGAGTGGGGGAGACGTCAAGCAAGAAAGCAAAAGCAGAAAGCAAGCAAGATGGTTATTTTAAGTTGCTTGGCGTTGCCCCCGCCCAAAGTTTTTATACCTAACAAAAACAACAATTTCTTTCCGCTCAGTCAGTCAGCTCAGTTCAACAGTTATTTTGTCTTTTGATAAAGTAAAAAAAAAACTATTATTGCTTAACCCGATGATGTCTATGTGGACGATATGAGCGCTGTTACAATAGAATATGTATGTCTCATTTACTGCCTCGATAAATCAATAAAAATGTATAATGCACATCCCAAAAAATATAAACAGACCCCAATTTGGCACAGATAGATTCAAAATGTAGGCAGTCATATCGCTTATAACAATCTCTTTGAGACAGTTTTTGAGTAGAAGAAAAATTCTTACGCAGGAAGGGGTGTTCGTATGTTAAAAATGGTAACAGAAGTGTCTGTTTCCATTTAATTTGGTTACTTTTGTTCTTTGAGCCTTTCTTTTTTTCCGTTTTCCTTTGGACTTTGAGTTTTCCGAATCGTCAATAAAATATCTTAATAATATACACACAACATTGATGCAATCTCTCTGGTACCTTTCTAAAATAATTGAAGAAGCAACGATGGTAAGAATTAAAATCAACTACAAAGTCATTTAGGCATTAAGTCCGCCACTGTACACAAGTTGTGCAAAAGTTTTTTTAAATAAATTAATAAAGTCCGCTTCCACATATTGCAACCACTGCACCAAACGGAAGCCTACCAAAACCCAGCCTCCGTACCCAGCAATCAGCGCCGCCTACCGCGCGACTGATGTTATTTACGACGCACCGTGGTATGCGGGATACAAAATATGTAACATACAACGTTAGTGTTAGAATCTCGTGTCACGATGTTCAACAGGTTCAGCAACGTCTGCGGGCTCCGCTAGTAAATATACTATATAAAAATTGTATAATTAAAGAAACTCACGTCAAACACACTAGATGAGCTTCAATACCTGGACAAGTTGTAAGAACTACCGTGATAAAATTATCTTTTGATTAAAAAAACGCGCTGAAATCAGCCAATCTATTCGGGACATACGATGCCACAGACAAAAAAGTGCTCAAACTTATAAGTTTCACCACTTAATCTTGTACATGTAAGTTTACTACTGCTAAGACCAAAGAAAGGACTAATAAAAAAGTGGAAAAAAAAACAATTTTAAATAAACAACTATAATATTATTATTATATTTCAAAGATTATATGAATACTTCGTAATTCCAGTACTTACTTAGTGGTTATGATGAATAATATACGAGTATTATAAAGATGAATAAGGTAAAATATACCTAGCAAGTTGACAAAGTATACTAAAATATATCATCTCAAAATGAGCTGGCGTTATCCTCCGCGTAAGTAATTTCTTGTCTTACTACAAATGGTGTTCTTGAGTTGAGGTTAATTTTAACAAAACATCTTGAGGCTACCAACTGAAATAAAAATTGCTTTAGTGTCTTATGGAGTCAAGTGTGCAAGTATAGGTGATGTTTTTGACGTGACAACGTCTTATAAATTGGTTTGCCGGGTGACACCTCAAGAAACTGCGTTACGCTGCTCCGCTCACGTTTCGCGCGAGAGAGACAGAGCGAGAGAGAGAGAGAGAGATAGGCATACACACCGGTTCATGTTATACGAATGAATATTCACATTAAAATTATTTTACCACTCAGAGTCGTTGTCACGTAAAACTTTCGCGCGTATACCGACTTTACAGGCAACCAATTTTTTTTAATTCGTTTAAACACTGTGATTAGTCTGATTAGCAGTTAAAATAAGTGAATATCACATGCACCTCACTGATTATTATTTTGTTCTTTAATAATGGATAGATAGTGTTAAGCTGTATTTAATAGTTCTTGTAACAATGCTAGTCTGATGGAGCTTTGGTATCGCGCCATGCCAAGTTTATATTTATATAATACATAAATGATACACTTTTTACAGATTATTTTTTATTTTAACCTAACGTTTCGGCCCCGTAAAAAGTTATTTATTTCAATGTCTACTGTTTGTGTAAACCGAAGAAACAAATATAATACTTTTTTTTAAATTTCTATGTGAACATCATACTCACCCAGCAGGCTGTGTGGCAACGGCTTGTAAAAACCCATTTTAAATTAAAAATAAGTTTTGGACATTTGCATCATGTCATAGTTTATCTAATGTAATAAAGAGGAAAGTTTTAAATTGAAAAAGCTCCGAAACTTTTGGATTGATTTAAAAGTATATTTAACCTAAGAATCTTACAGTATTCTTGATAAACAAAGGCTATATTTAATCACACTAATATTATAGTCTGGTCGTTTGTATGTTTTGATGATCGTTCGTCACGCCAAAAGTACTGAACGGATTACAGACAGGTTATGAGCTGACTTGGGTGATAGCATACTATTTTATCCCGATTAAATGCTGCGAAAAAAACAGGAATCTTGACAAGCCCAACCTCTCCAAAAACTACCTAATTCTCAACAAAGAAAATGCAAAGAGGGTTAAAGAAAAAAATATAAACCTGAAAAAACATTACGCTGTTTGTCTTCCTTTGAGCGAAACAGCAAAACCGGTCAAGTGCGAGTCGGATTTTAGAAGCAAGGGTAAAATATTAAGTTACTAGCAGAATCCGTCTCCTAAAAAAATACAAAGAAAAATAACTCTGTCATTTTATTCTACATTCCTGTTTTTTTATTAAGTACAAAAAATCTTAAAAGAATATCTATATACTGACCAGTACAAACAGACGTGTTCATGCACAAAAATGTTTGTACAGTGCGGTGGTTGAACCCCCGACCTCTTGGTCTACTAGTCAACGTCTTAACAATTACACCATAGGGGTCGTGTTCATTTAATTTTTTGTAAGTAAATCTTGCGAGCAACATTGTATTCACTTCGCAATGTCCGATTGAACTGAAATTTTGTATATACCTTTAGTTTGGAAATGCAATGCAATAATAATGACGACCACTTTGGTGTAATGGTCAAGAAGTTGACTACTAACCAAGAGGTCGCGGGTTCGATCCCCGCACTGTACAAACATTTGTGTGCATGAACATGTCTATTTGTCCTCTTCTAGGTGTTATATGTATTTATTTAAGTTTATTTTTTAATACCACTGTTGATTCTGATATCTGTAACACAAGTGCGTAAGCTACTTACCACGGAGTCACATTAATGTATGCGATGTTGTTATATATATTTATTTATAAAAAAATGAACAATTTAAGTATACAAGCTTGTTCGAATAAAAAGTTTTTGTTTTTACATTGTATAATTTTCTCTTAAAAAATATGCCAAAAAGCAACACGCTGCAGTCATGCCAGCCATTGGGCGTATTTTTTACCGTGTCATTTTCTAAGAGATGGCAAACCAAGAGACCTTTGAAATCTATAAACCGAGAGCCAAAGAACATTTTATTCCAGAGGCGAACCCCAAAAAATATGGCGGCGCATAAAAAATATCATTGTTATTCAAGTGAAATTCACACGTGGGCCTAGCCGCCGTGGCGGATCGCGAACTGAATACTAAGCGGTAATTATTTACTCCACGCTAGGGCTCGGGAAAATGTAGAGGCAAATAGAGAGTTGTCGATATGGGGAAAGTTTTAGTCGTTCAAAATACCTATAATAATAATTATAACAATAATACAATTAATTTCAGACTATGTCCATAAATTGTTAGTATTACACATCTTTAAAACTAATGTTAGTAGTGCAGTTAACTTAAAAACAAATATTGTACGGTATAATTATTAAAAACTAAAATTTAATTCCCGACATGAGCCAGGAAAACAGTTGGAAAGCTTCAACGGCTGGAACGATTTTGACCAACTACAGCTAAGAACCGCCGCGATAAAATTATCTTTCGAATTAAAAATGTCGCACTCGAATCGATCCTTTCGTTGGAGAGCTTTGATACCACAGACAAGAACACACAAACAGAATAGGTGTCAAACTTATAATACCCTTCTTTTTCGTCGGTGGTTAAAATATCAACTGACTTGTTGGTGTAGTGGCAAAGTTTCTGCCTTACATCCGAGAGGTCGTGGGTTCGAATCCCAGGTCAAGCCAAAAATTGTTTCTTAAATTTTCTGTCTTGAATTTCTCAAAAACAGCTCGGAGTCGGGAAGTTGGCGGTGTTACAACCCCGTGCCTCGGAAAGCACGTTAAACCGTTGGTCCCGCGCCTGGTCTCCCCGAACTTTGAGAGTGCTGGAACAGTCAGTGCACCTGTGTATTGCGCTCACACTTGTGCTCTATAATATCTCCTGCGTAGTTGGCTGATTTCTGTTGAAATCGGCCAGGAGGACTTCAAAAGAAGGTCTTTTAATATCCTCTTGTTGATAATAATCGACACCAATCAAAATGAGATCGAATCACAAAAAAAAGAGATCGTAAAAGGGAGAGAAACGCAAAGAATCACTGTGAACAAATGTGTGCACTATTTGAATGTATTTAACCTTATTGTATTTTACATGCTAACAGTTTTGGCAATACATGTGTACTGTATTTATTGTAACATCCATATACCATGTTCTTATGCAAATAAAGAATTATGAACTATGTGCATTGTATGTACGGTTATCATTCTTCGTCCCCTTTCCCTTTGAGTCTCAGGGCACACATGTGGCAAACTGTAGCTACGACTCGCGAATGCCAGCGATTGAGGCGCGTCGATTGCAGTTCACATGCTGTCATAATCGTTTCGAAGCTTCAGAAAATCGCGGGTGTGGCCTAAGCCTTAGTTACAGACACGATTGTCAGACTAATTTATGAATGCGAAAGTTGCTTGGTTTGGATGTTTGTCCGTCAATCACACTGAAACTACTGAACGGATTTTGATGAAATTTCGTATAGGTACAGACAGTTTGCGTTACGCACATTGTTTTTTTTTACCACAAGTTTAATCTTAGTAATTAAACTCACAAATCATACAGATTGATCATTATACTCTTGAACCAATCCGCACTGAGCCCGCGGGAAGAGTATGACTTTTACCACCTCATAGTTAAGGTGAGCCCTTTTCCCAGCAGTGGGGTAATGATTTGATGACTTCTCTTAAACTTTAATGGAAGAGAAAAGAGTATAAAGGGGTCATATCAACTTCGTACAGAGTAAAAAGTAAGATATCGTTTTTTTAATTGTATCCTCAAAACATATGGCAAATCCAACCGTAAGAAGCAGAGTTATTTTTTTACTATCATATTATTCTATCATGCCATGTAATTTAACAAAATACTGAAATGTAAAACAAATATTATAATGAGGCGACATTCGCAAAAAAATGTTACCATTTTCTAACTTGAATGTAAAGAACGGAATCTTCTATGCAAAACCTTCCTACGTGCCCTGGTTTTTCTTTTTCTTTGCCAAGGAAACAAGACCTTGGCGAAATTAAAATGAGGGTTTCTGTGACATGGGTGTTATTACGAATGGTGAGTATCTGATAACCTAGAGATAGAATTAAAAAATCACGGCATTTGTTTTTTACTGTATAACAATAGAATTTGCCAGTTTTCCGTTTGCTTTGAGACATATTTGACTTAAAACGAATATCAAATTCAGGGTGCTATCTTTGGATGGAACTGTTTTTCCTCTGGCTACATGTAAGCAATCAGTTATTTTTATAATACCACCCTAATAAATAAAAAAATTATAATAATCCTCCTGGCCGATTTCGACCATTGCGGCCAATCTCAACAGAGATCAGCCAACTACGCAGGAGATATTTAAGTGCACAAGGTGCACAAGTGTGAGTGCAATACACAGGTGCACTCACTGTTCCATCACTCTCAAAGTTCGGTGAGACGGAAATCCGACATGACCCGAGAGAGATCAGGCGCAGGACCAACGGCTTAATGTGCTTTCCGAGTCACGGGGGTGTAACACCGCCAACTTCCCGACTCCGAGTAGTTTCTGAGAAATTCATGGCATAAAATCTCAGAAATAATTTTAGCTCGAACTGAGATTCAAACCCAGGACGTCTCGGATGCAAGGCAGAAACTTTGCCACTACATCAACGAGGCAGTCGAATTTAATAACACCCTAATAAAGAAACATAACCGTCAGAACACATATGCTGCATTTTATCGCCGTGACTCGCCGTGACCAAATTGCTAACAGTCGCCGCTAATGGTGGCGACAGTCGACTGCTGTCACGGCGTATACTGAGCGGGGACATTTTTGGCACACATTGTGTTAATTAACACATTTTGTGTACCTATGTATTTGTTTTTCTTGGAGGTAAAAATATATGTAATTGACTTACATTCTTAAATTTTGCTGCAAATGTGCACTGGTTTTTTTACGCATAATACTTAGCTGTAACGTTTACGCATCTTACCGGATAAGTGAAGCTATCAGATACACGATGAGCAAAACTTTCGTGTTTACAACTCACCACCAACAATTCAAAACTGCACTTACACACTGCACACTGAAACAAATACACTTATATAACTATTTATTATTATTTACACACAAACATAAGGGAATTCACACGCGACAAGTGAACCATACTGCCTGCCACTACTGGTAGATTCGCAATTCTTAAAGTAAAAACTTTACTGGGGGTACGTTGTAATAACTAAGATTCTCAAAGGTAGTTACTTTTTTCACCCCAGTTTTTTTCTTATTTGATAGATATAATATTATAATCACAGTGGTTTTACGCCATAGTTCATCAGAATCAGTAAATCCGTTTTTCAATTCAGATTTTTACTGTTCATATAGAGGGTATTTTAAATTTTCGCATACCAAAGGATGCGCTTTATATTGAATAGCGTTAAATTTGGAACATTCCAATCCGAACTGATCTTTCATACATCGAAATAAAACAAATTAATAGACAATTCGAACAACGAAAACTCGATCCAAACACGTAATGCAGCCGTGTCGCATCACAAAATGGAATAAACCTGTTGAACCCGGATCACAGACAAAGTTTCATTCGCTCATATTTCAACTATTCCGTCCGCCATTAAAATTAATGAAACCAGACCACCGAGGATTAACACGTACAGACAAAGTTGGTGACCAAAAAGGTTTCAGTGATTTCAGCTTTTGTATTCAGATCTGAAGGCTCTCTGAAAGTCGTGAGCCAAGTTGTCAAGTTTCGGTCACAATTCGCTATAAGTACTATGCATATTTGGATACTGTCTGGTCATGAAATTATTACATTATCTAAACCTTTTTTAATAATTTCAATCGAACTTATAACGAATAGCATAGTTTAATTTACAAATAATGAAAATATTTCTATATATTTGTTTGTTCGGTTTACGCGAACGGTAGACATTAAAATAATACACTTTTTTCGGATTATTTCACGATTTATTTACATTTTATTTTAATCTAACGTTTCGGACCCGTATTGAAATCAGAAGACACCCTAATTTTAATAGAGAAGATGGTTGGAAAATGCCACCAGCTTGGGGTCCTGTTTTAGCCATGACTTAAGCTAGACCCCGCACTGCAAGACCTCAAGATACTGTAAGCTAATTTTGTGTGGATAGGAACGTAACTTTATGTTTTTAAGTGATGGTAGTTTAATTTTTTTTTCAAAACTATGTAATGACAACTAACATCTTAATCATCTTAGTACTGTGTAAATTTTCAAGTAAAGTTCATAAGCAAAAATAATCATTTTTTCTTTCGTTTCTTTCTTTCATAATGGTCCGTTGTAGCCGTAGAACTGTTTCTATGGTAATACACGCACTAGATCCGATCTCCGTCATCCGATTCACCATAGAAATAATTCTACTGTAGACCACTTTTTTCCCGGATTCGGATCGGACGTAGTGCGAAACCGCTCTCTGCGTATTAGTTTATTTTATATTAGACTAAGAAGCCGTGAGAAGTTTTAACACTCTTAAACGAACGCAGTTAATTATCAAAGACATTACGCCAACAAATAAAAGATAGCTCTCAAAAGATAATTAAGGCAACTTAAACGGTGTGCATTAAAGGCGATAATATATTGTGAACGTTCGGTTATAATAAGTGATCGCTGTAGGATATGGATATGTTAGATAAGCTTTAGCGATTTGGTGTTACTTATTTCACTAGCGAACCACTAGCGTCTTTATCTATTAAAATTAGAGATGGGCCGAGTTCTCGGTTAGTACTCGGTACTTGGCGTACTCGGTGGTTTTTTTAATACTCGTACTCGGCCGAATAACTCGGTTCAGGTGACGAGTACTCGGTTACGTAAATTTGTCATGTCTAGAATAAATTTGCTAGTGGCCAACTTTCTCCACTGGTGCAGGAAATAAAGTGTGTATCTAAATGACCAAATATTTAAGTCAATCAACAAACCCCTAATCTGGCGTTTGTCAATTCCTATTGGTTAATTATAAGACAGCCAGGCTGCTGCGGATCGACAAACTGTATGTAGTTCAAGGTATACAGGGTGTAAAAAAAACCTTAAAGAATACCACATATTCTACCAATTGTTACGATATTTTTTTTCCTTTACACCATACCTTAGGTTAACGGTTACTGAGGTATAGATGGTTAAAGTTCCAAAAAAAAATTGATGATTTTTACAGAAATGTCTTCTGTCCGTTATACTTTACTTTTTTTCCCAAGAAACATGATACAAATAAGTACTAGTTCTTTCATAAAAAAGCGCATACTCGAACCGAACCGCGTCGCGGCGGCGTATAGAAACACGCCCCGCGGTCACTTTTACGCGTGCGCGCCGTACATTGCGGGTCAGAATTAAATTGTTTTTTTTTTATGTCAAAAAATAAAAGTTATTTCCCAGCCAAAATTTATATGATTTGGTTTGATGTACTGAACGCGTGGTTAACAGCTTCGTTAAGGTTTTTTTACAGCCTGTATATCATAAAATAAAGAATATATTATGTTAATTAGTGAAGTCATGATTTATTAATTCAAAATAACAGTGAGTAGGTATTGCTGGCAGCGCGTTGCGGTCATGTTTGATCTTGTTTTAGGACCTCAAATTTAACCGAATAACTCGGCCGAGTAGGTGCTCGGTACTCGGCAAGCTTTAAACCGAGTAATACTTGGTACTCGCTAAAATCACTACTCCGCGCATCTCTTATTAAAATATATCTATCTCTATCTATTAATTAAGTCTGCATCTAAATCCGTTAAATAGTTTTTAGGATCTAAGCATTCTATGTAACTACAGACATAGGGACAGCCGCGAGAAGCAACTCTACTTTATGCTAAGTAGAGAAGTCGCTACATTTCGCGCGTCGCGACTTTCGCGAACTTCGTCAAATGAAAAAAAAAACAACGATTGCTCACTTAGAGTCTTTCAATAAAAAGTTAAGTCTAGTTAGTATACATTTTTCAACCCCTAATACTAAACATACTGTGATTTTTATTCATTTTAAGAGCACATAATTAGTGTGGATAGTTTCTTTTAGTTTGGTCCATCAAAATTAAACCAAACAAACATGGAGAGATTACCATTATTCTATTCTTCTAGGACCATCTGGTTAAATGAGGCGTATTTTATAATATGTTTGCATGACCTAGAACTCATCTTAATGATGGAAAGAGCGAGCCGACGATAAAGCATTTCCTAAAAGAGACACTGAATAACATTTCAAAAGCAATTTTTCTTCTTCTAAGTTGTATCTTCATTTCTGAAGGTCGTGTATGAATGTGTCCTTCATCTCTTTCACAATCTGTCACCATCTCTCCCGGTGTTCGGCTTCTCGCAAGACGGTTGTCTCCGATGACCCAGTGAGTGCGGTCACCTCGTTATACCAGCGGCATGGTGATCTTCCGCGGGGTCATTTCCCGTCCACTTAGCCCATCACGACCAACTTATCAAGATTATCGGGTTGACGCCGGGCGATGTGCCCGAAATATCCCAGTATTCTTTTGGGACCGCACAATGTTGAGGGTCTAGTTTTAATGTGGAGTTGATAAAGGATATATTTGTTTGTTCTCTTAGCAGTACTGGGTAAAACCAACGTACGCTTTCTAATATTCTTCAACGTCATTGTTGGACTTATTAACTTTTTTTAAAAACCAAATTAGTTAAAAATCGCATATCCGTAACTTAGTCACCACTAAAAGCTGACTCTTAATTCGTTCAAAAGTTAGTCGTGTGTGAACTGAATCCATCATTTTGTAATATCCGTGCTGTATGGCCGAAACGTTTAACGATTAGAGCCGTGTTTAGTTAACTGTACGTCCTTTTTGGATCGGTTTTAATCTGTATTTAATTTTAGTTCTTCTTGAATGTTATTGTATTATTCTAGATAAAGTACTTGTTTGGATTCCACTCGGTGCGGCTTTATAGCTTAAAAATCAGTTATTTTTAGAACGAGCTTTAAGGTTTTGTCTCTCAAAATTTAATCGAGTCGCATAAGAGGCATATTTTCATAATACTTTGACAGCTTAGCATTTTATTGCCAAAAACAAAGAAGAAACCGAAAATTACTTAAACTCGACCGCTTGGTGTAGTAGTCCTCAGGTCGGACTTCTAAAACCAAGGGACGCTGGTTCGATTCCCGCACAGTACTAACATAGGTGTGCATGAACATGTGTGTTTGTACTGGTCTGGGTGTTTTCTATGTATAATATGTATTTATTTACAAAAAAAAAAGTATTTATCCGTTGTCTAGTACCCATAACACAAGCCTCGTAGCGTATTTGGGACTAGAGAATTGGTGTGATTGTTGTGAAATATTTATTTATTTTATTTCTTACACAAAAGACTACAAAAGTACTCGTAGTACACTTTTAGAACATAAAAGTTAATTTCAAAAACATGTCATTACGTAAAAGTGTTTACAAACACGTGAATTTTAACAAAAGCTCTCACCTGCTTTCTGTCACAAATAAATTACTTGAAAGTTCGACGGGAAAAGCTCGACAAAGGAAAAACAAATAAGTTAATTCAAATAACATAGACATGAGCTAACAGAAACACAGGCGGTGTTTTCAAAGAAAAATGTGGGTACAACAAAACGAAGTTTGCGCTGGAAAAACAACGTCAAGACCGAGTTGCGCTTTTTGGAACAAATAATTTAACATTTTTGATAAAATTTAGGTATCTATGGAGCCAACTCCTCTGCAAAGAATAGGCTAGATGACACCACCAATCGTTGAAATACTCTTTATTATCTGTCAAAACGGTCTGCCTTCATAGATTTCGTATAGGAATACAAAACCGTGACGTTACGGTTCTGTATCAGAAATCGAAGTCAATTGACCGAATATTCATTGAATTTTGTGTGTTTAACAATTGGTTTCTACAGCTTTTTGGAAATATACTGGTTGTATTACCTTCATAGGGGCTATGTTTTTTAAACGCCATGGTCTTGAAAATATTTTATGTCATGTATTACTCAAAAACAGCGTGGAATCGGGAAGTTGGAGGTGTTACACCCCCGTGCCTCGGAAAGCACGTTAAGCCGTTGGTCCTGCGCCTGATCTCTCTCCGGTCATGTCGGATTGCCGTCTCACCGAACTTTAAGATAGGTGTCATCATGCCTATTGTCAAATGGATCTTCTTAAGCATAGACGAAAAATGAACTGTGACTCCGACGGACCGATTTTAAGCGGTTTCTTTGTATTCGAAAGATAATTTAACTATGGTGGTTCTTAGCTATAGCTGCTCATAATCCGTCCAGCCGTTGAAGCCCACCAGCTGTTTTTCTGGCTCATTCAGGGGTATTTTAACTGTAAAGTTAGTATTTTTGAAGTTTCTTTAAATTTGGCTTTGCATTTTGTTTTGACGTGACAACGTCGTAAATTAGGTTGTGGCTCGAAGTCACTCATGAAAAAGTGTAACGCCCGCTCACATCTGTTACGATGAGTCACCGAACGAGAGAGGCCCGCCGGACCGGCGAATGCCTTGCGTCTCTCTCCCGCTCAAACATGATCGGTGTCACGTAAAATCTTCGCCCGTAAAACCGACTTTACAGGCAACCATTTTTTTTTTCATTTAATTTAATGTCGTCATATTTGGCGTTTGGCGTTATTTAGTAAATAGTCGTGTATCTGTCTACTGTCTAATGTATTATCTTGACCTGTCACTTCTGCAATTAGCCAATGTAATTGGTCGCCGACTCAGCTTACCGCAACAGTTAGTATTGGACATGTCGACGAGACGATTAGATACTGCATCGAATTGCTAGCTAACTTGATGTCAGCGACGAACGCGACAAGTGCGACGCTAAGCGACATTATAAATAAAAATAAACAAATATATATATCTACAACAACATCACATACATTGATCTGACTTAGTGGTGAGTATCAAAATATGTATGTACATTTATAACAGTGTCCTACGGGACGAAGCGCGATTGACATTGACACAAGTAGGTACTGGTCGCATCGCGTCGCTTTGCGTTTATCGCGTTGCGTTGCTCATGTAGGACAACGCCTTAGGGCGAATACATACCTGCGGTGCGGCATTGGTTTATGAATTTCACCATCACAATGTTAAAGCATAAATGTCCACTGCGGAACCCCAAAAACGAACTAAATAACTCATGAATAAAATATTTCTATGTTTGGGGGGAATAATAATTAAAAGCAACTTTCAGATATGCCTAAGGTTGTTTTATTACGGACTTTCTGTTTTTTTTGTCGAAAAATAATGATTTTGAAACTTTGTTGTTTATTGTGCATTTCTCATACACCTACTGATTCTGGGCTTAGAGATTTATTTACTTTTATAAATTCTTATCATTAGTTTTATCAAGTAGACAGTAAGGTAAGAGAGCTTTTACATTTATAAATATCGTTAAGAATGTGTAGTTAATTTTTTTTTTATTTCCTTAAATAACTATAGAATTGCCTGGTTCAATATCCAGGCAAATTTTAGAGGCCCACAGTATGCTTGTTTTTTATTGAATGTTTATATTTATTTTTTTATAGATAGAAAATTAATTTGGCTACAATTCTTTTAACATCTATCATTTTCTTTATTTACTTTCGTGTCAGTATAAAAAAGGATTTTCTTAAAAAAATAGATTTGGTTAAATGAGTACTTACGACGTATTGATTGAACTGGAGGGCCACGAGAAGGCTGTGAACTGCGTCGACTACTACCCCGGCGGGGACAGGCCGTACCTCATCAGCAGCGCCGACGACCGCCTCGTCAAGATTTGCGTGCAGACGCTGGAAGGTCAGTTTGTATCTCATTGTCATGCTTTGGATTGCAGGCACCAAGTTAGGCACGCCCTCCACCCGCAAAGAATTATCAAGTACTGTCTATTGTAATCATGCAATAGTATTTTAAGAAAAAAATAATAATTTGTTGAATAAAAAATTGCTGTATGTTTTTATTTAAACTCCCCTTATTCAGACACCTCGCATGAGATCGCCATGCAAATTGGTGGGTTAGACTGATGCACAAACTCTCTTTCACTCATATAATCATAGTTTGGGAACATCGTAGTTTCGAGATATAGATAGCGGTGGTCCAATGTAGCTGCCTGCCTGCCTGTTTAAACCCGACACCCCGACCCTACGTGAAGAATTTGTCATTATCCGGATACACAAGTATGTATGCAAAATACCGCTTAGCCTCATTATAACTGTGACTTCGCAAGACGTATGGAAAATAAACTATATCATAATAAGTAATAATCCTCATACCAGCATGCGAACTGGTTGATCCCGTCGCAAAAACTCAATATTGCTATGGCGCGGCGGGTTTATGTAGTTCAAAAAGAAAAAACAGGTCTGTGTATGTTTCTTTATAATTGCTACATGTACAGTACAGTCAAGAAAAAGGTTAGATTTTGATAGAGCATTGCAACTCAAACCAAGTATTTTTCTCGGTATGGTTCCACTAAAACTGAACGTAAACCCCAATGTCCAACCTAATGTAACCCAAATACCAACTGCTTAACTAAAGTTTTTAAAGGTATGACCGGTAGAGAATGCCCTACGGCGTTAAGTCCACCTTTTGTGCATAGTTTTGTTGCGCAATTAAGCTTAAATAAATAAATAAAGTTAATCCTTAAATCGCAAGGATATAGTAGAATTGAGTTCCTGTTGCAATTTTGAAAAAAATTGCGTCGCCTGATGTGCTGGTCTTTAAAAATAACCCTCTAAAGAGCCTGAAAAACAGCTCATGAGCTTCAACGGCTGGATTTATAAATAATAAATCATCATCAGCATATAAACGTCCCACTGCTGGGCACAGGCCTCACTAGGCCTCACTATGAGGTGGTGCGAGCCATACTCCACCACGCGGTCTCAGTGCGGATTGGTGGAGGGGTGTGTGTAAGGTAAGTGACCAACCTTAATGTCAGACAGATGTTATTAAGCCGCCCGAGGGCCTTCGACCAGGCTCAACGACTTATATCTATCGATTTTAACTGGAACCAACAGCTTAATGTGCCTTCCGAAGCACGGAGAGGCTTGAAAATATACGTCACTTTTATGGTCAGAATGGTCACCAATCCCAAACATGACCGCGCTGTAGGATGCTTAACTTTTGGTATCACTACCAAAGCACTGCAACCACTGCGCCACAAGCACCTCGGAAAATAATAAATAATAATTAAACAATTAATATTTCACAACAATCACACCAATTCTCTAGTCCCAAATTAAGCTACGAGGCTTGTGTTGTGGGTACTACGAGTACAGAGACAACGGATAAACATACTTAAATATTTATTTTTTTGTAAATAAATACATGTTATTCATAGAAAGCACCCAGACCAGTGCAAACACACATGTTTATGCACACTTATGCTTGTACTGTGCGGGGATCGAACCCTTGGTTTTAGAAGTCTGACATGTGGACCACTGCACCATGCGATCGTCAAATATCTATCGAAATCCATTCATTCGGGGGCAACGATGCCACAGACTTAAATTCACAAAAACACAGAAACACAAAATCATATATACACACACACAAATATAATTATAGGGGTCAATCTTATAACACCCCTCTATTTAAATGGGGGTTAAGAATAGTCCATATCTTTCTATTGGTGAATTTGGGGAAACTGGTAGGTAAATGTTATTTTAGAATCAGCTAAGTAGTTACAAACATTACCTCCTAAAAACGTACTCGTATCAACTCACAAACTGTAACAACACAATTGTCACCTCTGTGTGATCATACATTTTGGATCAGTAATTACTTGTATTCGGGTCTTAACGCTATATATTTTTAAATGAGTATTAGGTACTTCCTGCTCGACGTTTCGGCTAGATTGCACTCAGCCGTGGCCACATTTTTATTGAGTATTGGCTTAATGAAATATTTAAAATTTTGTTTGAAAGTTTAAAATTTTGGCGCAACTGATTTAGAGTTAGGAAGCTAAAGGAAAGCGCTTCGTTCTGACCGGGTGTTATGGTCGGGGACCGAGGTCCGATAGACATATCTTGATTTGTCTATCTATATTATTCTGGATCTAAATCTTATGTGCCGCGGTTCATGAGCGGTACTAGGCTATTAGCGCCATTAAGCCTATGGAGTCGCATCAGTGCTCGCTGTCGTGCTTGCCACTGTTAGAAATGCGCTTGTGATGGTGAACGGTAGAGGTCGCCACAAAATCATACATTTTGGATCAGGCTGATCTTCTACAGGCTACGTCGCGGCCTTCGCAAGGAAAAGACGACATTAATCCTAGGTAAGCCTAATTATCACGCCTGGCGATTTGTCACGACTTCGGTTGGCCCTGACCTGATGTCTAAGTAGTAGGTATAATATTGTCACAGTGGAATTGGAATAGAAAGTTTATTTGGCTGCTCATAAATGGGATTTTATTCCAATTATTAATTGAAAAGAACAAACGTAGAAAAATACAACTGTCAGGAATCGGTTATGATCAGTGATTGGATAATCGGATGCATATTTACCTAAAGTTAACCTTAACTTCTCACATAAACCTTTATATAAGGAATGCGCTTTGAATAGAAAGAACCCGAGAATACCCGGGATTAACGAAATTAAGTTTGTTTTGCTAGAAAATCACAGTGGATGTGGGTGCATTTACTTATTTTGAGGTGTTGGCTTATTTGCCATAATTATGGAATGCACTTCATATCGAAAAAATCTAGGGATTTCGGAATCGTCGAATTAAGTGTTTTATGTGTTGAATAATGGTATTTTCGGTTTTATTAACACCAAATACGTTGGTGGTGGCTGTATCTCTTTACAGTCAGCATACTTATAAATTGATGGGGAGCTTAAAAAAATTCAAGTAAATACACATTAATAATGATGTGATCCCGCGGCCCTGTTTTTTAAATAAATACCACATGCTTACCATGTTACAGAATAGATTCACTATTCGAAAGATCCCGCTATCCCGGGATTTAATTTAAAATACATGTTTAAAGACTGATATCAGCTTCCATAAGCTCGACGACCGCTTGGTGCAGTGGTCCACAGGTCGGAGTTCTAATACCAAGGGTCGCGGGTTCGATCCCCGCACAGTACAAACATAAGTGTGCATGAACATGTGTGTTTGTACTGGTCTGGGTGTTTTCTACGTATAATATGTATTTATTTACAAAAAAAAGTATTTAAGTATGTTTATCCGTTGCCTAGCACCCATAACACAAGCCTCGTAGCTTAATTTGGGACTAGAGAATTGGTGTGATTGTTGTGAAATATAAAAAAAAAAACTAAAAATAACTTAGAACTTAAATGAACTTAAGGTAATAAGCTTCCGATTATTCGGTCACTGGTTATGATCCTCGGGCTTCCGACCCGTGCGTAGCCTTTCGGCATATTAAATAAATAATACTCAACAACATCACATACATTGATCTGACTCCGTGGTAAGTAGCTTAAGCACTTGTGTTACAGATATTGGAATCAACAGAGGTATTACAATTACACTTAAATCAATACATATAAAACCCAGACCAGTACAGAAATATTCATGCACACAAATATTTGTACAGTGCGGGGATCGAATCCGCGACCTCTTGGTTAATAGTCAACTTCTTGACGATCACACCAAAGTTTCGATCGCGGGTTCGATCCCCGCACTGTACAAACATTTGTGTGTTTGAAAATGTCTGTTTGTACTGGTCTGGGTGTTATATGTATTTATTTGAGTTTATTTGTAATACCACTGTTGATTCTGATATCTGTAACACAAGTGCTTTAGCTACTTACTACGGAGTCAGATCAATGTATGTGATGTTATTGTATGGTATATTTATTTATAACGTATCTTTTGTCATATTTGAAAAGAACCATGTTTGATCGCTTACAATCGAATATAATGCCGACCGTATCGACATTATACGGTCCTCAACGTTCTTATGACTTATCAAATAACTTTGGACAGCCATTTGCTTATCCAACTTGAGAAAATTATCAGCAATTCGGATCTACACCGAAAATGTTCCTCTTTTATGCTTTCTTAAGCGGATTAAGTGACCATTTTCTTAAATTCTTTGTTAAGGCGAAGGCGTCCCAGTGATTTTTATTCATGATTCAGTTTTTTTTAATGTAATTTAGTGAGCGTTTGTCCAGTTTCTTCTATTTCAAGATGCACCATAAAACTTCTGTTGGTACGTGTGTAGCTAATGTTTTAAAAATTTGAAGCGGGATCCCATTAATTTGATGGTCATCAAAATTTTATGACATTGCTTAACCGTAATAATTCGAAACTGAAAAACCAAGTTGCTGCAACTGCTTTACAATTTAAAATTAAAACACACTCAAAAAATGGACTACCACAAGCAGGAATCGAAACTGCACCTCTCGCAAGCTGGGCCACTGTGCATTATAACTGTTGTCAAAATATTGATTATGAATACGTCTGCAGTCTTGTTATTATTTTTTATTTTTTAAAAACTTCATATAAAGAAAGGCCGCAATAGGTACCAACTATATTTATATCGTTTTTAGTTCTGTGCAATGATTGTAAAAATTAAAATTAAAAAAAAAAAACAATATGAGCCCGGAAAACAGCTGGTGAGCTTCAACGCCGCCTTCAAATCTGCACTGAAATCGGTCCATCTTTTCGGGAAATACGTACAGACACACACAAACGGAATAAGGGTCAAACTTATGACACCCTTCTTTTTTGTCGGGGGTAAAAAAAAGTTGTAACTTCGCCTTAACGTCCAGCGATCGTAACCTGTATCGATCAAGTCTAATATGCGTTAACGGACGATGTATGCGATACGGTACGAATAATTTGGTTTCGGATGCGGTAATATTGGAGCATTCTGAAAAAAAAATCTGAATTATAATGTAATATTTTGTATTATATTGTACTTGTGCTATAAAGAAATATTATTATTTAAAAAATGTAAGCCTAGTAATAGTACGGCATAAAAAAAATACTGACAGGTCGATGGTATTGGTGCTGATGTAAAAAAATATCAGGCATTTTTGTCGCTAGCCTAAATAAGCCTTAAATTATAACAATTAATCTTGACACTACATTTTTCTAAGACGCGACTTGGTTGGATATTATAATTTCGAAAAACTTAGAATAATAATTGTCTTATGTCCTAATGTTAAACGAATATATTAATATAACTAACTATACACAAATCCAACTAATACTATCAACGAAAATGTAAGTAAGAATGTATGGGTGTTTTTACTCTTTCACATTAAAAGAACTGTATGTCCTTTAATGAGATTTTACCAGAATATAGCTCACAAATCAGAATAACACACAGGCTACAATTTATTAAAAAATGTAATGATTCTTAGGGTTTCCACGCGAACGAAGTCGGGGGCAGCCACTAGTCTTCTCATATTTAACTCATCCAAATACACACTACTCATCCAAATACTTTCTTGACTCCATGTGACAGTTAACGCGTCAAGTAGCAGACAACCAGTTGGACAAGTTTGACAAATTATACCTTTTTACCGAACCTCTGCGGTGGGATATACGAGACCAGAAAATATATGGGAATTCGGTGTCGTAATGCAAGGTGGCCTGCACGTCACGGCAACCACTACGGTATCTTATGCTCTAGTAATACGGATGGTTTTGCAACAAAAATGGGTAGCCTGATGTACATATACTATGTGGAACGAAAAGATATTATCGGTATTTAGAACGGTAATGAGACAGTTAAAATGTTTACACTAATTTTTGTTACACCGCCAATGGTTAAGATAGTTGGTTGATTTCTTTATGGCTGAAGAAAGAATTAATTAAAATTTTGTTTTGTTAAAACCAGACAAACAGTTGCAATCTAGCTTTCCGTTCAACTGCAGCGCTGCCTACTATATTTGTATAATAAGAACGCTACCTCTAATTGAATGCATTATTATCACTTATCTTTGATAGGTTTAATATATTTTTTTATTTTTAGAATCATGAACTAGGAAGTGACTACGTCTTTATGTAACGCGTGCAAAAAATTGCTTTATATAAGTATGTAGATGGCGCCAGCAGGGCGTTTTATTGACATTTTGCATAATTTTCGTTTAAAAACGTCACGAAACTTTATAAAGCTGCTTTAAAAAGCATAGAAGCTTATAACAAAAAGAAGCCATCATAAAGAAAACCTTAACAATCCGATACTGCATGATTCTCGTATTTGCTAAGGTTCAGTTGAAACGACAGATCTTAGCGGTAAAAAAAAAACATTTTTATAAAACTAAAGAATCAAATTTTAAATTTTTGTGCTTCATCTGAATTTTATCTGCTTGGACCCATTGTTGACTGGTAGGGACTATCGGCATTAGGACCACCTTTGTACACATGTTTGTGCATGACTTAATTAAATAAAATATCACCGCCATTTAATAGGTTATTCAAAATATTTAATGACTTAGATATACACAACTTAAAACTAAGCAAATTCAAGAGTGAGATTGTTTCAATTCTGAACTCATTAACTTAACTTCTCTTATGCATTCTTAATACCATTTACACATTTTGTATTGCTTGCTCTTAACATCGTTAATTTTATAATATTAATATGTGGACAATGTTGTTGGTCCTACAATAAAATTACATTCTGTTACTTACCGTATTAATAATAAAACATTGTAAGACTGTTTTTTGTCCTAAATAAATAGAAAAAAAAAAAAAGAAGTGAGAAAGATATCTGTGGGATGAGCACGAACAACTATAGTAACGTAATCGTAGCGTTTACCTATTGTTAACTTGTCAATTTGTATAAGGGAAATCAGTTCCTGACGTTTGGACGACACGAATACGTTACGAAAATGTTCGCGCCCACCCCACGGGGTCTTCGACTTCAGACAGTTCTGAGCCTTTATTAGACTCAAAGACCGCCTGACAAATATATACATCACCTAACTTCCGACGTCGCGAAAATGTCTCAATCTCAAATCTAAACGATTAAGTTCCCACTTGCGTTGACGATGTGAAAAAAGGCACATATATAGATCTTAATCGTGTAGTCACGATTTCGACGTTAAACACGATATCTGTACGGATGTTCTCTATAAAACACTATTGACACAATCGTAGCGGCATCTCACTGATTGATGGCTGTAACATGACTTTGTTTGGGTTAGGCATGTTGTGCACGGTTGGCCATAACAAAAAAAAACCGGTCAAGTGCGAGTTGGACTCGCGCACCGAGGGTTCCGTACAAACCTGTAGATAAGGAGTAATAACTATGAAATTTTCATAATTGACAAAAATTTTTTTTTATATGATGAAACTAAAAATTTACGGTTTTCGTAATTTTTCCCATATCTGTACTATAAGACGTGACTCCGTACTAAATTTCATGATTCTAAGTTTACGGGACGTACCCTGTAGGTTTTAATTCCCGTGCGTGTTTTGAAAATTTGCGGAAATTTTCAGCCTAAATGGCTGTATCTTTTGATTGCGTTGGCTTAGAAGGTTGATTTTTCTATAGCTTCTAGGGACAATAGACTTTAGTATCATATATAAATTTCAGTTTGATACCTCCACGCGTTCCTGAGAAAAACGGTCTTGACAGACGGACGGACGGACGGACGGACGGACGGACGGACGGACAACAAAGTGATCTTATAAGGGTTCCGTTTTTTCCTTTTGAGGTACGGAACCCTAATAAAGATAATAATGAGATTGAAAATTCAAAATTATGGTCACACAAAAGAAAATGAGATTGAAAATTCGAAAATAGCAAAGGGTGTTTGCACGCGGTCACACACACAAAAAAAAACTTAAAGATAATGTTGAGATTGAAAATTCAAAAATAGCAAAGCTCTTCACTTGACTAGCTTTTCTTGCGATAAAAGAGTCACTCCATTGTTTTAAGTGTTCTTTATTGTTTAAACGTTAAATGTATATGCATCTAAATGTGCTTTAGGTTTTTTTCGTATCTTAATTATATGTATAATGCTAACCGTATGAAAATGTGTTAATTTCTTAATAGTCTCACAAGATGTCATTGTGTGCTTTAAATACTTTAAATTTACTGTCTTCTCTCAACACTATGGTATAATAATGTTTTATGCATCTATTTAGGTATTATTAATTATATGTTATCAAGAATACAAACATTTCAATCGGGACGACGAATTTAAATTGTCATCAGCGTTGAATCCAGTGATTAATAAGTGCAAACCGCGAGTTTTATATTATGTTTATTTATTTTTGCGTTATTAACCAGAGTTTACCTATCTCATTTAATTTTCACAGCACCCATTGCCTTCTGCATGACCTTGAGATTGACTGGCAGAAAATGCTTTTAGCATTAAATCCACCCTTTGTTCATTTCTTGTGCAATAAAGTTTTGAATAAATTAATAAAAATAAATAATATATATCACGTTTAGACCCGATATCAAGTAGGTAATTAGTGTTTAAATCCAACGCCAAACTTTAAAATCATATGTAGATAATGTGTTCCCAGCTTAATTTACGATATATCATTGTATTGTCAATTCAACAAATCTTATACAGTCAAAGACACGCCCCCAGTAGCGGACGTGATTGTTGAAATATCTCGATAATTTATCTGACTGTACCATCAAAACTATCATCCATACGAATATCAACGGTAACTCTATGAAATAGCGTTGAAATTCACGTGATGCGTAAATTTTAAAGTAGAGAGATGTAGTAAAATATATGTAATTAAATAGTGGGATATTTCAAGTTTGCAAAATGATCAGTTATGTTGCTTAATGTCGTTTAATCAATGGTATCTCTACATCTATTTTTGCGTAGTTTGGTTATGTGGATAAAAGCTGACAATTTATTATATGTATTTTTGACTGTTTGATTGGTAGATAATGAATTTGAAACTGTACAAATCCATCAACAGAATTTTTTGCTTAGTCATCATCAGCCTATATACGTCCCACTGCTGGGCACAGGCCTCACCTCAACTATGAGGTGGTGCGAGCCATACTCCACCACGCGGGCTCAGTGCGGATTGGTGGAGGGGTGTGTGTAAGGCAAGTGACCAACCTTACTGTCAGATGTTATTAAGCCGCCCGAGGGCCTCCGACTAGGCTTAACGACTAATATATATCGATATTAACCGGGACCAACCGCTTAACGTGCCTTCCGAAGCACGGAGATGCTTGTAAATAGACGTCACTTTTATGTTCAGAATGGTCACCCATCCCAAACATGACCGCGCCGTAGGTTGCTTAACTTTTGGTATCACTACCAAAGCGCTGCAACCACTGCGCCACAAGCACCTCTTTTTTGCTTAGTAAATAAAACAAAATCGTCTCAGTTAGTGTGTGTAACGTGATAAAGTTTTAAAACAGATGTAACCATCAAATAACCTATCACGATCTTGTTTATGAAAAAAAAAAGCTCTGCGCTAGCGCTGTTAATAATAATCACGGATAGGACTTTTGTTGCTAATAAGCCTGATTTCGTGGTTATAGATCGATCGACACGTCAGGCGATGCTCGTCAATATCACCATTCCGCATGACGAAAACCTCGTGAAGGCTGAGAAGGACAAGCTTAGCAAGTACCTAGAGTTGGCCCACGAGGTGTCCGCCATGTGGGAGGTGGATTCAACGATCATTGTCCCAATATTCAAGCCTGTGAACGGTTTAATAGCGAAGAGCCTCGATCAGCACCTTAAGAGGCTCTCGCTGGATGGTTGGGTCAAGGATCAGATGCAGAAGGAAGTACTTTTGGACACGGCGCGCATCGTCCGGAGGTTTCTCTCTCTGTAGCCTTAACTGTAGGTAGCTTGAGCCCTGCCCCGCTGCTGGCAGCTGGCTAGGGTTAGGTTTTTATTATTTATTATGATTTGTTTAATTTTATATTTTACTTTTATAATTATATTGTAAAAACCATCCCAAAGATAAAGTTTAAATAAAGTGAATAATAATAATAATAAATTTGTTTATTGACAACACATAAACAATCATACAATTTTAACTAACAAATTATTACAAAAAGTGGTTATGGTGGTAATCGTACTAATTTTGTTCTATTTTTTTGAAATAAGAACGCTGCCAGTAAGCGTAAAGCCGCATCGTAAACGGTCCAATGTTCTCACCATTATTGTGTTCCGGCAGTAAGAGATGAAATAGCCTGTGGCTCATTGATTCTTCTTCCACCATCAACCTCATACCTCATTTTACATACCCCCCCCCCCCCCTCCCACTTCCCTAATCTCTAAGTCGTTGTGTGTAGTTTTAACGCGTTTGCCAGATCCGAAAATAAAAAAATAAAAAACAATACTAACTACTCCCTGTACTTACGGAGTTTTATGGTAAGTGTTTTTATGGTAAGTGCTACCCCGCTATTTATTTAAAAAAAATGTGGCTACTGTTTTATCCTCTCAGATGACCAGAGCGGAAAAGAATTATTATATTAAGTGTTATGGTCTTTTCGAAATTAAAAATAGCGTTGTGTGTCACAAGCTTTATCTAACACCAAAAAGTTGTAGGTATTAAGACAACTTAGGCTGTTGGTCCCGGTTGCTATCGATTGATATTATTCTTTAAACCTGGTCAGAGGCTATTGAGCGCCTTAATAACATCTCACAGTAAGGTTGATTACTTACCTTACCAACAAACCACCCCTCCACCAATCAGCACTGAGCCCGCGAGGTAAACAAAGGCTCGTACCTATAAACTAGGCCTGTGCCCAGCTGTGGGACGTATATGGGCTGATGACATGATAAGACAACTACAAGTTATAAATGACTCATTTGGCAGTGAACCAAAAATTATTCATCCGATGACAATAAAGCGATTGTTTGTTCAAATCTAATTAAGTGCAGTTCTGTGCTATCTATGCCTTAAGTTGGACCACAAATAAAGTTTATACCGTTGCATTCATATTCATTAACAATGCCACCATTGGGGAGCACTAAAACGCTGGTATTTCAGCACGTAAAATGTAAGCAAGTGCATAGACAAATGTTTGGAGGTAGATTCTTCATATTTCGGTCACAATCTGTACATACTCTTATTTACTTTTCTACTGTATGTTCTGTTCGAATCAAAGATGAAGTCAGCGGTTTTCATAAATTGGAATCCTACGAGTATATCAGGAACCTTTGAAATATAACGGCAACTTTTTTTGATGTTCTGCACAAACATTAATGTCAAAATAACCTTTTCAATTCTTTCAATGATCGATTAATTCAATTGAGTAAATTTACCCGAATTCCAGAGGCAACAAGATTTCTAACTCTTAAATAGGCTAGATGACACCACCAATCGTTGACATACTCTTTATTTTCTGTCAAAACGGTCTGCCTCCACAGATTTTGTATGGGAATACAAAAACGTGATGTCACGGTTCTGTATCAGAAATCGGAGTCAATTGACCGAATATTTATTGAATTGAGTGTGTTTAAAAAATTGGTTTCTACAGCTTTTTGGAAATACACTGGTTGTATTAACTTCATAGGGGCTATGTTTTTTAAACGGCATGGTCTTGAAAATATTTAAGATAGGTGTCATCATGCCTATTATTAGTTGGAAGCCAATACTTGAAGCAGCAGCAAACGAGCAGACGACATGTCGTCGCGATATGTCAGGTTTTTGTATTTCCAACTTCTACCTTTACTTATCCTTCTAACATAGTACCTTAATCAAACAACCAGAAGGATTTTTTAAAAATAGATTCTTACCTTAGATTTAACATAAATATTTGTCTGTACAAAATGCATGATTACCGAAACTCAAAGTGCAATGGCAGAATCGTGAGGAACGACCATAAACGGTAACTAGTCCCAAACTAAAACTCGTAAGTTGAAGTTTCAACTCTGGCTATTTGTTGGTGTAGTAACGAAAATGGGTGGCACTTACACCGATGCGTAACATAAGATCGCATTTATTGAGCTATCGAAGGTAACTTCTGGACTACTAAGATTACTATTACTTATACTAACTACGACTTCAACGACGTAATAGTAAAATAAATATTTTCTCTTTCTTGACTTGACTCAAAAAATTAAAATGCAGGTAATTGTCATCAGGGTCGCCCGTGAAAAACTAAGTGAAGGACGTGACAAATTGAATTTACAATATTTTTATAACAATAAGTAAAATGGTTTTTAATGTCTTCGTTTCATGTGCATGACGAATTTCAAAAACACTAATGTATACGCAAGATCTCCAATCATCGCAAACGCAGGCCCTTTTTTATATAATTTTTTAAGTAGTCTATTTTTAATGATACGGTGTGACACACCGCCACCATTTTGAACCTGACAAAACTTTCCCGTTCACCTGCGAAGACTATATTTACCGTGCTAAAGTAAATAATAGACAGATAGTTCGCTAAATTGGACCAAAATTATACACAACTAAAGCAATATAGCAGAGACAAAGCTTTGTACGAATGGCAGCACGTCGGGCTATCCGGTTTGTTGCAAAACACGCTCTTAAGTCCACTGCATAAGATCCCCCAGTGTATGCCTTGACTTGCTTTCATCTGTATCCCGAAAATAGGAGACTTCGCTGGAAAATTATGAGGAAAGGCAAGGCGTAATGCGATACTTCACTTGCTTGTATTACATTAAGATGTTTGTTGGTGTGTAAAATAGGTATCGGGAAGTGCTTCTGACGCACTTCAGTAGTGATACCAAAAGTTCATCAACCTTAGGCACGGATATGTTTGGGATGAGTGACCATTCTGACAATACAAACAAGTTACATGCATCTCCGTGCTTCGGAAGGCACGTGAAGCTTTGGGTTAAAATCGATAATGTTAGTCGTTAAGCCTGGTCAGAGGCTCTAGGGCGGCTTAATAATATCTGACAGTAAGGTAGGTCACTCACCATACATATACCCCTTCAACAATCCGCACTGAGCCCGCGTGGTGGAGTAGTGGCTCGTACCACTTCATAGTTGAGGTGACGCCTGTGTCCAGCAGTGGGACGTATACGGGGTGGCGACCACAAAACGACAATTGAATTTCTGTCTGTTACGCTCTCACGCCTAAACTAATGAACAGAATTGGATGAAATTTAATACACACACAGAGTGTTTCCACCATGTATGTGTAACGAATTTCATCCAAATCTGTTTAGTGACTGAGGCGCGGCAATTGGTTGTCACGCTGTCAGAAACCATTCAACCAGACACAGAAAGTTGCATGTGTGGCCTGAGTCTTAACCATGACTTATTACTCATAACTGTGTGAAAAGGTCATGAGGAATCTAAATATTTGGGGTTAAAGAATATTTATTCTCAAAAGAAATAAATACATTTCACTTACATGAGAACTTAATAATAACATAACGAAATGTATAATAATAATTTAATAACAATTTCGAGAGGCGCGAACTACTTAAAGTAAGACAGTGAAAGTAAAACATGCAGTCAATTGTCTGTGAGTAGATAAGTACCAATAAATGAGAGGACGAACAGCGAACGTCAGCGAGCGGCTCGCGGAGCCACTGATATTTACAAGAAAAACAGTGTAACAGGCTCGGGAATAGAATAATACTGCGCTCAGCAATTATTAAATAAACAACCAAATAATATCAAAAGATCAGACTCAAACTTGTCGTTTAAGAAAAAGATCACAGTTTTCTAAATTAATAAATATTATTATTATATATTTTCTATATTAATTGATTGATATTTATTTTTGGTATATTATATTTTAATATTTACTTTCATTTATTATACCTATATATTAATTAATTTATTTTTGCGTTATTAAACACTTTACCTTTCTCATTTAATAATCACTGCACCCATTGCCTGCATGACCTTGAGGTTGACTGGCAGAAAATGCTTTTAGCATAAAGTTTACCCTTTGTACATTTCTTGTGTAATAAAGTTTTAAATAAAATAAATAAACCAAAGTACCTACTAGTCCAGTAAATCTAAACTAGGCTTTGAATAATAAAAGCGTAAAGTCGGAAAGTGCTAATATTAATTTCCAAAAGCCTTCTGAAGGTCAGTCTTAGCTAAACACCACTTGACATTACAATTTCGACGAAACATAAACATTAATATCTCCTCCGCCTCTCTATACGGAATGCTTTGTTTTATACTAAATTGGGTTACGGGTGATACAGAAACCAACACGTGCCGGCCCTCAGGCGGTTGATAAAACTTGTGTTTCATGAAAAGCTATACTCGTAATATTTAAGTATGTTTATAGAAAAAAAATATATTTAAGAATGTTTATCCGTTGTCTAGTACCCATAACACAAGCCTCGTAGCTTAATTTGGGACTAGAGAATTGGTGTGATTGTTGTGAAATATTTATAAAAAAAAATGTAGCTTTGCACGCCTACGACGGCCAAGAGATGCTTAGTGAAGATGTCACTTACAAAATTTAACAGTTTCTCTCATGAGCCAATATACGTCCCACTGCTGGGCACAGTCCTCACCTTAACTACGAGGGCCACAATGTTAGTTTTGAGACTTGCACACTTAAAAATATTATATGAAAAAAATAGAACTCTTTCTTAATATTACTGGGAATAGATTTCATTGTTTTGTCATTTGTTTTACTATTTGGCAGCACATTGAAAAATAGTTAAGCTCGTTAGCATGAATTTAAACATTTCCATATATATTTTTTCTACTAGTTTCCAGCGGGGAACTTTAACAACTATGAGTGATTCTAGTTTATAAACGTATAAATACATAAGTTAATTCCTGAGCCCAGCATTGAATTATTTCAGCATGAAATAAATTTACAAATCCTTAGGCTCCCTCTGGGATTTTCCACCTGTGACTTGCTTCTAACAGCGTCTCAACCAATCGCAACGACTCAAACGCCGCAGGACAGTATGCTGCATGTGTTGCCTGAGCCGTTGCGAAATAATATAGCGTGCAGTGGACATATAACCTTAAGCGTTCTAGTTATACAATTATCTAGAAAATAAAATGGAGAACTTTTTTAACACCCATCACGACAAGCCGTTGTTTTTGGCTGCAATTAAAACAATCTAACGAATTATACAGAGCTTTTTGAAAGCTCCTCCCTGTGAGTTCAGTCACGGAAGTTTTGAGATGGAGTTTGTTTATGTGTTAAAATTAAAGCTTTTATTGGATTAATTTAAATAATTTTTAATGCTGTTTATTTTTAACAAAGCAACTGTTCTCTAGTCTCGCTAAAACTCGAGAACGGCTAAACCGATTCGACTAATTTTAGTCTCGAAATTTTCGTGGAGGTCCGGGAAGGTTTAAACTATGAGAAAAAGTGGGAAAATTGGCAAAACAGCAAGCAAGACACCGTTTGCCGGTTTCACTAGTTAATAATCAATAATAGAATCAGCAATTAAAGATTTTGTTGACCGGAGCAAAGACCACCTTAGATAATCTGAGCGGTGCTTCAAATAGATCCACATTTCTCATTAAAAAAAATTACAAATACTAAGAGATTAATCTTAAACTTCCTACCTAACGGTTACAGTCAAACTTGGTGCGTAAACTAAATCGGGCTGTCAGCATGTTAACAGGCTAGTGATATGTGACACAGCTTACAAAAGATCAGCCAGTAATATTGTATACCCAGTTGTGATGTGTTTGTTGATGTTTTCAAGTTTACAACCGGTCAAATCACGATGTACGATGCATACACTATTGAACGGTTATTGGTTCTAAGTGTGCGTTTACACTGAATGCGAAGCGGAGCGCGGCGAGTGAGCGCGTAAAATTGCAAGGCCGTTAGTTAGGCATTGGTCACTACAGTAACAGATATGATAATACACTGCTGACGCGTTTTTATATGTATGCATCCGGTGTCGCGACTGCTTGCAGTGTGGAACTGTAGACCCACAATAAAATCTGTTTCAATCCCATTTTTGTAATAATGTTTGCGAGTACGCGTATGTTTCAAGCTAGTAATAGCTAAGAATTATATTTTGGCGCAACAGATTTTGAGTTAGGAAGCTAAATCTTCTTGATTTGTCTATCTATATTATTTTTATTTGCGCTTGTGATGGCGAACGGCAGAAGTCGCCACAACATTGTAGGTAAGATGACCTATTTATACTCGTACGTCAAGATTGATAAATAAGTGAACTCACTCAAGCCATTTTGATCAAAGAAAATAGCTATGTTCTATTATTAAAAACGGCTACATAGCTCTTTCGAACTGAGTTTGGAACAGCTCAAGGTGGTAATAATAATTCTAGTGTACTATTTAAGCTTATTATGTACATACTGTCTCAGATAAATCAACCAATAAGAACGGTCGATAATCCAATTCTCGTATCATTCAAACTACTTGTGATTTCTGTTCAAAGTGTCCAGTCTGTCTTATTTTAACTATCTTATACTGATTAACAACATTTTGTTTATCAAACCAGTTCTTAATTAAGATACAAGAGTTCTAATCAGGTTTCCGAAATGAAGACATTTCCTTTTACTCGGGATTAAATGTATGTATGTGTTTTAAGCGTTTACTGTTAGGTATGATTTACCTTTTTTATACGAACTAATGAGTACGTCCATAAAAAATTAAAGAACAACTTACCAGCACAATTTAAAAAGTAAGACATTTATATGCATTTATTTATATCATCATCATCAGCTGCATGACGTCACTGCTGAATTTCTATTCAGCAGTCTGAATATGACAACACTGATCTATATCTGAATATATTTGGGGGTAGGCAGAAGCCTACCCCCAAATATATAATAGTCAGTGTTGATAATCTTCTACCAACCCGCACTAAGCCCGTGTGGTGAAGTATGGCTCGGTCTACCTCATAGGTGAGGTGAGGCCTGTGCCCAGAGGCAGTGGCTCATACTTATAGCCTATTGTGATAATGAGCAGTCGTAGGGCCGGCATCCGGTTCGATCCTGCCGTCTTAAGAAGGTCTAACAGCCCTCTTTGCAAAAAAACAGTTATCAAAGCGTAAAAAGTAAAGATTGAATATATCAAAAACCGTTAAGCAATTCAGCCAGTAAGTAAGGAAATTAAACACTTACTGACGACCGTAGTTTAATAGGAGCCCTTGTGCAGAATGATAAACCGAGCGCCATAACTCATCGCGTCATCCAGTTCAACCATGACAGACGATTACACGTCGAGTACGCACCCAATAGATATGTGATGTCACACTTATTTATTTATTACTAGCGGACCCCGCAGACAAGTAAAAACTATTTCCGTACTTTAAGAAATATCATAAAAAAGAATTGGGGAAATTGGTCCAGTTGTTCTTGAGTTAGCGCTTAACAACACGCTTTGGGATTCATTTTCATATCACAGATTAAGGTGCACCAACAGCATGACACAATAAACATACTCCACAACACTTTGAAAATGCATTAGTATAAAATAAATAAATAATTAATTATTATTTATTAATTATTATACATTATTATAAAATAAATAAATAATCAATTATTATTTATTAAATAAATAATTCTTATTTATTTATTAAATTATTATTTTTTATTAAATCATTAATTATTATTTATTTATTTAAGGTGTAATCGACGTCTGCGCCTATGAACATAAATTGATCTGTTATTAGGTTTCAACTGAATCGTTTGAAGGGTTTATGATAACCTTACCAAAACGTAGCCTATTTAGTTTTTTGCAGGTGTAATCTATGACTGTGTCATTGCGAGTAAGTAACTGATAATATTAAGCGTGCAAGCAAACCACGCATACAATCAAAGTTATCTTCAAGAAAATAAAGATCCATCATATGACCTATCACTACAACGTTCCGTTATGTGTTCGCTAAAATTACTACTCTATAATGTGAGTACTCGATGGATTACCCCATAGAATCCCATCTCGGTGGGAAGTTTCCACCAGAAACACCCACTTCCGACCCTAATTACAAAACAAATGCGTGTTGAGCATGCGATGTACTTTGCTAGTAGATCTATGTTTTGTAACTGTATTTTTATACTGAGACACAATAAGTAGGTGAATATTATACAAGTTAATAGAGAAATAATAACTGAACGTAAGTATTTATCATTCGTCATAGACAAAAATACAAAGAATATAATATAAAAAAAACAATCAAAATAATCATTCATCACCAAGAAGTTACTACTAACCAAGAAGTCACAGGTTCGATCCCCGCACTGTTCAAACATTTGTGTGCATGAACAAGTCGGTTTGTACTGGTCTGGGTGTTATCTGTTTTTATTTAAGTTTATTTGTATTAGAACTGTTGATTCTGATATCTGTAACACAAGTACTTAAGCTACTTACCACGGAGTCATATTAATGTATGCGATGTTGTTGTATATTTATTTTTAAGTTAACAGAAGTTGTTTAAGGCGGTCTTATTGATTGTCACAATATCGTCGATACAATCTTCGAGTAAAGGACATGCAAATTAAAAATGGGATAGCAGTCACACTTTTTGTGTACAAATACGCTTGGAATGCCTAGTTGTAAATTAGCTTACCGTTATTTTTACTGATTGTGTAGGTACTATAAAATTTTTAAGGGTAATACAATAGAGTCATTGAAACGATACGTACAACATACATAGGTAATTCTTTAAACAGAAGTTAGTCTCCAATGAAATAGCTAACGCTAACGCGCCCACTGCCCGTGCTCTGCGGCTCATTGGGGACTTGCTCGCTCGGCACAATGACATAGAAATTGTTATCATATCGGGCATCTGTTTGACCAATTCTGTGTGCTCCTTAACGACATAAGAGTCTAATTAAACTTGATTATTGATTTATTCATATAATATTTTGACATATTATTATTTACTTTGACATTTAATTATTAGCCAATGTGTGTGTGTACTTACAACGAATATATTTGTACTATGATATTGGACATGTTCCTCATTTATTTCTTATGTTATAATTGACCTGTAAGCGTTTGGACTTGCTCTGTAAGCTTGCACGTGTTTGTAATACATAACTAAAAAATAGCTTACTTTACGTAACTTTTTACACAATATATTTGGTTTCGAATTTCTATTGATATTTTTGGAGCTTTTTTACTTCACTTTTTCTGTTGCACAGAATCTTTAATTAATTTAACATAAACTCTTAACGCGTCATCGTTCGCAAAGCGGGGCGTTATCTTATCTCACTTGAGTAGTATCTATCAAAATCAGCTCAGCTCATATTCGATCTTAATTACAAAGCTAATGGGTTGTGTTCACGCGATGTACTCTAACTGTATGGAAGTACAGTTGGCAAAAAAATCATGTGTTGTATTGTTTCAATTAATTTCATTCAGTCCCGTGATTGTCATTTTGAACACTAAAAAAAATGAATTGTGCGAAAGAAACGAATTCGTAATAATTAAATGAATGTTTACGTAAGAATTACAAAGTTAAAACTCTTTTGTAATTATAAGTTTTAACTAGTGTTAGTTTACCGGCACAAGTTTTTTTAAAGCAACACAAAATTTTGACTTGTCAAAATTTTTAAAAATGTATTGAAGAATATTTTCGATATGACAAACGAGCAGTGAAAGATATAACACTCCTATTCTTTAAACCATTACCGGAACATTTTCCGTTGATCGTCTAAAATAAAAAAAACCAATATTGATCGTAACACCATAAATATTGTACGCTCGCAATGCATAGCTCAGTTTCTAAAAACCACAGTTGCACTTTTATAATATCGTCAAATAGTTACAAAGACGCATTCACTTGACGCCGTCAAAGCGGCTTTCAAACTAAACTGTCCAACTAGCCTTTGCGTTGCTGAAGGTCTTTTCAAAGTTCGAACGCACAAAAAGCGTCAGCTCAAAAAATAAAAAATAGGCAACTCCGAAAATGGGCATGTATTTTTGGTGCCGAGTGTACAGACGACAGCACGTCAAGGTAAACACTGTAGTGTCTTATTCGGTTGGAATAAGGATGATTTTGCAACAGATATGGCTATTTTGATGTGCCGGCAGAGAGAACAAGTAAAACTATAGCCTTTTTACTTTGTGTGGATCAGGCCTTAGTTCGTCCCACGGCGTTAAACAGAGCGCAAAGCCGCCGGTTTTTTTCCCTTGGAATTTTGTTGTGGAACCACGAACAATGCCGTCGATAGACTAGGAATGGATGTGCAGAATAGAATATTTTTTTTTTAATGAGATACCTTACTAAAGACCGGTTAGTTGTCGTATTTCATATCAAAATATGGATATTTAAGCCTTGTCAGAGGCCCTTGGGCGGCTCAATAACATCTAATAACTGTCCAAACAGTGAGATTAGAGTAAGCTAACAGATCACTCCAAAGCGTATAATCGTACATGCAGAACAATACCAAATACATAATTAAAAAAATGGTCATGGTTTTTAAATATAAATACAAATTCAGAGCCAATAAATAAGAATGAGAAAGAAATCCTCTACTAATCGGCACTGAGCCCGCGTGGTACGAGTATGGCTCGTACAACCTCATGGTTGAGTTGCATTGGGACGTATAAAGGTTAACGAGATGAGATGACGATGATGAATGAGATACCTTCTATGCATGAATTAAAATTATTGCTTGTTTGGTATTTTGTGGTGTCTAGAATAAATAAATAAAAAATACGGGCGAAAGTTTTACGTGTCAACGACTTTGAGTGGTAAAATAATTTTAATGTGAATATTCATTCGTATAACATGAACCGGTGTGTATGCCTATCTCTCTCACTCTCTCTCTCTCGCTCTGTCTCTCTCGCTCTTAGGCGGGCAAACTGTGCTCGAGTGGAAGGGACGCGTGCCTTTCACTTTTTATGTCTGTCTCACTCGCTCTTAGGCGGGCTAACCATGCCCGAGTCGAAGGGACGCGTGCCTCTCACTCGCTCTCATTGTGAGCGCATAACGTGAGCGGAGCGTAACGCAGTTTCTTGAAGTGTCACTCGGCAAACCAATTCATAAGACGTTGTCACGTCAAAAAACATAAACATCATCACCATCATTTTTTTGTGTTTAGTTGACTTGTTTTATCTTTGTAATATGTGTTTTTGAGGCTGTATTTTTTATAAAGTGTCTGTCTGTACTGTATTTTTTATGTCCGAAATCAGTCTTTCTTTCGCGGGTTCGAATCCTGCTAGGGGCAAATGTTTACGTGATGATCACGAGCATTTGTACCTGAGTCATGCGTGTTGTATTTAATGTATTTAAGTATTTCAATCCGTTATTCTAGTCACCATAACACAAGCTAACGCTTAGTATGGGGCTAGGTGATTGGTGTGTTCGTTGAAACAATTTATTTCTGTCTTTTCTCCTGTTTTCTTGAAACCTCTAAAAGCCAAATCCACAATTCGTACCTCATGCACACTGAACAATATCAAACAATCATGGTATTTGCCCCGGTTCGTTCAGTTGCATCTGACCTTGCATTGTGTTAACATGATCAATTATTACCATTCTAAAAACTCCCGTTCACTCGCGAACGGCGATACCGACCTGTTTAAAATTGCAACAATTTTAATTCCAAAATTGAAGCCGAAAAAACGTGGATTTTTGTGCTTTTCGTCTCAGTTAGGGTAATGGTTTACACGTTTACGTATCATCGAAATTAGCTTTTGTTGATTTGCTAATTAATCTGGCACCTGTACCTGACCCTGACCTGTAGGTCGATAAATTATTTTGTCAAATGCTAGAAAATTACGATTGTTCTCGAAATTATGTTAAATATCAGTATCATAAAAATAGTCATGTACATAAAATACGATACAGCAATGACTACCAAAGTCCCTTAAAATAATTCTTCAACTACTGGGAACTTAAACTTGGTAAATAAACATTTGTAATAGATGTACCAAGTGGAATATATCTGTTCTAATGGTGATACCAGTTGATCAATCATTGTAAGTTGTTAGGACATTTGTGTTAATTGTGATTAACCGACATTAATTAGCTCCTTTCACATTTTATATTATATTTTTTTACAATATTATATTAATAAATATGTAATATTATATAATTTTTTTGTATTTTTTGTATTTAATCTCATGTGACATATTATCGGTATTATTATTTTTGTGTTTTCTCTTTTATTTATTTTGTTGCCCACTAATCACATCTGCTTAGCCCAAAGGTATGACTGGTAGAGAATTACGGAGAGTAACGGGGTTCAGTCCACCGTTTGTCGATAGTTTTGTTGTGCAATAAAGCCTAAATATTTTAAACACAATTTTTATCTCCTATACTTTCATCATAAATATGGGTATACAGATAAAAATAGGAAGTATTCCGCACTTTATAATTGCCATCGTGTATATGATATAAGCTTTTCTCATCAGCCTATATAAGTCCCACTGCTGGGCACAGGCCTCACCTCAACTATGAGGTGGCCCGAGCCATACTCCACCACGCGGGCTCAGTGCGGATTGGTGGAGCGGTGTGTGTAAGGTAAGTGACCAACCTTACTGTCAGATGTTATTAGGCTGCCCGAAGGCCTCTGACTAGGCTTAACGACTAATATCTATCGATATTAACCGGGACCAACGGCTTAACGTGCCTTCCGAAGCACGGAGATGCTTGTAAATAGACGTCACTTAAATGGTCAGAATGGTCACCCATCCCAAACATGACCGCGCCTTAGGTTGCTTAACTTTCGGTATCACTACCAAAGTGCTGCAACCACTGCGCCACAAGCACCTATATATGCTTTTAGGACATACAATAATTCTGTTCATAAAAAGCTCTCAGTAAATCCCTATTATTCCTAATTGATTGGTAGATAGAATATCCGATTTGCTTACGTTTTCCTTGAAAATATTACCTGAATAGATCATTCCAACTTCTTCCGATAATAGTGAAAAGATATGAAACTCCAATCTCCTGTTACCACAGTACAAAGTGAGGCCTCAGTAGCATCAACCTAAGAAAAATGTAACATTGTTTACAATATTGAAAAGACAACACTTAAAAAATTCTTCCGGATCGAATCCTAGGTGGAGCCAAAACCGTTTCCAAGATTTTCTGTCATTAATTTCTCAAAAACAGCTCGGAGTCGAGAAGTTGGCGGTGTTACACCCCCGTGCGACGGAAAGCACGTCAAGCCGTTGGTCCTGCGCCTGATCTCTCCGGTCATGTCGGATTGCCGTCTCACAGAACTTTGAGAGTGATGGAACAGCGAGTGCACCTGTGTATTGCGCTCACACTTGTGCACTATAATTTCTCCTGCGTAGTTGGCTGATCTCTGTTGAGATTGGCCGCCGTGGTCGAAATCGGCCAGGAGGACTATTATTAAAGGCACTAATGCCCTTTTGTTGCAAATCACACAAGTACATACGAATTAAAAAAAACTGACTTGACCTCTACTATATTCTTGCCCTAAAATACCTAATGTCTTCAACTAGCAAGTTAATATTTTAGGAAGATAGTAATTATGATATATGAACAATCATTAGAATTATAACAACCTAGGAAAGATTCAAAGCTAGAGTGAACAGGCATCTTCTAGGTGAGTTCGCTCAGTAGACTCAGTCTTTGCCTCGTTGGGCTTAGTCTTGGGTCAAGAGCAAACCTATCCCAAATAAATAAAAAACATGGTTGACGGTATTTCCTATTAGTCTTCGAAAAACTATTGATGTCAACATTAAAAACAGACGAAATGGAAATGAGTCTACTATTTTATTTTTATTATGTCTTTAGTAACACCCAATGATACGAACTTGGGCAATTACTCACCAAATCATACCTCAGTAATATTATCATTTAACCTTACAGAAATTGGACAAAAAGTTGTAAGGAGAAGTTCCTTTATCGATGCCAGTCACAAGCCAATACTGTTCGATACATAGATGTAAAGATTTGACTGGATACGATAGAAATATAACGTGAATTGTTGTATTATTTAACTGACTTCAAAAGGACGCTCTTTTGAGTTTATCATAGTCATTATAGGACTATTTTGGGGCAAGGAATTGGTGTGTGCGGAAAATCAATACATTCATTTATATAGCTTGAAGAACAATGTTCAATCTCGCTCATTGTAAAGTTATAATTACCTGTCTATAAGAAAATCAGGAAAAGGCTTATTAAAACTTACATCTGGAGTATAGCCTTATATGGAAGTGAGACGTGGACATTAACGCAGAAAGATAGAGAGAGGTTAGAAGCATTTGAGATGTGGTGTTGGAGAAGTATGGAAAGAATCAGCTGGACAGAGAAAAAAACAAACGAAGAAGTGTTAAAGATTGTAGATGAGGAAATAAATATTTTGAAAACAGTAGAAAATAGGCGGGGAAATATGATAGGACACCTGATACGACATGACAGGTTCTTAGGAAACATCATAGAAGGAAAGGTAGAAGGAAAGAGGGGAAGAGGAAGGCCAAGAAGAAGTTATTTTGACCAAGTAAAGGAAAAAGTCAGGGTCACGTCGTACCAGGAGGTCAAAAAGAAGGCAGAAAAAAGGAATGAATGAATGAATGGCGATTACTCCACCGACAAGAGCGCAGCTCTTAAGTTAAATAAGAAGATAAACGAAAAGTCGGAAATATGTAGTCAGTAAATAAATAAATAATTATAAATAAATATACAACAACATCTCATACATTGATCTGACTCTGTGGTAAGTAGCTTAAGCACTTGTGTTACAGATATCAGCATCAACAGTGGTATACAAATATACTTAATAAATACATATAACACCCAAACCAGTACAAACGGACATGTTCATTCACACAAATGTTTGTACAGTGCGGGGATCGAACCTGCGAACTCATGGTTAAACAACTTCTTGACCATTATACCAAAATGGTCAATGAGTTATCAATTGAAGACTAAGATCTTTAATTAGTAAGTTGTTGCCCAATTTTACATTTTATTTTATTAGTTCGGGTTTTCTTACTAATGATGGTGTCATTTGCGGTTATAAGGTAATTACAAAGAAAAACTCGTATAAAAATAATCTCAGTCAATGCTAAGAAGATCAAAACTTTGTGTTGACCAGCATTTTACGCCTTCAAAATGATCTAAGCGATGAGACCACCCAAATTCGGTTCATATTTGTACACCCATTCGTTTTTTTTTGTGGCGTCCAATAAAGAGTTCACCAATCTATGTATATCATTTAGTTATTGCAAGGCTTATTATTATTATTTATTATGAAAACAACATTGTACAATTTATATAGTCCTACAAAACTATTTACACAGTTTGTCTGTAGGATCAAGTGAGTCTCATTTAAAGTTATTTACAAGTAATATTTATGTATCCAATGTGCTCAGGGTATGTCGCTTCGACTAGTTCTTAATCTTTGTATCCGAATTCCCCCAGACCGCCACAGGGAACTTTTGTGGTGAACTCCAATTAATTATATCGGATAATGAGTTGGCTCACTCCCGACTCCGATGGCTATTCTTAATATTCTTTTGGTAAGGCACAAAGTTGTGAATGGAATCGGTTTTTTGTTTATCAACTAATTATTTTTTTCTTGGCATGTGCTAAGTCGTTTTCTAATCTGGTTCTTGCTTCTCCTTACAGTTAGACAGAAAATCAGCCTTACGACGCACTTTTGATCTGAATTATCGTATCTAACTGCCAATAAGGTTACCTCTCGAGCTTCTTAATGACTGCTCCATAGATTAAGTTCTCTGTGTTCCCGAGTCGTGGACTAAGTATGGCTCGTAACACCTCCTATTTGCCCAGCTGTGGGATGTATATAGGCTGATGATATGATGATGATACGGGACAAGTAAAACTACCTTCCTGACATAATAATTATAATCACCAAGACATACTTACAAACTAGTACATGTGTTAAGCAAAACGTCCAATGTTTATTTATTTTTTAATTACCGAAAATTACCAGGTCATACCTGTTACGTGGTAAGGTAAATCCATCTTTACGGACGCGACTCTTTACTGCCCTTTGTCAAATGAATTCCAACTATTCCACTCCATCGCCTATCATTGTACTTGCCTTCTTTCTGTACCAAATCAAACTTAAGAATAGCAAGAATGTGATGAAAACAATAATTATTCTTGCAACGTCTCCATCTTACAAAACTCACTTTCTTTTGAGGCACTTTATGAGTTATATCAAGATAAGCTTACATAAGGCGACCTGGATCTCGACTCCTACGCAGATTTACAAGGCTTTTTGAGCTGTGTTTGTTGTGTTAGAAAGATTAGAGTGGACGTGACTAGCTTAGTGTTTCAAAATGGACTAAAATAGTTCAAACGTTCGGAATCTCTTTAGTGTTCTGAAGTGAATATCATTATTGAATAGTGTTCTGAAAAGTGAAGGGTTTAAAAAAATAGACATAAAGATGTGAATACAAGAGGCATCTACCAACACCAAATACTGTTAAAATATTTTTATGGATTACTTTGTAGACAAAACTTTTAAAGATCTTTTTACGAACAAAACATACATTCATTTTTCTTACTTTTGAACCCATTGTATCTTACCATGTGATCAAAGCACTCCGTCGACTATGGTAGGTACTTTCGTTGCTTCTGGTTTTTAAAAACACTAGCAAGGTACATAAAATACTCATTAGGATCTAATCGGTTAATGACCACATTTTTTATTATTATGTTTATTAGTCATTGCAAAGACTCATTGTACTCACCAAGTTATTAAAAAGTGAATAAGCGCATTCTTTGTGGGTCTAAATGCAAATATTTTTATTGATTTTTATTGATGAGTTTAGTGTCCTCGTTCTGGGGCAAATCTGACCCAAAGGTTGGCCATAGTCATTCAACGAGACAATGCGACAAGGGTAATGGGTACCTTTTGATCTAATGTGACATTGTTATGAATATTTTCATAATATTTTTTTTTAATTATTTCTGACTGTTATCATTTAATTTTAATTTTTTTGATTACACACATACACTGTGATTTAGAGTTGAAAAAAATATACAAGGTGACCTGAAAGGCGACAACTATTATTTTTTTAATTCTTTAATTTTTGGCATCTAGGTGGACCCGAAAATACCCCATGAATGTTCCGCGATTTATTGTAGTTATGCTTTTGAAAACTTAAGTATCTTATCCATATTATTCCAATGTTCGTAGTAAACAACATCTAAGTCGGCGGCCATGGGGCGGCGCCACCGCCGCTTGCGCAATCTATTACCAAATTTGAATTATTGAATAGTCAACAAACAGTAAAATTCTTAATAAGGCCGCTCTGATGCTATTGTTTGAGATTAACGTGTTTTTGGGGACCGTGAAATGATAGTAATTAGTTTTAATTACTAAGAATTTTGTATATCACCCGCTATTACTTTAAAAAGGGAACTAAAATTGAGGATTTGATTTAGAAACGATATTTGGTATGATATTAACGATTGATATTAATAGTAATAATCTCATTGATAACCTTAAAATTATTTAATGAAAAAAAAAGTATTCGTCACAGTGATTCCCCGGGAGTAACTTAAATTTGTTCTTCTATACTATAATACATATATAAAACTAGCGGCCGCCCGCGACTTCGTCCGCGTGGATGTTAGTTTTTTGCGACCGGGCTTCATACAAATTCGCAACCCCTATTTTATCCCTTTGGGGGCAGAATTTATCATATGTAATATTATTTCTATCCTTCTTTACCTTCCAAGTAATGTTGAGTCAAATAAAAAAAAGTCCCATTAAAATCGGTTTAGTAGATTCTGAGATTCAATTTCCTGCCTGCCCCCTAAGTTCATCGGCGTGATTATTTATATCCCAGTTTACTCTCCAGGTGATACTGAGTCAAATAAAAAAAGTCCCGTCAAAATCGGTCCAGTAGATTCTGTGATTAGCCCGGACAAACAGACAGACAGACAGACAGACAGACAGACAAAAATTTAAAAAATTGTTGTTTTGGCTTCTATTACGGTAATTAAGACCCCCTGTAACAATTTTTCATAAAAATCTTCAATGTACAGAAATCGATCTTTTACAGTCTTATTATATGTATAGATTTTTAAAATAAATGCTTATCTAGCGGTATATAAGATAACCTAATTAATTATTTTGATGAATACAATAAAAAAAGAAAAATAACACTCTCATTATTTTTTTATGGAAACGCTATGAAAGTCAAAGTTATAAAAATTGATTTTGTTTCCAGTATTTAAAAACGACAAATTAATACTGTACGGAACCGTTTTAATGAAAAATAAACATTACAATATACAACATCAAAACAGCTAAACACCCAAAATGGCGAGTTTCCAAAACGGGAACCATGATTCACAGATCTGAAATTCTTTTGACAAATGGTATCATTTCTCTTAAGGCGTTAAGCCTCCATTGTTTTAGAACTGACCTTTTGATTAGTTGATACCGGGCGTAATCCTTATTTAATGAGATGTCATTTGATTTCGATAAGTGGGTCAGAACGGTTCTTTTTTTTATTGTAACCGATTCATTATATTTGTAAATATACTAGTATTTTATAAAACCATGTTTTGCCATTGCACATTTATATAATATTTTTTATTTATATCTCATGTTTTTTATTGCTTTTTCATATGAAATTCTGACTTCAAACAAAATTAAAGTAGCATTATCTAGAGCTCGTGTTTGTGATAGCGCCTTATCCGTTTTTTTTTCTGAATTAGCTCTAGTTTTCCATCAAAAAAAGCATTTGGTCTTTCGCTACCAAATACATTACACAACCTTGCCACAAAAGAAAAGAACAGCGTTGAAAAGTTTTTCAAGTTAAAATATAAAACAATGTAAATATAACCATACTGTGAAAGTATACCTAGCTACCAACATATACCACTTATCATTTCTGCTTAGCACACAGAGATGACTGGTAGAGAGTGCCCTACGGCGTTAAGTCCACCTTTTGTACATATTTTTGTTGTGCAATAAAGCTTAAATAAAAAAAAATATATTTGACATTGAATGTTTAGAAAAAGTATTCATCCTTAGGTCCACGATATAAAAAAAGCAAAAGTCACTCCAGCCAGCACAGTACTCTCAAAGCTAGATACAGAATCCTCCCCTCTTAACACTGTAAGCGTAAACAGTTTTAATAGTGAAATTACACAAATGAAACATTACACAAGTACACCCGACAACACGTCACGGTACGCACTGCGGCATCTTACTTGATTGAAATAAGGGCAATTTTGCAACAACATTTGGAAGTCCTGATTTGCTGACCTCTGTATCTAAGAAACTCACAAAGAAGAATAAATTAGAAAACTTTGCGCGGGAAAAGCGTAAACATCAAAAAGTTGGAGTATAATTAAAGGGTCTAATTCTACTCAAACCTTAATAAAAGTTGCAATTTAAATGGTGCAAATGTACACACGCCAGCACATAGAGAAAGGCACTGCAGCATCGTAAACACTAGTAGTAAGAGCGATTTTGAAATAAAAATATTAATCATATATAAGAATTAAATATTCATGGTGGTTTATGGTGCTTTAAACGCGCTGAAAGGAACGGAAAGTGTATAACAGTGTTTTAAGACCGATATCACATGTTACCGTATTTTTTGCGTAAAATAGGAAATATTCACGCTACCGATCTAAATGAAATTAGTTTTCTTTTATCTGTACTTTTAATTATGATGAGCATTCACCTTGCCAACCAAAGAAAATATTTTTGCTCTACAAAAAAATAATGATAGGACTAGATTATTCTACAATCCGATTTGGACTAAGTCTTTTTCTCGAAGTTGAGAAAAAGATCTGTCGTCGAATGCACGACGGATGGGCAGTTTTCGAGAAGCTCTGGCAAATATTCACGTCTATATACAATTTGAAGACTCTCAGAATGCTGCATCGATGCAATTTAGGCCTTTAATATATTTTTATAATTTAAAAATTATAACAAATAATAAAATGTGTTAATCCTTCTGAAAAATAAATCTCCTTCTATCAAAACAGCATTTTGTAAAGCACTGAACAAATAGCCCCTTACCTACAAGTATGAAATGAATACCAAAACATGGTACTCCGAATCTGAATTATGAATTTCATCCGGGTATTTCTCGTCTCCCTCATCCGGTATTCCTGGTATGACACGCTTTCAGTTGTACCGGAAGCTGATAGAAATGCTAAAAGGTAGTACAAGGTAATATTTCAGGACGCTCTGAAAAGCACGCGGTGTGGAGTACTACGCAATATAAAGTGAGTGCGCTTTGGAGTATCTGACTTTTGGAAAAATTGGCCCCTTTCAAAAATGGTCTTAATCGTTAACTAAACATCAAAAATGAATTTTTGAAGGTTACTCACCTTAGAGCAATTATTCAATTAAAATACTTATTTATCTAAATTGTCAAGACTTTATTCTGCTAATAAATATAAATATTATAAATATACAACAACATCACATACATTCTGACTCCGTGGTAAGTAGTTGAAGCACTTGTGTTACAGATATGAGAATCAACAGTTGTATTACAAATAAACTTAAATAAATACATATAACACACAGAACAGTACAAACAGCCATGTTCAATGCACACAAATGTTTGTACAGTACGAGAATCGAACCCGCGACCTCTTGGTTAATAGACAACTTCTTGACCATTACACCAAAGTGGTCGTTAATAGTAGGTATGTGACCGTTAACACTAGTTAAGGAGTTTTCCTACGTGAGCAATGCGACGCGACGCGATGCGATGCGGTCAATACTTGTGTCAATGTCAATTGCGTTTCGTAACGTAGAACACAAATAACCGTACATACATTTGATATTGTCGCATCCCGTCGCACTTATCGCGTTTGTGCTCACACAGGATAACGGGTTAGTCTGCATCATGGCGGTCTGATGACCTTGTAAGACCATAGGACTGAACTGGATGCAGGGCGTTTCTAGCTGCCTGATCTGGGTCCATAGACAATCTTACATGCCAAAAGTAGATATACATTGCAAGTAGTGATGGGCCGAGTAACCGAGTATTACTCGTTTTAATGATTGTCATACCGTATACTCGGCCGAATTACTCGGTTTGATTTGAGGCACGAAAATAAAATCAAACATGACCGCAAAATACTACCGGCAAGCGTGCTGTGACCCTCACGCGCTACCTGTAATCCCCGCGTTCTCCTTCCAGACTAATCAGTCGTTTTATTAGGTATGTCAAGAAATAGTGCAAGCATGGATTTACGTAAAAAAGTAACAAATGAGTGGACGCACAAGATCACGAATTTGGATATTTTATGACAAGTTTTTTATTTAATTTAATTTAATTTTATTTTATTTTATTTAAGGTATACATACAGATTACAGTTAATTCTTGGTCAATATACAAGTCTTAATTAAATTTACGGAACTATAATCCATGAATTGTATACACAGCATGCTTTATAAAAAAAAAAAAACAATTTTATTTTTGATGTAGGAACTTAACTAAAATAAAAATAAAACAATTTAGACAATTTTATTGAGCCTATTCTGATTCGACAGCGCATAGATTGTCAGATATAGCTTTCTTGAACCTAAAAAGATAAAACTAAAGTGAAAAGTTGCTTTTGCGATGCTTTAATTTAATTCCTCTTGTTGTCCACTCGCAAACTTATTCCAGACAACCTGTCTATTAAGTTTACTTAGCCGAGTACTTGTCACTCGAACCGAGTTATAAAAATACCACCGAGTACGCGGAGTACCGAGTAGTAACCAAGTACTCTGCCCATCTCTAATTGCAATCAACTTCGTTTGATAAGATATTCAGTCATGTAATGACGTCTTATATATTTCCATACAACATTGCCTATTTGGGCCTAAAATAGTACACAAATGAAAGAGGCCCTTGTCCAACTGAGAACATCTCATGGTTGATTAAGATGATGGAGTCAATAAATTTTGATCCCACTTACTTCATCATCGTGTCGGACGTTTAAAATCCGTTTATTTATCTTTCTATAAAATTTACATAAAATTTACATTAACAATCTTGCGACTTAACCCACTAACATTACAATCCTCCAATTCCTTTAAGAACACAGGAAAACCCATAACAACGATAATTCTTTAAAGTGGTTAACAACACGAAAATAGCTTGGATTTAACCCCCAGCTGCTGGTTAAATTATTCACCACATCTTAAAAAGGAATTTTAACGAAGACTTACATTTAATTAACATTGCTCAAAGGGATTAATTATATTTGAGCCATCAGTCTGGTACTTTGTAACGCGGTTGTAGGGCGAATACGACACGTCATCATGGTTATATGAGTTCTGTAGATATATTATTATGTAGGAAGTAAGGTTTCAGGGTTCAGGCCTGAATAGTCGGGTTGACCTTTGAAACAAAACCCTATTGTTAAATCCGCGGGCATTAAGTATCCACTTTTTTATTTTAATAAACCTTGTAACATGTATTTTGAATAAGTACCTACTTTAATTGTGAAATAGGTACCTACTTATTTATTTAATAAATAACTAAAAAAGAGAAGAGAATTTCTGAGTACAAAGAATTTATATTACATTATTGAAATCATTTTTTCTTCTTTAGTTAGCAATAATGAAAGCGTGTTTATTTAAGCTTATTAAACTATTTTTTTAAGTTAATAAGGACAATGAAAAACTAAATAAATTATTGCATAGTCATCGGTATTTCATACGTGTGCAAAGTTTCAAATTAATCCGATTTCTGGAAGATAGTGAAAATTGAGCTCAAAGATTTCGTAACAAACATACATACAAAATAGGTACAGCCCGAGCGTGTAAAAAAAAATACATGTACCTACGGTCTTTTCCCCTTTTGACAACAATTAAATCCAGTTTAAGTAACTGTCTTTACGTATCCCAAAACTGAAGAAGGTTTAAATCATAGCGTCTTAATCAGCTAAAACCCCAACGAAAGACAAAGCCTAACGAATTGCCTGAATAAACAACAAATATTTTCAATTTGCCACCTATTCCATTGTCTTCCAAGAAAAATGCCTCTAATCCATATCAATTAGTTAGATAGATAACGTGGGGACAGACTATAAAAATACCACCTTTAATGGCGACAAAGACATCTGTTTTCGCCACTGATTTAATGACAAAAGTAACGACTTCCAAGTCCATAGACTATTCGAAAACGCCTGGCAAAAAACAATAGCAAAGATACGCAGCGATGTAAAACGCGACAGTAGAAAAAAAGTAGGATGTTTCAAAGAAATGTCAACGCCGACGGGTGAAAACGCGATTTAGTCACGCGAGGTTGTTGTATTTTAACTAGATACATTGCCATACTAATTTGACTCTAAATCCTATAGGATACGAGTGAGAATCGGAGTTGTATGGAAAATTAATGCCATTTGGAAATCGGCGCCTATTGAGCGGTATTCAGCGGTTATAATGACAAATGATGGCAAGGATTTAGCACCCCTAATTTCAGCGCAAATTGATACGTAAAATAAACAACGAACATGAATAATGCTGGCATCGTTAGTCTACTCGTATTGTTTGGGTGGTGACTGGTCGTTATACCGCCTGTTTACCTACCTACCTACTATAATTATTTTAATACACTATTCTCCAAGATTGATACCACACGCCTTACTTTTCATTTCATAAACAATTGTTTAGCTCTAGGTACATTGAATTTTTCATCCAATTTATAATTTCTTAAAACTTAACAATTTTAATCGTATCGAACACATCCTATTTAGGTATTTCTTTACCTATTTATTGATTTGATTGATCTTTCTCCAGCCAAGAGCTTTAACTAGGTATTTTTCGTTAATTTCACACGGCAGGCAATCACGCAGTCGCGTTGGTAGGCAATAGTCGATTAGGTACTAAAACTAAGTGTAAAGTATCATTCTTATCTGCGTGAGGTGCGTTACCTGTGTCTTTTAAAAACATTACCCTTCTAAAAACAATTGTACCGGTTCATTAAATCGTCGTTCCAGCTCCATTACTAAGGCTCGCTGTCGCCGCGTCGGAACTCCGCACACGCCCGTCGCCTCAAAGGGACACACATTAGCATATTAAAATGGTAAGAAAGATGGCGTAGGCGGTGCGCTAGCACGAACGTTGTTTTCGCGCCGGATCCACACACGCTGGCCGAATAATTGGCTGAAAGACTTTTTGCCCAATGAGAAGATAATAAAATAATGAAACAACAGCTGGTGAGCCTCAACGGCTGGACGGATTTAGCTATGGTGGAACCACCGTGGTATCTTTAAAAAAAAACTCCCTGAAATTAGTCCATTCGTTTGGGAGCTAAGATGAAATAGACTGACACACACAAACATAATAAATAAGAATAAGAATAGGGGCCAAAATTTATGACACCCCTCTTTTTCGTTGGGGAATAAAAAGCATTGACATCAAAGATAATTGCTGATTTTTTTTCTTATGGCTATTCGGGGTTACGCTGGCATCAAAAACAGCTTAGCGCTTTAGTGTTTTTTTGACGTGACAACGTCTTATAAATTGGTTTGCCGGGTGACACTTCAAGAAACTGCGTTACGCTCCGCTCACGTTCCGCGCTCACAATGAGAGCGAGTGAGAGGCACGCGTCCCTTCGACTCGGGCATGGTTAGCCCGCCTAAGAGCGAGTGAGACAGACATAAAAAGTGAAAGGCACGCGTCCCTTCGACCCGGGCATGGTTAGCCCGCCTAAGAGCGAGTGAGACAGACATAAAAAGTGAAAGGCACGCGTCCCTTCCACTCGAGCACAGTTAACCCGCCTAAGAGCGAGAGAGACAGAGCGAGAGAGAGAGAGTGAGAGAGATAGGCATACACACCGGTTCATGTTATACGAATGAATATTCACATTAAAATTATTTTACCACTCAAAGTCGTTGTCACGTAAAACTTTCGCCCGTATACCGACTTTACAGGCAACCAATTTTTTTCTTTTTTTAAAGTCTGGGCGGTGTAAAGCATAAAAACAGTGAAGCTTTATTTACTTTTCCTTTCTAGAAACAATTAAACATCGTTTTCGCACCGGATCCACACGCATTAGCTGAATGGTTGGCCCAAAGACTTATTGCCCAATAAATAGATGAATAACAAAGCGTGTGTCTGATGATATTCTTGACGTTGCTTAAAACGAACACTGTACTAATACAAAACTGAAGCTTTACCGAATGTGTTAAAGATTTTTCAAGCTCTATTTTTCTTGTTAGATTCTGCTATGTTTCAAGGTCGTTTAACGAACTTGCTGTTTTGCAACATATAACTTTTGAGCGTTTTAACGGGACATCAGCCATACGACACCCACTGCTGAGCATAGGCCTCCCCCAAGGATGTCCACCGCGACCGATTCTGTGCTGCCCGCATCGAACAACATCCCGCGGCTTTCACCAGATCATCGGTCCACCTTGTAGTAGACCTGTCCATGGAATGCCACCCGGCGTATGGTCACCATTTGAGAACCTTTCCGCACCCAGCGGGTATTGAAACAATTATTTTTTAACTCATTAAAATATATAATTTTCAAGCAGATTCGTGCTAGCCCTCCCCGACACAGACTACCAGCGTACCAAGCTCGACTCACTAGCGCCGCTGAATTTCAATTTTCAGGCAATACAACCGTCCGCGATTGAATTTTTAACTAGTTCCCGGCATAAGCTACTTGAGAATTGCTTAAGCAAATTGTTTGCAGGGATTACCTATTACGATGTTTTATTTCTTCTAGTATACTTACGTAGCCAAGCTTAGCTTTTTCAAGTTTCAGAAAAAGCCAATACATTGTCCTTTGGAAATATATTGGAAAGATAAAAAATATTGCGTTTGAAAGAGTGTAAAAAGGAGAGCTTACATATGATATTATATAAATACTTCCTTCTTATTTTTATACTTATCGCAGAACAAGCTTCATAGCTACAATCGGGTTTGAAAATAAATAAAATAATGTACTAAACAAATATAATAAAATAAATCAATAGGGTGTCTAAAACCATGGAGAAAATTAAGCACAACTAAATGTAATGTTTACATAGGTACTCTGCACTAACGATGAAGACGAAAAGAGCACAGATGGAGATATTGACGTAGTAACTAATATGCTTAAAAAAATCACTGAATTTTCCAATATACCTTTCCAAAAGTTACTTTTATTGCAAAAAAATCGTTCCATTGAAAGTTTATATTACATCGTGTGTGCATAAGTTTTGAGACGAAATAAAAAATGCATAACTTTTTTTATAATTACATAACATATATTTCTAAAATTTTCAGTAAACAACTAGTAGATAATAATAAACAAAAAATAATTATTATTATTCAAAATGACCACCCTTGTTTTTAATACAGGCCCTTAGACGATTTAGCCAGTCATCAATGACGGCACGAATCTTTTCCAGCGGGATTCGCTTTGCTTCTTGGACAAGAGCTCGCTTCAGTGACTCCAAGTTTGGGTGGGACTCTCGGCAGGCCCTGAGCTCTAGCTTAGCCCATAAAGCATAATCCAGCGGGTCGAGGTCGGGGCTGAAAGAGGGCCATTCGTTCGCCACGATGAAGGCCGGCACATTTTCCCTCAACCACGCTTGGGTGGTTTTTGCTTTATGGGATGACGCTGAGTCCTGTTGGAAAACCCAATCCTTGTTGTGAAACAAAGTAAGGGACAGGGGTTTCACAACAGGCTCTAAGATTTCAGTTTGATAGTTCTTGGCTTTCACCTTGACGCCTTGTTGACAGAAATGGAGCGGAGTGACACCTTCATACGAAACTCCCCACCATCTACTATCCCTACCATCACACTAGCCGGATGATGAGTACGCGAGACATTCCGTGCTGAAGCTGGGACGTCCTTGCTACTTTTTGCATACACTTTATTGTTTTGTCGGTTGAACTTTTCTTCGACAGTAAAGATTTTCTCATCGGTGAAGAGTATTTTCCTCGCATCGTGTCTCTTAAGCAGTATTTGACAACGTTCGCGTCGCAATTTACGAAGGCAACCGTTTAAAAAATGAACTTTCCTACGGCTATACGCCTTCACCTTAAGATCATATTTCAGTATTCTGTTGACTGAAACGCGCGAAATATTAGTCTGTAGAGCTAGTTTTTTCTGAGTTCGACATGGATTTCGGCGAAGTCGCTCTCGGATGATTTTGATGTTCGCAGTCGTCTTTACAGAGCGCAGCCGACCAATCCTTTGGCGATATTGCAAAGAACTTGTCTCCTTGTCTCATTTAATAGTGTAATACATGAAGTTACGGCTCATACCAAAAGTTTTCACCTCACGGAATATCACCATTGGCTTTTTTCCCGCCTTAAATAGCAAAATCACGGTCGCACGCAATTCTTTTGTTCTCTCCACGAGAAAATTGAAAAAAATAATTTGCAAATCAAAGGAATTAAAAGTTAACATTCGAAATTCAAAATTAGAAAAAGAAATAAATAGCAGCCAGTTATTTTTTATTTCTTTTTTAGCACAAAGTTTGTCTCAAAACTTATGCACACACGAGGTATTTGTATTGGCTGACAAAATTCGCGAGGTCACAGGATAAATGTTAGAATAATGGGCTGGACAGAGCCAAGAATCTTCTGGTCGTTCCTAATGTTCAGCAGTAATAGTCCTCTTGGGAGATTTCGACCACGGCGGCCAATGTCAATAGAGATCAGCCAACTGTACAGGGATATTATAGTTCACAAGTGTGAGCGCAATACACAGGTGGGCTCACTGTTCCATCACCCTCAAAGTTCGGTGAGACGGCAATCCGACATGACCGGACCAGTCAAAGTGTGCAGCAGTGTCTATGGTGTTAATAGCAAAAAAAATAATTTTAAGTACAAAATTTGTATGCTAGAGGAAAGAACATAGTCACGGTGCTTTATGTTTTGTTTGCATCAGTCTATGTGTGCTTTGGTTTTATTACACTTTCCATGCTTTTCTCGTTTTCCCATCCCATCCCCATCGTTCGGCACTGAACATAATATCCTGTTATCCATTCGAATAACTAATGGGGAAGCTTAGAATATCACAGAAGATCGGAAACACTCATTAATTTAATTGAAGTCATAGAAATGTAATGTTGGAAGAGATTTGGCTACAAACTGTGAGTTATGACGGAGGCAATGGAAGTTTGACAAGAGGGTTGTGAAATAGATTGATAGATAATATAAAATATTAAAAATTATTATTGAGAATTTTATTTAAAAATCCTTGACTTCTTCCTCGAATCCTTAACTGCCTCGTTGGTGTAGTGGCAAAGTTTCTGCCTTACATCCGAGAGGTCCTAGGTTCGAATCACAGAACGAGCCAAAATTGTTTCTGAGATCTTCTGTCATGAACTTCTCAAAACAGCTCGGAGTCGGGAATTGGCGGTGTTACACCCCGTGCCTCGGAAAGCACGTTAAGCTGTAGGTCCTGCGCCTGATCTCTCTCCGGTCATGTCGGATTGCCGTCTCACCGAACTTTGAGAATAATGGAACTGTGAGTGCACCTGTGCATTGCGCTTACATTTGTGCACTATTTTCAGGAGGACTATAGTTACTTTCTTTCTTAAGACCATGTCCATGATTATTGATTAACTGCCTTAAAAAGGAACATTGTGGTAAATACCACAATCATGACCAAATTTTAATGTCACTATGTGTAACCTTTCGTCATAGCTCTGCCCTTATTATGGATAACAAAATTAGGATATCATTTTGGATTTGCACATTTCATTAAAATCCTAAAAAAATATATGATATATTATGATTTATATACAGGGTGTAAAAAAAACCTTAACGAAGCCGAATACCACATATTCTACCAATTGTTACGATCATTTTTTCCTTTACACTATACCTGGGAAGTTAACGGTTACTGAGATATTGATGGTTAAAGTTTAAAAAAAATGGATGATTTTTACAGAAATGTCTTCTGTCCATTATTACTTAACTTTTTTCCAAAGAAACATGATACAAATTTTCACTAGTTCTTTCATAAAAAGCCTCTAAATGGCACACTCCGCAATGAAACAACGCACACTCGAACCGAACCGCGTCGCGGCGGCGTAAAGCAACACGCCCCGCGGTGACTTTTCCGCGTGCGCGCTGTACATTGCGGGTTAAAATTAAATTATATTTTTTTTGGTGTCAAAAAATAAAAGTTGTTTCCCAGCTAAAATTTCTTCTTCATACGATTTGGTTTGATGTACTGAACGCGTGGTTGACAGCTTCGTTAAGGTTTTTTTTACACCCTGTATATATATGTTTTACAAAAATAACCGTCAGTAATAACTTAATTCTTTTCATTAAAATTTAACAAGCATTAACTATTTATTCAATATGTAACGCTAAAGTTCAGTAGATCACTGCCAAATTATAATTGAAATGTAGGAACCATTAACTGAGTTTCGTTCATAGAACCACAATTGTTAATTACATTATTTAGGTATATGTTTAAATGAAAAATTGTAAAAATTAAAGATTGATAGTACTTATTACACACCTTAGCAAAAATTATAAGCTCAGTGCACACCTGCGGCCTTCCTGTCGCCGTGACTCTTGACTGTCAGCGATTAAGGTGAGGCGATTGGTTGATACGCAGACACATACGAGGTGCTTGTGGCGTAGTGGTTGCAGCGCTTTGGTAGTAATACCTAAAGTTAAGCAACCTAAGGCGCGGTCATGTTTGGGATGGGTGACCATTCTGACCATTTAAGTGACGTCTATTTACAAGCAGCTCCGTGCTTCGGAAGGCACGTTAAGCTGTTGGTCCCGGTTAATATCGATAGATATTAGTTGTTAAGCCTGGTCAGAGGCTTTCGGGCGGCTTAATAACATCTGACAGTAAGGTTGGCCACTCGATCACCTTACAAACATCCCTCCACCAATCCGCACTCAGCCCGCGTGGTGGAGTATGGCTCGGACCACCTCATAGTTGAGGTGAGGCCTGTGCCCAGTAGTGGGACGTATAGAGGCTAAAAAAAACGCCTCGAATACGTTATGATATTTGTTCCTGCTAACCCTACTAAGCCTAAGGCCAAACCAATAATACAAATCTTGAAGAAAACTAGAGTAAGATCCTTCAGGAACCTACATGATAAGTGTGAGGCAAAACGAACAGGCTTTGCTTTTAAAAATTAACTCAAAAAATAACATTTTCATTCCAAGCGACCGATCAGCATCGCTTTATTTCCATTTTAACAAAAGAAAAACCGAACTTAATTAAGTTATGCTCTTACTTATTTTATTTTATAAAATCGATGCTTTTCTTTAGTAAATCTTTTGCTTAGCTTCGATATAGTTCTCCTGTTTACTTTAATCATCTTTTAAATTGAAATTTCTATTCAAATGGAAAATTATATCGTACCAGAGGCTGTACTCAGCGTTTAATCTGTATTTTCGGATCTAGCCAGCGCGTTCGCTCGCACGGTCGAGGTTGTAAGAGTGACAGGGACAGCTACATTCGAAACTACGGACAGTGGCTTAGAGAGTAGGGGCGCAGCCGCGATCGGGTTTCAAAAGAGCTTTAATTTAAGCTGCTAATAAAGCTTTCGCCGGAATGCATAATATTTAGATACTAAGTATATTTTAAGATGAAAATGCCTAGGGAAAGTTTGAGCTTATTTTAAATGAATGGTAAAGGATCATTCCCATTTATAGTACTGACTTTTTTCAAGCATCAAAAGGAAAACTATTTCTTAATTGTTGTATCGAATTGGAAGTCGTTCTGGAATTTTTTTTCTGCTTGTTTTTTTTTAAGCGGAACTAATACGTATTTAAAGATATTATAATGATTATTATGAATTATAAGTGTCACTGTCACTGTCAGTTAGTGTCTGTAAAACTTCATTTATTGACAGATGCTGTACACTTTAAAGGTAGGTATTCTTAACAAGTAAAAACATGGGTTAACTACTAGACAATATTTTAATTCATTTTGAGGTTTATTTATTTAAGCTTTATTGTACAACAAAACTATGTACAAAAGGTGGACTTAACGCCGTAGGGCATTCTCTACCAGTCATACCTTTGGGCTAAGAAAAATTTATTTGTATTTAAAAAATCTTCGAACCTCCGGTTCTGATTCATTTAATTTTCCTTTATTAATTAATAATTAATTACCTTTCGAACAACTTTTTAACTGAGACAAATAAGTACCGTAGTCCATACCTACTTCGATAATCAAATCCTTTCTTTAATTTTAGAATTAAGACCTATTTCGTCATTCAAAAGAAGATAACATTTGAAATGTAATCTGAAATTTTCTTCAGTACTTATCTACATTATTTCAAAGTGAAAAATGTGTCATTTACTATAAAAGTCCTCCTGGCCGATTTCGACCACTGCGGCAAATCTCAACAGAGATCAGCTAACTACGCAGGAGATAATTATAGTGCACAAGTGTGAGCGCAATACGCAGGTGAACTCACTGTTCCATCACTCTCAAAATTCGGTGAGACGGCAATCCGATATGACCGGAGAGAGATCAGGTGCAGGACGCTTAACGTGCTTTTCGAGGCACGGGGGCCGACTCCGATTCCCGACTCCGAGCTGTTTTTGAGAAATTCATGACAGAAAATCTCGGAAACAATTTTGGCTCGACCTGGGATTCGAACCAAGGACCTCTTAGATGTAAGGCAGAAACTTTGCGCTACGACACCAACGTGGCAGTCATTTACTATAATCTAGTTATAAAACAAAACAATTTCTGACCGCGACTGTACACAAAGCTGCACCTCAAGCTATAAATTTTCGTTACAAAATCACCCTTATCACGCTAGCATAAGATAGGGCAGTGATTAGCTTGACGTGAGCTTTCAAATGAGGCTTCCCAGTAAATCAAGTATCACTCAATAGGAAACCAGACAATACACTAATCATACTAATTGACATGCCATTGCATTTTCCATTGTTTCTGGTAGCCGTTTGAGGGCATACGTATGGAAAAGCCATTGTCAGTGTTACAATGAGATAATTTGAAATTAAGATACACTTAAAGAAATATGGACTGCCACGGGCGGGACTAAAACCCGCACCTATCGCAAATCAGGCGATTGCTTTTCCAATTGAGCTACCGTGACACTTACTTATCTGTCCGAATTTCTTTAAGCTCAAGGCTGCAGCCAGCCATGATTCATCACTGTTGTGGTTAGATACCTACAACATCCGAATGAACCACCTTTTCAGCTGTTTAACAATCGGTTAAGATGAATAAATGAACTTAATGAGAGAGAAGGAATCCCTTTACTTCTCTCATAGGCGGTTTGGTTACTGAATAAGAATAAGCTATCGGGGTCCAATATTCGGTTAGGAGACATGTTTAGCACTAGTTTAATCTGCTTTAAAGAAAGCGCTTGAGCATAATGATAATTTTACAAAAAAAATGTTAATTACTTATATAATAAACATTTTCTGGGGTCCCCATAGATAGGTAATTTGTGTCACCCAAATTTTCCTGACACATTAAACATCTCTCAGTGAAAATGCTACGGTTAAATAATTAAAATCAGCTGTCAAAAATGTGACCGCCGCTCCAAAAGTTATTTGCAATAAAACTTCAGGGTGCTTAGTAGAATCACCCCGAAATCATGGGACCAACAAATTTGACCAAAATGGTCGACGAATTTTAAGAATGTAATTAAAACTCGTCATTGGGCTTTTACGTTTGCATTCGTGATGAAAGGCAACAATGAATTTAGCCATTCGCTGAAACGACTAATCTTTTTTAAGTAAATCTTTGGTAAGTCTTTGTCAAGTAGGTTGTAAAAACTACCTGTTTTTAAAGTGGAGTGACTGTGGCGTTGAAATTTGTCATTTTTAGTATTCGATGGCGATCTTTATTCAAACTTAATAAATATCGCAATCGAATACTAAAAAATGGCAAAAAAACCATAATACCGTAATTTAGCTGTTCAGAAATAATTTATAATTCATTTATTCACTCCATAATGTAACAGTAAGTCCCAAAAATATGTTGCTAAAAGATGTCAATTCAAATACATTATTTATACCTAAAAAGAGCGTGCCAAAGTTATGGAGATGACAGTCTATTGGATGACCATTAATACACTTTAGTAAAATTACCACCATTTCAGAGATACGATTTTTTTTCATGTTTATTTTAAAAACTCCGATTTTGAGCCTACCTCTTGTTGCGTCTACAAATGAGCAGATATTTTTCTTATTCTTTTTGTCAAATATTCTCGAAAAATCTATCTTAGGATAGTTAAATTTCCTTTATTTATTTATTTAATTAAATTTAATATTAAAGATGTTATTAATAAATCAATGATGTTAAAAGGCGATCTAATCAATTACAATATTAAACTAATGTGTAATTAGAATTTTTCTTGAAAATAGTAATTTAAATTATAATATTATTATGATTTTTATTACGAAAATTCTTCAATTCTTTAATAAACAGTTTACCTTGGCTGTAAATCTTTTAAGTAGTTCGTCAAGAGATAACATTTTTAGATGGCCATATAGTACGGCCCGTTTTTATACAGAGCTAGGCGCGCGGCGGGAAGGTTGAGAAAATAATTGCGATTCATAACGTCTGCACGTGTCGTCACTAAAAGTTGAAAATATTTTGTAACTTTGTAGAAATCGACACATTTCAAAAAGGTAAACGCTTGTAACTGTGAGTATTTTATATTTACTAAAAAAACTAATGTTTATTTGTAACACATCTCAAAGATATAGGTCTCAAACTTTAATTTTAATAAAAATAAAATAATGCAGTTCATGCAATATTATGGCCGTTTATTAAAGCCAGGAAATTATTTGTTTCAAATAAGGAATTAATAGGAACTTGTAAAAATTAAAAAGATGTTATTATTTATAAAGCCCTTTCAAAATAAAATAAAGAAAATTAAAATATTAGCGCGATAATGGAGTGAGAATTGAAATCATCCAAGTTTTGCGCGTTATTCAATGCTTAAGTACACGTAAATATAACCATGTATTTCACGTCAATTAAAATTCCATCAAACTATTTCCAAATAGTCTAAACGCTAAGCCGTTTCTGTTCAAAACGTCCAATTAGTCTTTTGACGAACAGTCGGATTTCCGGAACTCGCCGCCACATTATTTATCAGAAGGGACATTCGGGACTGGGGTCGTACTCCGTAAATCAATGTCCTCAAGTTTGAATGTTTGTTACCTTGACATTGCAATTTAAAGAGAAATGGCTTATTAGCCATTTCAACATTAATGTCATTACGGACTAGGTATTATATTGACTTGAAAATATAGTAAATATTTTCAAGACCATGGCGTTCAAAAAACAGCCCCTATGAAGATAATACAAACGGAATTTCCAAAAAGCTGTAGAAACCAATATTTAAATACACAAAACTCAATAAATATTCGGTCAATTGACTCCGATTTCTGATACATGACCGTGACGTCACGTTTTTGTTATCCCATACAAAATCTATGGAGGCAGACCGCTTAGACAGATAATAAAAAGTATGTCAACAATTGGTGGTGTCATCTAGCCTATTGCGGACCTCTTATCTTTTTTTAGGTCGGTTAAAAATTGGCCGCATGAAGGTAACTACTGAGCATAGTTCTTCTTCATAGACTACGTACTAGATTAAGCAATTTCTAGCAGGCTGTATCCAGTTTAAGAGTGCGATCTTCACAAGATCAGCAATCCATTTTGCCGGTGGATGCCAAGCTATGTGTATAACGCACTTGTAATAAGCCGCTAGATTGTAAGCTAGGTTAGTTTACTGTTGTACCAATAGATGGCGCTGTGCTCGGTTGACTCGCGATACAGTATGATAAGACTGGCTTTTTCATAAGACCGTGGTTCGCTGTCGTATGTAACTAACCTCTATTGCTGTTACTGACTTTGTCGTAAAGTAATAAACCCGTTGTGTGCTACATTGGGCTTTTATGTATAAGTTGTTTATACCCTCGATTTCGACATTGACTCCCAGGGTTATTATACACTACGGTTTTCCGGTCTGCATTTTTTTTTGTGTTCTGAGTAGGCCCATTGGTGATAATTGGTCTGGCCATTCTGACACGAGGCAAAGGGTTAATTTAACGGTATCTGCTTTACGTCCGTATTTAGTTTAGGTGGACGTGCGTTATGTATGGAGTATTTATCTGATTGTCTCTCTAATCCAAGGATTTCCAATGCTTCAACTAGCGGCGCAGTTTCAAGTATTTTGTCACCAAAAGGTAACAGTCAAAAATATAGGTATATACTGGGTTGCGACTACAATACGACAATTGAATTTTATATCTGTTACGCTTTCTCGTCTAAAACACTGAACAGATTTGGATGAAATTTGGTACATATACGTGGTCGTCATTCTGTACTTGTATTATATTTCATCAGAATCTGTTCAGTAGTTTACGCGTGAGAGCGTAACAAACATAAATACAATTTGTCGTATTGTGGTCGCCAACCTGTATAGAGTACCAACAATATATGTACTTGCAAACTTGCAACTTGCTACGACGCCCTTTGCTTACGACGGCGCAAAGTTTGAGAACCCCTGCTCTTGTCAATAATTTAGATTTGGCGTGAAGAAGCCGTCGTAAACGATTGATTTGCGTTAGTTTTCTATCGTAGAATCTGCCAGAAAGGCCCAGAGCACACCTGGGGTATGCTATCGCTGCCACTGGCGACTGTCAGCAATTGAGACGATTTATTTTGTTTCTCTTGGTCTAACAGTCAAGTTCTTATCCTTTATACCATATTATTATAATGGTTACACTATAAAGTATGTTTTCAACAAAACGCATAAGCGACTTTTCGCTTACTGGATAACAAGCTTTGAGGTAGGCTTAACTTGTCAGCTAACGTAGTGACAGCCGATACGGATTTGAATTTCGAACGCTTAACAATGGACGTTTTGAAATAAATGAGAAATGCGAGCAATAACGGTATATTTTAACGATACGGATGTTTTGTTAATGTGAAATGGATTTTGGAAAGTATGTGCGAATGTGCGAGGTTTCATATTGGTTTAATAATGAAAAGTGTTGGATATTTAGAATTATAGAAATGGCTAAGCAATTATTTTTCCTGTTTTAACGGCTAGCCACTTATCAGACATCATTTACATAAATATGATTTAAAAAAAATCCCATCAACAATTCAAAGCTATTGTTTTATGAACTAAATATGAACTAAATACCTACGTATTTAGTTTTATCATGAACTAAATACGTAGGTATTTAGTTCATGATAAATTATTTAAGTATTTTGCAAGATAAACCACGCAAGCGTTTCTTTCTTATTTAGTACATCATTGAAAAGATCAGGAAATCAGTAGTTCAGTAAAATAAAATATGGTGTATGGGAGACATTGCTACTTGAAATTGAAGTTAAAAGCACCAACTCACCTTTATATTTAGTCAAAATGCCTTGTAATATAGGAATACCACCGCACCCTTACGTAACGAATATCACAAATCCGTGTAATATTATGTAGCAAGCGTGATAATTTCACGAAAGCCCTTGTTATTCGTATGAAATATGACTAAGCAATTTCCTTGCACGCACATTCAGCCCATACTCTCTAAGCCGTCGTCAAATGTAGTCGCCCCCGCCACTCTAAAGGTCCGCACGAGTGGAGTCGTTCTCGGCTTCGTCGTTCTCGGCGTCTAGTGTGGACGTACAACGAACCTGCAACGATTACTTCCCTCGAACGTAGTTTTCCGCAGTGTGCTCGCGGCACAATCCCATTGTGTTCGTGAAAACCCCCAGGCCGGCGGAACGCAAACGAGCACGAACGAAACGCTCGCGGCGCGCTCGTTCGAGGCTTGTAAGTCGGTCCACATTAGACGAATTGTGTTCGGCTTGTGCTCGGCTCGTGCTCGGCTCGCCTAGCGTAGATCACCTTTATATCTAAGCGAGGAAAGCGAAGAAGAGAAGAGCGAAAATAGGCAAAGTTAGGGCACAGCCTGATATCTTCTGCGTTCGTTTCGTTCCACGGCTTATTTAAGTGTTTCGGTTAAGTGGAAGATATGAATTTTATAAGAATTTGATTTACTCCATTCCATTTACTTGATCATGACATTTTATAATAACTGTGACATTTAACTATGGAAAACTTGACATACTCGTATTATCATATATAACAATATTAATAGGACATTTTGTGTTTTATCCTAATAATTAATGAAAAGTAACTTTTATTTCTTGTAACATTTGCATGGTCATCCTGTAGCCTAACATGTGACTCAAATTGTAACGAATATCTATTTATATCATGTTGGATGCAAAAAAAGAATTATTATTATTATTCCAATTCCAAAACAATTATATTCGCGGGATTTGGTATTAGATGGACTCCTCTCCATCAGTCCCGCGACTCGTGCGTGCCCTTGTGGACCAGGGCTCGCAGGCCACGCTGGTAACTGAAGCGTGTGTCCAACGTTTACGTTTACCTCGTTATCATTCTAGTATTAGGTCCTTACCTATGAAATTGGCGTTTTGTATGGGAGGAACAAAAAGTCGAAATTTTTTTATATAGCATATTTATTTAATCAAAGTATGAGCCATTGTAATCTATGCACTTTTGCCATCTCATAGGTAGTTCATTGATCCCTTTACTAAAAAAACCATTCGAACGGGAATCAATAAAATCTTTGAAGGCGACTTGGACTGCCCCATCTGAGTTGAACTTTTTCCCTTGCAAGAAGTTATCCAAATTTCGAAAAAAATGGTAATCTGTTGGAGCAAGGTCCGGGGAGTACGGTGGATGCCTTAGAGATTCCAATTGAAGTTCTTCTAATTTGCTAGCCGTCTGTTGTGCAGTGTGTGGTCTAGCGTTGTCGTGAAGCAGCAGTGGCGTAGAGCGATTGACCAGCCTTGGTTGTTTAGCAACTAGCTTTTCCATCTTGGTTTGCAATTGCTGTCAATAGATATCTGCCGTAATCGTCTGGCCAGATTTGAGAAAACTGTAATGAACGACACCGGCGCTAGTCCACCAAACGCTTACAAGTAACTTTTTATTGGTCAATTTTCGTTTGGAGCAGGCTTTGGCTGGCTTGCCAGGGTCCAGCCATTGCGATGAGCGCTTCCGATTATCGTAGAGAATCCACTTTTCATCACAGGTAATGATTCGATTTAAAATCCCTTCGTTATTGTGCCGGTCAAGTAATGTAACGCAGCAGTTGACGCGCGTTTGCCGGTTTGCTTCACTCAATTCGTGAGGAACCCACCTTTCAAGTTTTTTAATCTTCCCAATTTGCTTCAAGTGGTTAAAACAGTTTTATCACTAACGCCAAAGCCTGCAGCTAACTCGGACGTGGTTTGCGATGGATCCGCTTCCACAATAGCCTTCAATTCTTCATTATCAACTTGGGTCTCCGGCCGTCCACGGGGCTTGTTTTGCAGGTCGAAATTTCCAGAACGAAAACGTTGGAACCAAAAACGCACTGTGTTTTCTTTTGCGACACAACCGCCATACACATCATTAACCCTTCGAGCCGTTTCCGCAGCACTGGTGCCACGGTGGAACTCGTACTCGTAAATAACGCGATATTTCAAATTTTCCATTTTGTAAATTGAGCGATGCAAACAGAAAAAAGATAAGTAAAAAAACAAATGAATGACGGTTTACGAAACACAACTACATGTGGAAATAGCTGTATAAATTTGAATTTCGAATTCCTAACCAAATAGGAAAAATTTGTGATCAAAGTGGCCAGTACGACAAAACGCCAATTTCATATGTAAGGACCTAATACTTCTACTACGGTTTCGGGAATCGGCGATAGAAATGAGCAGCCGCGCGGTTTTGTCATCTGCGAGGTCACACCTCATGACAGAAGCGAGCCAAAATTGTACATTGAAGCTCTTATCTTACCAAACATAACTTCTTACGTCCCATCCATACCAAGTTCTTTCGAGCAAATTTCACATTTAAAAAATTTGCCTTTGGCGGACCCCGAGTTGCGCTCGGCCCGGCCCGTCGAACTTCTTCTTGGTTCAGATTACACTGACCAAATTATTCTCCATAACAACATCAAGGGCCCACCTGGCACTCCAGTGGCTATCAATAGCATCTTTGGCTATTTATTAAATGGAACGATTGCACACTCCCTTCCTGTTAGATTGCACTCTAATCTCAGTACATGTCAACTTGACATTCAACTTCAAAGGTTCTGGGAACTTGAGTCCATCCCTGAGGTCAAGTCACTCACAAAGGACGAACAACTTTGTGAAAAAATATTCGTCGAGACTCACAGTCGCGATAAAACAGGAAAATACACAGTGTCACTTCCATTCAAGGAGGATGCTCCTCCTCTTGGAGAATCACGCGAGATCGCTCTGTCTCGTTTCAACAAACTTGAACAACGTTTTGAGCGTCAACCTGCTTTGCGAGTAGAGTACGCCCAGTGTCTTCAAGAATATCTAGAGATGGGACACATGGAACTTGTCACGGAATCAACGGACTGTGACATCATTCCTTACTACATTCCTCACCATTGCGTGGTAAAGAAAAACGCAACTACAACAAAATGTCGCGTAGTTTTTGATGCGTCATGCAAGACTACTTCTGGTCGTTCACTTAACGACAATCTACTTATCGGTCAAAAGCTACACCAAGACGTACCTGAAGTTCTTTTAAAATTTCGACTCAACAAAATTGTTTTTACTGCTGACATTAAAATGATGTATCGCTACATCAACTTGCGATTGCAAGATCGTGATTTCCAACGTATTCTTTGGAGAAATTCCATTTCAGATCCCATTAAGGAATATCGACTGTGTACGGTCACTTTCGGTGTTGCGTCCTCTCCATTTCTTGCCCTGCGCACACTGCGTCAGTTGGCATTGGATGAAGCTAAATCATTTCCTCGTGCTTCGCAAGTATTGCTCACCTCAGTATTTGTGGACGATGTTGTCTCCGGCGCAGATACTCTCCCTGAGGCACTCGCGCTACAACGTGAACTTATTGCTATTTGCAAAGCAGGCACTTTCGAACTTAGAAAATGGACGAGCAACAACTCAGAATTTCTTTCTCATATTAAACATGACAATTCTCATCAAGATGACGCACACATTTTATCTGCACTTGACTCAGACTCTTCAGTCAAAGTGTTAGGCCTCAAGTGGAATCCCACAACGGACTCTTTCTCTTACCAAGTAGAAACTCCTACTCAAAATTGTACAAAACGAATTATGATTTCAGAAATCTCCAAGATTTATGATCCACTTGGCTTTCTTAGTCCGATCATTTTATTCGCAAAACATTTAATCCAATTACTTTGGGTTGCTGGTACAGGTTGGGACGAGTCTCCACCCACAGGTATCTGCGATCTCTGGGTCAATTTTATATCAGAACTTCATCACTTACAAAATATTTCAATACCTAGACATGTTCTTCCTGCTCATGCAGAGATTCAAATTCATGGCTTCTCAGACGCATCTGAAAAGGCGTATGCAGCTTGCGTATATCTTCGAGTCATCGATACAAATGGTGACATACAAATTCATTTACTTCTTTCAAAAACAAAGCTTGCACCACTGAAGCGTGTAAGTCTTCCACGTTTGGAGTTATGTGGAGCAGAACTCCTTTCTAAACTTATATCTAAAATTCTCACCACATTTGGTGATATTCTTTCTATCAAGGATGTTTACGCCTGGAGCGATTCTTCAATCACTCTAGCTTGGCTTCGATCACAGCCTTACGAATGGCGTACATTCGTATCTAATCGTGTCACAGAGACGACAGCGCGTTTGCCTGCCGCTCACTGGCGTCACGTACGCTCAGAGGACAATCCTGCGGATATCGCCTCTCGGGGTGTCCTGCCTTCTCAGCTGGACCAACAGCAGTGGTTCCATGGTCCTGCTTGGCTCTCACTTGCCCAGGCAGACTGGCCTGTATCAAATAACATTAAAACCGACGAAGAACGTCGTAAACATGTTTTAACGTCTCAAACTGACAAATCTGATTGCATATCGGACTTTATCGAGCGATATTCGTCATTACCTAAACTGGTACGGATATTCTCTCTCGTTACGCGTTTTATTGACAAATGCCGAAAATCTTCTACTTCTCACAAATGTAATACAGTCCACGAAAACAAATTATCTCTTAACAAATTAATCTTTCTTGTTCAACAACAGGAATTTGCAGAGGACTTATCACGCATTAAAGATGGTGATAACTGTTCTAATCGCTTACAAAAACTTAAACCATTCATCGACGACGCCGGACTTCTCAGGGTCGGCGGCAGAATTCAACGTTCTCACCTTTCTTACGATGCTAAGCATCCAATTCTTTTGCCAAAGCGACATGCATTAACAACTCTTTTAATCGATTATTATCATTTGATTAAACTACACGTAGGTCCTCAAACCCTGCAGTATATCATTTCTCAATCCTACTGGATTTTATCAGCACGCAGTGTCATTCGAATGCGCACTAGACGTTGCGTCCGTTGCTTTCGGTTGCGTCCTGTCGCGCCACAGCCTGTCATGGCTCCACTTCCAGCAGCAAGAGTGCGTGCTCTTCGGCCCTTCTTGCATGTTGCAGTTGATTTTGCAGGTCATTTCAATCTCAAATCTGGTTCTCACCGGAACGCTAAGGTCATCAAAGCATATGTTTGTGTTTTCGTATGCATGTCTACAAAAGCACTACACTTAGAGCTTGTGCCTAACTTATCTACTGAATCATTTCTTAATGCCTTACGACGCTTCGTATCCCGACGTGGGTTATGCACAGACATCTATTCTGATTGCGGTCGGAATTTCGTCGGATGCGATCGATATCTAAAAGAACTTTCTGATTTTCTTAAAAATGAAGATATACAAAACGACCTCAACCAAGAGGTTAATCAACTTTCAATAACCTGGCATTTTAATCCACCCTACGGAAGTCACTTCGGCGGTATTTTCGAAGCGGCTGTTAAAAGCATGAAAACTCATTTGTATCGCGTCGTAGGCAACTTAACTTTAAATCACGATGAATTTAACACTATTTTATGCCAAATCGAGGCAATCATAAATTCGCGACCACTTACTATTCAAAGTAACGATCCCTCTGATCCGTTACCTCTTACACCCGGACACTTCCTCATCGGGGAACCATTAACTTCTCTTCCAGAACTTGACTTTGATTCAGAGAATCCTTCACGCCTTGTTCGTTGGCAAGTAATCCAACAAGCAACACAACATTTTTGGAAACGCTGGAGTGTTGAATATCTTCACCAGCTTTCACAGCGAAGCAAATGGTTCCGTGACACATCTAACACACCCCTCAAGGAGGGTACAGTAGTGGTGCTGGTGGATAACACTCTACCCCCCTTGCAGTGGCGACTGGCACGTGTACACAAGCTACACCCCGGCGCTGATGGTGTTACCCGTGTGGTTACCGTCCGCATTGGTAATACTTTTACTAAGCGACCTGTCGTGAAGGTCTGCCCTTTACCTATGGAATAGGTTGTTCCTCTACTTCAGAGATGTTAGTTCATAGGTTACTAGTTTGTAATTATCAGTTAAAATAAGTCCTTATTTTAAGGTCGGCGGCATGTTCCGTATTTTCATTCAACTTTTTTCATAGCACAAAAAATATCTTTTCCTCTATTCTTTTCAAATAATCAATTTTCTTATTTTAAATCAGAGGCACAATCCTTTATTCCAACGCCGTTACAAAACTCAGCGACAGTGCTGCCATCTAAAAAAAAAAAAAAAAAAACGTTCGCAACGCACCACGCGCGCGCAGCCACAAAATTTGGGCTCCTCGAAAAACTCCTAATCTCTTGTTCAAAACAAAAGCAAAAAATAACAACATCGTTGCACGAGACCATACCGGCGGATAAACCAGGAGGCCTCCGAGAAGACGTCAAGGATTGACCAGGTGAGTGCCTCTGCTTCTTACAACAAATCAAATTACTCAACATACTTTTGGACCTTCGGAGCCGAATCCGAATGGTCTCTCGCGATTTGTATATTTTTTGTGCTATTCATCCAAACATTTACGTAAAATTTATTCATTTTTCACAAATCTTATTTTTATATCTCAATCGAGGGTAAGTTCGTGTGACGCGCCCAAGTCGCCGGACCGCAAGCGATTGCATCAGCCTGCGCGCCTACTGCAAGCGAACATTATTCGATACGATAAGGCTTATCATTCTAACATTTTTACTTTCACTTTTACACATTTAGCTGTATTCGTTTGCGACGATACACACCCCGTACTATTGTATTGCGTACTTAGTACACCCCACCTATCTTTATCTACCTAGCAGTCTTACTGACTCACCACACTTATTACTCGTATTTATCCTAAATACGTAATAAGTACTTAGCATAATATTCAGACATTGCGTGTCGGATATCATCACCACTCACTTCATCGCTCAGCCGAGCATCTATCGACGTGCTGCGCACGGTACGATATACCTACTAACATTTTATTTCTCAACGTTGCGCGTTGGAAATAAATATCTTCCTTTTACATTACGCGTCTAGCGAAAGATTTCTACAAAATAGCCTTATCTAGTCGAATAACTAACAACATTTACAATTTTAACTAAAACAACGTACCTACCTATAATAAATTTTCAAATACTATTTTACAAACTAACTACCTACCTACATTTTTACAACTAAAAACCTATTTACATATCTTACAAACTATAAAATTTACAAGTTGGGTTGCCAAAAACGTACGTTACTTTACTACATTTCTTATTTGAATTGCAGACTTTGTTTACTTATTATCGTGTCCATTTTAACTAATTTAACATAACAATGGAACAAGATCAACTTTATTTCGAAAGAGATTTATGCTTATCTAGCTTAAAACGTATGGTGGATTGTTCTGGAGATGAAGAAGAATTCCGTGTTCGTGTAAAAGAACTGAATTCAATTAAAAAACAGTTTTCAAGTGTTCAATTAAAGATTGAAAAGTTCTTGGTAAAAAACGGCGAATTTAAAAAAGATGAACAGTTAGCTATACGTGAAAAATTTGACGATTCTTATTACAAAATTCAAGTTATCTCTGATCGCTTAAAATCTATACAACGTAAACAGAGTATTGCACACGCACGACTGTCATACCACTACTCCTACGGGACATTCACGCATACAGCTGCCTGCATTATCTTATCACTGCCGATATTTCAAGGTCAGCTTACCGAGTGGAATGCCTTTTATGATCTATTCAACTCGTTAGTACACAATAACGAAAACTTATCAGATGTCGAACGTTTTAGATATTTATTATTGTCGTTACGCGGCGAACCTTATAACTTAATTAAATCAATTCCTATTACGGAAGCAAACTACAATAATGCTTTACAAGTATTACTTAATCGTTATGAGAACAAACGCATAATTGCAACAAAACATTTAGATAAAATTATTGATGTTCAACCTATGAACGAAAATAATCCACAGAACTCATTGCGTAACATTCTTAATGTTTACCATGAAAACTTAACTGCGTTAAAATCCTTAGAACTACCAGTGACTCATTGGAGTTTTATGCTTTTAAATACTTTATTACGTAAAATTACTTCAGATGTTAGAAAACGTTTTGAGCTTTCTTTGACATCATCCAGTGTCATACCTAATGTCAGCGAATTACTAGATTTTCTCGAAAAGGAGCTCACGGCTTCCGAAGTGATGTCATCATCGATGGTCAGCCGCGCACCTGCGACCGCGCGCGCCGCAAACACGCGCCCCGCGCAGCCGGCCGCAGCCAGCTCGCGCACCGGCCTCGCCCGCTCCGCCTCGGACGCGCAAGGAGCGACACCACCCGCACGCCTCGCCCGTGCGATGAGTCATCACGCCGCGACTTCGTCTACTCCTAACGCTTCTCGCATCAAATGTAACTTTTGTAAAGACAACTCGCATCCAATGTACCGATGCGAACAATTTAATAAATTAACTTCTACGGAACGTATGCGATTTATTAATGAAAATAAATTATGTTTCAATTGTTTATTCTCGGGTCATAATGAAAACGTTCGCAACGCACCACGCGCGCGCAGCCACAAAAATTTGGGCTCCTCGAAAAACTCCTAATCTCTTGTTCAAAACAAAAGCAAAAAATAACAACATCGTTGCACGAGACCATACCGGCGGATAAACCAGGAGGCCTCCGAGAAGACGTCAAGGATTGACCAGGTGAGTGCCTCTGCTTCTTACAACAAATCAAATTACTCAACATACTTTTGGACCTTCGGAGCCGAATCCGAATGGTCTCTCGCGATTTGTATATTTTTTGTGCTATTCATCCAAACATTTACGTAAAATTTATTCATTTTTCACAAATCTTATTTTTATATCTCAATCGAGGGTAAGTTCGTGTGACGCGCCCAAGTCGCCGGACCGCAAGCGATTGCATCAGCCTGCGCGCCTACTGCAAGCGAACATTATTCGATACGATAAGGCTTATCATTCTAACATTTTTACTTTCACTTTTACACATTTAGCTGTATTCGTTTGCGACGATACACACCCCGTACTATTGTATTGCGTACTTAGTACACCCCACCTATCTTTATCTACCTAGCAGTCTTACTGACTCACCACACTTATTACTCGTATTTATCCTAAATACGTAATAAGTACTTAGCATAATATTCAGACATTGCGTGTCGGATATCATCACCACTCACTTCATCGCTCAGCCGAGCATCTATCGACGTGCTGCGCACGGTACGATATACCTACTAACATTTTATTTCTCAACGTTGCGCGTTGGAAATAAATATCTTCCTTTTACATTACGCGTCTAGCGAAAGATTTCTACAAAATAGCCTTATCTAGTCGAATAACTAACAACATTTACAATTTTAACTAAAACAACGTACCTACCTATAATAAATTTTCAAATACTATTTTACAAACTAACTACCTACCTACATTTTTACAACTAAAAACCTATTTACATATCTTACAAACTATAAAATTTACAAGTTGGGTTGCCAAAAACGTACGTTACTTTACTACATTTCTTATTTGAATTGCAGACTTTGTTTACTTATTATCGTGTCCATTTTAACTAATTTAACATAACAATGGAACAAGATCAACTTTATTTCGAAAGAGATTTATGCTTATCTAGCTTAAAACGTATGGTGGATTGTTCTGGAGATGAAGAAGAATTCCGTGTTCGTGTAAAAGAACTGAATTCAATTAAAAAACAGTTTTCAAGTGTTCAATTAAAGATTGAAAAGTTCTTGGTAAAAAACGGCGAATTTAAAAAAGATGAACAGTTAGCTATACGTGAAAAATTTGACGATTCTTATTACAAAATTCAAGTTATCTCTGATCGCTTAAAATCTATACAACGTAAACAGAGTATTGCACACGCACGACTGTCATACCACTACTCCTACGGGACATTCACGCATACAGCTGCCTGCATTATCTTATCACTGCCGATATTTCAAGGTCAGCTTACCGAGTGGAATGCCTTTTATGATCTATTCAACTCGTTAGTACACAATAACGAAAACTTATCAGATGTCGAACGTTTTAGATATTTATTATTGTCGTTACGCGGCGAACCTTATAACTTAATTAAATCAATTCCTATTACGGAAGCAAACTACAATAATGCTTTACAAGTATTACTTAATCGTTATGAGAACAAACGCATAATTGCAACAAAACATTTAGATAAAATTATTGATGTTCAACCTATGAACGAAAATAATCCACAGAACTCATTGCGTAACATTCTTAATGTTTACCATGAAAACTTAACTGCGTTAAAATCCTTAGAACTACCAGTGACTCATTGGAGTTTTATGCTTTTAAATACTTTATTACGTAAAATTACTTCAGATGTTAGAAAACGTTTTGAGCTTTCTTTGACATCATCCAGTGTCATACCTAATGTCAGCGAATTACTAGATTTTCTCGAAAAGGAGCTCACGGCTTCCGAAGTGATGTCATCATCGATGGTCAGCCGCGCACCTGCGACCGCGCGCGCCGCAAACACGCGCCCCGCGCAGCCGGCCGCAGCCAGCTCGCGCACCGGCCTCGCCCGCTCCGCCTCGGACGCGCAAGGAGCGACACCACCCGCACGCCTCGCCCGTGCGATGAGTCATCACGCCGCGACTTCGTCTACTCCTAACGCTTCTCGCATCAAATGTAACTTTTGTAAAGACAACTCGCATCCAATGTACCGATGCGAACAATTTAATAAATTAACTTCTACGGAACGTATGCGATTTATTAATGAAAATAAATTATGTTTCAATTGTTTATTCTCGGGTCATAATGAAAACGTTCGCAACGCACCACGCGCGCGCAGCCACAAAAATTTGGGCTCCTCGAAAAACTCCTAATCTCTTGTTCAAAACAAAAGCAAAAAATAACAACATCGTTGCACGAGACCATACCGGCGGATAAACCAGGAGGCCTCCGAGAAGACGTCAAGGATTGACCAGGTGAGTGCCTCTGCTTCTTACAACAAATCAAATTACTCAACATACTTTTGGTATAACTTATATCAAAAGTAAGTCGTTGTTTTATTTTTATTTTAACGCAGAGTTCTTAGGGCTTGCCAATCAGAAATTTGGGAGTAATTAAGTTGTGCCTATCTAAGGGCCAGGACACAGCTGCGGCACACCACTTTGGTGTAATGGTCAAGAAGTTGACTATTAACCAAGAGGTCGCGGGTTCGATTCCCGCACTGTACAAACATTTGTGTGCATGAACATGTCTGTTAGTACTGGTTCTGACATCTATATATAACAAGTGCTGCAGCTACTTACCACGGATCAGATCAATGTATGGGATGTTGTTGTATATTTGTGGCGACCTCTACCATTCGCCATCATAAGTGCATGCCTAACGGCAAGCTCAACAGCGAGAACTGATACGGCTTCATAGGCGAGATGGCGCTGTTAGCCTAGTACCGGCCAAATAGTACCGGCCTAGTACCGCGCATGAACCGCGGTATATAAGATTTTGATCCAGATTATTGATTAATATAGATAGACAAATCAAGATGATGTCTATCGGACCTTGGTCCCCGACCATAACACTCGGTCGGTAGGAAGCGCTTCCCTTTAGCTTCCTAACTCGAAATCAGTTGCGCCAAATATTTATTTAAAAATTCACTGTCATAAACAGAGTTGTACTGGGCAAAACCCTACAAGGTGGACCGACGAACAGGTGAAGGTTGCGGGTAGCCGCTGTGTGCGGGAAGGGCAGGGTGAAAATCCTCGGGGGAGGCCTATGCTTGGCAGTAGACGTCAAGTGGCTGAAAAGGTGATGACGAGCCGAGAATTAATAAAAAAAACGTAAGATAAGATATTTATTTGTAAATAAACATGGTACATTTTTGGTTCTTATATTTAGGTATCGTGCACATGTTTAATCAATCTATCGACATACAAATGTTACGATATATAAAGTTAATGATTGAAGTAAGTACATTTAGAATAATTTTAATTCAATTCCAAGCCTATTATGCAAAACAAAATGTCAGTTCATTAAACAAAAAATAAATCAACAAATGTCTGTCCATCATACATAAATAGGGAATCAGTCAAATGCATAAATCCTTAATCTGCGGTCAAATTTTAACATAGTCACAAAGCAAACTGTAACCCAAAGCGTCACCGGCAGGCTTGACTGGCGACTTTATAAATAAAACAGAACCAATTTGAATGTAGAACTATTTTTATTACTGTTTCTTTAATTGACAAGAAAACTCTATAATAAAAAGGCATTACGGTAAAAGTTTTGGCTAAGTAAGTCGACTGGCACAAAACGCTTACCAGCAATAAAACCGAAAGGCTACATCTCACCGTTTCGACCAGTTCCAGAGTACGTTATTCGCCGTCTTGTTGTAAGTGGTGTAACACCTTCCACCTACAGCCGAATTCTACTAGTGATGTCTGTACAAATTTACGGGTAATCGATAAATGTATCATTAGTGATCTTACTGGCCTTTGAGTTCATCAACATAAGAACCATCACCATTATTCCTGCCAAAAAGTAAGTCATATTTATCACTTTATGACAAATATAAATATACAGCATGACACGTAAAACTTAGAAAATTAAAGATACCCGAATTTGAGGGGGGAGGGGGTTATTTGCGAAAAAAATAGCCGCCATACCACATGCTTCCCTAGTATAAGGCTAATATAAGTGATGTACCATTTTAAACGATTTGGGCTGTAAGACTAGCAAATCAAAAAGTCAATTGAATAAAAAAAGGGATGATCAGCGGTCAAATTTAAAATTAATAATCTTGTAGAGCCGGTGGACCTCCGAGATGGTTGACTACCTGGTTTCTTAGAAAGATTGGAGTTCCTGGGGCATAGGAGCGCCTAGGTAATATTTGAAGTTCTCACAATTTAATCAACACCTGTTAAAAGCTTGTCAAACTCGATTATCGATAACCACAACTCCTCAACACATCACTACCTGGAAGCGGTTTGAACCGGTGCGAACTGCTCCCAAACAGATGTCGCATGACAAATAGCAATGCGGTCCAGAGATGATTTCGGGACTCGAATAAATCTTTTACTGTTACTCCGAACTTTATATTAGGTGCGGATATTTCAGTGCTGTGTTCTTGTTACGCAGTTTGAATTAACTGAGCAATTTACGTACCTATGCATGCGTATTACTTTAGCCTGGAGTTACTTTGACCCATTCAGAAAAAGTTTATATCTCTGTCATTTAACTTTATTAAGTTACTTTATTTTTGAGCATTAACAATCCATTTTTTTTACAATGAGAAATTGAAAACACTTAAGAAAAAATGGGCTGCCACAGGCGAGATTCGAATTCGCACCTCTTGCAAGCCGGGCGATTACTCTTCCAATTGAGCTACCGTGACACTTATCAGTTCAAATTTCTATAAGTGCTGTCTGTGACAGTCCATTTTTCTTAGTGTGTTTTATTTTCACATTTAATTTTATAAAAATAAAAAAATGTTTAGTGCCAACTAAGTAATGGATTGTCCGGAATAGCAAAAGCATCTAATACGTAAATATAAAGGTCTAACTATATGTTATTAATGCAACAAGGATAGCGCTGCATAATACTTTTTTTAGGTAATATCATATAAGGTAAAAAGAGTAACAAGTGTTTTGAACAATAAAATTATAAACAATTTTCTACTGTTCTTGCAATCGAGTGTCAACTTATTCAATTGACTAGACACCTCGTTTGCTCTTAAAAGCATTTAGCAAGCATTTTAATATTCTTAGCAAACTATCATCAAAATTAAATGATCCTTAGAAATTATTATTCTCAATTTAGGTTAAGTATCACCCCCGGCGTTTGACGCTCCCATTCGATCCCTTTTGTGCGAAAAAACGGAAATCCCTTTAGTATAATAAAGTGAAAAATTGATGTTTTTAAGGAGCTTTTCTCAAAGCCGCTTTATTAAAATGAAAAAAAAACTTGTAAGGCGACTAAAAGAGTGGAAACTTTGGCAGGGCTACCACAGAGATGGTTTTGAATTAAATTTGAATTATCAATTTTAAAGTTTTAACTACCAAATACCGTCAAATACCGCCAGGACACACCTGTACCATTCGCGAATCGAGACACGCGACTGACACCGTGTCATCCAAACACCGCGAAAGTCGCGGGTCGCTGCGACATTATTACGCCGGTGTGTCTGGACCTTAATGAGACTATTATAAAATCTCTGGTACTCGTGAATACGTTGATAAGTAATTCAAAATTATGATTATACAGGGCAGCCGTTTTAAAGTTTGACGTCTGGCTGAGAAATCAACTTATTCAATTAGTTGTAGACTGTGACTTTTTAAAGGGTATTTTTCTCCATTCTCTCGAATGCCACTATCCGTTTTTCTAAATTCCTTTTAGTTTTCCTAAAAAAACTTATCAATTCGTTCACCAAAGACATGTCAAGATATTCACCAAAAGTAAGCAACATGGAGGCGAATATTAAAGAAGTCGTCTCATGGAAAAAAACCGGCCAAGTGCGAGTCGGACTCGCGCACCGAGGGTTCCGTACAAACCTGCAAGGTTTACAAAGTTCGTTCATTACGACAATCGAGTCATAACTATGGTATTTTTATTGCAAAATGAAATTCATAACATTACAATGGGGAAAGATGGAGGAGCATAAATTTAAGACAAAGATCTCTTTATCGTTTAAGTAATCCTTTATTTAATATTAACACATATCATTTATCTATAATATAACTGAAACACTTATAACCAACAATAAGAAATATAATAATGTCATAAATTTTAAGCTTTTCGGAATTTTTCTGTTACCTGTGCTGTAAGCTATTGCTTCTTACCAAATTTCGAGATTCTATGTCAACGGGAAGTGGTCTTTAGGTTTTAATTCCCTTGCGTGTAGTTGCGAGTTTCAAAATATGCGGTATCAATGGTTGTACTTTTGCGTTTTGCGTTGACTTAGAATTTTTTTTTTCACGGGTTAAAGGCAATTAGATCTAAGTATTTGATATGAATTTCAACTTGATAGCTCTACGCGTTCATGAGGAAAAAAGTAATAAGTTTATATTTATTAAAAAATATATATATTGTAATGTAACTAAAAATTTAAGGTTTTCGGAATTTTTCCTTTATGTGTGCTATAAAACGTTGCTTCATGCCAAATTTCAAGATTCTAGGTCGACTGGAAGTACCCTTTAGGTTTTGATTCCCTTGCGAGTACTTGCGAGTTTCAAAATATGCAGCTTAAATGGCTGTTTCTTTTAATTGCGTTGACATAGAAGTTTGATTTTGTTACAGCTTAAAGGTATTATAGACCTGAGTATTTGGTATGAATTTCAATTTAATACCTCTACGCGTTTATGAGGAAATGGGTAGTAAGTTTAAAATTATTAAAAAAATATATATTATGTGATGTAACTAAAAATTTATGGTTTTCGTAATTTTTCCTTTATCTATGCTATAAGACGTTGCTTCGTACCAAATTTCAAGATTCTGAGTTCACGGGAAGCACCCTGTAGGTTTTGATTCCCTTGCAAGTGTCGAAAATTTGCGGCATAAACGGCTGTATCTTTTGATTGCGTTGGCTTAGAAGTTTGATTTTTTCACAGCTTCAAGGGACAGTAGACCTGAGTAATTGATATAAATTTCAGCTTCATACCTCCACGCGTTCCTGAGAAAAAGGGTCTTGACAGACGGACGGACGGACAGACGGACAACAAAGTGATCCTATAAGGGTTCCGTTTTTTCCTTTTGAGGTACGGAACCCTAAAAACTGGTTGTTATGTAATCCTTATGCTCCATACAATACGAATCTGCCGGTTTTTAGAGGGAAAACTGGTGACATGCGTGCGATTTCTATTACATACTTCATTTCTTACCTAATTTTGTAATTCTTAGTATAGTTGTTGAATATTACACCTTTGATCTTAAGTCGATAAATTGAAATACAAAAATTTCACTTCTACCGAAAAACTGAAATTTATAATTTGACAAGTCAACATGTCAAATATAATTTTAATTTCGACTAAAGAACATCGCTGTCATTCGGTAATTTTCAAATATTTTGGGCTGATTGTTATTCACAAGATGCCCCTTATGAATAGGAAGCCATTTCGACTTACCAACGTCTTCACGCGTACCAGGGATATACCGTATATGTACCACATATTTAACGTTTGACCATTGCCATTGGGTTTTTACAGATAGTTATGTAAATGAATTTACTCAAATTTAACTCACTCTGTAATATAAAGAGGTATTAAAACATTTAAAACTTCTATAACAGCGCTACGACTAATAAATATGTCTGGTCGTAAGTTTGTGGCGAGTATTTCCATTTCTCAAAATGGATGGATTAAGGTAAAAGTATTTTCTTGTAAGACACGGTCGATGTTCTAAACGACAACATTGAGTGTAGTTCTTGCATTTTTTTATAGGTTGTTTATTCAAAAGTAGAATGAGAGAGTTGCTTGAACTGAATTGGATTTTATTTTTCTTTCAAATGTCTTTAAATAAGATCTAGGCTGCGTTGCACCCTAACAACAAAGATGTTTAAAATAAACTTGTCAATAATCAACCCAAAAAAGGCTTAAAATGAAAAACGTAAACTAAAAATTGTAAAAGTCACATAAATATGCTTAATAAAATAGATGTCAAAGTAAATGAATATTAAGCATTAAAGGACAAAACAGACAGGGAAAAAAATCTATGGTGTTTAACAAAACAACGTATAACGCGTTTTCCGTGGCTGACCAAAATTATTGGAAAAATCATCAAAAAGACCCAATTTGCTGTCACTGTAACTGATCCATTGAATAGATCTGATTTTATGAATGATCGCTCCACTATTGAAATACCTAAGAAGTTCTTACAGTTTTTACACAACATCCAAACAGAATGAGCTTATTTGTAATTGTGGGGGCATCCGAAACGTTTTATTGTTGTTCGGGGACCCTAATTCCGTTAACTAGTGATGTCAAAAGGACAGTCGATAGTAACATACATCGACTATGTTGTAAGTGCACAGCGTACACAATACTACTTTTATTAAATTTCATAATCGTTAATTGGCGGCGGTATGTGTATTGCTATAAACGAACATCATGCATTATTTTTTGATTTTTCGCACTATAATCGGCTGAATCTAGATGTCCAATAATAAATAAATATCCAACAACATCACATACATTGATCTGACTCCGTGGTAAGCTTAAGCACTTGTGTTACAGATATGAGAATCAACAGTAATATTACAAATAAACTTAAATAAATACATATAACACCTAGACCAGTACAATCAGGCAGTGTGCATGAGCACACAAACGTTTGTATTGTGTGGGGATTGAAACCGCAACCTCTTGGTTAATAGTCAACTTCTTGACCATAATAACTTCAAATAACTGTTGTCAAGTGCATTTCATGACAGCTATAAAATAATTCGTTTACAAATTTCAAATTACGACTGGCCAGCATAACACGTTGCATTCGAGTGGTAAACGATCAAATAATTACGAATATGAACCTATTTCGATAGCACGAGAATTGCGCCGTAATTCCGCTAACGTGATCGTCAAAAAATCGTAATTAAATGGCCTGAATTTAACAGTCGTTGTATGGAAAAAATGACAAAACAGGCAATCCAATAACAATTTTGCTACATTTACATTAGCGGAATTAAGGCCCTGCATGTAGTTCGTGCACAAAACTATTAGAATGTACTCAAGCCTAAACGAAGGATACACTGTAATTTATTTTAGATTTACCGACTTGTTCTGGAGTTAAAGTATATCGATATCTAAATCATCGATACCCAAACAACACTATCGTTGATAGACTTTAGGCCCGCACCCGCCAATCTGTCTCCCATTCAATTCTGTAGGGCTATTTTGTCATTGTCATTCTGAAAATATACGTTGAAATTCAGCCAGCGGGGACGTAAAAGCTTTTATCTATCAGCTGATTTAATGTTATCATTATAATTAAGTTCGTAACATGAACAAAATGACATTGTTTACATAATAATGTTTTTGACTGAAAATTCAGTGACGGTTGCGAGGTAAAAGTAACGTTTACTGAAAAAATGTGTAACCGAACTAATGTTATTTCCAAATTGGGTATTCTCTTTGTTTTCGGCATATGTCTAAGGCTCAGGGCACACCTGTGGCGTACTGGCGCCACGCGTTTGTAAGCGATTGGTCCACGGTGAACCGTTGACACGCTGTCAGTCACAAGTCACGGTGACAGTTTGCCGCGGGTGTGCGCTGGCGTTAAACTTTATTACTCAACAATTTTAGTTACTAATTAAAGTCAACGCTTTGCTTAAAGCTCGTAGCACAACAGTTCTGACAGCTAGGTTTTTGAAATGAGATTGAAATGAGACACTTTTACGGATTATTTCGCGATTTATTTATATTTTGTTTTAAACTGACGTTTCGGACCCTTTTCAGCGTCCGTGGTCACAGGTAGACTAAGGTGTTAGTTGTCATTACATAGTTTGATTTTTTTTTTAACTACCATCACTCAAAAATATTAAGTTACGTTCCTATCTACACAAAATGAGCTAACAGTATCTTGAGGTCTTGCAGTGCGGGGTCGAGCTTGAGTCTTAGCTAAAACAGGATCCCAAGCTGGTGGAATTTTCCAACCATCTTCTCTATTAAAATTAGGGTGTCTTCTTATTTCAATAGCCTCACGGAGCATACGAGGAAAAAAACGACGTTCTTTTGCTAGGACTTTCGGTTGGTCAAAGCGTATGAAGTGGTTGGGTTTATCTAATGCGTGTTCACACACTGCAGACTTTGTGTTCCGTCTATGTTTAACGTCAGCTAGGTTTTTTCCAAAACTTAAATTTAAAAGGATAACTCAAAAATCGGAAGCTACTACGAAGTACAATCTTCGTAATTTGATACATGTTAAGTAATCAATTGCGTTAAAATATTGTTGATGGGCCGAAAGGGAAATTTAGTCCAGTGCATCAATCTGTACATTGACAATAATTTAACGCTTAATTAGTTACTTATTATGTGTCTAATTACGAAGATAGTACTTCGTAGCGGCCTCCGATTCTTTATTTATAAATCTAGTAAAATGTAGTTATCGGCAAAAAAAAAATGCTTAGCTGTTTAAAATTTTTGTAACCAATGTTACCTACTAACTTATCATAAAGAAATTATACAATGCTTAGCAATTTATATGCATAAAACTAAATTTAAAAAAATCTACTGGTGAGCTTTATCGGTTATCGATCTATCCGTTTGGGAACTATGATGCCGCATACAGACAAACATACACACAAAAATACACACAAACAGAATCTTTTTGTTCGGGGGTTGAAAATAGCCGTACTAATTCAAAGAATGTCAGAGACTTCGTCTTGAGACCAACTGTCACAACTAACAAACGTACTCAGTAACTGTTACAATTAAGAGACTGAAATAAATATGAACTAGACCGAAACACAACACTGTGACACCACAATAAATCAGTTGCTATATTTTCTCAAAGAAACTACTGTGACATATTTGTCTAGCCTAGACCATTGTGAGTCTAACAAATTGTCCAGTATGTGGTCAAAGGACAAAAAAAGCAGACAACTAACTCATTTTTGAAGTACAGTTTGCTTGGAAATTAGGAGGGACGCGAAACATCTCAATAATGGCACCTACATTAAATGATTTGCAATATACATGTAGGTATTTTTAATGCATAAAAGTTGCAGAAAACGTTTCAAAAGGCCTTACGATTTGATGGAATAAAATTTGTCAATTCCTGAAAAAATGCTTTTATGCGAATGTCATGATATAACTTTACAGAAACAGGTAAATTATTCTCTAAGCCATAACAGAACGAAATGTATTTTTGACCCTCCGACGAAAAAGAGTATTATAAGTTTGACCCCCTATTTCCATTTGCGTGTGTGTCTGTAGCATCTTTCCTCTCGAACGGATGGACCAATTTAGAATAGAATAGAAAATAATTTATTCAAACATGTAGCAGGTATACCAAATACAATTTCAAAGCGTTTTTTTATTCGAAAGATAATTTGATCTCGGTGGTTTTAAGCTGTGGCTGGTCAAAATCCGCCCAGCCGATGAGTTTTTCTGGCTTGTCCATGGGTATTTTTTGTGGAAAGTGAGTTTTGACAGGATTTTACTATTACTTTTTCTGTCTCTACTGCTTATCTGATAAAACGTGATTTGCGTAAAATATATGTTGTATTTAATCAAGAAACTACGTGCTACTTTTGAAAGACTCAACGCTCACCTTCATTTGTGTAGTTTGTACGTAAGTTTATAAAATTATAACTCATATTTTCCGTGATAGGTAAATGCAAAAACCCCACAAATGGGACCTTCTTTCCCCTCCTTTTTCAGCTCACGTCCAAAGGACTGGGGACTTTTAGTAAAAGGCGTCAACTTTCTGCTCTCCATATTTCCTTCTCCACTTTGCTTAATTTACTATTGGCACCCTGTTGAAATCTATCTTAGTTTTTTTAACATGTTTGTATAAAACTGAAAGTGAAAATGGCCTTCAATACATTGTTTTAGTAGGTATGCAATATAAAAAGACCTTTGACTGTCATACCTGTCTGTACCTATTTCAATTAAGCTTGACTTTTGGCTTGTCTTATCTGTTCATACTACAAAATAACTTTGAACATGTATCATGTCTCACGAGAGTGTTATTTGTTGTAACACGTCAAACACAATATGAATTATTTATGTTGAAAATGGTGCCCTTGTAGGTAAAGGCCGGCCCAAATTGTCAGTGGAATTAGTCCGATGTAAACACGCGGTTGAAGGATAATTATCTGAGATACGCGGAAATATACCTTCGAATAGAAGTAAGCATTTATGTAACCCTATGGGTAGACTTAATAAATAAATAATAAATAGACAACAACATGAAATACCTACATTGATCTGACTCCGTGGTAAGTAGCTTAAGCTCTTGTGTTACAGATATCAGAATCAACAGTGGTTCAACATAACAAATAAACTTAAATACCTACATATAACACCCAGACAAGTAAAAACAGACATTTTCATGCACACATATTTCTGCAGTGCGGGGATCGAACCCGCGACCTCTTGGTTAATAGTCAACTTCTTGACCATCACACCATAGTGGTCACCAAATGGTCAAGGTCTGGCGTAGTTCGTGGGAAGCCACTGGATGCGGAACGCGCAGGACCGAGATGGAGATCCTAGGGGGAATCCTATGCTCAGCAGTGGGCATCGAACGGCTGATATCTCATGGTTAGACTTATGACGGTATATACGGCCTTATAACCAAAATATTAAACAAACTGGCAGAACGTATAACGTGACAAAATTAAAAAAAAAAAAACTTATCTAAGTATACTGTTTTGATGGTGTGCTACATCATGGCATATATGTCATCATGTCGAAAAAATAATAATATGGTACTTGTGTCACTTAAATTGAAAGATCATGTCAGGCTAGCGGGTCGTGTTTTAAATTATCGCATACTCATAAAGAAATTACGCTACTAACGCGATGTAAGTGCTATTGTTGCGCTAGGTGTTTTCGTAACTGAATTCTGTAATGTCATTTCTGAAACTTGTATCAAATGCAACGTTAGAAAAATATAACAAAAAGATCCAGCGCATATTAGGCGACCACATCGGTGTAATGGTTAAGAAGTTGACTGTTAATCAATAGGTCGCGGGTTCGATCCCCGCACTGTACAAACATTTGTGTACATGAAAATGTCTGTTTGTACTGGTCTGGGTGTTGTATGTATTTATTTAAGTTTATTTGTAATACCACTGTTTATTCTGATATCTGTAACACAAGTGCTTTAGCTACTTACCACGGAGTCAGATCAACGTATGTGATGTTATATTTGCATACTGTCGCTGCGACTCGCGGCTCTCAGCAACTGACGGCAGAAGCGAGTGGCGACATTATACCACTAATAATTAATAAAGTTTAATAATTAATAAAGTTTCATCAGAGGCTGTTCAAAATTTTTCAACAGATCTATAGATTATTGTAGAAGATACGAGTACAGCGTGAACACGAGTAATAATTTATTCAACACTCCGTTTATCCATGGCCCTCTGTTACCGATTCATACCAGACATTGAATCGCCATTAATTCACCTCGGGGCTGTAATAAAAACGGCAAATTAATGAACCTCGTAATACCATAAAAAAGGGAATTTGACAACAATACGAAATGGTCCACAAGTGTCGATCTCATCGAATGATCTGTGCGAAAAAAACCGTAGCTTTTTGGTAAACTTTAGAGTTCAAAATTGTTTGCTTAGGAGATAGTCTTCGAATCGTGGCGCGCGATTTTGGCGAGCAATTTAACTCGGCGGACGATTTAAATTTCAAATACCCGGTTATCCAGATAGAGGTTAGCAATGAATGGAGTAGCATTAGCCACCCCAATTCATCCCCCTACCCTATATCTCCCGGATAGGCCAAGAGACAGGGTGCGGATGTATCTAACTACTGGTTAACGGGTCTAAACGTGATCTTTTTTAACGAGAATTTAGTCGCGGTGACTGTACTAACATTTTTAATAATAAAAATGTGAGGGTGGATCTGGACAGTGCGGCCGCCCCGAGCAGACGACGCCGCAAGGCACCAGCTCGTGACCACGGCTGTGTTCGATCCAGCCGAAACGTCAAGCAGTGAATACTTCATACTATTCATTAAAATAGATCGCGTTTAGACCCGATACCCAGTAGTTGGTGTTAAAATGCAACGCGAAAGTTTAAAATCATATATTGCGGATATATCTGGCATATCAATGCAGGTTATAATCTGAGGTTTAGAGGCATCGCAAGGAATTATGAACGCGACACGCTGCTTCGCAATACTTGTACAACTAAGTATTTTATCAATTAACATACACCTGAAATGACGAAGCATTACCATCAAAGTATTAATTCCAATCCAATCTCAACATAGATCATCCAACTACGCAGGAGATATTATAGTGCACAAGTGTAAGCGCAATACACAGGTGCACTCACTGTTCCATCACTCTCAAAGTTTGGTGAGACAAAGACAAAGAAGTTTTGGACAAAATCATGACAGAAAATCTCAAACAATTTTGGCTTGACCATCAAAGTACCAAACATCTGTTATTTGTGTGAAATTGGTGCAGTTGATCTGGTTTGCGCTTAGCAAATAGAAACACATTCGGCGATAAATTTTAATATTATAAATAGGAACACATACAAAAATTGCGTTTCTCACCAAATTAAGAGAGACGTCTATTGTTATGCCGGTTTCATCAATCGTGACCGTTAAAGATTTTTCATGGAGTATTTGGCGTGAGTGCCATAATTTACTTGCAGTGTAGCACGCTGAGCTTTAGGAAGGCTAGACTTCAATTCAAATTCAAAAATATTTGTTTCAGTACAGTTAAACATGTCAACATACAGTGGTTGGTAGCCGCCTAGTAGGATTTAGGGTCCTGTGGCAGGAGGTCCCGGTCTTCTATAGCGTTACGATATTTCATGTAAATATGCAGTAAACAGTTAGTACCTACTAAGCATACATTGTAAGTTTTACAAACAAAATTAGACTTAGTCCAACATTTAGATTAACAGATCTTTCCAGCGATCATAATGAGGCTGTACATTTCTCCCGCGGTATTGTAGTTAAAAATAAAACTAAGATACCGTATTCATTATGTTCTCTGTCTCTCCGACTAAGTTCTCCAACAACCTTCATTTTAATTGTAGATTCATATTATTTTAAACGGAAGCCTCTGTAACGGTATACGTTTCTTAGTTCTTCTTTGTAATTAAAGTACAAGGTTATATGCTCCGCGGTTACCTTTATTTGGGACGAGAATTTTAGTTTGAGTGTACCTTACCCTTTTTAAGTTGACTGCCTCTTTGTTGTAGTGGCAAAGTTTCTGCTTTACATCTGAGAGGTCCTGGGTTCAAATCCAAGGTCGAGCCAAAATTGTTTCTGAGATTTTCTGTCATGAATTTCTCAAAAACAGTCGGGATGTTGGCAGTGTTACACCCCCGTGCCTCGGAAAGCACGTTAAGCCGTTGGTCCTGCGCCTGATCTCTCTCCGGTCATGTCGGATTGCCGTCTCCGTCGTTGAAGGTTCGGTACTTTGAGAATGATGGAACAGTGCACTCACTGTTATTGCGCTCACACTTGTGCACTTTAATATCTCCTGCATAGTTGGCTGATCTCTGTTGAGATTGACCGCCGTGGTCGGAATCAGCCAGGAGGAATATTCTATTATTACCTTTTTAAGTACCTATATACCTAACATAGCATTAATTATTATTTAAGCACAGTCCTTGAATTTAAATAAGACGACGCTTGGTGCAGTGGTCCGCATGTCGGACTTGTAAACCAAGGGTCGCGGGTTCGATTCCCGCACAGTACAAGCATAAGTGTGCATGAACATGTGTGTTTGTACTGGTCTGGGTGTTTTCTATTTATAATATGTATTTATTTACAAAAAAAAAGTATTTAAGTATGTAAATCCGTTATCTAGTACCCATAACACAAGCCTCGTAGCTTACTTTGGGACTAGAGAATTGGTGTGCTTGTTGAGAAATATTTATTTATTTATTTATTTATTAAATCAAACATGCTTTTTTCCAGCAGTTCATTAAGACCATTTCAATAATAAATACATTTTTAAGTACATAAAAATGTTTAAATGTTTTTGAAGGATATTAATCAAATACGTATTACATCCTACGCTCAATGTGTGTTAATGACTGTCGTTAACACCATATTGAGCATTAATCTCTTTTGAGATAAATTTTGAACATCATATCTACATGAATGCCTCTGTTTTCCTAAACAGATATTGCCTTTTTGTTTACTTAAAAAACTGGCAATAGCAAAACTTCGGTTTCAATATTTACGTTCTGAAAACGTGTTTACCATACAAATAAAAACATATTTTTAAGAGGATTGCAACTATGATTGTATGGAAATCGAATCGAATAATATTGCTAGACATTTTTTTATAGATTCAAAAGTAGTTAAGTAACTCATGGATACAAAATTCACGTATTAATTTTAAGCTAGCAAACACTTTTTTTCTAAAAATATTTTTAAAACTCTTGAATATTGTAATTTTAAATTGATATGTGCACTATAAAATGTCCGTAGTGTGACAACATGTAAAAGCCCAAATTTTCAAAGCTTTTTAAACCCTACCTAGGTACCTTATGCTACAATAAATACCTACCTATACCTAGGTATAGGATCGCATTAGCTACAAAAGAAAGCATTGCAAAAATTAAATGAATTCCACCTATACCCTAAAAAAACGGAGAACATTGTAAATAAATATGTGGCCCTCTCTCAGCAAGCTTATACTTCGTATTTTACCAATTAAATTAGATTTATAAATCCAAATTCACAAACAAAGACCTTTCATCGGTGTCATGCTTTCTGTCTTTAAAATTATAGCAACTTCCACCGTTTTTAAGAGCAAAATAGCAAACTCAACAGTTTGGGACCAAAACATTACGTCTTGAATTTAAAATTATGAAAATACCCTCTTTGCGCAGGGGCGGTTAAAAGGACCTGGATAATTTGTCCTATTTATTACGTTGCAAATGCAAGCAGTTTTCGTTGGTATACTATTTATTCATTTGTAGAATAAAACGGTTGTGCTGAATGTTGAAATTCAAAAGTTGTGCTTAAAAACAGATTTTGCTGCTTTGTTGTATTAAAAAAAACCACGGTGAAATGTTCTCCATTGCTTTAAATAATAAGATACCAAAATTTTTATGTAAATTTTGATGTAGATTATGCATTAAATGATCCGGAGTAAGTATCTAAGCCAGGAGTTTATTTATCCGTTATCCGTCATTCCACTCACTAATAGCCGGTTTTAAATTCTATCTACCGTTGACTGAACATTAGATAATTATATATTCAATACAGAGTGCTGTAACCTCAGATAGCTTTTAGTCTGAATCTGACAGTTATCTTACTTTAAATCAAGTAGATAGAATATTGAAACCGCAAAAAAGTTATAGTATATGAAATTAAAAACACACTTAAAGAAAAATGGACCGCCACAGGCGGGACTTAAACCCAAATCTCTCGCAAACTAAAAAAAAGAACAACAACAACATCACATGCATTGATCTGACTTCGTGGTAAGTAGCTAAAGCACTTGTGTTACAGACATCAGAATCAACAGAATCAACAGTGGCATTACAAATAAACCTAAATAAATACATATAACACGCAGACCAGTACAAACAGACATGTTCAAGCACACAAACGTTTGTACAGTGCGGGGATCGAACCCGTCTCCTCTTGGTTAATAGTCAACTTCTTGGCCATTATGTACACCGAAGTGGTCGTCAAACAAAATTAAGTAACTTAATTGAAGCCTTACTCTAATAATTCACGCTTAGTTTTGGGGCGGTTTTATGGTGTTTGTGGAAAAAAAATCTACTTTTTTAAAATATTTTTTGGTACCTATGGTACCATAGCAACAAACTCGCATACATCCTACTTCAATGTACGAGTACCGTAGTCATTACACACAAACAAGTAAAGTCGTTTGCAACTTTAAACTCCCTTTATAAGGTGTGCTTATTGTAACAAATGTCTTTGGATACTTTATAATTTGTGAAATACGCGTTCAAAAGAAAGTTTTTTTTTTGTGCCAGTATCTTTTTGTTAGTCGTTTGTTTGGAAGAGTTCAAAGAAAATGCGAAACGAATTTTAGGAGGCAACATGAGAAATGATATTCAAAAATAATTACTAGACAAGTGCAAGTTGGTTTTGGACATGGAATTTTGTAATAAGTGATAGGTGGGTACATTTATTTGGCAAATTACTTTCGTTTTAATAGCAACGTACGTGACCTAATTCTGACGGTACCCTGTCTATATACATACCTATGCTGGAAATATGTGCTTTTGTAAAATCTCATTCAAATTTATAAAACGGAGAGAAACATTTAAATACAGTTGTAGACATCCCAACAGACTTAATCTGCTATCAATAGTAATTAACAGTAACAATAGTTACCAAATGGCCATCAAAGTATACAATAGACTCAATGAAGATATGAAGTCCTTGCCATTACATGTGTTTTAAAAATATTGAAATACTGGCTCATTGAGTTATGCTTTTGACGAATATTTTAATAGTTATTGTAATAATTTTGACAAGGGTAAAAAATAATGACAACGTGTAACTACTTTGGATTTAATTGACATTTGACATTTACTCGTAACTATATTCATTTTGCATGCCAGTGTCTGGTACATTGTGAGGGAATTTTATTATTGTTTACATCTGTTTGTGTACCACTATTTATGCAAAATAAAGAAATTTGAATTTATTTTCTAGATAATTTGATTTAAGGTATAGCGCTACGCATCTGTTCGCTGACGCGTGTGATTTGTGTTAAATATTTTAATTAGATTGAGTAATTTTTATTATAATACTAGTGGCCGCCCGCGACTTCGTCCGCGTGGAAAGCCTTTATCTTAAAAATTCTTTATGAATTGTAGCCTATATGTTATTCTGATGTATAAGCTATATTGTGGTAAAGTTTCATTCAAATCCATTCAGTAGTTTTTACGTGAAAGAGTAACAAACATCCATACATCCATACATCCATACTTACAAACTTTCGCCTTTATAATAGTAGTAGGATGTATATGTTAGTCTGTAAGGTATTTATAATATGGGCCTGTATTTTTTGAAATCTATTGCCTGAAATAAAGGAATTATTATTATTATTATTTTTATATATTTTCATTTTCTCCATCGTGGTTAGCAATGGGTAATTTTTAAGGCACGTAACGCGGGCTTCAGCCAAGCGAAACAGCCTGTTGTGAGTCGGATGACAAAAATTTGCGTGTGATTCGGCATGTATTAAGTATAACGGCTTTTTGGAGAAGAGGTATTATTCTGTCTGAGATGTCGAGTACTTGAAGGTTCCTATTTAGGGTTCTTGGTATGACTCCCGTGGAAGAGATTACTATGGGTACTATCAGGACTGTTTGGACTCGCCATTGTGTTTTTAATTCTATTGCAAGGGTTTTTTTATTATTATTATTAATCGAACACCTGATAGCCAATTAAAAATACCTAACACATACATACCGGTGCCAGCTTAATACGCATTTAAAAATGTATGTCTATGATTTTTTATGTATTTTTATTTCATTTTATGTAAGTAATTAGTATGTATGTTTATAATTTTATTTTGTTCTTAATTAACTTCAGTTAAATTGTTTGTTTTTACTTTTACTTTATGTGCACCGCCTGAATTTTCTCTGCTTGGCCCTAAAGTTGACTGGTAGAGAATGCCTTCGGCATTAAGTCCACCGTTGTACACATCTTTGTGCAGAACTTAAATAAAAAAAAAATTAACCCAGAGAGTAACTTAGATCCATTCAGTAAAAAGCTTGAACCTCACACAATTTTATTTTGATAGCAAATGGCGTATAATTAATCCGGTTTATATTCACATTTGCATGCTAATTTTATATAGCTGGATATGTATAAATGTATGCGTTATTTTTAAAGATCTGACATGTCGGTACCACATTTAAAAGCAAATAAACGATTCTATTATATTCTATATGGTAAATGATGTCATCAACGGGTTGTAAAACAGTGTACCTACTAAACACAGTAAGCAGTAAAATAAACTTTTTAACGATAAAGGGACAAAATAACCTAAGCTACAGTAATATCGATATATCGACTTATTTATTACGAGTCGTCCGAATGTCTTCAAGAAAAGCCTTCAAGCCGCCTTTGATGGTTGTTAGTGCAAAAAGATGTTAAAAATTTAGATAAAGCATACAGAAAAATTTTTACTTGAATAATTCACTTCCTGAATTGTAATATTTTCATATTTATTTATTTTTTACTGTAAAACAATGTACCACTATTTCTTTTTTTATTTTATTCCCATGCACTAAGTTATTTACTCAGACTATAAAATGTAAGCTAGAAACACTTTTTTGGGATACAATCTAGAACTTAAAATTTGGATTATGACTTATTTAATAATGTGAAGTTTGTATGCTGTTTGTGTTTTTGTTTAAATAAAAATAAAATAATACACAGGCACAGTATAAGGCTATTTTATCATGAGCGAGCGCTGAAAAACTATTTTTTCAAAATCATCAAAAGAAACTAATCGACATATTTGCGATCGCGATTGCTTACCACGGTGTTAACAAGTATGTCTGTGCATGAACGAAACATAAACTAAATCTGTTCAATAGCTTAGGTGTAAAAATGTAACAGACCGACAGAAAATAATGTATATGACATCTACGAGTATGTATAATATGACAAAAAATGCAATCGATTTTACATAACTGATTCTGAACAAATACTTTGAAGGTTGCGCCACTACATTACTACACTAAAAATAACCTTGATTGCACAGATACAACAAAAAGATTATTTGATTTCTTTCAATATAAGCATCTAAAAGGATCCCTCACATTTTAGATACAAAAACTCTGATAGGACGTAGCTACCCAGTAGCTAACGATCTCGATTAAAACTATTGTAGGCTTTGCTAATTCTACCGTTAAACATCAAAGCAGTTTTTAGCACTGAATATCCGTTAAAACCACAAATCTGAGCTTCAAACGAAAACCTCTAAAAGTTTTGCCTACAAATATTTTACGGGTAAAGGTGAAAACACATTATTACGGTACCTTTTTGAAACACTTAAAGTTCGCACTAACATGTTGGTGAACCTTTTTGAAAAAGGGTTACCAAAAAGGGTTACCAAAAAGGGTTACCAAAAAGGGTTACCAAAAAGGGTCCCAAACTCAATTAATTGTAAATAACAGATGGTAATTAACAGACTGTGTAACTGACATAGTGATCTATCGACGCAAAGCCCCAAATACAAGACGAATTGAGCAGAAATTTGGCATGCAGGTAGCTACTTTCACGTAGGCATCCGCTAAGAAAGGATTTTCCGAAATTCCAATGGGATCGGAAATATATGCAGATGAAGTTGCGGGCAAACGCTAGTTTACGAAAAGAGCGCTGTCATATTTCATTTATTAGTTTTGGTATATCATAATTATTTTAAAGGACACCATCGAACAGATAAGTATAAAAACAAATCGAGAGGGGTACCATACCTTCGTCCATCGCTTACCTTAATATTTTTGCCATCCAGATGTTGTCAAATCTGAAATAAAAACACTTTTCTTGATATCTTGCACTTGTAACAAGGTAAAACCTCTATTTATTAGAATAGTTTTCTGTACTATAAAGCCAACTATTCAAGCGTTCCTCATTGCGGCAGTTTTTTTTTTTGTTTAGTGTTAAAAGCCTAGTTCTATAGTAGTTTCTATTGAATTCAGAAATTATCGATGTTTTGGTTGGATAGTGAAGAATACACGCTACAGGCTGGGTTTATTGTTAATATGGCTCGCCAACGTTCACCCTCTTAGCCGTAGTTAGGTACTCCCGCTCTCCAGAGACTAAAGAGCCGTGACCACAGTGTAATACGCCCGAGACAAATCATTAAAACAAGTAGTATTATATTACTATGCTAATACACTACAGATGGTAAAACTGGAATTTCAATTTTTTCGACTGAGTACGGCGAAGCAAAAAGTACAATTTTTGCTTTGCCGTAGCTGGTTAAAAATAAGTAGTCGCCAGACTCACCATTCCGTAGTGTGTTTAACCCTTAAATCAATGGCGTCCCCTACACGTCACTCTACGTCAAAGGGTTCTTTTATTTTTTCCCGCTTTATTCACATTTTGCGGCGTTTTTATTTAAATTGAAGCAGATTCATATCTTTTGAATACATTATTTTTTTCCCTTCCGACATGTCGTATCACGCTATGCATGAATGACAAAAATATAATAAAATTGTAGGAGAGAGAATTTCGTGCGTCTTGCTTATCATATTCGTTGTTTGGTTCGAGATCGCTAAATGGCGATAATTCCAAAGACAAGCTTTTTGTGAGTAAGTTTTAATTTCAAATGACAATGGCAAAACAAAAACCGATAATTGAAGTGATTCTTACTGCAAGCAACACAAGGTTTCTATGGATCTCCATTTTCACAATTTTCAGTGCAACTAAGCATTTAAGGCTTTGTCAAACAGCGTGGCGTGAGCGCGTAGTGACGGTTAGCGCGTGAAAATTGTATAAAAGTGTTAAACTTTGCTAGGCTGGTTACAAGTACCGTGGTCGCATGCTACCGGCCCTAATCGGGCTCACCGCACTTAATCATGGTCCCGTCCCACTAATGGCACCGGAAGGCACCTTCTTGCTTTTAGTGGGTACACGAGCTCTTTCTGAGTTCGGGAGTCCCATATAACTGTTGGTGGTGCCATCTCCAACCTCAATGGTACCTACAGAAAACGAGCACCATGGCTTGCCATGCCAATAATGCTGAGTGGGGGCCAATTTGGTTATACTTACACTTTTCTTGCATTTTAGTTTTATAACATACTTAGTCCTAGTCCTGTGTCAATTTTAAAGTGTAGTTTTTAAGCCAAATAAATATTTTTGACGTGACAACGTCTTATAAATTGGTTTGCCGGGTGACACTTCAAGAAACTGCGTTACGCTGCTCCGCTCACGTTCCGCGCTCACAATGAGAGCGAGTGAGAGGCACGCGTCCCTTCGACTCGGGCATGATGGTTAGCCCGCCTAAGAGCGAGTGAGACAGACATAAAAAGTGAAAGGCACGCGTCCCTTCCACTCGAGCACAGTTAACCCGCCTAAGAGCGAGAGAGACAGAGCGAGAGAGAGAGAGTGAGAGAGATAGGCATACACACCGGTTCATGTTATACGAATGAATATTCACATTAAAATTATTTTACCACTCAAAGTCGTTGTCACGTAAAACTTTCGCCCGTATACCGACTTTACAGGCAACCAATTTTTTTTATTTCTTTTTATAACCTATCGCCATCCCCGCTAGAGGTGGTTATGCGTTAAGTATTTCCAGACGCAAAAAAGGCTGTACAAGTAAACTACTTAAAAATACAAGCAATTTTGTTCTCAACTAAAAAAGTCTTCCTCTCTTTTAATAAGCAGGATAATCACAACAACGCTAGTTACCAAAAAGGTTTGCACAAAACATACGAGTACAAGGCAATCTCGTCATCCCGGGCAGAGTCATATCCTGGGGTCGGAAGTTCACGCGTAATTACAATACGCAGACGTACTCCATACACGCTCCAGATAGTTTGTTCCGTTGACATAGCGCTATGGAAAAGGGGAGCGGTTGAGTTGCCTCGCATTGTAAATAAATTATGACAAAACTTCGTGCCCAACTAAAAAAACTTGCTCCTTCTAAATATTTAATTTGTTTTACTATTGGTTTCCCATGTACTAACATAGTTTATAAGATTTAATTGTAACTAACACTCTTTATGGGCAATGCCTGAAATAAATTATTTTATTTTATTTATTTATTTAAATAAGCAGGTTCCTGAAATACAAGGCAATAGAGGTGCTTGTAGTGCAGTGGTGGCAGCGCTTTGGTAGTGATACCTAAAGATAAGAAAGCTTTGGAAAAGGGCGCGGTGTAGTCGACTTGTTTGTAATAAAATGTGAAACGCAAGGTGTGCAAAAGAGGTTATATCTAGTTGGTGACAGAAAAAACTAAAGATACTTAGATTTGAATTTAAATGGGAGAAGAAGAGAGTGACGTAGCAAGTGGTATTTGTTTGAAGATGTGTGGAAAGTGAATGGAATAAGGTTTTGGAAGTGTATTTTGTAATGTATTGAAATCTGCAATCCTCAAATAAAGAAGTTTTGTTGAACCCCGTTTGACAAGTTTCCCTTCCATAACATAAACACACACAATTATAGCAGTCGTGCAAATGGGTAATGCTTGTTTTTCACTACTATTGTATTGGTGGAGTAGAAGTGGTATCTGTAATTTATAATTAATAGTTTCTATCTATGATTGTATAAAAAAAAACTTACAACATAAATTGTTGTGGCAAACTTGAAATAGCCATAAGTTACTACACTTATGTACACACAACCTAAAGCAATGTAAAGTTATTACGAATTCCGCCCCAAAAAAATATTTAACGACGACTCCACACCTCCCCTGTTCCAGAAAACATTAACATTCACAAATCCTAGTTCACAGCGAGCACTGCAATCGTTTGCATACGTTAAGTTAATTGTCGCCGCGCATGCCCTGTCAGGTGACGCGGTTGACGCAATGACGCAGGTTTAGGTTTGAACAATGCGCCGCTAGAGTATTTCTGGCAATTTATTATTCCTAGAACCCGCCCGTGACTTCATCCGCGCAAACGTGTTCAAGTTCGAACTAAATGTTAGAGTTTTGGCACAGTCTACTCACCGTGATCTTTAAAACGGTAGCTCAATCATATTTTTAGTCCCAAGCACCGCGACACAGGCTGGTTGAAAAGGCTTTGATACGTAATAAGTAGACTTATCCTCTTAAGACTAGGAGGCTGCATCTTTTGAGCTTAGCTGAAGGAGTTGGAAGCTGTCGCTCAAGATTAAAAAAGTTGATAATTATGCTTTAAGTCCCATGTCATAGTTAGGGTGATATCACCATCACTATCATGAGATTGCTTTGTGGGTATTCCATTTCATTTTTGACATGGAATCAAACTGGATGCGGGCCAAAGAGGTTTATATTCTAAAATTATCATTTTAAAAATGATCGTGATTGATAAATTGTAATCTAATTTCCCAAAAACAGCTTGAAAGCTGAAGAATGGAAAACTTTACAAAATTTCGCCACTTAAATCGCAAAACACACTGCTAAGATGATTAATTAATAAAACATTGATGTCAGTGTAACCGTGAATACAGACTATGTAACAAAACATGTTATAATACATTGTTACATAACATGTTTGACAACAAACACATACAAAATCGTTTGCATTATTACTTAGTACAATACTCGTGATTGCAATTTCAGACGTGATATACATACATAAATATGCAACAACATCACATCATCACATACATTGATCTGACTCCGCGGTAAGTAGCTAAAGCACTTGTGTTACATATATACTGATATCAACAGTGGTATTACAAATAAACTTAAATAAATACATATAACATCCAGACCAGTACAAATAGACATGTTCATGCACACAAATGTTTATACAGTGCGGGGATCGAATCGGACCTCTTGGTTAATGGTCAGCTTCTTAACCATTACACCAAGGTGGTCGTCATGTTATATAACAGAAGTTATATAGCATGATACATAATCTGTACGTACCCTAATAAATAAACATTAATGACAGTATCTACAATGAAAACGGATCAATTTCGGAAAAGGAATTAATTAATTATATTTTCACATCACAAGTAATTTTTTAATTAATTAAATCACTTTGTTGACTGATCTGACTGAGATGAAATATTAAAAGGAAAAAAGGCAGCTGTTTTGCATAAACTTTATTAAACCTGAAACATTTTCAGAGCCCGAGGCCAACTACAGTTGAATACTTTAAAGTAAAATAAAACGGAATATTTTGCCATTGAAAGATTCTATAAGTAAAGCGAATAAGTAAAAATAATGTATTTGAATGGAGCTTTTTCCGTCTGTGTGTTTAGTTTCTAGCACTGTCAAGGATCATGATGATATTCTCGTATAAAACTACATAATTTTAAATAAGTAGGTAATATTTTTGCCTAAGAGTGAGAACATACTTGAGGCATAAGTACAAATCGCGATTCGCGGCTGTCAGTGATATACCAGTCCCGTTGTTCTACGTGAGTGTCGTAACGCGACATAGGGACGAGACTCGATTGAGATTGAGAAAAGGCACTTGAAGCAATCGTCCCATTGCGTCGCTCAGATAGGACGAAGTCTTTGCCGCGGTGTTCGGTTGACACGCTCTCATTCCGGATTTCTCGTCAAAATTATGCATATGTGCGTTGGCGGTACATAGCTGCCGCCTTACCACCCCGGCAGCCTAAGACGGGAAAAGAAAAGAAGTCGACACCGACACAGTGTCCACCGAGGGATCGATGCGACGAGCAGGGCTTCACAAAAGGCGGAAGGAAGAGGAGGAAGCCGGCTAGCCGGAACCATCGCGGCACAGCACCGACACAACCTGAACACCCGCTGCGCCACCATCCGCCCGCACCATCTAGCGACCTTCATGAAGGAAGATTTCTGGTCGCATGGCGTCGTGTTTCGGAAGTTCCGAGGACGGCTGCCAGCCGACGCGTGTGATTTGTGCTTAATATTTTAATTAGATCTTGTAATTTTTATAATTTGTATGTATGTTAGTCTGTAAGGTATTTATAATATGGGCCTGTATTTTATAAAATCTGTTGCCTGAAATAAATGAATTATTATTATTATAGCACCGGCCACCATTATATGTACTTATATTTAAACTAATACTTTCCGTGGGCAGGCCCTCTACAAGGTAAACCGAAGATCTAGTGAAAGTCGCGGGAAGCCACTGGATGCGGGAAGCGCAGGACCGATCGCGGTGGACATCCTTGGGGGAGGCCTATGCTCAGCAGTGAGCGTCGAACGGCTGATATGAAGAAGTTTTAAGGACGTTCAGAAAAGACATATGAAGCGATGCGATATTGACCCTCAGAAGTGGGAAGAAAGAGCGAACTGCCGTCCAGAGTGGAGGTGCTTGGTGCATTTAAATGTAAATGACTTTGAAGAGCAAAGACGACTAGTACTTGACGCGAAACGAGATGCTCTTAAGGCCAGACCACCGGCGGTCATCTTTATGTAGACGGTGTCCTTACGTGTCGCCAATGTTTGCGCACTGTTGGCGACAGACCTCTTTTTTTATTTTTTATGATACTTTTAATTTTATTTTTATATTTTTTGTATTTGGAGTATATATATTGTTTTTTGCTTGGACGTTGGTGAAATAGCTGAGAGGTGGTTGTTGTGTTACTTAAGTGAAATATATTGTTTGCGAAATAATACAATTATATCGACCAGTAAGTATCTTTTTATCTAACAGTTGTTGCCCTGCTTCTCCTGCTTCGTTATCTTCGAAAGTTATCGTCTATATTTTGGTCCTTCGAGCCGGATAAATTAACCTAACATTCAAAAAATTTTTTTCTATGGTAAAAACGAGGAGCATGGCAGCAGCGGCCTCTTCTAACGCCCAACCAGGCGATTCAATCACTCTTTTAGAGGTAGAGGGCCTAATTCCAATAACTTCGGACGCCCCGATAACCTCATCGGTCGCTCCATCGGAGGGACGAGGCCCACAAGATAAACAAGACGTAATGCAGCCTAGTCGCTCATCGTCCCATAGTAGCTCCCATCGTAGCTCTCACCGTTCTGCTTCACTACAAGCACAGCGCCTCGCTATAAAAGCCGCACACGCCCGCCGTATGGCAGAAAAAGATGCAGAGCGCGAACAAGTTGCGCGAGAACGAGACATAGCTGTCGCAGAAATAGAGCTACAGGCCGAGCTAGCTGCATTGGAAGACGCCAGCAGCCGCCAGTCGTCTGAAAGAAGCTTAAGTGTGGACAGGTGGGTAGCTTCTACAGCAAGCGAGAAAACTAATAGACTTCTCTGTTTACAGGAGTCAAGAAATGCAGTTGAGGATAAGACCCCAATGGTACTTACGTCGCGGCCAGCCGATCGCGAGCGTGTGTTTTCGCCTAGCGCTGTGGACTCGCCAGTCACGGTGCGCGAACACGCGCCTTTCATTGCGACGGTGCCGCTTCTGACGGAAGCACCGCGAGCTGGTTGCGTGCGCGTGGCCTCGCCCAGTGCCGCTGGCTTAAAAGCTACGGTACACGAGCACGCGCCTACCTACGCACCGGCTCCATCAGCGTTCGTGGCGCTTCCTCGCGACTGTCCGGAGCGTGTTGCTTCGCCCAGTGCCGCCGGCTTGTTAGCCGCGGCGTGCGAGCACACGCCTTACTACATGGCACGTCCAACACCAACTACCGAACACATAGGCACACTTTCGCAGACTAATTGTAACAATAATAAAAACTGTAGCTGTACACAACATTCTAACGACCTCCTCAAGTTGGCTGAGGCCATAAGTGTCCTCGCCCATAATAGCACAAAGGTAAGTGCAGATGTAAAGTTGCCTATATTTTTCGGCTCGCCCACCCATTGGTTAACCTTTAGAACATCCTATTTAAATTCAAAAGGTTCATTTTCGGCGACGGAAAATATAGGTCGGCTGAACAATGCTCTACGTGGCGCCGCTCGTGATGCTGTCGTTTCCCTTCTTTCTCTGTCACAAGACCCAGACGAAATCATGGCGGCTCTACAGGAGCAGTTCGGCCAGCCGGAGCTTCTTATACGTCATATCGTATCGGAAGTGAAGGCCATGTCCAAGTTGCCAACATCATTGGACGGTGGCAAGGAACTTCACCAACTTGCTTGTGTGGTACGCAATTGTGTCCACACCATTAAAATGACAGATTCTGTTGAGTTCCTGGCCTCTCCAGAGTTGTTGTACAACGTTTTGGTCAAATTGACCCCATTGTTGCGTGAGAAATGGGTTGATTTTGCTCATGCCAATTATGATCCACATTCATTTAAATTAGAAATGCTTTCTACATTTCTCAAACATCAATCACGGGTCCATTTGAAGTTTGGCATTTCCGATGACGGCATGCGTCAAAAGCCCATAGATAATTTTCGCAAACCCATAGACAAGGCTCGAACGCATGCCACCATGGATGTCAAACCCGAGGAAGCAAATGTCTGTGATGACGTTTGCTATGCCACCTCTTTTTCCAAACCGAAGGTGGCGCAATCTTCCTTGTCTGCCGCAGGCCCTAAGTCTACGCCATCTGTCAACACTTGTAAGTATTGTCAGAAATGTGGTCATAGCATTGTCAAGTGTGACAAGTTTTTAGCTCTCGAGGTATCTGATAGATGGCGCTGGACAACACAAAATAAGGTTTGTCGTAGATGCCTTAAGAAAGGTGGTCATTTCTATAAAATCTGTAAAGGCAATTGCTCCAAGACAGATTGCAGAACTAAGATGTACCACCACGAGTTACTTCATAGTGATTCCCCAATCACTGCTCCCGAATCAAAAGACATTCCTGTGACTGTCGCCCACAGCACTGCAGCAGATTGTTCAACCTCTCAGTCGAAGTTACAGCCTTTATTGAAGGTACTTCCAGTCACAGTGTTGGGGCCAAAAGGAGAAGTAGAAGTTTATGCTTTACTTGACGATGGTTCTACTGTGACCTTGATTGACCAATCAGTTGCAGAATTAGTTGGTGCCCAAGGTCCGAAGGGCATGATTCGGGTTAACTGCGTTGGTGGCCTCTCAAAAGACTCTGAAGTAAATTATGTCGACATTTTTGTCAAAGGCAAGCACTCTAAGGAGAAGTTTTTATTAGATCGTGTTCGCTCCATACCGAATTTGGGCATAGCAAATCAAACGGTCCGTGCTGCAGACTTGTCCAAGTATCCTCACCTTAAAGACATTGCCTCCGAGTTAAGCTACGTGGAGGCCAAGCCGATGCTTATAATTGGCATTGATCACTGGTTCTTAACCCTACCACAGGAGGTCAGGCGTGGCACTCGCAACCAACCTGTGGCTATTCGGACCAGTTTGGGGTGGACAGTCTTCGGCAAATTTCCAGGTAAACCCATAGAGTCTGTATTCCATAGTTCAGTGTCAGAGTTGGAATCCCTAATAAAAGAAAATTATCGCCTCGATGTGATTGGTATTAAAAAGATGGATCTCCATAGTGCAAATGACGAGCGGGCGCTAAAAATATTGGAGAATACTACAAGGCGCCTTCCATCAGGTCGATATGAAACAGGGCTGCTTTGGCGGGAAGACATAACGACTATTCCCGACAGCTACAACCTAGCCATGTCTCGTTTCCTCAATTTGGAGAACAAGTTTAAAAAGGACACGACTTATGCTGAAGCATACCATGATTACATCAATGGAATGGTGGCAAAGGATTACGCAGAGGTTTGCACCAACAAGCCTTCGGTAGGCAATCTCTGGTATTTACCTCATTTTGGAGTGTATCACCCCCAAAAAAGAAAGTTGAGGTTAGGGCACGACGCTGCCGCTAAATGCTCCGGAGTCAGTCTAAACACTATTTTGCTCCCGGGTCCAGATCTTTTGCAACCTCTGTTGGCCATACTCATGCGGTTTCGGGAAGGGAATATTGCCCTCAATGGTGACATTAGGGAGATGTTTCCGCAGACAAAAATTAGAGATAACGATAAAGACGCTCAACGCTTCCTTTGGCGTGCAGATCCCTCTTTGCCAATTGAAGAGTACAGAATGTCATCAATGATTTTTGGCGCTGTTTCCAGCCCGTGTACCGCAATTTTTCTGAAAAACAAAAATGCTTCAGAACACAAAGGTAAATATCCTGAAGCAGCTGAAGCTATCATCCGAGATCATTACATGGATGATTATCTCGGAAGTGTCGACTGCCCTCAGCAGGCCGCACACCTAGCAGCGGATATTGTAGCCGTCCATCAGGCCGCCTGTCTGGAGATGCACTCATGGGTCTCTAATGAACCTGAGGCTCTTTCATTGTTAAAGCCAGAATTTCGAGCAATCGATACCTCCGAGGTGGGTCTCGGGCCCTCATCCTCTTCACCTCCATCACAAGTAAAGATCCTTGGCGTTGGTGACGACACACTTAATTTTAGAAAAACGTCCCAGCTTCCGGCTAAGCTTACTAAGAGGGTGGTACTGTCGCACCTTATGCAGGTTTACGATCCTCTTGGTTTTCTCCTGCCCATAGTAATCGCAGGACGCATTCTCTTCCAGGATACTTGGCGGACGGGTGTAGACTGGGACGAGGAGCTGCCTTCCGTAGCAAAACAAAAATGGCATATTTGGTTTACAACTTTAACTGACGTGTCGAACAATATCACCATTCCGCGCTGTTATCGAACTAAGTCTCCTCGTGAAATCCAGCTCCACGTCCTGGCTGACGCAAGTGAGCTAGCTTACGCGTGTGTGGCCTTCTGGCGTTTTGTTCACGAAGACGGGTCAGTACACTTAGCCCTCATAGGGGGAAAGGCACGCTTGGCCCCATTAAAACCCACGTCTATCCCACGGTTGGAGCTGCAGGCGGCTCTTATGGCATCTCGTTTCGCAACTTATATCATAGAGGCTCATCGCATCGTGGCCTCTAATATATATTATTGGTCAGATTCGTTAACAGTACTTAAATGGTTGCGAAGCGATGCCCGTACTTTGAAGCCGTTTGTCGCTCATCGGGTCGGGGAAATTTTGGAAACGACTAATGTCAGTGATTGGTGTTACGTTCCGTCTGCAATGAATGTTGCAGATGACGCCACACGTGGTCAATCATCACTTTCGGCTTCGTCTCGGTGGTTCACGGGCCCAAAATTCTTGGTTGATTCTCCAGATGAATGGCCTCGTGAGCCCACACAGGCTCCTCCGCCTGTGCTCGAGGAGTTGAAACCTGACCATGCACTGACTCTTTTACTAAATGAACAATCAGAACGGCCAGATTCACAAGCTCCTGTAGTGGCCGATTATCGCCACTTCAGCAGATGGGATCGTTTAGTCAGGGCCACTGCTCGCGCTCATTCTTGCGCTGTGTGTTTTCGTTCTCTTTTAGGCAAAAACACACCCCAAAATTCAAAAACATTGCGAACCTCTTCCAGGATCTCTTCTGTCGATTTGCGACCTTTGTTAGCGGGAGAGATTCGGGAAGCTGAAAGGCATCTGATGCTGAAATCTCAGTTAGATTCTTTTAACAACGAGCTTCTAAGACTGAGAACTCATCTCCCTCCAAGCAAGCAAGGGAAGCTCAAAAATGTTGTTTTATCATTAGGAGATGATGGGTTGATTCACCTCAATGGTAGAATCCGTGCGGTCTTGGAAGCTCCCACGCAGGAGGTTGATCCCATAGTCTTGGATGGCCGACACTCAATTGTCAAGCTTCTAATTGACCACTACCACCGAAAGTTCGGTCATGGCAACATAGAGACGGTGGTCAATCTTCTGCGGGGAAAATTTTATATCATTGCCTTACGCCCTACTGTTAAGTCTGTCGCTAAACGTTGCACATTTTGCAGGGTTAAGAAACTTCTTCCGTCAGTACCCCAATTTGGGGATCTCCCTGGCGAAAGACTAGCTCATCATCAGCACCCATTTTCTTACACTGGTCTCGATTACTTTGGGCCAGTAGATATCGCTGTGGGACGCCGACGGGAGAAGCGTTGGGTCGCCCTTTTTACGTGCCTTACTACCCGGGCCGTCCATTTAGAGATCGTCGGGAGCCTGTCAGCGGACTCTGCAATTATGGCATTGCGCAGGTTTATCGCGCGCCGTGGTTGCCCAGTAAAGATCATTTCTGACAACGGGACAGCGTTTGTCGGCGCAGCCAACCAACTACATGATGTCTTTGACTTTGCAGCTGGTCAGCAAATAGCATGGGCCTTCATACCACCTGCAGCGCCAACCATGGGAGGCTCGTGGGAGCGTCTGGTGCGCTCCATCAAAGCCGCCCTCGCCACAACTCTCAAAGAGAAAGCCCCGAAGGAGGAGGTGTTTGGGACCCTATTAATGGAAGCAGAGGCAGTGGTGAACTCACGCCCCTTGACACACGTACCGGTGGACCCCGAAACCTTGCAATCCCTAACACCCTTCCACTTTCTTCTGGGAACTCCATCAACGGAGGCTGTGCAACCTGGCTCGGATGCTGACCTGACTCGCCGGCTGGACCATAAGAAGGCACTTCGTTTAACAGAATTTTTTTGGTCCAGATGGGTGCATGAATATTTGCCGACGCTTATCCCAAGAGTAGCTGGGCTGTCCTGTTCGCCCGTGCAAGTGGGTGATCCAGTCCTGATAGCCGACCAAAACCTGCCGCGGGGAACTTGGCCCAGAGGAAGAATCAAGAGGATTTTTACCGGCCCGGACGGAGGTGCCCGGGTGGTAGAGGTGGCCACTATGAAAGGGACACTGAGGCGACCGGTGCGTAAAGTAGTGCCCTTACTTATAGAACAGGGCACCTTAGATTACTGCGCGCCGGCGGCACTGTCGCCACATTAGAATGGTGCTTCGCACCGGGGCGTCGTATGTTGGCGACAGACCTCTTTTTTATTGTTTATGATACTTTTAATTTTATTTTTATATTTTTTGTATTTGGAGTATATATATTGTTTTTTCTATGACGTTGGTAAAATAGCTGAGAGGTGGTTGTTGTGTTACTTAAGTGAAATATATTGTTTGCGAAATAATACAATTATATCGACCAGTAAGTATCTTTTTATCTAACAGTTGTTGCCCTGCCTCTCCTGCTTCGTTATCTTCGAAAGTTATCGTCTATACGCACGTTAAGTAACAAAATTGGCTATTGTAGCCATATAAGGGCACATGATAGGGCAAACCACCACAGATCCTCCAAACGCACTGTACCGAAATCGGCATGGGTATATATATGAAGAAGTAGTATGACTGAAATTCATAGTTTTGATTTCAATATATTTTATAAGTTACACTTCTAAGTGATTATTTAGTCTTTTTCCACTTCCGAGTATTTTTCAGTAAGAAACCTGCTTTTCATAGTTGGCTAAAAGCCTTACGGAAAGTGCATTAAGCTGGAGACCAGGTTGACTTGCCTTTACACACCTTTCTGAACTTTTAAAACTTACTAGTCCGTTAGTTTGAAATTTAAGCACTTATTTCTCAGCATATTTATAAGGTGGAGTTTTAAGAAACAATGTCACCTGATCGTTAGGCATGAAATAAAACCGACAAAATTCTTATTTCTTTCGAGCTGCTAACACGTTTAACACTTTGGCCAGTGACTCCGACTTTGACTTATTTAACGCAACTACGACTATAAACAACGTAAAAAACGGTTGTTAAAGAAGTGGTTTGAAAAACTATTTTATTTTATTTATTTATTTAAGCTTAATTGCAAAACAAAACTATGTACAAAGTAGACTTAACGCCGTAGGGCATTCCCTTTCAGTCTTGCCTATATATAAAATTCTCGTGTCACATTGTTCGTTCCCGTACTCCTCCGAAACAGCTTGACCGTCACTCATGAAATTTTGTGAGCGTATTGAGTAGGTCTGAGAATTTATATATCCTAAGTTTTTTTTATATCCCTTAGTGATATAAAAAAATTCTATGGCAAATGGGTTGTCCATAATAATTTATATGGCAAAACAACGTTTGTCGGGTCAGCTACATAGTTAACTTATAAAATGTTTTGTGTTATTTATTTCTTATTTAAACTTACTTAAGTCATAAGTTTATAACTACTGTATTAATTATCTAATGGTGAATTTTGACTGTCACGAGCAAGTTTATTTTTTAGTTTCTAAATGTACACACAAATGGTTTTCAGTTTTTTAGTTTGTAAGTAATTAAGTTTATAAATAAAAGTAGTATTTTTCTAATAAAATAAAATTAACAATGTTTGTAAATATAGACGAAAAGTTTTGTGTGATCCTCTCTACTGAAAAACGGGTTGACAAACGTACAAGGTTGCATTGTCCTTCCTTCCTGCCTTCTACCCGCTTTCTGCTAACATCATCATCATCACATCAGCCGTTCGACGCCCACTGCTGCGCATAGGCCTCCCCCAAGGATCTCCATCATGAGCGGTCCTGCGCTTCCCGCATCCAGTGGCTTACCGCGACCTTCACTTGATCGTCGGTCCACCTTGTCAGGAGGTCTACCCATGGAGCTTCGCCCGGCACGTGGTCACCATTCGAGAACCTTTCCTCCCCAAGGGCCATCGGTTCGTCGCGCTAATGTGTCCCGGCCACTGCCACTTCACCTGAAAATACATCTCGTATCAGATCTGCCATGGTCTCTGAGGTCCCCGGACATAACGTAGTAAGCTAAACCAACATCTCTGAGTATCAGATCTGCCATGGTCTCTGAGGTCCCCGGACATAACGTAGTAAGCTAAACCAACATCTCTGAGTATCAGATCTGCCATGGTCTCTGAGGTCCCCGGACATAACGTAGTAAGCTAAACCAACATCTCTGAGGTCCCCGGACATAACGTAGTAAGCTAAACCAACATCTCTGAGTATCAGATCTGCCATGGTCTCTGAGGTCCCCGGACATAACGTAGTAAGCTAAACCAACATCTCTGAGTATCAGATCTGCCATGGTCTCTGAGGTCCCCGGACATAACGTAGTAAGCTAAACCAACATCTCTGAGTATCAGATCTGCCATGGTCTCTGAGGTCCCCGGACATAACGTAGTAAGCTAAACCAACATCTCTGAGTATCAGATCTGCCATGGTCTCTGAGGTCCCCGGACATAACGTAGTAAGCTAAACCAACATCTCTGAGTATCAGATCTGCCATGGTCTCCGAGGTCCTCGGACATAACGTAGGAAGCTAAACCAACATCTCTGAGTATCAGATCTGCCATGGTCTCTGAGGTCCCCGGACATAACGTAGTAAGCTAAACCAATATCTCTGAGTATCAGATCTGTGAGGTCCCCAGATACAACGTAAAAATCGTTGTTTGAATTTCCATAACAAAAATGCTTAATTTGGAATTAAAGCGATATATGTTGTTCCCATTTAGAAAAAGTACTAAGAAAAATCTGAAAAGTTCTTCCCCCGCTGTCATTTGTGGCCCCACAGGAAAATCGCTAACTAACTGATGTAGTAAGGCTTAAAGTAGCCTAACTTTAAGGCCCAAGGCACGCTTACGGCATAATGATTTGACGACCACTTTGGTGTAATGGTCAAGAAGTTATCTATAGGTCGCGGGTTCGATCCCCGCACTGTCCTAACATTTGTGTGCATGAACATGTCTGTTTGTACTGGTCTGGGTGTTATATGTATTTATTTAAGTTTATTTATATTACTACTGTTGATTCTGATATCTGTAACACAAGTGCTTAAGCTACTTACCACGGAGTCAGATCATGTGATACGAGTATGTGATGTTGTTGTTTATTTATTTATATAATGTCGCCGCGACTCTTTCAGTCTGTCCGTAAAAGAGCTGTCTTTCATGCATGTTCCAGTTTAAACAAAAGTCTATTTGTCACTCAAAAACATTGCATCACGTACAGTCTCTTCCGACTCATGAAAATTAACCTTAAAACTACACGAACAAAAGAAAATTTCCAAAAGCGATTCCCCTGTTTAACCTGTAGCGGCGCGGTGTATATTTAACCGGGACGATAACTTATTCATTTAACGAAGCAAAGAATGACGGACAGGAAATTGGGTACGTTTTATCCCCCAAAACGAAAGCCATTAAAGCTTAAAGAATTCGTTTATGTTCATAATCCTGTAGGAAATCGATTGACCAAAATGATTTTGATTGCGCCGATGTAAAGGGACAATTTTTAACGTAACTTTATAGAAAGGAGAGGTTGCAGCATTTTCGGATTCATAGTTTTTACACTGTTTACATTATAACAGCTAGTGCTTACTAACTGCACAACATTTAGCTATTTACCTCATTGTTTTTTTTTTAGTACCGATAATAATAGTCCTCCTGGCCGATTTTGACCACGGCGGCCAATCTCAACTGAGATCAGCCAACTACGCAGGTGATGTTTAAGTGCACAAGTGTGAGCGTATACACAGGTGCATTCACTGTTCCATCACTCTTAAAGTTCGGTGAGATGGCAATCCGACCTGACCGGAGAGAGATCAGACGCAGGACCCACGGTTAACATGCTTTCCGAGGCACAGGGGTGTATCACCGCCATATTCCCGACTCCGAGCTGTTTTTTGAGAAATTCATGATAGAAAATCTCAGAAATAGTTTTCGCTCGACATGGGATTCGAACCCATGACCTCGCGGATGTAAGGCAGAAACTTTGCCACTACACCAACGAGGCAGTCAAGTTGGTACCGATAGACAATATTTAAACGCGTGTAGCTCGATAACGGAACCGAAATTTTGGTCAATTTTTGCATAATCCACGTGAAGTCTCTCGTCCTTACCAACTACACAACAATCAGCCATTTAGCTGATGTTTTTATAGAACGATCACCCGTTTGTCAGGCTTTATAGGAAAAAAACAACCACTTGAAGCAAACAGATCGACATATTTAGCATCAAGGAGTTGTTCTCTATCTGGTTTAACATCTTTCAGCCATGTAGCTTATGGTAACCGAAAATGCTATGACCTCCCAGTCTATTAACTTTACGTGCGCAAATGTCACATGTCCGGATGCTCTATTTTGCCGACTCAGCTTTTGAGTTCGCTTACACGGTCAAGCTTGCATAAGTGACACTGACAACTAGATTTGGCCAACCCCAATGGTTTATTTCTCTGGGTACAAATCGTAATTCTACGTCAAGTTAAAGGCGATCGTCTTGATGATAAACGGGATGACAATCAATCATTGCGGGTGCGACTGAAATAATAGAAAGCACACGAAACACTCTCTGAGAGGCACTATTGGCGACCTCCGTGGTCAAGTGGTGAGCGCACATGGTACCACCATACCTGAGGACCTGTGTTCGATCCCCGGAAGGAAGCAATGTAGAAAACCAATTTTCCATGTTGTCACGGGTCTGGGTGTCTTGTGGTACCTTCGTCGTTTTCGAATTTTCATAGCAAACGTGCTTAGGCTACCTTATTTTGGGATCTGAGCAATAATAAATATACAACAACATCACATACATTGATCTGACTCCGTGGTTAGTAGCTTAAGCACTTGTGTTACAGATATCAGAATCAACAGTAGTATTACAAATAAACTTAAATAAATACATATTACACCCAGACCAGTACAAACAGACATGTTCATGCACACAAATGTTTGTACAGTGCAGGGATCGAACCTACAGCATGTGATGTTGTCCCATTTATTTATCATTTTTATTAAAAACTATTCACTCTCCAACAACAACTAAATAAGAAACCTCATCCTTATCAAATTCCGTCACCGCACTGGACGACAGTGCACGATCTAGTCAGCTTACCGCAAATCATTACAAAAAAGCAAATTATAAAACAAACGAAAAATCACCCTCGATTAGATGCCTAAAGAAAATAATGAAACCAACCCCTGACTCCGTGAGGGTATTTGCACAAATCATTTCATCGTTCCCAAATTAAGTTGCAACCCTCTTCAGTTGTCAGTGACTGACCACTCTTTGAACAGCTGTAGGTGTCGTTTTGTAAGTGTTACTTGTTGAGCGTTTTGGGGTTAAGGGTTTTTTTGTGTTGTTAATAATGTGCGAGTGTTTATTTCTTGTATCAAAATTATGCATTGATGTAGCACAATTATTTTGTCTTGTAGATTCAACAGTTTGGCAATTATCTTTAATTGATAATCATAAACTTCCCACCAATGGAGCTTTAGTTAAAAGTCAAAATACTGGTGCTTGCGTATTACTTTAGCCCAGGGAGATAACTTTGACCCATCCGGCATCCGAAAAATGGTGTTATAAACGGTCAATAAAACAGTGAACTAATAATAATAATTAAGAAGAAAAAGATTTGGGAGCGAAAAGAGAGCTTAACGCGCATACGAATTGCAATTTGATATTTGACAGTGCGTTAAATCTCGACTGTTGCTTGGACCTTCACTTCGGTTTTTGGGCCGAAGGCTTTGCCGAAGACGGTATTTTTGGCCGAAGGTGGCCGATGCAGAAACCATAGCTTCGGTCGGACACAGTTGCAATATACATTCGCAGTTGAATCAAAAGAAACACGTCACTTTTCTTTTTTAATTTCAAACCAATAGAGAGAGACACTTTACACACGGTTAAAACTCGAACAACGTTATTACAACCAGATGCACACAGTTCAAAAACTACCCGTTTAACATCCAAAAGGGGGGTGTGGGGGCGAATAGATATCTCTAGACGAGCTCGGGCACGCTCTAATTTGCCAATCGTCGGAAAAATTCACTTGGATTCACACGATGCTGTAAGGAACCAAGAAAAACCGAAAAAATGTATCGCCTACTTATTATTTCTGCTAAGCTCAACGATATAACTGGTAGAAAATTGTCAAGTCCAGATTTTATACAAAGATTTGTGTGTTTTAAAGCTGTAGTTAGTGTAGAATTTTGTGATTGTGACTCAAGACAATTATTATATTTACCCGCCTGTGGCAGCTCATTTTTCTTTAAATTTCACATTTATTATTTTTCTTTAAGTGTGTCTTAAATTCACACTAATTTATTGTATTTACGAGTAATATATCACTTACTTCTAATCATTTGTTCATTGTTTGCACTTATCATGTACGAGTATAAATAATTCGACCTAACGGGGACCTTTCGGTGGTTTGTCGAAGATTAAACAAAAACATTCAAGAAAATTTGTTACAAATTGGTAAATTTCTCTATCACATTTCCGGTTGTTTTTTTTAAGTTCGAAGACATGTTTAAAGATTATTTTTTATTACCAAAACAAATAATATTCAACCTCCAGCATAGCGCGGTCCAGAACGTGCTCAGAATACCGACGGAGGCAGTCGACCGATTCCGCTAACTTTTGAGTCCACCTGCCGAATCGTAATGAGGCTAAATATCAGCTTCGGATGAGCCGCATTTGTGAGGGCCTTGCAGTTCGATAACTCAAGAAAATAAAGGATTGTTGATGTAACCACCTGCGCAATACTGTCGCTGCGACTCCTGATAAAATGTATACGTAAATTTTCACAAACACGATTTGTCTTTGTGTGAATGTGCCCTAACGTAATATATATTCATATTTTATCTTATTCATCTTTTTTTTTGTTTTTTAGGGTTCCGTACCTCAAAAGGAAAAAACGGAACCCTTATAAGATCACTTTGTTGTCCGTCTGTCCGTCCGTCCGTCCGTCTGTCAAGACCTTTTTTCTCAGGAACGCGTGGAGGTATCAAACTGAAATTTTTATATGATACTTAGGAATACTGTCCCTGGAAGGTGTAGAAAAATCAACCTTCTAAGCCAACGCAATCAAAAGATACAGCCATTTAGGCCGCAAATTTCCGCAAATTTTCGAAACTCGCACGGGAATCAAAACCTACAGGGTACTTCCCGTAAACTTAGAATATTGAAATTTAGTACGAAGTCACGTCTTATAGTACAGATATAGGAAAAATTACGAAAACCGTAAATTTTCAGTTTCATCATATTATTAAAAAAAATTTTTTGAAAAATATTTTTGACAATTTTGAAAATTTCAAAGTTACTACTCCTTATCTACAGGTTTGTACGGAACCCTCGGTGCGCGAGTCCTACTCGCACTTGACCGGTTTTTATCTTTTCTTAACTGTAAAGCTGGCGCAGTATGTTTTACCCTTCTATACCATCTATCCGGCTGTTGCCGGTTCGAGTCCTGCCAGGGGCATACAGCAGTATTTTCCGTGACGTGCTGGCCACTATAAAAACAAATGTGCACTTAACACCCATCTTTACCAGTCCGACCTTAGGGTTAAGCAGAAATGACAAGTAAACATCACATACATTGATCTGACACCATGGTAAGTAGCTTAAGCGCTTGTGTTACAGATATCAGAATCAACAATGGTACAAATAAACTTACATAAAAACATATAACACCCAGACCAGTACAAACAGACATGTTCATGCACACAAATGTTTGTACAGTGCGGGGATCGAATCCGCGACCTCTTGGTTAATAGTCAACTTCTTGACCATTACACCAAAGTGGTCGTCAAATAAATAATAAATATACTCAAAAAAACACCAAACCATTGATAAATTTGCAAACTTTATCCGTCACAGTTCACCAAGATTAACTAAAACAAGCGCCGTATTTTTAAACTGCACAACTATGAAACTATAAAATATACCTCGTCCCAGCATTTTCCGCCTCGCTGAAATAAAAATGGCGAGTGTAGAGGGCTAGACTCGCCACACTTTCGAGCCTTTGTCTGCCTTTTGTTCGACGCCGTTGTCTGAAACTGTTATAAGTTTTGTAGCACCCGACCGTGTTTCTGAAGCGGTTTTTGAACCACTCGACAAGTGAAAGGTGTGACAGTGTGGGGACAGTGTGGGAGAGACAATGTAATAATACATTGTGTGGTTCGTGTTTTTTGGATTAGGTAATTTAGTGCAGATACCGGTAAGATATTCTAGATTTAAGAATTTACCAAAAGTGAAATGACTAGTACCTATCAATTTCAAATGAAATTAAAACATTTCGTCATTGATTTCTACTCATCTTTTTTTCGTTTACGCCACCAATTGCCTATATGAGTTCCCACGACGTGGTTAACTAGTAGAGAATTTCTTTTGGCATTAAGTCCGCCAATTGTATCCCTTTCCGTGCAAAAAGCTTAATTAAGTAAAGTGATTTATCAGGAGACGTACTTAAGGTTATGCTTTGTTAATTGCTTTAACGTTTTTCTTGCCAGATAATTGACGACCGCTTGGTGCAGTGGTCAACATGTCGGACTTCTACAACCAAGGGTCGCGGGTTTGATCCCCGCACAGTACAAGCAAAAGTGTGCATGAACATGTGTGTTTGTACTGGTCTGGGTTTTTTATATGTATCATATGTATTTATTTACAAAAAAAAAGTATTTAAGTATGTTTATCCGTTGTCTAGTACCCATAACACAAGCCTCGTAGCTTACTTTGGGACTAGAGAATTGGTGCGATTGTTGTGAAATATTTAAAATTTAAATAAATTTATGTAAAATTCGTTCGGAGGTCATCAGACCTCCGTGGTGTAGTGGCGTGAATAATGGTTACAAGTTGCCGCCATCTATGAGGGTTCTGAACTATCCGGGTTCGATTCCCGGACGGATACAATGTTGGAATCATTTTTTATATTATCACGGGTCTGAGTGTATGTGGTACCTTCGTGATTTCTGATTCCCATAACACAAGTGCTTAGCTACTTCCTTTGGAATCAGAGCAATGTTTGATTTTGTCCTTATTTATTATCATAACTTATCTTATGAGACAATAAATAAATTTTAATAAAATAATTTTATTTGTGTTTATTTTTAGAACCTTAAACTATCCTTCGTAGGTGATTTGATTTCGCTTGGGACGGTTTCACTGCAATTGGAACTTAGTGATCCTTAAACGACATAACTACATCATTATACCACAAACCAATTACATAATGGATTATGTTACACGATACGCATTATGTTTGCATCAAGAGTTAGTGAATAATGTCGTCAATATAGTGACATGATGGATCCTAGTGTATCACTATAAGTTATTATGTTAGCTGCTAATAACTGGGAGGAGTAAAGATGTCACTGACTATTAGGTGGCCGGTTTTCATATCCTATATACGTCATGAAATATATGTACAAAAACATCACATACATTGATTTGACTTTGTGGTAAGTAGCTTAAGCACATGTGTTACAGAAATCAGAATCAACAGTGGTATTACAAATAAATTTAAATAAATACATATAACACTCAGACCAGTACAAACGAACATGTTCACGCACACAAATGTTTGTACAGTGCGGGGATTGAACCCGCAACCTCTTGGTTAATAGTCAACTTCTTAACTATTACACCAAAGTGGTCGTCATTATTAGATGCGATGGCAATAATGCCTACTAACATCCATCCTCGGCTACATCGTCTCTTACCAGCAGGCGAGATTGTGTCCAAATGGCTCTTTGTAAAAAAATGCGTTAAGTATGATTAAACACATGCTAATTATGATAAGTAACCATCAACTGGAGCAAAGTCAGCGCAACTTCAGGAAACCATTAAACTTTTCTGCCCTTAAGGAAAATTTTCAGAAATTCAAAATGAAAACAGTCATATTTTGAACCCCCGAAGAAAAGAAAAAGAGGGGTGTTGCTGTGCGTCTATGGCATCATAAGTACCAAACGAATCGTGCGATTTCAGTGCAGATTTTATTCGAAAAATATTTGTTTGTTCGGTTTACGCGAACAGTAGACATTGAAATGAGACACTTTTACGGATTATTTCGCGATTTATTTACATTTTGTTTTAACCTGACGTTTCGGACCCTTTTCAGCGTCCGTGGTCACAGGCAGACTAAGGTGTTAGTTGTCATTCCATAGTTTGAAATTTTTTTTAACTACCATCACTCAAAAATATTAAGTTACGTTCCTATCCACACAAAATAATGAATAAAATATTTTTATCACAGCGTGGTTTTAAGCTATATTTGGTCAAAATCCGTCCAGCCGATGGCGCTCACCAGCTATTTTCTTGACTTAAGTCGCTGGTTCTTTATATTGTAATTTGTAACTAAGTTAGATACATAAATTACATAATACATATTTCGGTAAATGTTTAGTAAATTTTTTTAACTGACTTTTTATTTCCATGAGGAACACACATATTGTTATTTATTATTACACGACACATTTCACAATATCTTTTAACACCTACATGTTTTTTTTCTCGTATCTTCATTTTCATAAAAAAAATTATCTTTAAACAAAACAATATCATAAAAATCGAACCACCATTATTATTCTCATGATTTCTTTAGAAATAATATGACGTTAACATTAGACTTTGTGTAACATGTTGGTGGGCTGATTTTGAGATAAATATGATACCTAATTACATCGAACTATTCACTTAGGTACATTATAAAAGGAAACTCGGATAAAACCTTTCACGTCTCGTGCATTGATATGTCAGTCATTTATATTTTTACATATTTATATTCGACCCTTCGACCAAAAGCGCAGCGTAGGACATCCACCGACAAGATGGACAGACGACTTTGTAAAGATCGCAGGATCACACTGGATGCAGAACGCTTGTGATCGGTCGATGTGGAAAACTGTGGGGAAGACCTATGTTCAGCTGTGGACGTCTTTTGGCTGATAATAATGATGATGATATTAAAAAAAATCCACGGGTTGCACTCCGGGAGTGCCGGCAGAAGTGAAAACTTAACAACCGTCTTACGGTTTTTCGATCAGCATCACGTGACCTGACCTGACGCGAGTTTCACAGTTTCTACCCATGCCACAAAAGTGCTCAACGCCGCTAAAGAAGTTTTCACTTCAAAAATACACAAAAATACACCATCTAATTAGGTCGACCCAAGAATAAAAACACGCGGCAATGTTTCCGAAACAGACTCGGATCAGAGTAGAATTAGCACCTAAGAAATTTAATAAATACCCTTTTGTAGTCGCGGGTTAATTACTTCGACGCTGTGTGGTAGTATACTGTAGAAGCTAAAATAGAAAACGGCTTTGAATTTTGGTGGTGTTTGAAAGTAGAAAACATAATATAACAAACGAAGTTCATGTGTTTACGCTAAAAAGGTTTTAAATTATGGAAGGGTCAATAGTGGTACCAAGTGGTTCGTGTTTTATTTATACCGTGCCTCGTATAGCACGTCAAGCCGTTGGTCCTGCGCCTGATCTCTCTCCGGTCATGTCAGATTGCAGTCTCATCGAACTTTGAGAGTGATGGAACAGTGAGTGCACCTGTGTATTGCGCTCACACTTGTGCACTATAATATCTCCTGCATAGTTGGCTGATCTCTGTTGGGATTGGCTGCCGTGGTCAAAATCGGCCAGGAGGACTATTATTATACACTTGGCAATGGCTAGCCAGTTCATTCGCATGAACTTAACTGGACACACTGCCACGGGTTTAGATTGGGATGTACTATCGAAGTTTAAAAAAGTAAAGCTCTGTCGTCGACGACGACGGTAAGGACACGTTGGAATGAAACAAGATATTGAGTTTCGTTATACTCGTGGTCGCACGTCCGCACGATCCGGCCGCCTGATAACCACTCGGGCCACGCGGCACTGACTTCAAGTTTGCTAGGAGTTGATCGACTTATTTTTTTTTTTTTTGCTTATTATTTTTTTGAAATGTCAATATATTTGACGTTTTTCTCAGGCCTGGACAAAAAATGACAAAGCTATCCTACGTATCTAACGTGACTTCATGTAATGAAAACAAATCGATAGTATCGTATCGTACGAAAACAAGTTAGAAGACCACCAGGTGTAAATGTTCATTATTTATTTCAGAAATCAGGCTACATGGTATTATTAATTTAACATTATTCCCATAGCTTAGAGTATGAAAAAAGGTAACATTGAATTAAATCACTGGCTCGGATTGATCATCATCGTCTTTTTTAAATAGCATAAAATTCTTAACAATTTTTAGGACCGGAACCACAAGTTGGCCGAACTTTGTTCCGAAAATTAATGCTATTGGCCATAAAATAACAACAACAAAGCACGAGTCAAATATGGGGCCAAAACTTTTTCTGGGTCTATTCATTGGATATTTTTTTTCGGCCAACTATTCGCCCAACATCTCGATCTGGGGCTGGCTAATAATACACTAATCGGGCGAATAGTTGGCCAATAAAGTAAAGCTATTGAAAATTCCACCAATCAACGTTGACGCCATTATTTTTTCCTTATTGGGCGATAGGTTTTTGGGCAAACTGTTCGCTCAACGTGTGAATTATAAAATAAAATAGTTGATTAAGAAAATGTTGCTTGAACCTAGGGATGGGTAAGACAGATAAAACTGACTAGAGTAGATTTAGGTTAAAATATAATGTAAATTAATTGCGAAACGATCCGTAAAAGTGTCAAAATAATTTCTAGTGAAGTAAGTTTATTAAATATTGAAAACAGCGTTTCAATAGAAAAAAATCACCAATTTGCCGTGTACTTTTTTGATAGAAAACGAAAGTCTTACAAAAAAATTAGAAAGTATGATAATCGTCAATTAAACTCTATGATTCATACCAAATTCCATAATGTAACTTCTTTAAAAGTAAAATATAAATTTAATACATATTTTAAGAGTGTTATATAACATGGTTTACCTTTAACACATACATATATAATTTAAAATTTTCGCTTTGCATTGTTTTTATTTTATTTACTTGGGATAGGTTTGCTCTTGACCCAAGACTAAGCCCGTACGAGGCAAAGACTCAGTCTACAATGGAGCGAGCTCACCCAGAAAATGCCTGTTCACTCTAGCTTTGAAGATTTCTTGGTTGACGCAGATAGTGAGTTCCACTCTTTTGCAGTGCGCATCAGGATTGTAACACTAATTACTTGTTATCGGGTCTAAACGCCAACAGCTTAACGTGCCTTCCAAAGCACGGAGATGCTTGTAAATAGACGTAACTTAAATGGTCAGAATGATCACCCATCCCAAACATGACCGCGCCTTAGGTTGCTTAACTTTGGGTATCACTACCAAAACGCTGCAACCACTGCGCCACAAGCACCTCACCCCACGTTAAGCTGTTGGTCCCGGTTAATATCGACAGATATTAGTCGCTAAGCCTGGTCAGAGGCCCTCGGGCGGCTCAATAACATCTGACCGTAAGGTTGGTCACTTACCTTACAAACACCCCTCCACCAATCCGCACTGAGCCCGCGTGGTGGAGTATGGCTCGTACCACCTCATAGTTGAGGTGAGGCCTGTGCCCAGCAGTGGGTCGTATATAGGCTGATGAGGGGTCTAAACGCGATATATACAAATTTTTAGAGAAAACAATTAAATTTCTTAATAACCAGCTACATACACAAAGGCTACCCAAAACGAGCTTAACCCATCGTCTTTGCGAAGACTTCAGAGACAAACACAATCGCCACCATCTTTATTTTGTGATAACAACTTAACCCTAAACCAGGCTATGGATTATACTCATATATCACATAGATTTTTTGAGGTTTTTATCAAGTTCTTGTAAATAATCTACCACGATATGTCAAAAATGCTGATATAGAAACATTGTCAATGGCTATATAACATAAAACGAGAGGATCACCACTTTTTTAGTTTTTTTAGGATCGTTTTTTTAATTAAATATCTTTTTATAAGCAAATATCTTTTTTTACCTTACATTTGCTGGCTTAAACATTTTTATTTTACTTTTTTTTTAAATACCACAAAAACCAAAATGACTACAAAAATAAAACACCTCAGGTTGGACAGAGTCACAAATTAAAAAAAATATTAGCCGAGAAATAACCAAATGAAGTTAACCATTTTTACGCATTTTTGGAGCTTTCAAAAAAGGCTAAGTACTTCAATCGCTAGAAATTCTAAAGTAATATCAAAAATCTTAAAAATATTTATCCGAAAAGCAGCTGTTTATTTCAGAATTCGGGACCATTATCAATACATATTTGCCCTCGGAAGCCTTACCAATAAATTTTAACTGTAAGTCCATTTAACCCCTTTAGGACTTTGGGTAGCTAATTTGTGAGTCTATAATAGGCAATGCCCACTTGACAAATGATAGTGGATTGTGTATGTTATACTATTTAGTTTCAAATAACAGTGTTTAGTAAGGGTTTTTGACTAGTAATTAATTAATTAACTGATTAATTACAGTACTAGCAAGTAATGAAAGGTTTTACTTCTATTTTCTTATTTTTAACCCCTGACGAAAAAAAAGGGGTTATAAGTTTGAGTGAAACCCTCTATTTGTGTGTTAATTCTTATTTACATGATGATTTAATCACGGTGCTTCTTAGCTACAGCTGATCAAAGTATTACCAGCTATCGAAATTCACGAGATGTTTTCTTGGTTTCCAGTTTGTAATAACTACTAGTGGCCCCCCGCGACTTCGTCCGCTTGGAATCCCTTTGTTTTCACAATCGCGGTCGAACGGGATAAAAAGTATCCTATGTCCGTTTTCTGATTCTAAGCTACCTCTGTACCAATTTTTAGCTAAATCGAGTTATGAATAGCGTAACTAACACCACTTTCTTTTATATATATATATATAGATAATAAACCCCTTACAAACAAATGTAATGGTAAGTTTTTATAAAAAAAAAACTGAGTCACAAAACTATTGGTTTATTAGCTACTGTGTATAAACTTCAGTAATTTCAAAATACGTGACACAAATGACATTTGGAGTGTGTCCCTTTCTTTAGCATACAAAAGGGAGAAGATAGCAAATGGAATCTCCATATCAATTTGGGAAATAATATTAATACAGGGTTCTAGGGTCGTACCTTCGATAATTGTTTGTTCACAGATAGAGAATACTTGGATAAGCCTAAATCTTTGGGACCAAATTTTGAGATTAATTTGTCTAAAGTATGTTCAAACCTTTTTTTATAAATATTTCACGGCAATCACACCAAATTTCTAGTCCCAAATTAAGCTACGAGGCTTGTGCTATTCGCACTAGACAACGGATAAACATACTTAAATACTTTGTTTTTGTAAATAAATACATATTATACATAGAAAACACCCAGACCAGTACAAACACACATGTTCATGCACACTTATGCTTGTACTGTGCGGGGGATCGAACCCGCGACCCTTGGTTTAAAAAGTCCGACATGTAGACCACTGGACCAAGCGGTCGTCAAAACAGATGGAAATGACCTTAGTGACTGGCATTCAAAAATGACGAAAGCTTTGGTTTAGTGGTCTGAGGTCCAGACTACAAAACCGGCTGTCGCGGGTTCGAATCCTGCTAGGGGCAAATGTTTGTGTGATTAGCACTAACATTTGTACTTGAGACATAAGTGTTTATAAAATATGTATTTAAGTATCTCTATCCGTTGTTTTAGCTACCAAAGCACAAGCTAACGCTTAGTTTGGGGCTAGGTTATTGGTGTGTTTGTTGAAATAATTTATATAAAAAAAAACATTACCGAGTTACTAAAAATTCCCTGCTAGATTAAGTTTGTTGTGTCTGCCCTCTGCTCTATCCGGCCCCGAATTACTAAAGTCAAATGTCAGTATTGATAATTTTATTAAAATATACATTTGGACCGCCAAATGTTACATCTCTTTGAAGTAAGAGGGCGAGATTGGACTAAAGCACTAATAGGTAAATAAATAAATAACGCACACACCAACCTACGTAGTTGGTTTAGCAGGTTTCTAGCAAAATGTAATCATTTTTCACTGAAGAAAACACTATTCCTATTGAACATAGAATAGAAAGCTTTTCTTTTTAGTTCTATCCATAGAACTAAGTCCAAGGCATATAGGGTTAGTGTGCATAAAATCGGCACGTGCTTTGATAACTAATACAATGACGTAATACACTACCCTATTACACTGCCGGTCGAGGAAAACAGACTAGTTATTTTTTATGGAAAAAGATTTCATTGTTTTTTGCTTTTCAACGACAGCTTTGGTCATGATGATTGTGCTTTGGTGGTGTTTTGAAAATATGTTATCATTACCTTCAATTTCATAGTGCGTAAGTCTAACACATTTTAAAAAATGAAATGTAAAATGTTTTTGAGAAAAGTGCATGAAGCGCAATTAAATAGTAATTTTTCTGAAAAATATAGAAGATAGTAGACGTCATATTTATCTTTTTTAGGGTTCCGTACCTCAAAAGAAAAAAACGGAACCCTTATAAGATCACTTTGTTGTCCGTCCGTCCGTCCGATACTTAGGCTTACTGTCCCTGAAAGCTGTAGAAAAATCTAAGCCAACCTTCTAAGCAAACGCAATCAAAAGATACAGCCATTTAGGCCGCAAATTTCCGCAAATTTTCGAAACTCGCACGGAAATCAAAACCTACAGGGTACTTCCCGTAAACTTAGAATCTTGAAATTTAGTACGAAGTCACGTCTTATAGTAAAGATATAAGAAAAATTACGAAAACCGTAAATTTTCACAATTTTTGACAATTTTGAAAATTTTAAAGTTACTACTCCTTATCTACGGGTTTATACGGAACCCTCAGTGCGCGAGTCCAACTCGCACTTGACCGGTTTTTTGTATTGCATGTTTAGTGGACTTGGTTACTGGACTAAGCCTCCTGTTTCAATATGCACCTGCACTGTCTTGATGCTTGTCTGATGTTTTTTTTGCTGTTATTGGTTTCGTTTTTCCCTTTTTTCTTGCACTGGACTGTACGAAACAATAAACCAGTGGCATGGGTTATCGTTGGATATGAAATATTGCTGTAACAATTCCAGTTAATACAATTTTCTCTAAATTATCAATACGTATTTATAGCTAAGCTGTAAAGAGCATTTCAGTGCGATAACTTAGATATTTAAGTTATATGTGTGATAGAATCGGTAATCGTTATTAGGTAGTCATAATTCTTAGTATGAAAGCGTTCACTGTGTGATAAATTAACAAAAGTCACCTATATAACAGGTGCAAGTGCCAGGAGGTAGTAATAGGTATCTTTTTTTTTTAATTATTATTATTTATTTATTTATTTTCCTCAGCACAATAGGTACATTAATTCTTAAATATGTATAAAATTTAAACTAAGTATGTGCACCTAAGTAATGTAAATATGTAAGAACTTGAGGTTTTACACTCAACTGAAAATAATCTTTTAAGACAGATAAAATATGGAAATTATGGTTTAGGTTCTGTAAGGCTTACAAAATAGAGTTCAAGTCTCTGCGCCACTTTTAGTCAGCCATTGCAAATAAAAAACAAAATGGTGCCTAATACAGCAGTTTGTTTCATGACATCGAACCATGCGAAATTTGCCTGTAAAATAAAAACGGGGTTTGGCAGTTTTCGGTATTGCCAAACCACTTATATCCAATGTTCAGTAATGCTTTCAAAGTAAATATAAACAGCAGGATCAGTAAGAAGGTTGTGCATTCGAATTCTATCTGTTACCTTTTATTATAACCGCCACTGCCCATATGCTTCTTTCTGTCGGCACGACTCGTGAGTGACAGCGTATCAACCAATCTTAAATATTTTCAAGACCATGGCGTTTAAAAAAATTGGCCCTATGAAGTTAATACAACCAGTACATTTCCAAAAAGATGTTGAAACCAACAAAACAAAAACACAACACAAAAAACACAATAAATACTCGGTCAATTGACTCCGATTTCTGATATATGACCGTGACGTCACGTTCTTGTATTCCCATACAAAATCTATGGAGGCAGACCGTTTTGACAGATAATAAATAGTATGTCAACGATTGGTGGTGTCATCTAGCCTATTACCACGGCAAAGACAAAGACAGTCGCGAGTCGCAGCGACAATATTCCTAAAGTGAGCCCTGGGAGTTATTTATTGTGTAAGTATATTTTTTTCTAAATGAACAGATATAAAAACCAATTCTTCCACATCAAGTCCACCTTTTAGAGCAAAGCTTCGTCTTTACCTTTTTCGTTAACTTCGTCTGGCCCTTAAAAGCTAGATATTCAAATGTATTTTCAGTAATTACGATCTTTAAAACTCACTCGTAATCCTAAAGATAAATCATTATACAAGTCATCCAAAAGTTGAAAACTTTAATAAACCACAATAGAACTTAAACTTAGCGAGTCAGTAGCACCATTTACTTTGAGATTTAATTGTTTTAGTATTTCGTTGAAGTATGAAGTAAGAGTTTAAAGTTGCATTATCTGAAACAATAACTTTTAATCACATCAGAGTATTTCCACGGCTCAGAAGATTGTACTGTTTTTTTTTTAATATTCATACTAAGTATACGAGTCATCTCATCATCGTTAAAAATTAAGACGTTCACTTTAATGCTTTTTTTTCTTTGGAACTTTGTGACGCATGTCATTTACTAAGTAGTACTAGTTGGCCCGAGTCGTCACCAAATGGGTGCCTATAGACGGCTATCGCCGACCGACCCAAGAAACGATGGTGTGACGACTTGGTCAATACAACACGGAACTGGTAAACGTTGGCAATGGACAGGGACAGGTGGAGAGATTTGGGGGAGGCCATTGCCCAGCAGTGGGATAATATAGGCTATATAAAAAAAATATAAAAAACTAGTCGGTACTTTAAGTTGGTATTTTATTTAAGATTTACCGTACTGCTTAGCTCCTGAGTTACTGAATCGTTTTAGATGAATTTTAAATATGTGTGCTATTGAAGCCGTGCTGATGCTGATTTTATTTTTGGAAACATACAGTTTAATATAACATAACAAAATAGGTAATTTTCCACAGCTTAAATAATACATGGAGTAAACCAATTAAAATTTAGTTGAGAAAGTTAAAATATGTGAAACTATAAAATTATAAAAAGATGACATAATGCCAAAGAAACCACATTACTTATTATTGGGGAAAGTTATGAATTTCTTTTTTAAACATAACAAAAAGTTAACGCAAAAATGACAATGCTGTGGTGCCGTGGATTGGTAACCAAATTTAACAAATCTATCGAGATTATTTGTACTAATATTAGTTACTTTTGCGTTACATAGAAAATCTTCTCCATTCCCCTAAACTACTACCAAACGAAGTTGATACTCTTGATACAGCTTCAAATTGAAATTTCTTAGGGCTATTTAAGTTAGATTAAATTCTATTTAACTTGCCACGATTATTTATCTCAAGTTAAGGTGTAATCTTGACTAGTCAAACGGAAAATCCAAAATCCGAGATTAAATGTTATTCCTAATCTATTTGCTTATTTGGATTCGGTTCGGCTTGTTTGATTTTGGCTAGAGCAGATTACTTAAACGTCTTGCAGATATTGATCTTTATTTCCAACGCTGTTTTTAAGACATTAAAATCGCTTCTCGGGTTTTCTTTATAGGTAACAAGCGGACTCAGCAGACGTTGTTCTACCCGCTGTATTCGCAATTTTTCTATAATTTCTCACCATTTAAACCTTCCCTAAACTTCCACAAATAAATCAAAACCAAAATTACCAAAATCGGTACAGCCGTTCTCCAGTTTTAGCGAGACTAACGAACAGCAAATCATTTTTATATAGAAAAGAGATTATATACCATTAAATATACAACATAAGTGAACAAAAGGGATAGATATCACAGCTTGATTAAATTATCATAAAATTTACCGTTTTATGTAACATTCAAAAGCGTCTGTGTACTCGTTCCTTCATATATATGTGGTGATCTTCAAATTTTAATAATAATAATATTTTATGATGCATGAGAATTTGTGAACATATGACTTTAACAATGTTTTTTTTTTTGTATTTTTGTGTCTGTGTCTCTTTGTATTTGTGTATGTTTCTATATTTTGAATTCTTGAAATAAATTTAAAAAAACAGACGCTAAAATGTTATCCTAGACAAATTATATATCGGCCTGGCTACATTAGTAGAGTACTTACATATTTTATGAAAGTACAGACAACAGCACATCAGGATCCCTTTTTTTGATGAAAAATCGCTCCTATTACCAGTGCATAAGATGCCACAGTGTTTAGCCTGACGTGCTGTCGACTGTACCTACATTTAAGTTTAGAACTAAATATTACCTAGCCCTCAGGGACAACCTTTCTAGAAGCTTTTCAATCAGTCTAGTAGTTTTTATTTATTTTATATGTTGTTTTTTTTTAAATCTGCAATTACCTACACAGAAAAAAAAACAAATCTACCCTCTTTACAATATGAGTCAGTAAATACCTTAATGAATACCTGCTGGACCCAGAAATAAATAATAAAATTTGTATAATTTCTTAAGAGATAGTATATATTAATACTAATAAAATAATTGATGATTAAAATTATAGTTTATTAAAAAATTAAGTAAGTTTAGTTTATTAAATGTATATAATTAATTAATCAGTAGAAAAATATTGTTCTTCTATTATTAAAATATAAATTCTCATATACCTATATATACTTACATATATACATATTTTATTTGTTAAGTATTTATTTGCGTTCACAACGCTTTTTATTAATTTTGAAAAGACAACACTTAAAAAATTCAATCAGGTCCAATGCTCTGACCACTGAGCTACCGAGAACCATAATGGAGTCGTTGAATTTTGTAAGTGCTTTTTAACGCTTTAAGCCAGCATATGTTTCATCAATGATTGTGGGAGACACCCTCAAATCACCCGAGAGAAATATTTTTACAAATATTTGACAGTCAATAACAGTCAACATAGAGTTCGCATTTAAACAACCCACAACCTCTGTATGTACCTATGTTTATGAAGGAATAAATGATTATGATTATGATTAAATTCAATCTATTGAGCCACACGTAACAATTTACAATACTTATTGTGGGTGACGATATTGTCTTCGTGGTGCTCAAAGAGTTAAACTCTAAGGGCTTCTCTCCACCATAGCCGTTACTGTCACGTCGTCGACAAAAATGTATGTGAATACCGTTTAGCTACTTCGGCGCCGTCATATCGTTCGTACATTTTATCGTTGACCGTGGCGGCAGTGGTGGACAAACGCCCTAACCCGCGGATAACCTTCCGGTGTCGTCACAATAACACGTTCAAACTAACTTGATACTTTTAAACGCCACACTAAAACTAATATCGAAGTTTATTACCGATTCTAGCGTATAGAAACGGGCTTAAAGCCACCCAGTGACGGTAATACAACTTGGAATTAAAACACACTAAAATTGGATGGTGAAGGTAACTAAACGTAACATTGATTTATCATGGCTGACTAGCAGCCTAAAGAGCACTTAAAGAAATTCGGACGGATGACTAAGTGTCACGATAGCTCAATAAGTAGATTTTTTCTTTAAGTGTATTTTAATTTTACATTGTAAAGGAATTTGCATTATTAATGCTTAAGAAAATAGTAAATTGGTACTGTACAACTGTCTGTCTCAATCTTAAGTTAAAAATTGAAGTTTACTAGACTGAAGGTAACGTTTGCTTGAAATCGGTAACTTGAAGTCCTAAGTAAATCAAGACTTTCTTACTATTTTAATGCTTACTGTGAGTACGTATCATTTGTATTCCGATGTTTTATTTTTACCAAAGCCCTTAGCCAATAAAATAAGATGGCAAGAGATAGCGAGCGAGCAAGACAAAATATCACAGCATTCACTCTCTCAATCTATTCTTCTATTAGGTATAGTTCTCGCATCCTTGTTTACGTGCCAAATGAGGTGACAAATCTTCCTATTTTGTTTTCATCAAAGTAATTGCCCGTATATTGAGACAGGGCCTTAAATTTTCTGTCGTGAAAAAGACTTCCTCACTTCCAAGCATAACTTCCGTATTTCATTTTTATCAAACGACTATTTTTCGTTTTATCTTAAAGTCGTACCCCTACAGCCGGCCTTAAAGAAAAGTCGGTATCAGGAACTAGGTCGCCATATTGTTTTGTGATTGAAATTTAATGTCCCCGATCGCGGTTAGTTTCCGAAACTTACTTTGACGGAATGGAGTTGTAATAAATATTTTGGATGATTTCGTTATTGCTTTTGCAGAAATGATTTAGGGGTCGGTGGAAAGAAGACTTATTGTTTCTGTAACACGGTTTTTATTAGCTCGAGCTGTATGTATGTATGTAACGGAATCTTTGAGCTCAATATTCACCAACATCCAGAAATCGGATTAATTTGAAACTTTGCACACGTATCAAGTACCGATGACTATGTTTATTGCATTGTCTTCGTACATCGATACGTGTGCGTGTTTGAGAATTATCCATTATCCTTATTAAATTAAAAAATTAAAGCAAATAATAGTCTAAAAAAACTAAAAAACGCTTTTATTGCTAACTAAAAGAGAGAAAAAAAATCTGAGCACAAAGAATTTTTGTAGTAGTAGAGTAAAAAGCGTTGGGTGCTGCGTATAGTATATATTAAAATCATTCTGTTATTGGCAACCATAAAAACAGAAATTATGAAAACGACATCAAGTGCTTGCTTGCTATGCTTTTTAATCTACTGTAATATAAATTCTTTGTACTCAGAAATTATTTTCTCTTTTTAGTTCAAAAATCGTGTTTTTTTAGTTTTTTTAAACAATTAGTTTTGAAAAAACTGTTATTGATGTAATACGATATTAATTTTATAATCATATCAGCTTTTCCGCATCCAGCAGCTTTCCGCGACCTTCACCAGGCTGATGCTTTCTTTGAGACTGCTATTCATATTTTGTAACATCTCATCATCAGACCTAGAAGGTTGCTATTCTCATAAACAATACAAGCATCTGATAACATCAGTGAAACAAACTAATTATAAGTAAATAGACATTGGTAACTTAGTTCACTTTGATTTCTGGTACAAAGGAATGAAGTAACAACTAGGAGTGAGGCGTATTTATCGAAACAGTTTCAAAGAACAGGTTTTTAGGAGAAACATTTTGAAACTGTTGTGCATAAACTGAAAAAACAGTTCCTGTTCTACAGCAAGGCCGAAACCATCAGAAACAATGTTGTTGCAGCTTCATTGCTACTTTGGTTGGAACTCGTTCTTCTCTATTCTTGCATGGTCATATTCACTTTGTTGGAAAGAGATAAAACTAAAACTGGAACAGGCTGTACTTGGAACAAGCTCTTTACTCTTCTTACATATGGCAAGAGAAAGAGAAAACATATGTTCCAGTTGCCACAGCTGTTACAAAGTAACTTCAGTTACTTAAGCAGATTGTTTTTTTTTTGGAACAGGCTGTTCTTTTGAAACAGGCTACTGGAACTGTTTTTTTAGTGGAACAGGAACAGGTGAAACAGGTTTCATAATTCGCCTGTTCCAGCTCATGCCTAGTAACAACTACGTTACTATTATGTTATATGCGCGAAAAACTGATGGCCGTTGGGGCAGAAAAGTTCTGGATTGGAGACTTCGACCAAAAGCGCAGCGTAGGACTTCCACCGACAAGATGGACAGACGACCTTATGAAAATTGCAGGATCACACTGGATGCAGATCACTTGTGATCGGTCGATGTGGAATACTGTAGGGAAGGCCTATGTTCATCAGTGGACGTCCTTTGGCTGATAATGATGATGATGATGAACAACTATGTATCGATGATAAAGAGTACATCAACAATTGGCCCCGATCATGTTTGAAAATTCTTTCATCAAGCTTTAGGAAGATCAACTGTCCATTTTAATTACAAAATCCTTCAGCATCTTTCATATTTCCAGCACCGAATTCCCTTGAGAGGGATTGAGAATACCTTCCCAGCGGATCATTAGGGTTGTAAGTATCAATTAATTTACCCTCCGCAGCGTATAGGTACGTGACTTTGGTTGATTTAGTCGTGGCACCCGTCAATCAGTACACGATAATTACAAGGCCCTTGGCTGGTACAATGATACTAATGTATTAGACGTTTTAGAAGTGCACATTATGGATTTTAAATAAATAGGATGTCATAGCAAAATCTATTATATTATTCAGTATTAATATATTATTCAGTAGCTTATTTGATATTAAAAATAAACAAGTGGCTGGCCGCGGCTTCTTACGCGTGGAAAGCCTTTATCTTTACAATTATTTATAATTTTAGCCTAATTGTTATTCCGATGAATAATACATGTAACGTTACCTTCGCCAAAAACTAGAGCAGCATTTTTTGCATCAATTATTTATAGCCTCTGAGTCTACGCATTAAGAACCGGGAAAGACCACATAGGACCCCTTAGGGAAACGACCAACTTTACTATTCATAGCATGTTCCTACTCGTATAACATCAGAAAAACTACCATCGTTTCTCAAACGATAGAACAAAGCGATGTTATCTGAACTTACCACGAAAGGAAATTCCCCTAAAGAATGCCCCAAAAAACCCAACCCTTTAGAATTAATGGGTACCCCATTTGAGTAAAGCTAAGTCTATTGAAGGATCATTACAGCTAACGTCAAATCTACATCTGAATCTAACGAATGTATCCAATGGATTGATCGCAGAGGCGGTCGCCAAAGATTCTGTAGAAATATATTGCCCCAATTTATTTGGGGGCTGGTTAGACCGATAGGATGTGAGCGGATATCTAATTTAGCAAAATACATTGTATTTTTCTAATACGAACTTCTGCCAGCACCCAATTTAGACCTGCCAGCATCCAATATATACTTCTATGTCGCAAGATGTAAGTCTTTGTCCAGGGTGTGTGGCCAGTGATGAAATGGAGTATGCAGGAGAACTAAATCGACAGACATTGATGGAAGAATTGCTCTGCTTTAGTGGCAGTAGGTGGGATACATAGAAGGGCGAACCTATGGCTGTTGGGGCGAAAAGGTTCTGGAATGGCGACCGGGTGCCGGGCGACGCTCCGTAGGCAGGCTCCCTAAGAGGTAGATCGACGAAATCGGTGGAAACGCGCAGGGCCGATCAAGGTGAAGATCCTTGGAGGAGGCCTATGCACAGCAGTGAGCGTCAAAAGGCTGATATGATAAACCTAAACCTTTCAAAACCATAATTTATGGCCAGTAATTTGTAAGAGAAGTCAGGACTAAATATCATAACTATTCTGAATTACCTTTAGCTACTCACTTGTAACTCTAGTATGATTGAGTGAGAGAGATACCTATAGACGATTCCGATGAAACCTAATGCACACATTTTATCTCTTGAATTTGAGAATTACGAGCAGAAAATGCGTCTAACAATAGGTAGAATATCTCTTCCGTGCCACGATGGAACCACGCATGCATTTTATTGGACAAGCAATGGAAACACCTATTATAAACCCTATCACTCCTACAAGCTTGTCCGTGAGAGAAAACGCACTGGTAGACCTCCCTTCCTATTAGGACTTTACTTATTACCCTTATTTTTAGGTCTATCCAGGTGGCTACATTTGAAACTACAGACAACAGACTAGTAAGTAGGAGGGCAGATTTTGTGTTTTCCTTCCGTTGCTCGAACCCAGAGGCCGTACTTCCTAACGTTTTGTTCGTATTCTCGAGACTCACAACTGCTTCTTAGTGTAGTGGCAAAGTTTCTGCCTTACATCCGAGAGATCCTGTGTTTGAGTCCCAGGTCCCAGGTTCCTGGGATTTTCTGTCATGAATTTCTCGAAAACAGCTCGCAGTCGCGAAGTTGGCGGTGTTACACTTCCGTGCCTCGGAAAGCACGTTAAGCCGTTGGTCCTGCGCCTGATCTCCCTCCGGTCATGTCGGATTGCCGTCTCACTGAACTTTGAGAGTGATGGAACAAGTGCACCTGTGTATGGCGCTCACATTTGTGCACTATAATAACTCCTGCGTAGTTGGCTGATATCTGTTAAAATCGCCGCCGTGGTCGAAATCGGCCAGGCAGACTATTACTATTATTCTCGAATCTAGCCAGCGTGTTCTCTCGCACGGCCAAGCTTGTAAGACTGACAGGGATGGCAACATCCGAAACTACGATCAACGGCTTAAAGAGAAAAGGGGTAAGAGCTATCCTTATCAAGACCATCAAAAATAACAACATCGCTCCAACCTCTTTCTTTGACCCTCCAAAAAAAGGGTTCAAGTAATCTCGCAAGGTCGAACGGTGTATTTTATTTGATTGCATGTCAACCGACAGCATTAGGGCTTATGTTTTACAAATATTGGCCCTGCAACCCAATTGATGAGGGTAGAACTGATGTTCTTATTCTGAATAGCTGTATTTATGTTTGGGTTGAAACTTTTCGGGGAGAATTTGTAAAGATGGCGGCCATTCTTGGACTATGATTTGAAGGACATGCAGTTTTACACGCATTTTAACCATTTTAGACCCGGCCACATCTGCGGCATTGGATTTGCGATTAAGGCGCGGTGATTGGTTGACACACTGTCAAAAGCGAGCCGTGGCTACAGAAAGTTGCAGGTGTGGCCTGAGCTTTAGTTTGTTTACGCCCATATATTTTTCATTTGTACATTAGTCTGAAAAGCTTCTCAAATAAGGAGACGAGGAAAAAAGTAATTTTAACTAAGAAAAAGAACTGGTTGTTACATTAATGATGATGTATTCTCGATTATTTTTTAATTTATTTTAAATTATTAACTTTGTATCTTTATATTATTATTATCAACATTTTCAGCATCTAAAAATTTTTTTACGCAAAAAACAGGCTTAAGATCTCAGAAAATCCTAATTAAGCGATAAAAATAAACCCTCGAAAGCGTTTTCTCGACAACTGTCCAATCTGGGTTTTCAAACACTCCGCCGAGACGCGAGCGGGGAGATCAAAACATCGAATACTTGTCTGTACAGTCCTCGACACAAGTTGTGACACGTGACCAATTAGAACTGCCCTGAAGTTGATTGTGTATCCGGCGTTGGATGGCGGAATGTATTTATTATTTGTAAGGGAGGTTAGGTATAGGGGTACCTCTAGATGTTGTGATGTTTGTGTTATTCAATCCCGAGATTGATGACTTGTTTATAACCTTCATAGACGGTTGTCAGGTAAAATTGGAAAGTTGTGGTCAACAAGTACTAAAGATTATTTTTTCAATACATTTTCATAGTCTTATTGTGAGTTGTCATTGAAACTGAACGTACACAACAATTCAGCTTAATCAGATACTGGGAAGTGGGTATTTAGCTTGCTGTGAGTGCTTGAAGTGTTGATAACAGACAACTAAATATCGCACCGGGACAAGTGAAGCTAAATAAAAGCTTGTAAAAATACATACATACATAGTATAATACTTATAATTTCATATTTTCTTTAATTTATTGATATTATATCTATATATTATTTTTGCGTTATTAACCAATTTACCTTTCTGATTTAATTTTCACTGCACCCATTGCCTTCTTTCTACATGACCTTGAGGTTGACTGGTAAAATGCTTTTAGCATTAATTCCACTCTTAGTACATTTCTTGTGCAATAAAGTTTTAAATAAATAAATCCAACGAATAAACGGGAAGTGAACAGTACCAACTGTTAAAAGAATAAAAATAATTGCAAAATTTCAATTGTGTCGTCTTTTGTAGTTGATGATATTGACGGAATAAAACTGTGATCCATAAAACATCAGATACAGGAAGCACTGACTTATTATTATCGGAAAAAAGTACAGTTAAATCATCAGATTAATACTCTTTTTTCTTTCTATTTACGTACCCACGAAAGTAACATTATTTTATTCCAGCCAACAAATAAATTACCTACAAAAAACCTTATCCAAAAACATCGAAATACAAATACGAATCGCACAAAAACCACTCAAATTACATTGGTTGCATTCACAAATCCTTGGATTTGGTCTTTTAAAATAAATAGGTGGCCCGCATTGAGCTAGAAGAATGTGTAGCAATACGTCAGTATAGGACATCGCGCCGATTGGTCGGAGCTTGATAGGGAATAGTGTGGGGAAAAGTTTATCGAAATCGATGTAATTGCTTCAACATTGTCCTTAAAAAAATAGATTAAGACTTGATGTTACCTGTTATGTTCTCCAATAAATAAAAATAAATAAAATAAAAATATGTCAAAGACCGCTTTGTGTAAATGGTTAAGAAGTTGACTACATCAAGAGGTCGCGGGTTCGATCCCCGCACTGTACAAACATTTTGTGTGCAAGAACATGTCTGTTTGTGCTGGTCTGGGTGTTATATAATACATATTTATTTAAATCTATTTGTAATACCACTGTTGTTTCTGATTTCTCTAACACAAGTGCTTAAGCTACTTACCACAAAACAGATCAATGTATGTGATCTTGTAATATATTATTATTATCGGGCGGCTTAATAACACCTGATAGTAAGGTTGGTCGCTTACCTTACAAACACCCCTCCACCAACCGCACTGAGTCCGCGTGGTGGTGTGTACTATACCACATCATAGTCGAGGTGAGGTCTGTGCGTTCTGCCCAGCCGTGTGACGTATAAAGACTAGAGAGAAATTACGTGTGCAGCATATTACAAGGAATCATAATTACACAATATGTAGTAGGTATAATAAAATTCATTTATACACGTGACCATTTGACTCAGTTTTGTTAGTAACCATGGTAACAATACACTGATCCTATGTGAGTAATTCATAAAAATTAATTATACATAATACATACTTTAAATATTTTTTTAAGTTAAGTCCACCTTTCTACGAAGTTTTGTTGTGCAATAAAGCTTAAACAAAAAAACTTTGCTCGCATGTTTTTAACTACACATTAGAGGATAATATAAAGAGAGATGGCCGATGGAATAATGAAGATCAGTTAGGTATACAGGGTTTTTGTCTTACTATCATCGAAATATTAAAATCATATCCCATCACTAAAACTTAGGAAGCAGTACGGACTAATTTTATTGGTCGGATTTAGGAAGATGCGATAATACTCGTATACAGAATGAACGAGAATACTTACGTCCGTATACAAGGGACTTTCCGAAATAGCCTTACTCCCGTTTCACTTCAAGACGTTTCTGTTTGGAGTGAATGCGAAACAGTGTCATTGTCATCCACCCAAATTAAGGAGAGATTTTGGGAAAAGTATACTCTTTTCAAGAGTTATACTAATTAATTAATCACCATTAAAACTGCATGCCAGAAACAATATTTAATGGTTCATTCATTAATGACAAATTTAAGTAACCGTAAGTCGGATCAGTTTATTGAACACAAATTTGATACAATATTGGTATGGCCAGGTTTATAAATATTAGATTTTAATAATGGAATGAAAAAAAATGTAGTAATAGGTTTGATTCCGTTCTTTAACAGTTAGTTTTTACTGAGCAAGCGCGATTGCTTTTTAAATTAAAATAAAATGGAGCTGTTTGATATTGCTCTTGTGGGTAGATTATTTAGTAATGCTAATTATTTACAATTAAGAGGCATATCACAAAATGTTGACAGCTAAGAAGTTTTTTGGCGAAAAATTTAATTTTAAGGTATAAATGAAAAACCGGAAGGCGCTACGAAGTACAATCTTTGTAATTAGAATACATGTTAACAAAACAATTGCGTCAAAACATTGTCAATGTCAGGTACATACAAATCGATATACTGAACTGTATATCCCTTTCAGATCATCGATCTGTACATTGAAAATGTTAAAACGCAATTGTTTACTTAACATGTATTAAATCACAAGGATTTAACTTTGTAGCGGCCGTCAATTTTTGATTTATAGTTTAATATTTATGTTTTTGACAAAAAAACTGCTTAGCTGTCAAAAATTTTGTGATATGACCCTTAACATCTAATTGGCATGATGACACCTATCTTAAATATTTTCAACACATGACCGTTTAAAAAAAATGCCCCTATGAAGTTAATACAACCAGTTTATTTGCAAAAAGCTGTAGAAACCAATTTTTAAACACCCAAAACTCAATAAATATTCGGTCAATTAGTCAAATCAATAGTCGACCGTGACGTTACGTTTATGTATTTCCATACAAAATCTATGGAGGCAGACCGTTTTGACAGATAATAAAAAGTATGTCAACGATTGGTGGTGTCATCTAGCCTATTAAATATTAATCAGTGTAATGTTACACACTGTTCTTAAATAAATTAAGTCCGATTTAAGTCGGTCCGGTCACAGGCCGTACTCCCTGACATTTCGTTTGTATGATCGAGTCTAGCTAGTGCACTCGCTCGCACGGCCAGCCTCGTAAGAGTGACAGAGATGGCTACATCCGGAACTACAGACGACGGCTTAGAGAGAAGGGGGTCACGTTTGCATTAACATAATAACACCACGTACTATATAAATTTTATGTACGTGCAACGTTTTCGTAAATAAATAACAATAAATAATAGTAGATGATAATTCTGCGTGAGTTATTCGTTTGTGTGTAGCTCAGAGATACATTTTATGAAGGAAAGCATAGCAAGCATTGGGGCAAGATAATTTAATTGTTTCAGAGCGGTATTTAAGACTACTACAACTTACAAAGTATTCAAATGAGAAAAATGCTCATGATCACCCAAGATGAAATCTTGGGTGATCATGAGCATTTTAATTTAATAATACAAGTGAGATTTAAAAAGTTAGAAAAGCAATTTCAGCAAGTTAATCTTATTTCATAATTTACTTAACTTACCATTTTCTGCTTTGCCTAAAGGCATGAGCGCTAGAGATTGCCTTAAGGCGTTTAGTCCACCTTTCGTTCTAACTTTTGTTGTGCAGTAAAGCTTAAATAATTAAATTACAGCGTCAATTTACAGACGAAACAAGTACATACTTAATTAGTCCATTTTGTACAGCATAATTAATTATAGACAAAAATTTACCATTGACCTTGCCATAAAATTTATTTATTTAGGATTTATTTCAATACAAAACTTGCACAAAACCACAGGAATACCTTTGGGCTAAGCTGAATTGAAAAAATAATTGTAACTGATTTTTGTCATGAAAAAAACCGTTCGAATGACCTACGCCTTTTTTTGACTCGGTTTAAACAAATGAAAAGTAAAATGAATTGGCTAGACGACACCACCAATCGTTGACATACTTTTTATTATCTGTCAAAACGGTCTGCCTCCATAGATTTCGTATGGGAATAAATGATCGTGACGTCACAGTCATGTATCAGAAATCGGAGTCAATTGACCGAATATTTATTGCGTTTTGTGTGTTTAAAAATTGGTTTCTACAGCTTTTTTGAAATAAATTGGTTGTATTAACTTCATAGGGGCTATGTTTTTTAAACACCATGTTCTTGACAATATTTAAGATAGGTGTCATCATCCCAATTATACAAGTTGTTACAAAAAAAGTGTAATAACTGAAGGGTGTATGGGAGGCCCGATTATTATTTTTTTAGATTTTGACATAGATATCTTTGGGAATGTTGTGCAGTTTTCCGAGCACAACAGCACCCTTCAGTTATTACGGGTTTTTTTTGTAACACCTCAGTATATTTCGTCGTAGTTTATTCCGGCGTATCTTCTCAGCTGCACTTGCCTAGTTATCTGTGTTTTGTCTCGAAGCGCTAGTAGAGCCCAAAAACTAAGAATATGTTCTATTATCTCAATATTGACGTTTAAAAGTTATATTTTGTATCCTAGACAGAAATATTAAAAAAAATGATGTGTTACTACTTAAGCATGCTTCTGACAATAAACATTGCTCTTCCCCAAGAAACGTCTTTCCGATGAACCGTGAGTACCTTTACACGTATCAGACAAAAATAGTTAATGTACTAGATTCCAGACAGAATATGGGTTAAAACCACAGATATATATTTACATAGATAACGCAAATGCATGCACTTCGCGTGTCCGAACCCCGACCAAACGTCAAGGTTGGTCGCCGCTAAGTTCAGTCCGCTCGCTCCGTTGCAGCTGGATGGGCCGCAAAAATTTAAAAAATGCCTCGTTGCGTGATAATTATCGGTTTGGATTGCCCGTCACTAAATTTCGCCTGTGACGTCACAGAAGGTGTTAAAAAGTCGGCACGCTTGGTTTCAATACAAATCGTGATACTTGCGTTATCTATGTAAATATATATCTGTGGTTAAAACACAGTGTAGCTTGGGTAAGTAGGAGGATTATTCTTAACCCCTGACGAAGAAAACCGGGTGTTACAAGCTAGATCTTATATCTGTTTGTTTGTGTAAATGTGTTTGTGTTTTTTTTTGTGTGTTTGTCTATCATCGTGGCTCCCGAATAGATGGACCGATTGCAAAGCGGTTTTGTTTTTAATCAAAGTGGTTCTTAGCTACAGCTGGTCAAAATTTGTCCAGCCATTTGAAACTCAACAGCTGTTCTGTTTCTGGCAAAGACAAGCTGAAAAGTTAGTTTTTATTTAGTTTTGAAGGTAACTATCCAGAGACGAGCTTTTTAGGTACAGGTTAATTGAAAATATCCTAATTACACATTGCAGTTACTTACTACCTTACCTACTTAGCTTGCAGCGACGTCTATTTCTTCGAATTGTGAAGTTAAATTATAAGTATTGGAGCCATAATCAACGATTGTCTCAACAAGAAATCAAAGTAATTCACTTACTCATGAGAACACTAATGTGCCTTTGCTGCCGCTGTCTTGCCAGCCAGTAACTTTTTGTTCCGCTCTCTAAAATTAATAGTTTATTAGTTATTTTATAAAATTTATTTGATGCATCCTTTGTACCGCAGATTTATTGCTTCATATTTTGAAAGGAGTCCATCGTTTGTTGGGGACGCGAAACATTGTTGGCATCTTCGCGGGCGGCGAACACAGAGGTCGCCCGAGCCTGCACGATCACGCTCGACCAGCTCGCGGCCGAGCCGAACGTTCGCATTACATTCGCCTTAAAGCATTCGGAATACTTACTCTTGTCTCGCGTTTTAGATCCAATATATTATTCTTTGCATATTTGGGGGCGAATCACAGCACCTATTTAATAAGAGTTCGCTAGTTTTATTTTATATCGATAGGACCCAACATAGATTTTTTTGTGCAGTAAAAACCTAATTACGTGGTAAGAAAGTTAAAAAGGAGTAGTTAACACTCAATTTAATTAATTTGTTTTAATCACGTCCGGAGTCAAAATTACACGGAGATAATTTGTCATCTTATAAAAACTAAACCTGCTGAACTCTTTTTCGATTGCACCAAAGATTAACGCAAGGTACGTTACGGTGCACCGTCTTACGTGGATAGATTCACTCTATTTGTCTCTGACCAAAGAAACTAGATCAAATGAGTCTGGTCATAGAGTTCACTGCATACACCCGTTATAGTAAGTGTAAGCGACGATATGTACCTTTTCGTATCCACCGTGACCTGGCCACTGTGTTTAGAGTAAAATTTCAAATATTAAAACGTGTCATGTAATGAGTCTTTTGTTAGTACGAGTACATCTTTTGTTAGTTAAAAGCATCCGCATGTCGCAATGGTGTAAAATGTATAAAATGTTTATCCGAACCGTGATTTTCAGTATTTCGATCTTTTTTTCCTGTCGCACCTCCGCGTAGCTCTCAGTAAGGGTGCTTTTACGGCAGTGTGTTGAGCACGAACATTATCGTAACGTATTCGTGTCGTCTAAACGTCAGAAACTGACAGTTTTTCCATAAAAATTGACAAGCAAACGATAGGTAAACGCTACGAATACGTTACGATAGTTGTTCGTGTGGGGTGAGCACGAACTTTATCGTAACGTATTCGTGTCGTCCAAACGTCAAAATGACATGTTAACGCGAGGTAAACGCTACGAATACGTTACAATAGTTGTTCGTGCTCACCCCACGGATGTTTTAAGTCACTACGGACGTGTTTTATCTTGCAACAGTTATATTTATTGGAATACTAGTGGCCCCCTGCGTCTTCGTCCGCGTGGAATCCCTTTCTTTTCAAAATCGCGGTCGAACGGGATAAAATGTATCCTATGTCCGTTTCCTGGTTCTAAGCTACCTCTCCACCAATTTTCAACCAAATCGGTTCATCCGTTTTTGAGTTATAAATAGTGTAACTAACACCACTTTCTTTTATATATATAGACTAGCTGACCCGGTAACCGTTGTTTTGCCATTTAATTTTTTTTTATCACTTAGAGGTATGAAAAATAGATGTTGGCCTATTCTCAGACCTACTCAATATGCTCACAAAATTTCATGAGAATCGGTCAAGCCGTTTCGGAGGAGTATGGCAACGAAAACTGTGACACGAGAATTTTATATATTAGATTAGATATGTAGACTGATTGGTTACTCCGATGCATCAAAAGCAGTTAAGCACAACATTCGTGGTAATAAAGCACTATTAATATAATTTTAGTTTAATGGTTGCGTTTTCATTTCATTGAATTGCTATTTTAGGTACTGCTGACTTAGCTCACACATACATATATAACTTAGACTATGAAATATGATAACAACCGCTGCGACGGTTGGCACGCCCGATCTAATTCAGTCCCGTGTACGGAGGCGTCCTGTACGCACACTTCACTCTTCATATTAAATGTCATAAGCAGCCAACCAGTCTATCATTTCCACCCTTACACAAGCCAGCTAGGACACACTTATATTGACCCCCTACGGGACTCAACATTGGTGACCCCGAATCTGGCTTTGTGTGGGGGCGGAAGTGATTATTCGCTACGATTTTAAAACACGAGTGACAAGTCGCGATGGCGCAACCACCGCCGCCATTAAACGCTGCCATGGCGCACCCACCACTACCACCAAACGTCGCGCCTGCTCAACCACCGCCACCACCATTAATTCCGCCGAGTGACATAGCTGCGATCGGCCTATCTTCAAGAATTCCGCAATTTTGGACGGACATGCCCAAAATGTGGTTCCTGAGGTTCGAAGCGGTGATGGGACCACAACACCAGGGAGAGCAAGTCAAGTACGACATGGTAGTCAGCAAGCTGGGTAAGGAAGAGCTGAGCCAAGTTAGCGATCTCATCAGCAACCCGCCCGAACAAAATCGCTACACCGCGCTGAAGAACCGGCTTCTTCGTGTGTTCCAAGCCAGCGCAGAGGCCCAATTTCACAAACTGGTATCGGAGATGGAATTGGGGCAACAGCGACCATCACAGCTGCTATCCAAGATGAGGGAGCTAGCGAAGAACTCCGGAGCCGAGGGTGACACACTCAAGAACCTGTGGCTGGCACGTCTACCGTCGTGGGTTCGCGCGATCCTCGCCACCAACAAAGCGGACACGAAGCTTGAAGACCTCGCCGAGATGGCCGACAAGGTCATGGACAATCTGCGCAACGGCGAGCTGCTGGCTGTAGACGCCAACTCCACCCGCGGCACCGCATCGATCCCTAACGCGACGGAGGTCAACATCGAGTTGCTGACCCAGATGAAATCCATGGCGCTGGAGCTTAAGACCCTGCGGAACGAGGTAAACAGCATCAACTACCGACGTAATAACCATCGAGGTAGACGATGGCCGCGTAACCGTTCTCGTTCGCGTCGCAGGTTCCGCACGCCTCAACGAACACCGGACAATGAAGACTGGCTGTGCCGGTACCACTACCGGTATCGTGAGACAGCGAGACGTTGCGAGTCTCCTTGCAGTTGGAAGAAGATTGGCAACTCCAGCAACCAGGAAAACTGAAGAGGGTGCAGCCTGGCACGGTGGCAGCATGCATCGACTTCACTGAAAACCATCGCTTATGTATCACGGATTCTAAAAACGGTATGAATTTTCTTATTGATACTGGAGCCAATGTCTCCGTCATGCCATTAACTAGAGTTAACCAAAAGTACCGTAATCCTGTCAAAAGTAATTATAAATTGTTTGCCGCAAACGGCACAGAAATTAGCACATATGGGGTTGTAACATTAGAACTTAATTTAGGTCTAAGGCGAAGTTTTAAATGGCCTTTCATTATTTGTGACGTAAGTAAACCAATAATTGGCGCAGATTTTCTAAAAACGCATCGATTATTGGTAGACTTACATAACAAAAAATTAGTAGATAATGTAACTGAATTGTGCGCTATAGGCACCATCGTAAGTTATAGTGAACCGACGATAAATAGTATTCAGGAATCGCATCCGTTTCGTGACCTATTAGACGAGTTTTCCGACATAACAAAACCCGTCTCGTTCAAAGAAATGTCGCCCACTCACACAGTCAAACATCATATCGACACAACAGGCCCGCCGGTGTACGCCAAACCACGACCTCTACCACCCGGTAAGTACCAAATAGTGAGAGACGAATTTCGTCACATGCAAGAACTAGGCATCTGTCGACCATCTAGGAGCCAGTGGGCTAGTCCTCTACACGTAGTGAGCAAAAAAGATGGCAAGTTACGACCGTGCGGAGATTACCGTCGACTTAACGCGGTAACCAAACCAGATCGGTATCCAATACCAAGGTTACAAGACTTCACGTACGCGTTAACAGGTAAAACAGTATATACACACCTTGATATTAATAGAGCTTACCATTTTATTGGGGTTGCACAGGAAGACATTGAGAAAACCGCGATCACAACACCTTTTGGTTTGTATGAGTTTCCACGTATGCCGTTTGGTCTAAGAAATGCTGCTCAAACCTTCCAGAGATTCATGGACAACACGGTCCTGTGTGGAATAGAAAATATTGGAGAAATTGTAGGTAAGGCCGAACATGAGTCATCACTTTTTTGTTACATCGATGACGTCATAATAGCTTCATCGAATGACGTCATTCATAGAGAACATGTCCGAAAAGTACTCGAGCGATTTCATTACATTGGGTTGACCATAAATCTATGTAAAAGTTCGTTCGGAGTTAGCGAAATCGATTTTTTAGGATACAAAGTTTCACCGTCAGGGATAAGTACGTTACCCGAAAAGGTCAAGGCAATTTTTACCTATCCGAAACCACAGACAGTCGATGAGTTACGACGTTTCCTAGGAATGGTAAATTTTTACAGATCTCATTTACCCAAAGCAGCTGAATGTCATATGCATCTTAATAAATTTTTACATAACTCGAAAAAGAAAGATAAGACTAAAATCACCTGGGACTCTGAAGCTGAAAACGCCTTCGAAAAATGTAAGTTAGACCTACAAAACGCCGTAACATTATCTCATCCTGTAGCCGATGCTCAGTTATCATTGATGACTGATGCCTCAAACACCTGCGTAGGCGCAGTGTTACAGCAACAAATCAATGGTATGTGGAAACCTCTCGGGTATTTCTCTAAAAAACTGTCCGACGCTCAACAAAAATACAGCACGTATGACAGAGAATTGTTAGCTGTATACATGTCTATTATGCATTTCAAAAATATGATAGAAGGTCGAGAATTAACTGTGTATACAGACCACAAGCCTCTGACATACGCACTGACAAAGGTAAATTCATGTAAAGAAACTCCTCGCCGAATAAGACAGTTGTTGTATATAAGCGAATATACCAGCAGTATACAACATGTCGAAGGTAACAAAAATCCAGTCGCAGACGCGTTATCGCGAATAGAGACAATTGTTTGTCCAACGGTTATAGATTACGAGGAATTAGCCACGGCGCAGGAAGCCGACGTTCAAATTTCGCAAATGTTGCAGGAACTCGACGCGTCGAACAAGGTACAGTTGAAACAAATACTTATACCTAACGTTAACAAAACTTTATACTGCGACGTCGCTGGGAATAATATCAGACCGTACGTACCACCGTCGTTCAGGAAAACTGTTTTCGAATCTATACATAACATCAGCCATCCAGGGATACGAACGACTCGTTCGATGGTTACAAAAAGATTTTTCTGGCCGAATATGAACAAAGAAATAGGATTATGGGCAAAGACATGCATACAATGCCAAAAAAGCAAAGTAATACGTCATGTCGTTACAGGAATAGGTACATTCGAGCCCAGTCAACGATTCGATCATATTCATGTGGACATTGTAGGTCCGTTGCCTACAACACGCAATGGTAATAGGTACTGTATCACTATTATAGACCGATGTACACACTGGCCGGAGGCAATTCCCGTTGAAAACATCACTGCTGAGACGGTAGCTAAAGCCATATACGAAAACTGGGTATGTAGATTTGGATCCCCCAGTAGATTAACCAGCGATCAAGGTAGGCAGTTCGAAAGCAACCTTTTTTCAAATTTATTAAAGTTACTAGGAGTTCATAGGATTCGAACCACACCCTATCATCCTCAAAGTAATGGAATGATAGAGAGATGGCACCGTTGTCTAAAAGTCGCTTTAACAAGTAGGTTATTAGAAAATGAATCTTGGGACGATGAGCTATCTACAGTTCTATTCGGTTTACGAGCCGCCAGTCGGTGTGACACAGGCTTTAGTACAGCTGAGTTAGTTTACGGACAAGCTTTGCGCTTACCTGGTGATTTTTGCCACCAGGCGAGTCCAAAGTACAACGGCGATGATTATACTTACGTCGAACAATTGCGAGAGGTAATATGCAATCTTCGACCACGGTCACGAAACACAAGCGATTCGCGGAAATTATTTGTATACAAAGACTTAAGCAATTGTAGTCATGTTTTTATAAGGAACGATTCGGTAAAAAAACCCTTAACTCCTACTTACGATGGCCCCTATCGCGTCCTAAGTAGAAATAATAAGGTATTTAAGGTTCAATTAGCTAATAGGCAAGTAAATATCTCAATTGAAAGATTGAAACCAGCATATATTTTATGTGAATCAGAAAGTAATAATATTGAATGTAAAAATAAAAATGAATGGCAAAAAAGCAACATTGAAAATAAAAATAATGATAATCTTGTAACTTGTACCACACGCAGTGGCAGAATAGTAAAGCCACCTGTGCGATTTTATGTAAACTAGGTCTTAAGCAAATTTAAACATACATTGCAATTCAGATAATAGTTAACTTAGAAATTAGTATATAAGCTGTTAATATATTGTATAATTCCAACAAGTCAACATCTCCCGTACCTAGAGAAAGTGTAAATTGTATTTCATGTCCATTATCGTAACCATGGGCAAGCAGCAGTCAAAGAACGCCGAAGTTATTATAGCTCAAAATGGAGCTGGTAACCAAGCACAGGCAGAGTTACAAAGAAAACTAGAGATATACAGTGCTGCAACAGTGATTGTGATTATCGTGATATGTGTTACATGTCTATTTTTTTTGGTGTCGAAAAGCAGGAAAGAAAATCAAAGGTAAAATGTTAGAACAAGTGATTACCAGAATAGAACAAGGACATGGGACCCAGCTAGCTCAAACAGCAGCTCGTCCAAGTCCTCAGTCAGTAACAGTTCAATATTAAATTTAAAATTAACTAACTTGTTTTTAATGATAAATATGTGAACTTAAGTCTTAACTATAAAAATATTGGACAAATCTAAAATTGTAATAGGTATGTAGGTAAAATAAACACAAAAAATCGGTTGAAATTATATAATAATATTACATAGAAATGTTACATCAAAACTTATATTGTAAAGCATTTAATGTAAAACAATAAAATGGTACTCTTAAGACAATTATGTAACTTGTACACCCTGTATTGTTTAGTGAAAATCATGTCATCAATAGAATCCATGTTATGTTTGTTATACAGTGACTATTTTTAGATTCGTGAGTAGCCCTGTATTGTTGTAGTTAGTAAACAGTAGATAAGTTAGGTCGAGCGATCATGTTACGAGCAAGCAATATGATAACACATTGTTTGTTCGCAATATAATCATTAAGCTCCTTGCAAATTGTATTCAGAATTAGTTATAAGAAAGGCTGTACCGATAAAGATAAATCAACTTAATTAACAATGTTAAAAATTTAAATTTAAATTCATGTTCATTTAAAATATAACTATACTGTTTTAGACAATTTTTTTGCTAAAAGATGTGTCAAATTCAAAAAAAAATTTTTTTTAAAAAAAAGGGGAGAGTACTTTAGGTACTGCTGACTTAGCTCACACATACATATATAACTTAGACTATGAAATATGATAACAACCGCTGCGACGGTTGGCACGCCCGATCTAATTCAGTCCCGTGTACGGAGGCGTCCTGTACGCACACTTCACTCTTCATATTAAATGTCATAAGCAGCCAACCAGTCTATCATTTCCACCCTTACACAAGCCAGCTAGGACACACTTATATTGACCCCCTACGGGACTCAACACTATTTTGCATTAAGTTAAAATTACACCTCGATGATTTTATCGATATACAAATTATGTCGACGTACTTGTGATATTGAATAAGCCACTTTAACACTAACCCGTTGTCCTACGCGGGCGAAAAACAAACATTTGTGTGCATGAACATGTCTGTTTGTACTGGTCTGGGTGTTATATGTATTTATTTAAGTTTATTTGTAAAACCACTGTTGATTCTGATATCTGTAACACAAGTGCTTTAGCTACTTACCACGGAGTCAGATTAATGTATGTGATGTTGTTGTATATTTATTTATTTAGTTTATTTAGTTGGGCATCACCAAAGTCAAGCGCTAATGACTTGCATTAAGACGCTTGAGAATTAATTATCTGCAAGTTTTATTTCTCTAATGTTGATGTATAATACTTGGTCAAGTGGAGGGAAATCGCGCTAGGGGACAGGTGCCAACAAAATGGTTTGACACCATTAGGTCATTCAATTCGGACATTATTTTACTTTTAATTATTTGACTTGATTTATTTATTTGAGCTTTATTGCACAAAAAATCTTTGTACAAAAGGTGGACTTAACGCCTTACGGCATTCTCTACTATTCGTACCTTTCTGCTGGAACATCTAAGGACCGACATGCAAAATTTCAGGGAATTCATTTTTCCCATTTTTTGTTTTCATTCTTTTATTAGTATTTTTTTAATCCTTTTATTTGTGTTTTTTTCATTTATCATACGAGTGTTGTGCAATGAATGTCAGCCTATATCAAGCAGTTCATGCCTCAAACGACCGGAATGGAACTTTCTGTGTGGTCGCGATCCTCAGCATTGAGGGAACGACGAAAAACAATGTGATGAACTAAAAATTCGTCTATTTGATCCTGCCAATAAACGCATTCCGCTCTATATAGGCATGATGACACCTATCTTAAATATTTTCAAGACCATCGCGTTTAAAAATCATAGCCCCTATGAAGTTAATACAGCCAGTATATTTCCAAAAAGCTGTAGAAACCAATTTTTAAGCACGCAAAATTCAATAAATATTCAGTCGATTGACTTCGATTTCTGATACATCACTGTGACGTCACGTTTTTGTAATCTATACAAAATCTATGGAGGCAGACCGTTTTGACAGATAATAAAGAGTATGTCAACGATTGGTGGTGTCATCTAGCCTATTCTGTCCGTCCCTAGATAATACACGGCTCTTTGTCTTGCGCCCACACAAAAAACATCAAACGGCGAATCTACAATATCTCTTCCAATCCCGACATCATTTTCCTTTGTCCATCCTTTGTCGTGAATCGAAGTCGCAAACACAAAATTAATACGTCGTACGGTCCACGAAAAATGACTGTGTGTTGCTGTGATGTTGCGATATCGATAGTATTGTTACGCTCGTAAGTAGTTACCTCGAAAATTTGCTATACTATCGAAAGTTCTATCAAAACTATCTATTCTTATAATTGAAACGATACTCGTTATTGATTTTAACGATAGGGAAAATGCATCAATACTGTAATTACTATTTTCGATAATACTTCGACGACCACTTTGGTGTAATGGTCAAGAAATTGACTATTAACCAAGATCGCGGGTTCGATCCCCGCACTGTAAATGTAAAATCATTTGCATGCATGAACATGTCTGTTTGTACTGGTCTGGGTGTTATATGTATTTAATTAAGTTTATTTGTAATACCACTGTTGATTCTGATATCTGTAACACAAGTGCTTAAGCTACTTACCACGAAGTCAGATCAATGCATGTGATGTTGTTGTATATTTATTTATTTACGATCCGATATTATAGTACCGTAAGGTACGATATTTTCGATAGTAATATCAAATTATTATCAATATAATCGAGTTTAAGAGGTGCAGTTAACTGATCATCTCATCAGCCTATATACGTCTTACTGCCTGACGCCGACCTCAACTCAACTATGAGGTACGAGCTATAATACACCAATGCGGGCTCAGTGCTCATTAAAACTGTTAATTTTTCAAATCTATATATAATATAAAAGAAAATGGTGTTAGTTACACTATTTATAACTCAAGACCGGATGAACCGATTTGGCTGAAAATTGGTGGAGTGGTAGCTTAGAACCAGGAAACGGATATAGGATTCTTTTTATCCCGTTTGACCGCGATTTCGAAAACAAAGGGATTCTACGCGGACGAAGTCGCGTGGGGCCACTGGTAATAAATAAAAAATGACTGATTGAACAGGCCGACCATCGCTATCGAATCTATCGCTATCGCCACAACGCTAGTTCAACGATACAGCCGCGTCTTGAATATTTCATTGCGCCTCAGTCCCTTTGGGTACGGAAGGTCAACTGCTGTCCTTATACTAGGTATTCCAAAAGGTCGTTTGTCAAACGTTAGGGTCACAGAGTTACGAATTAGGGCGGTGGACGTGACAATCATGGGCGATGCAAGCAAATTGTGCTTGCGAAGAAATATAAGAAAAGTGAGAACGATTGAGCAGACTAGCTTTTATTTAAAAAAGAAATGCCTAATAGAAAAATCTATAAAATCTTGAGATTGAAATATCATATTACAGTAAAATAGGCTTTAGATTCATCATCTTCTTTTAAATCTAATCGCTGAATGTGTACCAGACAACGATAACGGATAAACATACTTAAATACATTTTTTTTTTGTTAAAATACACATTATACATATAAAACACCCAGACAAATACAAACACACATGTGACAAATACATGCACACTTATGCTTGTACTGTGCGGGGATCGAACCCGCGACCCTTGGTTTTAGAAGTCCGACATGTGGACCACTGCACCAAGCGGTCGTCAAAAATCACCTATAAAATCTTGAAATTGACATCTCATATAACAATAAAAATAGTTTTGCGATTCATCATCATCTTCTTTTTAAATCTAATCGCTGAATGTGTTGCTGAGCGCAATCCTCGAGAGTAGCTGAACCGATTTTGCTGATTATTTTTGTCAAAAAAAGGATTTCTAGAAGTACGAGGATGGTTTTTAAGAAGATAAAAATTATAAAAGTCTGACTGGCTAGATAATATATGAAAGGTGCAGGTCACTTACACACAATCATCTTAAATATATATTTTTTTTGTCAGCCTACAACATCCTACTGCTGGGTCCAAACCTCTCCACCGATCCCTGTCTAGGGCCAGAGTTTTCCAGTTCGTTACATATTTTGCCAAATTGTCTCTTTCTAGGCCTTCCCCTTCGGCGAAAGCCGTCCGAAGGCACCCACTGTGTAACGATTCGGGCCCACCTGTCGGGATGCATTCTACACATGTGGCCGGCCTACTCCCACTTCAACTTGGCAGTCTTCTCGGTTACATCCGATAATGTTGGCTTGGGAGCGAATGGCAGTATTTCTGACTCTGTCAGTCTTTTAGATGCCCAGGATGCTTTGCTCCATTGGTGAAGAAAAGAGCATCTCAAATATTAAAAGCTACAAATTCTTAAAGCTTCAAAGTTTTTATAATGAAGCAACGACGGGATTTTTTGTAATTCGACCCCTAAAGAGTTGTTTTTGGGGTTGAAAGTTTGCACGGACAATGTCGCAAGGACTAAACCGCTAGCGATAGGTAAGTATAAAGGTAGAAAATTACTCATTACTGACTTAATATCTTCCTACCTCCAAGCCCCTAGGCCACGCCATGACGTGGTGTATTCTCGTAATACCTCCGGGAACGGTTTAAATTTTAACCAAGTTGTGTTCCCGAAATATTTATTGTGGAGTCACATTATTTTCGCTCTGATATTGGGGTCTTTGATAATTTGATAATAAGGTTTGGCAAGAAAAATACTGAATTGGCTTATCAAATCAGATTCAATTCTGTTAAATAAATAAATGTCTGCGTTTTTTTTTAAATCGCAGATTGGATAATATGGTTTCGATATTATAATTGTCAGCGTTTTATAATCATGTCGGTATTTCCTAGTCAAATGATATTATTATTACACCCTAAGTTGATGTAAAAATATAATAAGCTAATTAATAAATGTAATTAAAAATAATAATATTTTTTGCCAAAGTAGCTTGCTTGTGAAAATAATATTAAGCCATTTCAATCGGTTACTTCCGTTGCGATCACGACCGCGTGATCGTAACAGAAGTTCCCCCACTACTCCTTTAAATACCAGTGTTTCACCAGCAAGCGGGCTTTACTCCACTGACCGTCATAGTGTTCGGACGTCTTAATACTGTATTGCCGCAATTATTGTGAGTACTAATAATGTTAATTATTACTATAGTCTATGCTCTAGTAGAATAACTTCTAAAATAAGTAAAATCATTGTTTTGTAATGATGGTGTTATTTTTCTAAAAAGTTATACTGAAATATACGTTCATTGCCTATTCAGTGATTTTATTTTATAATTTCTGGGTAACGACATCTTTTAAAAGTTGTTGTTCGAATAAAATGCAGTAAAGTAAGTACAGATCCTTCTCAACCGATAGTTAAGGGCGAGTGTTCTTATTTGGAGCCCGTACATTCTGACATAATTTCGTTTCAAAAATAAGGACGATGACTAGGCTAGAAAATAATTCGCATTTATTTCGTTACAGTTTTGTTCTGATCATCCTAAATAAATAGAAACGGGTAAATAAGTTGTAATATCGCAAAACGTCTCTGTCATATAACTATATTAATTTTTTTTGGATTTTTTTACTTTATTGCTCAGATATTGGTACAATTGGCGGACTTAATGCCAACAAATTTAAATGGTTATTTTAACCTGTGTTTATCTAGTGTTAAAATAATGTTCTTTAAATATTTACGTTACATGTATATATAAAAAAGAGTGTTTGTTCTATATTTATCAAGGTTTTAAATATATAAATTCTCCAAAGTTTTCTATAAATATTTCAGTGATACGTACAAGTTCAAATTAATGAATCTTAAAAAGATATTTACGGGATCATTGTTAGCAATGACTCGTGCTTTTAGCTGGTTAAAAATATAAAAGTAATGATTATTTCTTTATTCACACCGTTTTGATAAAAAATACGTTTATTTCTGTTATGTAACAGTTACATCGGCATTGTAAACTGACCCATTAAAGGTTTAGGATGGCATTGGCTAATATTTTTGTGACTTTAGAATCAGCCACTTTTTAATTTGCACATTATGCTGACTATATGCTTTTAACACTATAAAATAAATATTCGAAAACTGTATTTCTCAAAAAAAAATGAAGACCGTTTTTTAAAAACATTTGACAAACCGATGTCCACTCAATCGGCATAGTGTGTAATGCATTATCATACAAACCGGTGAGCGTTCAGTCAGTGTATTAAAGGTTCGGCTACGATTTGTGATAACAAATACCCTATTGGAAACCACTGAAAATGACACATCGCCGCCCCCGGGGAATAGAATGATAACCGCTAATATCTTAGTTTTAGTGTTATACCATTTTTGGAATCTACGTATAGTAATACACCTGCTCAATTTTTTTCGTATTTTTATAGTGTTTATTTACAAAGTTACCAAAACTACAATATTATTCAACGTTTTAAAACCGGACATAAATCACGAGAATAAAATGTTACTATAGTTCTATCGAAATCTTTTGCACATATTAGAAAGACAAACCATAAAACCATTGTGTTCTCGTAAAAATATTAATTCAATACAGTGATACATAATGTTATCATTTTATTCTCGTTCAAACCAAACCACATGCTTCCTATAATGGCGTTTATGTAAAATGAGCTAAGTGGTTTGAACGGAAAGACATTATTGTTATCCTCTTGTCGCACATAAATTATACCACAGAACAGCGCGCAGAAGAAACAGATAAAGAAAAACAATACAGACAAGGACAAATAAAACAAGAACATAACGGAGAAGAAAAAAAAGCAGCCCTTCAAAATGGAGAACAAGATGAACAACTACAAAATTGAGAGCAAGATGGACGAGAACAAGATGGAGAAGATCATGAATGACAAGGAAAGAGGATGAGGTAAAAGAAAGAATAGAACAAGAGGGTGAGGAACAAGAAAGACAAGAACAAGATAGACAAGATCGAGAAGGACTGGATTAAGATGAACAAGAGAAAGATGGACTTTATCAAGATGGTGAAGAACTAGGTGAAATTACTCTGTTAAAAATTACAAGAAAATGTTAACAAAATTTTGATAAAAGACAAGATATTATGAATGAAAAAATAAAACATTTAGGTGAAGCTTACGAAGGCTGTAGAACTAAGAAAAAATACGATAAAAAAGATTTAATAGCTGTATGAAAATGTACGAAAAAATTTAGCGAAAAGCTAAACCAAGAAGAAAGAGAGAGTATTATAAACTAGGAGATAACGAGAAACAATGGCAATACATCGTTCATCATACAACAGTAAAATACGTTAGACAAATCACCGTAGAGCGAAACGTACCCGAACTCAAACAATCACACAACTTTTTTACAAAAGGTTCAAAAAAAGTACAAGTATGCAAAAAATTGTTCATCAATACTCTAAGCATTTCACATCAAACTGTTTATACAGCACCAGAGAAATCTAAACTGGACGAAAATTTTATAGATAAACGAGGGCGACATGAAAATAGGCCACCTAAAATGCCAGTTGAGACGGAAGAAAGCATCATACAGCATATTTAGTTATTCCCGACTGTTGCATTATATTACAGAAGACTCTTCAAAAAAATCCTCTCAGAACTTCTAAATAAATGTTAAATGTATCGGCTTTACAGAAAATGGTTCGGACAGCAAACATTTGACTTTCTTTTGGCGACCAAACTTTAATATGAAAAATTTTTTTATCACCAGGTTTAATTATTATTTTTTTAAGCCAAAATAAAACCAATTCTCTCGGTGTACTCGTTACCGACAGGCTGATTCTACAACTTGAATAATATTGTAAGAAAAATATGATAATAAACATCGAAAAAATAAAGACAGAGTCCGACAACTTTAAAAAAAGATGAAAAAGAATGTGTTAATCCTTCAGAAACTACCGTAGCCATCTTCAATTTAGAAAAGGTTTTGAACATCCCACAATCTGAGCTTGGATCATTCCACTACAAAATAAAGTATTCAGTTTACAATTTTACTGTTTATAATGCAACTCAGGCCATTATTATGTTTGGCACGGTCAAATCGCCTAATTGTGATACATGTAATAAAGTAGAAGACGTACAACATCTGTTAACTGAATGTTTCAAGAATGAGAGACAGCGACAGATAGTGATCGGTACTCTCAAACTAAATCCACTAGATGTAGGCTGTCTTCCAAGCCTTCTATCCGAACCATTGTCAGACGCGGCTAGAATGATTTGTGATTTGGTACAATTTACAAGATAAGGTTGAGATTATTTATAAAGTATTATTGTGATGTAAGTACTATGTTTAGGCTACTATAGGACTGACATGTTTGTTAAAACAAAAGTCCTGTAAATAAAATAGATTAAAAAAAAAAAAAAAAATATCACTCATAGATTCTTTGAAACTCGTCACAGTTAAAGTGAGGGGGATTCAATGCATGCATGTTAATATTGATTGTAAATTAAAACACAGAGTTGTATATACGCCTGATCAGATGTACACAATCACTACGAACGCGAAGGTACATGTTAAAAGTATCCAGTTAAAGAAATGACGCTAGTAGAGTTTCACAATATACCTCTAAAATAATAAATAGACCATAAAAAACGGGATAAAAGATGAGGAGAACCAAAAAGTATCATGGACTCAAATTATGGAAGTAAATGTGTCAAATTCAAATCCATCATTTTGAAGTAAAAATACAATTGATTCTGTTTTTTCCCAATTAAATACAGAACCTGTCAGAAGAATAAGAAGCAGGCGGGGTACCGGACAGTTAACAATTCCAAGTCCTGGATATTTACCTGAACTTCAAAGGTTGTAACCGAACCTATTTTAATAAGAAAGGCGTTGTATGATGATCTTATGAGCCTATGTATGGCAGGGGAAATTCCTAGTTATTATCGTGGTTTTTATGACAATTCTGGTAGCAAAAACGATGTAATGGAAGATTCTAACGATTTATCAGATCACTAACCATCCTGATTATATTTTTTAAAGTCCATACATTTAAGAGACTGAACTTATATGATAATTATGATTACGACTTAAGAGGCTGTTATTAATAATGTGAAGATACAGTATTATTATTGCTTTCTTTAGTACATATATAAATATACAAAATCTTTTTTTATCTTATAAAAATAATTTTGTTAATGTTGTGATTATAAGACTTTTTTTACAAAATAGGAACAAAACGGTTACAGTAAATTTAAGAGTAATGTTTACTATAAAAAAATCCGCTGGTATTAAATGTTTTTCGGTCGCTAGGTTGGAATTTGGATTTTGAGACATATAATTGAATAAAAGTTATGTTGATTATCATGCCCTAGTTTTATTGGTAAACCAAATATAAAGTCCTTAATATAAACAAAAATGTACAATACTTACAAGAATAAGCGGATATAAAACTATTATCATAATCAATTTCTTACTGAAAACTCGTTGTATAGGATGATAGGTAACGAGTGCCATATTTGACTCTGGCTAGCTTATATGGAGAATAAAATGATAATGGATATTATATAACTAAAACTGATGACCTATTTTGATAATATTTTATTTCTTGAATAATATCTTTAATTTTATGATTAGAAATATTTCACTTTAATATTTTAAATATAACAAAAATAACCCATTATCCAAGCTATCAATCATATACCTGCGCCCAGTGGTTAAGGAGCAAAAGACAAAAATATGTTTTTTATTTTTCCTGAAAAGTTGCATTTTTGCAATTATCATTTTATTCTCCGGGGGCGGCGACATGGGTACTATGACCCCAATAGAGAAAACAGCTACCATTAAGGAACTTGGAAGTGTGTACCCTACAAGTATTTCGGTGTAACAGACAGCCAAGTATCTCTTGACGTATTACGATGAAAAATCACCTGAAAAAATGCTTTCATAAGACTCTCCGGGGGCAGGTGAAAAATGGTTGTCCTGTCGATGCCACACACTTTCAATCGGTTGACGTGTGCATGCTATATAAAAAAAAATCCCTTAGGGGTGCCTGTCTACTGGTGCGGAGCGAGAGCGGAGCGGAGAACTGAGAAATGGCGTAGCGGAGATGCGATCTACGTCTGTCACCAAAGCAGAGCGAAGCGGAGTGGTGCGAAGTGAGCGGAGTTCCTGTGTATTCTTCAGCGTGCGGAGCGAGGCCGCGGATCAGCTTTCCCGCTCCGTTTCCTTGCTCTGTCTACCAGTTTTTAGGCGCGGAAATTTTAATCATAATCATTTATTCCTTCATAAACAAAGGTACATACAGAGGTTGTTCTTTGTTTTTTGCAATCTCATTGCTTAATACCTATTTCTCAATTTTCCGTTCCGCGGCCTCGCTCCGCGCCGGTGGACAGGCACCCTAACACTTAAAGCGTCGTCCACGGATTTGGAGATATTCATCATTGATTACCAAAAAAACTATTTTTAAAATTTATTTATTTAAGTTTCTAATGCGTAGCAAAAGTACAAAAGAGCTTAACGCCACGGTGCCGCGGTGCCGTAAACTGTATCGGATCAAAAATTACAATTGTGAAAATAATTACAATTACAAACAACTATCGTAGATTAACAAGTTGTTAACTAAAGCGACCACAGACGGTATCCACAGACGTCATGCAAAAAATAAAAATCTTACTAGTCGGGAATGCCCTAAGTAAGAGACATAACATAATTCACAAAAATTTTACAGCTAAGCAGTTTTTTGCCAAAAAATTGGATTTTAACGGAAAAATCGTAAGTTGGAGGTCGTTACGAAGTAGGAATTTCGTATTTACACATATTAAATAAATAAATATTTTCAAAACAACCACACCAATTCTCTAGTCCAAAAAAAAAAAGCCTTGTGTTATGGGTACTAGACAACGGATAAACATACTTAAATACTTCTTTTTTGTAAATAAATACATATCACACATAGAAAACACCCAGACCAGTACAAACACACATGTTCATCCACACTTATGCTTGTACTATGCGGGGATCGAACCCGCGACCCTTGGTTTAGAAGTCCGACGACCGCTTGGTGCAGTGGTCCACATGGACCACTGCACCAAGCGGTCGTCAAGTATTATAAGTAATCTTTACGCAAAACATTGTTAGTGTACAGAAAAATGGGCCAAAAGCAAAAATCAGTTTAGTGCATCGATCTGTTTAGAGATCTGCAGTACCAGTCTTCCTACTCACGCTTAATAATAAATGCACATCAGCATGCTTGCAATTTTCCAACCCCGTATTAATGTTCTGCTGGTCACTGATCCCTCAGCAATATCGAGTGTGAGCCCCATTTCAATTCCATCAAACATGTCCACTGAGATTGCGAATTATCTGCCTATTTGCAATGTGTCTATCACCCTGTATGACGGGGTTAGATTCTGGAAACCGGGCAAAGAAAAGGACTTGGACAGTTGCGAGTTGACCGAGGACGGCAACCATCGGGGGGCCATCGCACCGGTCCTCGCGGAGTGGGTGCAGCGCCAGCACGGTCGCCTGACCTTCAGGCTGACCCAGATGCTCTCGGACTACGGCTGCTTCGGCATGATCGGTCGCAAGCCGATGTCCAAGTGTCACCATTGCTCTAGTTGCGACAATGACACTGCGCAGCACACCCTGGCGAGGGAGCGCAGTGCCGTTGGCAGCAATTGTGTGGAGGATGGTGACCTGCGAGGAAGCGTGGCAGACGGTGCTTACCTTCTGTGAGACTGTCATCTCGCAGAAAGAAGCAGCGGTGAGGGAGAGAGAGACTTCGGTGAACCCGCCACGTCCCCGACTCATATTTCACCATCAGGTTTTTAGTGGGTAGGCAGGTTCTCTTTATAAACCCCAGCTGCCCCCACAGCTTGTGGATTATGCGTAGCATTTCCCTGACGAAAAAAAAGGACGACAACCGTCCCCGATTCGGTAGGGGTTTTATATGTAGTCGACTACCGGACTAGGGTGATAGTGATGAAGTTTATATTTGTTCTGCTTCATTTACCCTGAATGAAAACATTAATACATGAACACTAACATAATCCAGAGTGTCAACTATTTACTTTTTCTGAGATGAAAACTCTACAAAACAATTTCGGCATCAGAGGCCAATAAATTGAAAACTAGGTCTAACCAACTTATACCAGCCAGTGTTAAAAAAGGCATTAAAATATAACCCGCCCAAAGTTGAACTTCAGTTATACATCACCGTGTTTACTGCGGTTATAACAGAGTAATAAAACAAACCCTCACCCAAACTCTTGGATGGTGCAACGGCAAATTTATCTCCCGCCACGAAAATAGCCCCCGGTTTGTGAACCCTGAATTATTGAGTTGGGGTCCAACTCTCGACCAACTCACCCCAATTTTTTAGACACAATGGGTTAGCACAGAGCTAGGGTACACTTGTGGCTACTATCGGCGGGCCTCGCGACTGTTTCTGTTAGTGTGGACACAGCAAGCGTAGCGCGGTGGCGATGGCGGGCGCGGAAACATCAAACATATGAAACGTGGGTTTGCGTCCATACTGAAGTGACTAAGGCGGACTAAGGCGGCCTAACGCCATACGCGCTCGCTCGTCGCGTCCACTTGTAAAAGGGACCCATATTTGCCGACTTACCCGATTGGTTGATGGATGTACCTTAATATGTTGCATATCGTGGTTAAGTCTAAAGCACACAATGCTAGAATTTAAAGAAACATAATTCCAAATAACGATGCGTAACGGACGTTTAAGCGCCATACAACCGAAATTATGATCACTATGTAAGGAATTCGATATGCCAGATTAAGCTTACCGCCAACCAACCCGTTTACATTATGTACCCCTCTTTGGATTCGATGCCGTCCCGGGGTTTTCTTTTCCGGTCGCTTTCTCGTCCGGTTGCTTGGCGGTGTGAACCACAAAAACACACAAACATGTAACAAAATTACAATATGTACCAACTAATCGAGGATATTCCTGATTCTCATCAATTCTTTTCCCCAGTCTCATGAGTGAGCGAGACCACAAGAGTTTGGAATGTCGAGTTTGGAATGTTAAGTTTTTGAAATTCCACCCCTGGTCCCGCGCCGCCGCGCAGTAAATAACATCGATGCTGAGACATCGATTGTTCAGAATCGATTGCGGATAATCGATTGCTGTACACTCCATGCGTGAATTAATGAGAGCAAACAGCTTATTGCAGTGTCGGCAAATAAGTTTTCGAGGATGCGTAACGTATGCGTGTTTCTCTCCGATTTTGACAAATCCAAAAAGACCGTTTACGTATCCAGATATGAACGAACACGTATGACCAATTTTACCAACTTCCACCAGGCTACACCTGCTACATTCTGTCGCCGTGACTCGCTTTTCAGTCAACCATTCGCTGCGCCTCAATTAGAATCAAAAATAGACATTTTGAAATAATGATAATGTTGAATGGTATAATTGATTGGAGTTAAAATAAATATCTACTAACCCATATTTTTTATTTAGTCTTCTATATCTAGCCCAACTTACTCGTGGCTATTTAGGGTTCTGTTCGACATCTCAAAGATATTGTATTAAGGAGAATCCATCAAAAAATAAATGAACTAAACTTAAGGACTTGACCAATATTGATAAAGTAGTTAAAAGTCGACCTTTTGGACTTCGCGCAACATCGTTGGCATCTTCGCGGGCGGCGATCACCGAGGTCACCCGAGCCTGCACGATCGCGCCCGACCAGCTCGCGACCGAGCCGAACGTTCGCACATTCGCCTACAAGCACTCGAACCTCCTTGACCTTTGTCGCGCTAAAGTTTAATCCATGATATTCTCTGTATATTTGAGGCCGAATTACAGCACCTTTTGATTACAGTCCACTATTTTATTTTACCTATCGATAGGAACCTAACAACGACTGTAAACTTCACAAGTTTTTTTAATACGCTATCACACCGCTTCATACACACTCGCTTAGTTAACGGATCTATCATTTGATGTAAATGAAGATTCTTCGTTGTTCATAACACGATACAATGTTAACACACTGACTTTGTTTGCATTGTCCCACGATTAAATAACGTTTCGTGTGTTACTAGATGTGACAAGGGAAATGTAAGTAGGTATTATTGCATTATTTTTTTTTGTTTTTGCTAAGTTTTATGTTTAATCATATTGTATTGTTATTTGTTGACTGCCTCGTTGGTGTAGTGGCAAAGTTTCTGCCTTACAACCATGAGGTCCTGGGTTCGAATCCCGGGTCGAGTCATTGTTTCTGAGATTTTCTGTCATGAATTTCTTAAAAAACAGCTCGGAGTCGGGAAGTTGGCAGTGTTCCACCCCCGTGCCTCGGTAAGCACGTTAAGCCGTTGGTCCTGCGCCTGATCTCTCTCCGGTCATGTCGGATTGCCGTCTCACCGAACTTTGAGAGTTATGGAACAGTGACTGCACCTGTGTATTGCGCTCACACTTGTGCACTATAATATCTCCTGCGTAGTTGGCTGATCTCTGTTGAGATTGGCAGCCGTGGTCGAAATCGGCCAGGAGGACTATTATTATTGTTATTTGTTGTAAATAAATATTTATTCTTTCTTTATTTCTTTAGTCTTCGAAATGGATTCAAAATCAATTTAATACGTAGTATAATCAGGGTCAAATGTGCTAAAATGTTATAACTTTAGATTTTACGAAATTCAGAGGAACTTGCTAGTTGTGCTGATAACGGTCAATCTTTGTTTGGTCTTTTGCAAAATATTGCAACTAATATTTTTTCAGAAATGTTTTTTTAAGTTTTTTTTTGCATCTAATGAATAATTTATTTAAATGATTAAGTGCAAGTAAGTTAAGTTATGTTTTTTGACACTGGATAATAAGAATAACTTAATACCAAACTTTGCCTCGACTTTCGGGTTAGTCAGTTCTATAAAAAAAAATGTCACTTCCAGTGCTTCTACAAAAGCGCAAAGTATAATTTGCACTGAATATCTTCCGATAACGGCGAATGTGTTCGTGCTAACATCTTTTTGTTTCATGTTATCGATAAGTATTTAGATTACCATGTCATACCTAGTGTTTGTGGTCGTGACTCATTTTATACACTTAGTTGCATTCCTACTTATTTATATTTATGAATGAGATAGAACTTGTATAATAATATTGATGTTGATGTTGGCAGTTTGGAGTTATTGTAACTTGTTGTTTAAAACATTGTTATTGTACAAATAAAAAGTGTAAAATCTGTTTAAAACCGTTTAGTTATTCGAGTAGTGTTCTTCCATTGTTCTGTATATTTTGTTCATTTTCGTAAGTGTTGTATATCGATCTAGTAATCCGGGTAAATGGTATGCGTTATGTAAGTTTTTTGTTGTGTTTACTTTGTTATAAAATAAAGTCAAATAATGTAGGTAGGTTAATAAACGACTTGATATCTGGGTACGTAGCCTAAAAAACAGTGCTTACTTAATTTGTGGTTTTTATTATGATTCGGACACAATAGTAACTTAGGTACTGAACCACAAAATAGTTGTGTTTTTTTTGCCAAAAAGTAGGTATATTATTCCTTAAAAAAACATTTATTTTATTTTATTGAAGTTGCGGGCATAGAACACTGTACATTTCAACTTGATTGATTTCGGATTGTGGTTTTGCGACAAATTCACATAATAATTTGTGCAAAATGGAACAAAACAACTTAAAAGTGAAAATACGGTTTCTGCAAAAAAAAAGGAATAACTTTGGTTACGATTAAATAGTATCCTTTAAACTTTCGCAATGCTCCAAACTACTCAAAAACGGGAAATAATCGCGATACGCAGTAAGGTATTTTATTTACCTCAAATTTTAAAATACCACATTTATGACACTGGTAACATAAAATAGTGCATTTTGGCCGTGCACCAACCAGCCCTTACAAAACAGGAGGTATTCAACCAAAGGTAACCAGCATGCGGAATTCGAGGCACGGTGCTGCACGTGCGTGATCGACATCCCCCGCAAAATCACAGCAATTTTCCAACAGTACAGGTAGATACAGTCTGCTTACTCCCTAAACCGACACGTCCATAGTTTCAGATGTAGCCATCTCTGTCACTCTTACAAGCTTCACCGTACGAGCAAAAGCGATGGCTAGACATGAAAATACGAACGTTAAGGAGTACGGCCTCAGTACAGAACTGACATGACAATATGCAATGAAAGAGACGGTGGTAACACAGTGTGGAATGATGCAGAAGGTTTGATGATAGGATTAGTTCATCGTAATTGGATGGGTGACCGTTTTGACAGTATTATGAGTGATAAATCATATGCATTCCTGTTTAAACACCCAAACAAACAAAGAGTGTTTTGTTGGTGTCTGTGTTGTGTTTTCAGGTGTATCTTATGTGTCAAGTTGTGAGTTGTATTGTAAGTCTTGCGACTTCCAGCTCTAGTTTGCTAGCTTGTTTCAAGTGGCTACAGTTACATGTATTTGGGTTCCTGCGCCGGCGTCGTTTAGTGGAAATTTAAAGCAAAATAATTCTCTTTTACAGCTTTAAACATAAATTTCCGCAAAGTAACACCTGATTCCATCAACTATAGCATCCCTGTCAATAATACGTACTAAGATTACGTGGTGAGCAATGAAGGGAAGTAGGTACATTTTATTATTATTATGGGCCTATTGTAGCTTGAAATAAATAAAATAAAATAAAATTTATTAGCATTGGCCAAAATAATGAACCTGGATAGTTGCTTAATTGAAAATCCGTGGTACCTTTTAACATGATTCTAATAATACGATCACAAATAACGATTTTACAATCTAAAAAAATAAACTTTACATTACATTACATTTTCATATTTACCTTACTGTTTAGGCTAATGTAAAAAAATGACTTAAATTAAAGAGAGCAGTGGAACGTAAAATGTCGGCTGCAACTTAAGATATCGTAGGTGTTCATTAGTTAGTAGGTAGTAATTGTTAATGGTTCGTAGGTTGAGTTCCATCAGACCCTAAATAAGTCACTCCAAGTACTCACTCATGTTAAAATTTACGGAAGTTCACAGAAAGAATAAAATGTAGTAGAACGAAAAGCATAGCATATCATGTGTAATAAATTGAATACGTAACAATACCAAACAGACTAATTTTTACAAATTAAACTTACTGTGCCTATTTCAATTGTTGTAATGTGCAGTCAAAAAGATAGCAAGAATGGCGCAACTGAGTGAATTTACAGATGAAATAATAGTTAAGCACGAGTAAACACTATATTGTGAAGTATACCATTGTGAGCCACGCGGAGGTGCAACCGGAGTAAAGACCCAAATCTGTAACTCTTTATTACCATGTAAAAACACTAACTAACTTTTGACGTGACAACGTCTTATAAATTGGTTTGCCGGGTGACACTTCAAGAAACTGCGTTACGCTCCGCTCACGTTCCGCGCTCACAATGAAAGCGAGTGAGAGGCACGCGTCCCTTCGACTCGGGCATGGTTAGCCCGCCTAAGAGCGAGTGAGACAGACATAAAAAGTGAAAGGCACGCGTCCCTTCCACTCGAGCACAGTTAACCCGCCTTAGAGCGAGAGAGAGAGAGAGAGATAGGCATACACACCGGTTCATGTTATACGTATGAATATTCACATTAAAATTATTTTACCACTCAAAGTCGTTGTCACGTAAAACTTTCGCCCGTATACCGACTTTACAGGCAACCAATTTTTTTTAGTACAAGTAAACCACGAGGTAATAATTAAACTAAGTGTTACAAAAGAATTGGACAATAAAGGCAAGCCGTTTCGTTAATAGATTAATTATATTAATTTTTCAATACACAGCAATATACTGTAGTTTACAATATATTGCAAATTACCGAAAAGAGAACCAAGAAAGTGATACTAAAGCTTTAATTGTGTGTTTGTACTGGTCTGGGTGTTTTCTATGTATAATATGTATTTATTTACAAAAAAAAAGTATTTAAGTATGTGTATCCGTTGTCTAGTACCCATAACACAAGCGTCGTAGCTTAATTTGGGACTAGAGAATTGGTGTGATTGTTGTGAAATATTTATTATTTATTTTATTTATTTAATTCAGTATTTTTAATCGCTTAATTATCTCGTAAATGTGTAGGTAGTCTATACAAGCTGTAACAAAAAACCCCGTTATAACTGAAGGGTGTTGTTGTGCCCGGAAAACTGCATAACATTCCCAATGATACATTTGTCAAAGTCTCAAAAAAAAAAATCGGACCTCCCATACAAAATTGCCAATCAGCTGATCGATTTACTATGGGAGAGCCAAAAGATTTTTTGCGATTTCGAGCTAGGTTTCTTAGCGAAAGTTGTTCAGGCTTACGGGCACAACAACACACTTCAGTTATAACGGGGTTTTTTTCCACCTTGTATATTAGGTGAGGCACAATTAAATCAGAAGTTCGCTGCACCTCAACGTCGTCAACTCACGCTGAGCTACCCATCGTGTATATACAGGGTTGTTTGTTTGTGACTGATTTTTATATACATAATAAACATAAAAATATTAGCTTACACCGTTGCGACGTGCGGTGTCACTCGTGGATCTCGCTTTGAACTAAACAGTAGACTAATTAGGTGACAATTTTCATATAACTTAACACACTGTGGCCAGGAGTTGATGGACACAAAAAGGTACATATCAGAATAGCTCCAAATATTAAAAAAAAAAAAAACTAGCTAATACAAATTGGGACAATTGTGAACTAATTGATAAATGTTAATACCTAACAACCCAGTTCCAGTTTTTTGGGTTAGCTATTTTATTTTATAACAAGATATAATATAATAACTAAACTTACAGCCAATAACGAACCTACATTTTAATTTACAATTTTATATTCTACGACAATCATATTATTATATGTGTGTGTGTGTGTGTGTGTAGATTAACTTTACTGTTGCGCATCTGAAAGACGACTTTGTACAAAAGGTGGACTTAATGCCGAAGAGATGATTTATCAAACATCACTTAACTTAACTTTTAAACCGGTTCATGCGTTTGGGAGCCACGATGCCACAGACATAACACACAAAAACGCACCAACACAAACACTTAAACACACAAACAGGTGTCAAACGTATAACATCTCTCTTTTTCGTCGAGTGTTAAACAAAAACTTAATCTAGCTTTGGCCTAAAACAACCAAGTGAGCTTCAAATTACCATAAAGCAGCTTCAACTACATAAATGCACTATACGAGTACCAGCCATCTTCACATTTCTAAACTAATCAATTTGCTTAGCGTTCTAGCATTTAGCTAATATTAGTTGAAATGCGCCCGTGTAGGATTCGCGTTGTCTGGTCCCGGCTTAATTGGATCACGTTAGGGCTGCTACACACTAGGGGCAGAACTTAAAGTCTGCATACTATACGCGTAGTACGTAGGGTTGGGAAAACCTGTTTTGTATGTATTCTGAAATTATTATTTTTTACCTGTTTTATCTAACTGATGAGCAAATGTCTTCCATTTTGATCTCTGGAGGCAGACTTTAAAGTCTGTACGCGTAGTACGTAGGGTTGTAAGATTTTTTTTTGTGTTCTGAAATAAATAAATATTTTTTTTAACCGGTTTCATCCAACTGACGAGCAATGGTCTCCTCCTATTTCTTTCATTTTGGTCTTTGTTCTTAGGAACTTACAGCTCCACTACTGACTGGCATTAGGAATAAAAAATCTTTATTTTTATTTAGCTTTGGCCTATAATAACCAAGTGAGCTCCAAATTACCATACTAAAGCAGCTTCAACCAAATTCATAAAAGCACTATACGAGTACTAGACATCTTCACATTTCTAAACTAATCAATTTGCTTAGTGTTCTAGCATTTCGCTAATATTAGTTGAAATGCGCCCGTGTAGGATTCGCGTTGTCTGGGTCCGGCTTAATTGGATCGCGTTAGGGCTGCAACACACTAGGGGCAGAACTTAAAGTCTGCTCTATACGCATAGTACGTAGGGTTGTGAGTATAATCTTTTTTGTATGTATTCTGTATTTTTTTTTACCTGTTTCATCTAACTGATGAGCAAAGGTCTTTCATTTTGTCTCTAGGGTCAGAACTTAAAGTCTGCACGCGTCGTACGTAGGGTTGTAAGAATATATATTTTTGTACTCTGTAAATAAATAAATATATTTTTTTACCTGTCTTATATGACTCCATTTTGGTCTCTGTTTTTAGGAACTCACAGCTCCACTACTGATTGACATAACAACAAAATTATATTTATAACTTATAGGTATAGGCGTGGGTAACTTTCTATCATATCTTATATTCTTTGTTTTCTCCATTAATAGTTAAGGTTAAAGCTCTTCAAAATAAGTCCAGCCATGATTTTATGACGTGAAACTACTATTAGGGACAACGCCTAATAAAAACTTACAAAACCCTGGATGTCAGCTAGGAGAACCACTGGTGAGCTGTTGCAGCTTTTTCACCATTTAAAAACTTGTTGAACGGATTTTGATTAGCCATAGCTAAGAAAAACCGTGATTAAATTAAATTTAAAAAAAAAAAAAACGCACTGAAATCGGTCTATCCGTTCGTAAGCTACAATGCCACAGATATTTACACACAAATATATCCAAATAGTCACCAATGCCAATCATATTACACCCCCTTTTTTCGTTGAATCATTTAAATGTACATTTTTTTTCTAATCATTAAAAAATATAATTTTCAAAACTGAAAACAAGACTCCTCATGTCGTGTACTTATTTTAATCTGTTACAAAAAGTCCTTATGTCAGTATGATCACTAGAAAAACAATGACAAAGTATTTTAGAAATTTCGCCGACAGCAAATAAACAAATATATATTTTGAAGAAACAAATAAATATATTTTGCCGACAACCCTAACCCAGTGGAGCGTCTCACACGGGGCATTTATTTGCATTATACTCTCAGCGGTGCATACCCTTATAAAATGTGGTAATGGACAACCTTATGTGCCATAAAGCGTTATTTCGCATGAACTCAGAGAGCAGTCGCGCTGTTATAGCTGATGAAACAATTAGCGTGAGATTCTCGACTTTATTGCTTCAGTATGAACTTTGACCGGTTTTACTTAATTGAGTTAAATTGTTAAGGGATGCTGATAGATGGTTTTGAGTGTGAAGATAGTTTTGGTTTTGCAAAGTACTTATATTTTAAGCCAGGCAGGTTTAATTTAAAGTTTATTTAACGTTCAACAAAATTGATTTTGCGGGTCTTACCATAAACAGAATTAAAAAAAAAAACTTACTTAAATCTAATTTTATGTGAAGAAATTATTTGATAAACATGGTTATAAAATGAAGTGTATCATTACTTTCGACTTTTTTTAATTTGAAACATCAAGTTAACCTATTGTAAAATCTGGATAAGTAGCTTAAAGCAAAGATTAATTATTATAGTTTGACTAATATAATAAATCATTACAAATACATATGTATTTGATATATATTATGATAACCTAATTTATTACAGCAGAACAGCAGGTTTATTCATAAGGTCTTGTGCCATTAACAAAAAAATATATATATCATCAGTAATACGGAAAGGTTTTTATTTCATTTGTGCCAAATATGGTTAAAATGATATTACAAATAGAGTAAGAAGTTCTTATGTCTTATCATAACGTAGCAAATTGTTAATATCTATTAAAAACGGTTCTCTTTAGCGTTAAACATTTTAGTTGTAAAACCGAACATTAAAATTACGCATTCATCTTATCTATCACGTAGTGTGAACGTGGCCATGGACCACAATCACAATCGACGTAAAATACCGTGAGAGCGAAACCCGTTTCGCTTTGCCGCGCGTAATTATACATTTCCGTAGCAAAAAATACCCTATCTAATGCGCTTAAGACTCAGTACAGTTTATTATGTGCGGCCCTCCGTGCAAAGACCCCCCTCCCCCGTTCAAAACCCGCTGCCGTTAGTTGACTCACGGAGCTCACGATGACTGCACGTGATTACAGCAACGCGAAGATTAACGAACAAATCATCAGATTTGTAAAAGAACACCCCGCCTTATACGATGCGGAATGTCCAGAGTTTAAGAACCAGTTCATGAAGAACCACCTATGGGAAGAGTTCGGTGGTAAATTTGGCAAGAGCGGTGAGATATTTTTTAATAAATTGCTTCCATTTTGCTTGCAACTAGAGACTTGTCTGAGAAGCGATCATTCAACTTTTTTTAAACAACTGTAACGCTGCTCTTTCAATGGCCAGTAACATATTCTTTCCCTAATTAAAACGAGTTTTTTAAGCATCTTCTTAAGTGTATTGCAATCAAAACTCTACTTTCATAACTTTTTATGTTTGGGTTATATTGATTGAAAACTTAGTGCTGATGTCACTAAGGTGATTTAACCAACGATTTAGTAAACAGCTGGTTAGGGATTTTTTGTATGTACATTGTTACTCATTATGTCACGAATTGACTAAGGTACCTACTTAGGTAATCTAGCCTATTTACTTAAGTATTTAGTTTGTTCTTTATAAGTTTTCAAATTAATGTTTGCATTCTTCTCCCAGGCGAAGAAATAAAAGGCAAATGGAAAAACTTACGAGATACATACTGCAAATATCTCAGAAGTCTATCAGACTCACAGCAATACCGCTATAACAAATGGCAATGGGCACAAGCTATGGAATTCCTAAGAGACCATTTGGCCATATCGACTGATATCCCAAATAACGATACCGAAGGCCACGTTAGACTTAAAGCTGATCAAATATACCAAGGAGAGTCGTCCAACCAATCAACAGTATCCCAAAAAAAAAGGCCAAAGAAATATAGGACGGTCGAAGTGTGGCATGGTAACGAAAAAGCAAATAGACGTGCAAGTAAGGGAGATAAAGATTTAGAAAGAGATGCAAATGATTCCCAAGATGACTCTGGCAATCAATCTTCAAGACCGAAACTGAAGAAGTTGAAACAAATTGGAAAACTCTACTCTGTTAACGAGACAGCACATAATCTATCAGCGACAGAAAACATTATGATGGGGTATGCTAGTATAATCGACAGATTTTCGGTTCGACGTAGAATAGAGACTAAGATGAAAATCGCTAAAGTCATTATGGAGGCTGAACTAGCTGAAGAAGAAGAAAGATCGGGACAGGTATAATTTTAAAGATAATAATTATATTTGCAGTAGAAAAAATCAACAGTGTGAGGCAGGGATCAAACCTGAGTGTTTTGGAATCTAACCTGTGGGCGTAAGCCGCTACGATACCCAGACATTTGCAAAGTCTTTTAAAATATGCTACTGTTTTCCTAACGCGTAGGCCGCGTATAATCATACTGGTGTTATTATTTTATACTAGAGGACCCCGTACTTTAAGGAATATCATATAAAAAGAATTGGTGCAAGCGTTTTTCAGTTATGGGCTTACCAACAAATTTGAATATTATAGATTATTGCTTCTGAAGGCACGTCAAACCGTCGGTCCGGGTTAATATTGATAGATATTAGTCGTTGAGCTTAGTCAAGAGACCTAGCGCATTATGGATGGACATTTCCTCATATACACCCTTCAACTAATTCGCACTCAGCCCGTGTTGTGGACTATATTCGTACACCTAATAGTGGAGATGAGTTCAATAGTACTAATCTTACTTCATCATTTTTTTTATTGATAGTTCATGCTAATTTCTAACGCTTTATTTAATTTTGCAGAATTTTGAAGAAGATAATTATGAAATGGACCCCTTCAAAGAGACACAGCCACAAACACTTATATTCAAAGTAGAAGAAGATAACTTGGAATGAAATTTAAGAAATGTTGATACTTAGTACTTACCTGTCTAAATAATAAATAACTTACAAATTATGTATGGTTTTGCCGTTATTTTTTTAGCCTTTTATGCTATGCCTGTAATGCAAAGTAACTGTGTAATGGAAAGAAAATGACAATTTTTAATGTTGTTAAGTTATATATAAAATTCTCTCCACTACGCAATCTTCTTTATCTTTCTAAAGCAAGTGACTAAACTCTAGCTGTCACTCATATGTCATCAACTTGTCTTACCTACTACTGACTGGGGCCGTATCATTATCATGTTTTTTACCACTCAAAAGAAGCGGTGCTAATTATATAATTTTGTACATAATTTCTGAAATAAGAACATTGCCAGTGATTATTTGAACACTATGGTGTTACACAGACAAAAATACAAGACAATTTATCCAGAAAAGTGTGCAATGTTTATTTATGTTTAAAAATAAATATAAAACAAAAAAAAAATACGTCGCCGGAAAAGACAGTTGGACAGAAAGTCTGTGATGAGGAGTTATTAAAAAAAGCAAAACAGCACAGTTGTGAATAAGTCAGTCAGTTCGAGAAACTCTCGCTCCACATGGAAAGCAACACCGTAATTCGGCCTCTGAGCTTGACAATATATTCGTTAGTCACCCATCTTAATAAAGTCATCTAACACCTCATACACCTAAAAAAAATTGGTTGCCTGTAAAGTCGGTATACGCGCGAAAGTTTTACGTGACAACGACTTTGAGTGGTAAAATAATTTTAATGTGAATATTCATTCGTATAACATGAACCGGTGTGTATGCCTATCTCTCTCTCTCTCGCTCTGTCTCTCTCGCGCGGAACGTGAGCGGAGCAGCGTAACGCAGTTTCTTGAAGTGTCACCCGGCAAACCAATTTATAAGACGTTGTCACGTCAAAATAAAATCAACAAATAAAACCATAAATTCCATGTAAGCCAACTCTAACCTGACCTCACATTCGAACCTTTAAACTTTGTGTTACCATAAATGAATATTATTTTAATTAATTTGGCCAACCCTGATTTCAAAGCAACGGTTTCTAACTTCTGAACAAATTCCTGTGTAAATTATTGAAGTGAAAACTTCTTTAGCGGCGTTGAGCACTTTTGTGGCATGGGTAGAAACTGTGAAACTCGCGTCAGGTCACGTGATGCTGATCGAAAAACCGTAAGACGGTTGTTAAGTTTTCACTTCTGCCGGCACTCCCGGAGTGCAACCCGTGGATTTTTTTTGACGCTGTACGGAGTGAAAATTAGCTTATATTTGTGTACCTACTTGAAATTAGGTTTCTATATTCCTAGCATTAACAATGCAAATTTCTTTACTATGTGTAATCAAAACACACTTAAAGAAAAAACGGAATGCCAGGCTGGACTCGAAAACGCACCTCTCGCGAACGTAATAAGCAAGAGCAATCGCCCGACTTGCAAGAGGTGCAGGTTCGAGTCCCGCCTGTGGCAGTCCGTTTTTTAAAGTGTTTTTTAATTACACATACCTTTAATTGAAGCAGAATTTGCCGCTTTAATAATTTTGTATTTTTTTGTCTCGCATTTTTGACTGGTCGTGTAATTTTAATTTTATTATATTGTACTAATATATTGGTTTTCTAAGTTCTACTAACAGCAATAAGTCTTAGTTACTTGAAATAAATAAAATTCAATTCAATTCAATACCTACTTAGAGCGGCTCAAGACCACGTCGGTTTCTACATGCTGACCTCCAAGCTTCAATTTGAAGATGATGATGATGATACCTACTTGTAACTACTAAAGCTATTGCTTGTTTATTTTCAAGCCCCGACTAAAAAGAGTGGTGTAATAAGTTTGACCTCTATACCTGTGTTATTGTGTTTTTGTGTGTGTCTGTCTGTGGCATCGATGCTCCCAAAAGGATGAACCGATTTCAAAGCGGTTTTTCTCACTCGAAAGATAATTTAATCACGGTGGTTTTAGCTATGAAAATCCGCCCAGCCGCTAAAGCTCGCCAGCTATTTTCTTGGCTCAGGTCGAGGGTTTTTTAGGATTCCGTACCTCAAAAGAAAAAACGGAACCCTTATAAGATCACTTTGTTGTCCGTCCGTCCGTCTGTCAAGACCGTTTTTCTTAGGAACGCGTGGAGGTATCAAACTGAAATTTCTATATGATACTTAGGTCTACTGTCCCTGAAAGCGGTAGAAAAATCAACCTTCTAAGCCAACGCAATCGAAAGATACAGCCATTTAGGCCGCAAATTTTCGAAACTCGCACCGGAATCAAAACCTACAGGGTACTTCCCGTAAATTAAGTTTACGGGAAGTACCCTGTAGGTTTTGATTCCGGTGCGAATCTTGAAATTTAGTACGAAGTCACGTGTTATAGTACAGATAAAAGAAAAAAAACCGGCCAAGTGCGAGTCGGACTCGCGCACCGAGGGTTCCGTACAAACCTACAAAGTTCGTTCATTACGACAATCGAGTCATAACTATGGTATTTTTATTGCAAAATGAAATTCATAACATTACAATGGGGAAAGATGGAGGAGCATAAATTTAAGACAAAGATCTCTTTATCGTTTATAATAATGTCATTGAATTTAATTATAAGTATAACACTTTAAGCAGTTAGGACGCATTTAGATTATACAGCTACATTCACCAAAACATCGGGATTGAATGACGATGAGTGAGGTCGTCTTTGCCGTTTGAAAAATGTTGCCCTCCCCATACATAGTATAATAACTCGCGGTCATTGCTGTAACTACAATTATGTTTACAATCACAATTTTTTTGGTGGTATAACTACTTAAAATTTTAAGCTTTTCGGAATTTTTCTGTTACCTGTGCTGTAAGCTATTGCTTCTTACCAAATTTCGAGATTCTATGTCAACGGGAAGTGGTCTTTAGGTTTTAATTCCCTTGCGTGTAGTTGCGAGTTTCAAAATATGCGGTATCAATGGTTGTACTTTTGCGTTTTGCGTTTTTGCGTTGACTTAGAATTTTTTTTTTCACGGGTTAAAGGCAATTAGATCTAAGTATTTGATATGAATTTCAACTTGATAGCTCTACGCGTTCATGAGGAAAAAAGTAATAAGTTTATATTTATTAAAAAATATATATTTTGTAATGTAACTAAAAATTTAAGGTTTTCCGAATTTTTCCTTTATGTGTGCTATAAAACGTTGCTTCATGCCAAATTTCAAGATTCTAGGTCGACTGGAAGTACCCTTTAGGTTTTGATTCCCTTGCGAGTACTTGCGAGTTTCAAAATATGCAGCTTAAATTGCTGTTTCTTTTAATTGCGTTGACATAGAAGTTTGATTTTGTTACAGCTTAAAGGTATTATAGACCTGAGTATTTGGTATGAATTTCAATTTAATACCTCTACGCGTTTATGAGGAAATGGGTAGTAAGTTTAAAATTATTAAAAAAAAATATATTATGTGATGTAACTAAAAATTTATGGTTTTCGTAATTTTTCCTTTATCTATGCTATAAGACGTTGCTTCGTACCAAATTTCAAGATTCTGAGTTCACGGGAAGCACCCTGTAGGTTTTGATTCCCTTGCAAGTGTCGAAAATTTGCGGCATAAACGGCTGTATCTTTTGATTGCGTTGGCTTAGAAGTTTGATTTTTTCACAGCTTTAAGGGACAGTAGACCTGAGTAATTGATATAAATTTCAGCTTCATACCTCCACGCGTTCCTGAGAAAAAGGGTCTTGACAGACGGACGGACGGACGGACAGACGGATAACAAAGTGATCCTATACTGCCGTCATAAGAAGAAAGGGCGCATCTGACAGTTTTGACAAAAATGAGTTAAATATACCTCTGGACTCAGAAACAAAAGGCGCATCTGCTCAATTTTTAAATTTTGACGATTTAACGTTATTTTCCAGAATCCATAAGAATAAAAGACGCAACTGCATATAAAAAATGAAGTGTTCAGAAGTTGAAAAGGCGTATTTTGGTGCAACTAAGAAAAAAAGACGCATTTTGCCAGTTACTTCCTACATTGAGTCTAATACTTGTGTCGTTTAAGTAAATGAAAAGACGTATTTGACGCCAGCGGTAATAAAGACTTTTTTATTTAGAACCACTTAGTTTTATTTAGTACCATTTTAAGTTGCAAGGGCGCATTTGGTTACTTACGTCTTATTATCTAGTAACCAATATTATCAAAACAACATGTAGGACGCAAGGGACGTTACAACTTTTTACCTTAGCAATAGACTAATTTTGATATTACAAGTTTGAAGTAGAAAAGGCGCAAGTGCGCACTTGCGTCTTTTCTATTTAGTTTTGGTTGCATGACGGGGTAGAGGGGGGAAGGGAACCCGCCTGTCAGTGCGCCTGCGTTGTTCGAGGAGAGAGCACGCTGCCCTGGGACCAAAATTCCGCAAGGTAATTGCGCGTAACTCGCTTGTCTTATGGATTTGAAAATGAATATTTCGTGATGTTTTTAAGAATTAAATACTTGGCAGAGTGTCCATGACATATTTACAACATTGATGTAAGTTAGATTCAGCATGTTCCACTCCGATCCCGTGCTGAGTAATTTACCGGCTAGTTCTAACCGGCCTATCACTAGCAGAAATAATCCTTATGATCTGACAGCTGTAGTTACCTACGGGAGTGGTCGCTCTGTACGTAGGTAAGGTTGGTAATTATTGTTTCGCGAAGTGAGTTAGGCGCGGCGGCGACGGCAGCGTTCACGTCGCCTGGCGGTCGACATATTTTGCGTTAGGAGTGAGATTGCGTTAGGATGTTTGCTTGTTTGAGTGTGTGTTTGGCAATCAATTTTTTCCGTTTATCTCCAAAACTACTTGTCCAATTTAGATGCGGTTTTCAGTACTGGGTTGAAGTTAGACTGATGCATGTTTTAGATAACTATTACAATGATAACTTATCAGCGGGTGGTGCAGTAAGTAATCGTTTGTCTAAACAATTGCTGCCATTTATCTCCAAAACTTTTGGGCCGATTTTGATACAATTTTCAGCGATGGATTTGAGTTTGATTGATGAATGTTTTTAGGTAGATATACAATGGTGACATGCCACTACGGGGTGCAATTTTCAGTGATGTGATGAATAAATAAGTAATTTAATCTACATAATGATTTTGCTCTCTACAATATTTAAAATAAAAAACAAAAACTAAATTTCGATGAAGCTTTCTACGGTGAAAACAGTTAAAAAAGCATAATATTTTAAAATCTTTGACTAAACTACCAATAAGCATTAAAAATACCCAAGAAAATCTATCGGGATCTACCACGACTATAAAAATTTCATTTTATGTAATTGATTGTCGGTTCTGATTTGTTTTTATTATTTTTGTTGTAGGCTGAAAAATGAAGAAAGGAAGTCGAGGTTTAAATATTTTGAATTTGGTTCATCCTCCTGGCAATTCGTCAAATAAAGCTACTGAAGTAGAAAGTTCAAGATTAGACGATGCATTGATACCACTCAGTCAGATGAAAAACAAAAGAGATGATTCAGAGTCTAATATAATAGCAAACTTGAATAACTTTATTTTAGATGGTCAAAAGAGTGAATGTGCAACTAATGTTCCTATGTATGAAGAAAAAGAAAATTTACAAACAAGTGAAGAAAAGCTTATAGAATCGAAGGAAAGTAAAGAAAATAATTCCGCTAAGGAATCCGATAAAGAGAACCAGATGACCCAGAGTTATCCCACGGACAAACAAAATAACAACCTATCGTCAGAATATACAAGCAAAGTCTGCAGACCTTCAACGAGTACCATAGGTGAAAATAACGAGGATTGTGACAATTACACAGATGAAGATATTTTTGATTCCGATGATTCTGTCAAAGACAAGGATTACATATTACCTACCACCGAAAAAATACCTGTTTCCGGTTCTGACACAGATTCTCTAGGTGATGCTATCGAAAACACTCAAGTCGATGACTTAATTATTTCAGAGTCATCAGAATTCGATGACGAAGATAACTTACTATTGACAAAAAAAGGGACAATAAGAAAGAGAAAGCGGCACGAAATGTCATTAAAGGCCAGAAAAGAAAAGAAAAGAATGGAAAAATTAGAAATGTATCAAGTGAAAAGAGGTTGTGCTGAATCCTGCAAGAAGAAATGCAGCACTATTTTTTCACACGACCAGCGCATTGTTATTAACAGTAATTTTAGAAAAATGACTTGGAAGGAACAAAAGATTTATATTAAACAAAATACTTCTCAAACGCGACCAAAGCGACAAAAAACTTACGATGAAAACGCTGATAATAAAATGAAAAAAGAAAAGACTATTTCATATTTTTAAGACTATTTTAATTTGATCTCAATATGTTAATGATTCAAACTTAGTTTAGTAGATAATCATGGTAATTTGATCTCAATATTTTAACTTAGGTAGAAACTAAACGGGTAAACCCAAATGTTTCAAAATTGATTGTAATTTCTTTCTTTTTTAATGAAGACTATTCTAAATAATAATTTAAAAAATATCTATTAACTACTAAGTTAAAATCGCATACATGTGATTCTTGCTCAAGAAGTTACCTATAATGTTGATAATCACGCGAAACAGGTTACTTGTTATAATTGTTGACTTGATTACTTTTGATAGGTATTTCAGAATTGTCTAACAGTCATAAGATATATAGGGGTGTATTTTGTTTTGATGCTAGAAGTAATGGCAATTTAAGTTTTTAATAGGCTAAGATTAGGTTACCTAAGTTAAAGTTTAATTCATGTGATCCTTTCCCAAAATATTATTATGATAATAAATAAATAAGAAACAGGGTATCTACCTAATTAGTATTACTACTACTCGTTATATTTTTTGACTTGTTTATTTAAGTTAGAGAGAAAGTTTAAGTCTGACCTGTCTTCGATAGGTATTAATTAGATTTGTTTTGTTTTGATGCTATTGTATGGCAGTTTAAGTTTTTAATAGGCTAAGATAATGATAAAACTTCAGCTTTTTGTTACATTTCTTGTCAATAAATTGATCTCATAAATTACTTGTTTACATTAAACGGAGTTGGTTATGTCCTATTCCCTATTTAGTCGAAAGCGCATGTGTTGTTTGTAAATGCGTCATATGCTCAATACTTTCATATTATTACATTTTAAAATTAATAAGGAGAAAAGCCGTATATGACCATTTGCGCCCTTCCATCTTCAAATTGATATAATTATATGCGTACACTTCATAAAATAAAAAACAGCAACTTTAATGTCCTAAATTGAAAGGACGTAACTGACCAAATGCGTCCATTCTACTAAGTTTTTGCATTTTCTGTGTATTTTTTTTACTAAGAAGAAAATGAAAAGTTTAAATATTTAATTAAATATAATTATTTTATTAAAAAAATGACTACACATTTAAGCCTTACACCGATTGCTATTAGTTTTCACTTTCACATTCATACTAGTTACAATAATGCGGAGACAGCAAGGAAATGAAAAAAAATATTACATTTTATTTTTTTACCACACTTTTGTTTTTTGTCAAAAGCGCCCTTTCCTCTTATGACGGCAGTATAAGGGTTCCGTTTTTTCCTTTTGAGGTACGGAACCCTAAAAACGATCCTAAAAAAACTAAAAAAGTGGTGATCCTCTCGTTTTAAGTTATAGCCATTGACAATATTTCTATATCAGCATTTTTGACATATCATGGAAGATTATTTACAAGAACTTGATAAAAACCTCAAAAAATCTATGTGATATTAAATGAGTATAATCCATAGCCTGGTTTAGGGTTAAGTAGTTATCACAAAATAAAGATGGTGGCGATTGTGTTTGTCTCTGAAGTCTTCGCAAAGACGATGGGTTAAGCTCGTTTTGGGTAGCCTTTGTGTATGTAGCTGGTTATTAAGAAATTTAATTGTTTTCTCTAAAAATTTGTATATATTGCGTTTTTAGACCCCTCATCAGCCTATATACGACCCACTGCTGGGCACAGGCCTCACCTCAACTATGAGGTGGTACGAGCCATACTCCACCACGCGGGCTCAGTGCGGATTGGTGGAGGGGTGTTTGTAAGGTAAGTGACCAACCTTACGGTCAGATGTTATTGAGCCGCCCGAGGGCCTCTGACCAGGCTTAGCGACTAATATCTGTCGATATTAACCGGGACCAACAGCTTAACGTGGGGTGAGGTGCTTGTGGCGCAGTGGTTGCAGCGTTTTGGTAGTGATACCCAAAGTTAAGCTACCTAAGGCGCGCGGTCATGTTTGGGATGGACCATTCTGACCATTTAAGTGACGTCTATTTACAAGCATCTCCGAGCTTTGGAAGGCACGTTAAGCTGTTGGCGTTTAGACCCGATAACAAGTAATTAGTGTTACAATCCTGATTCGCACTGCAAAAGAGTGGAACTCACTATCTGCGTCAACCAAGAAATCTTCAAAGCTAGAGTGAACAGGCATTTTCTGGGTGAGCTCGCTCCATTGTAGACTCAGTCTTTGCCTCGTACGGGCTTAGTCTTGGGTTGAGAGCAAACCTATCCCAAGTAAATAAAATTAAAACAATGCAACGCGAAAATTTTAAATTATATATGTATGTGTTAAAGGTAAACCATGTTATATAACAATCTTAAAATATGTATTGAAATTTATATTTTACCTTGTAATAAGTTACATTATGGAATTTCGTATGAATCATAGAGTTTAATTAACGATTATCATACTTTCTAAATTTTTTGCAAGACTTTCGTTTTCTATCAAAAAAGTACACGGAAAATTGTAGATTTTTTTCTATTGAAACGCTGTTTTCAATATTTAATAAACTTACTTCACTAGAAATTATTTTTGACACTTTTACGGATCGTTTCGCAATTTATTTACATTATATTTTAACCTAAATCTACTAGTCAGTTTTATCTGTCTTACCCATCACTAGGTTCAAACAACATTTTCTTAATCAACTATTTTATTTTAGAATTCACACGTTGAGCGAACAGTTTGCCCAAAAACCTATCGCCCAATAAGGAAAAAGTAATGGCGTCAACGTTGATTGGTGGAATTTTCAATAGCTTTACTTTATTGGCCAACTATTCGCCCGATTAGTGTATTAATAGCCAGCCCCAGCAGATCGAGATGTTGGGCGAATAGTTGGCCGAAAATCAATATCCAATGAGTGGACCCAGAAAAAGTTTTGGCCCCATATTTGACTCGTGCTTTGTTGTTGTTATTTTATGGCCAATAGCATTAATTTTCGGAACAAAGTTCGGCCAACTTGTGGTGCCGGTCCTAAAAATTGTTAAGAATTTTATGTTATTTAAAAAAGACGATGATGATCAATCCGAGCCAGTGATTTAATTCAATTTTACCTTCTCTCATACTCTAAGCTATGGGAATAATGTTAAATTAATAATACCATGTAGCCTGATTTCTGAAATAAATAATGAATATTTACACCTGGTGGTCTTCTAACTTTGTTTTCGTACGATACGATACTATCGATTTGTTTTCATTACATGAAGTCACGTTAAATCGATTAAATGAATTAATTCGTTCAATCGTAGGATAGCTTTGTCATTTTTTGTCCAGGCCTGAGAAAAACGTCAAATATATTGACATTTCAAAAAAATAATAAGCAAAAAACAAAAATTAAAAAAAATAAGTCGATCAACTCCTAGCAAACTTGATTTTAGCTTCCACAGTATACTACCACACAGCCTCCAAGTAATTAACCCGCGACTACAAAAGGGTATTTATTAAATTTCTTAGGTGCTAATTCTACCCTGATCCGAGTCAGTTTCGGAAACATTGCCGCGTTCATGCCGCGGCATTCTCTAATAGACAACCGCGTGGGAATACAGATTGGTAATTGATGGCGGAAACATAGAAAAAAGATGAGTAGAAATCATTAACGATTTATTTTAATTTCATTTGAAATCGATAAAAAAAATCGGTAAAGTCTTAAATCTAGAATATGTAACCGTAACTGCACTAAATTGCCTAATCCAAAAAACACGAACCACACAATGTATTTTCACATTGTCTCTCCACACACTGTCACACCTTTCACTTGTCGAGTGGTTCAAAAACCGCTTCAGAAACACGGTCGGGTGCTACAAAACTTATAACAGTTTCAGACAACGGCGTCGAACAAAAGGCAGACAAAGGCTCGAAAGTGTGGCGAGTCTAGCCCTCTACACTCGCCATTTTTATTTCAGCGAGGTGGAAAATGCTGGGACGAGGTATATTTCATAGACTCATTGTTTTAGTTAATCTTGGTGAACTGTGACGGATAAAGTTTGTAAATTTATCAATGTTTTGGTGTTTTTGTGAGTGATTTATTATTTATTTGACGACCACTTTGGTGTAATGGTCAAGAAGTTGACTATTAACCAAGAGGTCGCGGATTCGATCCCCGCACTGTACAAACATTTGTGTGCATGAACATGTCTGTTTGTACTGGTCTGGGTGTTATATGTTTTTATGTAAGTTTATTTGTACCATTGTTGATTCTGATATCTGTAACACAAGCGCTTAAGCTACTTACCATGGTGTCAGATCAATGTATGTGATGTTTACTTGTCATTTCTGCTTAACCCTAAGGTCGGACTGGTAAAGATGGGTGTTAAGTGCACATTTGTTTTTATAGTGGCCAGCACGTCACGGAAAATACTGCTGTATGCCCCTGGCAGGACTCGAACCGGCAACAGCCGGATAGATGGTATAGAAGGGTAAAACATACTGCGCCAGCTTTACAGTTAAGAAAAGATAAAAACCGGTCAAGTGCGAGTAGGACTCGCGCACCGAGGGTTCCGTACAAACCTGTAGATAAGGAATAGTAACTTTGAAATTTTCAAAATTGTCAAAAATATTTTTCAAAAATTTTTTTTAAATAATATGATGAAACTGAAAATTTACGGTTTTCGTAATTTTTCCTATATCTGTACTATAAGACGTGACTTCGTACTAAATTTCAATATTCTAAGTTTACGGGAAGTACCCTGTAGGTTTTGATTCCCGTGCGAGTTTCGAAAATTTGCGGCCTAAATGGCTGTATCTTTTGATTGCGTTGGCTTAGAAGGTTGATTTTTCTACACCTTCCAGGGACAGTATTCCTAAGTATCATATAAAAATTTCAGTTTGATACCTCCACGCGTTCCTGAGAAAAAAGGTCTTGACAGACGGACGGACGGACGGACAGACGGACAACAAAGTGATCTTATAAGGGTTCCGTTTTTTCCTTTTGAGGTACGGAACCCTAATTACGAAAACCGTAAATTTTCAGTTTCATCATAAATAAAAAAAAAATTTTGTCAATTTTGAAAATTTCAAAGTTACTACTCCTTATCTCATGAATGCGTTGAGATATTAAATTAAAATTGATATTAAATACTTAAGTCTATAATACCCGTGATGGGTGAACTTTTACTTATATATACAGGTTTGTACGGAACCCTCAGTGCACGAGTCCAACTCGCACTTGACCGGTTTTTTTCTATTATTACCACAACGGTCAATCATTTATTGGGGCATGCGCTTGACAAAAAAAGTCACACGGATCTTCCTTTTAATAAAAATCTACTTAATTCTTACGAATTTCTGAAAAAAGCTTCTCCCCCAGAACTCTTCCCTATATCGTTACTTTATGTTAATTGAACCCTTCTTAATTAAGTGTTAACTGTTTACAGAATCACCCCTTTTATATACCACAGGTAAATGCAGTAGGTTTTACATATGCACTATTTAATTTGATATAATACGAGTAATATTATATTACAAGTTGGGTGTCCGTGCATACGTCAGTCAGTCAGTTTTTTTTTAAATTAGCTATCCAACATTATGAACGTTGTTAGCGATTTTCACCACTGAAAATCAAATGTAGCATTGTTTAAGGATCTCGGTCGTAGCGTTCTCTATAAACAAGCTTAGAACACCTTATAAAACTGATAGTCTGCCTGCGATAGACAGACTGCGACACGTGATTCACTCGACACAGTTGTCAAAAGTGGCACACTTCAAAAGTGAGGCACGGGACGTCACGTTGAAGGCTACCTTTAAAGTGTGTCGCGTGACGTCACTATTCGCGGTTTCGCGATGCAGTCGCACCCGTCACTAAATCGTCGGTAGAATCATAAAGATGTTTATAGAACAAAAATGTGATATTGCATTTTTTTTTAATATTTCACAATCACACCAATTTTCTAGTTCCAAATTAAGCTACGATGCTTGTGTTATGGGTACTAGTCAACGGATAAACATTCTAAATACTTTTTTTGTACATAAATACAAGCTATGCATAGAAAACACCCAGACCAGTACAAAAAACACATGTTCATGCACACTTATGCTTGTACTATGCGGGGATCGAATCGAACTCGCGACTATAGTATAGTAGTTAATATTTAATTCAATATTCCACTTTGTAAGCTGGACGGGCAGTCATAATGATAAAAGTCCTACTGATAACACTTCAATTATGGCTCTTTTTAAGTAGACTGCGAGATTAGTTACATTTAGATTACCTTCAAAGCTTTTTGTGTTAATTAATTAGTTAATTAAAATGTCATCTTCCATTTTGGGTTCAAATTTGCTAATTACTTATCTCACACATAATTTCCTCGTTTATATTTAGCTACATGGCCACGTTGAATGGCGCGAGTCGCTGCGACAGGCGTGCAACACATATTATGCGCCTGCGCAGCGGGTAGGCAACTGTAAATTATGGAACTATTTTTTTGCTGTGTGCTGTAAGAAGTTACTTAATTATACTTTTTTTGTTTTAAATAAATATACAACATCACTTACATTGATCTGAGTCCGTGAAAAGTAGCTTAAACACTTGTGTCAGAGATATCAGAATCAACAATGGTATTACAATACTGTGGTAATAAATAAATACATGTAACACCCAGACCAGTACGAACAGACATATTCATGCACACAAATGTTTGTACAGTGCGAGGATCGAACCCGCAACCTCTTGGTTAATAGTCAACCTTTTGACCATTACAACATTACCTACGACAAACATTTATTCACTTAACCGCATTGTTTCATTTTAAAACATATCAGTAAAAACTGCAATCATCCATTCCTAATCAAATCAACATAATTTTTTGTTTTACCGAAACTCTTTTGCATAGCAATTTCTCCTTCAAAGCTGGAACAAAGTAAATATATAATATATCTTCCTTTTTACGTAATAGACGCAACAGCAGAGGGATCACTACTTACGAGCTCTTTGGTTTACTGTTGAAAAATAATCAAAGTACTACGTACATAATTTATTAGAGTTAGTCTCTTTCTGTCTTATTACAAAAACATGCCTTAATACGGGTTTAAACCAAAACTAACCGAGCCAGGATTGTTACGGTATTAAGGTTAGTTCCAGGACTAAAATGTGTTCTTATTACAAAACCAGTTTTAACAGAGAATCAGTTAGTCCTATCCTTAAACCACCCAGTGTACACCCGGGGCAAGGATCTTCCTCGTTTTGACACAGATAATACAGATATTACGTTCCGTTTCTCGAACAAATACTTTAATTTTTATTTTAAGTGGCATAATATTTGATAATAATGAAAAAAACATATTTTACACGGTTTTGTTTTTCATTTAAGATATAAAATTCTATTCTATTAAATAATATGTGAATAAATTTGACAAATCGTAAAATGTGCCAACTTAAATAGAGAACGACTAGCGTTTAATGGAGAACTCCATAAAGTGACATGGCGCGGTTGCCACGGCGACCTGTTTGTTGTATGATTGACAAATTGATTGTGAAGATATAACATTATAATTTGTGTCGTACTCGTAATAATGGGATAAAAATACAAGGAATAAGTTCAGCCACACCCTGCAGTTTTATTAACGACCTCCCTGTTATTGCAAAAAAACCTCACTGAACAATAAAACCCTGCGCAATAATCTCAAAAACAGCTGTTAAAAGTTAGTCCACAATTAAACTAGGGGTCGCACGGGTTTATCTTTAGTACCACAGATAATTCAGGACTAAGAGATAAACTTCGTTTTGTAATAAGGAATACTTTAGTCCATTGATTGTTCCTAGTTTAAACCTGGTACTATTTTTAAACCATGTTTTGTAATAAGACGGTTTAAGTTTGTGTTTACTTACTCGTATATTGTCTTTAGGTTGGCAATTCTAGTGTCATCCATCTTGTGAAATAATTGAGAACATACATCCTTGTGTAATAAAATCTAAAACACGAGAGTACTGCAACATATACATTTTGTTTTCTACATTACCTCCATTCAGGGATCGAACCTGGGACCTTAAAGATTGACCTAACCTACCCACCTATGTACCTTGAGGCTGGTGCGCACGCAGATTCACAACCAAGGTAGTTGAAAATAAATCAAAATTTTGATAAGCAGCGCTGTTGTTAATCGAAAAGCAACATTTTAATTTCGTGAAATAAAATATGGGCTCAAGTCCCTACTGAATCCACTTCTATTAATACCGATACCGACAAAGCTCCAGAACCGAAAAATGCCTGTGGCCTCTCGGCCTTCGGTGAACCCGCCACGTCCCCGACTCACATGGCAGCGGAGGGCACCGTCAGGATTTTAGTGGGTAGGTGGGTTCTCTCTCTGAGGCCCGGAGTCCCACATAACCCCCAGCTGCCCCCGCGACTGGTGGGTATGCGTAACAGCTGTTTTTAATCGAAAAGGAACATTTTAATATCGTGAAATAAAATATGGCCACGAGTCTCTACTGAATCCACTTCTATTATACCGATACCGACAAAGCTCCATAACAATGTATCCCCCGTTTTTGTTTTGAGCGTCTAGTTTTCAAAAAGCCCTGAGGTGTGTTTCGGAAAGAAAACTTTTCCTTTAACATAAAACAACTGACATGCCGACGGCGGGATAGAGATGGAAAATTACTGGAAGTGTTTACAAAATAAATTGATAGATATATAAAAACTTTTATTGTACAAACAAAACAAAAATTACAGACAAGTTTAACAAAGAAAAATGTAAAATTTAGGCTGTCTTATCGCTTGTAGCGATCTTTTCCAGACAACTTTCGCTGAAAGGAACATTTAATTAACAGGAAAAGGGGAAAGAGGAATTTACAGATCTGCCGCTTTTTTATTTTAATGTTAAAAGGTATTTAATAAAAACTTAATTGCCCAAAAAAGTGTAGAAGTTGACTTAACACTAAAAAGTATTTTCTTCCAGTAAAACCTTAAGCTCATGTTAAAAAACAGCACTGGGTGCAGTGAGAAAGAAAGCTAGAATAAATTAATTGTGAATAAATACCGGCCTCCATAAAAATTGGTTAATTTAAACTTTGTTTTGCGAGCTAACAAATAAAAGACAAATTGTATATCTTAACCATAATATACCAGCCATCCCTAGGCTAGCTACAAACATTTGTATATGCAATTGGCCTAAGTACGGCTATGTCTTAGGTATGGCAGGTACCCCTATGGTTGTCACTTTTTCACTTACACACTCTCACACTCTTCTTATCTATCAGCCTGCTATACGTCCCACTCACCTCAACAATGAAGTAGAACGAGCCGTGCTGGCTTAGTACGGATTAATGGAGGGTTTTGTTTGTAAGGTAAGTGACAAACTTTTCTGTCAAATGTTATTAAACTGCCTAAAAGCCTCTTAGGCTTAACGACTTATATCTATACATATAAACTGGAATCAACACCTAACTCAAAATCGGCCATTCCAACCATAGGATCGGAATGGTCCCCCATCCTAAACATGACCTCGCCATAGGTTGCTTAACTGTAGGGTGCTCGTGACATTGACTCTTTATGATACAAAACAAAAAGTAATATCACTTCTAGTACAACCCTTACTCTACAATGTTGCCATTAAATGGGCTAAGTAAAATTTAGAGTTGCCGGGTGAAGGCAGAACACGTTTAAACCATTCCAAGCGTGTTGCTGCCCTCTAGAGCTCGTCTCCTAAATATGCTGACTTTAGATTAGCCTATTACTTCACACATTTACAACCGTGCGTATACAGGGTGCCGTTATTTTGACCCATTTCTTGTACAGATTTGAAGGTAGAGGCAATCAGAAAAAGTACTAAAGATTGTTTATAACAAATTTTTATCATCAAATTGTGCAGTGTCATCAAAACTAAACGTGTATACAAAATTTCAGCTCATTCGGGCACTGGGAAGTGGGTTAAATTTTGCTTGCAAGACTTAAACTACTTAACGGGACAATTGCGGTGAATGCCTGTAGAATTGCGGTAAATATCTGTGGCCGCTCGGCCTACGGTGAACCCGTTATGTCCCCGACTCACATGGCACAGGAGGGCACCGTCAGGTTTTTAGTGGGTAGGCGGGTTCTCTTTCTGAGACCTGGAGTCCCACATAACCCCCAGCTGCCCCCGTGGCTGGTGGGTATGCTATACCTACATTCACGGGACAGGAGTAGCTAAATAAAAGATCGTAAAAAAGTTCCTATTTTTAATATAAGTATTCTTGACACGGCGTCAAGAATGATTGTTACATATCGAAAATTTCGGGACATTCAGAACATTTTTGTAATTGTGTAAAAGTATTGTTTTGGTCTCGGGTTTCAAAATAGGCTATAGCTAGATAGATAAATAGATATAGCCACACTTTAACACCAATCTCTTAAGCTTTTAATAACCTGAAGCTTCCTGTAAGCATGTCCTTCAGGGTATCAAGTGAAAACACTGTAACAGACCAAGGCAATCCGTCTTAGACGATAAACATTCTAAAGCCCTTATAATTAATGAACGAGCAATCCTTTCTACATTGGACCTTAATGAAGTCGCTGGCACGGACACACTGTTAGAAAGAACGATTATCACTTTCGTAAGTAACTTTGGCCAACAGTAAAATATTAGAGTCATATCGGCCTGTTACAGTACCCTGCTAGACATAGGCCTCCCCCAAAGAGCGCCACAGCGCACGATCTCCCGCCCTTTGCATCCAGCCACTGCCAGCTGCCTTCTTCAGATCATCTGTCCATCTAGCCAAATATTGGAGTACTTTGTCTGTAAAGTCTAGTTGGTCCAGTGTTCAATAACTAACTTAGTCCTTAGTCTAGTCCAGACAAGTTGAATTTCAGACCCTACTCAAATCCCAATTGATTACGAAATTAAAAGTGCTGAATAGCAGCTCAAACAGAACTCAATGCTTCAGAAGACACGGCATCCGTGTCCGTTGTAATTTCTTTCTAGTTATTTCGATTTACCGTCCCACTAATGTTGGTATGTCCTACGCAATTGTGCTTGAGCAAAAATTTACTTATCTTCATTAGACTACGCTTTTTTAGAGGTCCGATTTCATTTAGCAAAACGTTGCTAACCATTCGCAGGACTATTGATTCTGTGGCTTCTTTTACTACATGTGCGATAGCGTATGCGATGCGTAGTGTTTGAACTCGTTGATAACTCATAGAGGTCCAAGATTCGGTCGTGGGTTAATAAAAACATAACCTTCTTGTGGATAACCATAATTATTTTCATATGTACTTGCATTAAAGTTACATCATGTTTGCATTCTAGTCGACCAATTTAGTGTAATCATTAAAAAGTTGACTATCAGACCAAGAGGTCGCGGGTTCGATCCCCGCACTGTATGCATGTGTGCATGAACATGTCTGCTTGTATGTATTTATTTAAGTTCATTTGTAACACTGCAGTTGATTCTATAACACAAGTGCTACTTACAACGGAATCAGTCATCAATGAAATATGATGTTGTTTTTAATTACTATTATTATTTAGCGTATTGGTTCGCCATCCTCCGCACCCGTGTGTCCACGCAATAGATTCAGCCACTCCAGCGGGATTGATTTACGCAGCCTTCTAATTATCGGCTGAGATTGAAAGTAATTTAGTGAAACATCTCGATTACTCGCCTCCGAATGCTATAGATTCGGAACGAATGATACTATTCTTTGGGAGTCTGTGATGTTGAATTCATTTGATTTGTAGGTTGGTGAATTAATTTGTCTAACGGGCGTCTTACGGGTTTGGCAGTAAATGTGGTTCTATGGGACAAATCGATGGACTAAAGACGAGTCATACTTGGCAGGGTTTATTATTTTTAAGGCTGTAGGGTGTGTCTACAGCTAGGGGATGTGTTGAGTGCTAATGACTTGAGAGGGAAGTTGTAGTAAGAAACAAACCCGTTGTATGCTGTTCTAACACTGATGGTTAATATCTGTTTTATTAGAGATAATGTACATGTATTTATAATTAAGTTATTGATCGTAAGCAAGTAAACAAATGTTGATGTGTGCCGTCGGTGTAGAGTGCCAACGGTGCTCGTTGAGGGTCCATCGGCCAGCCGCTGTATGTGGGTCGCTGACGCCGCTCCGAGGTTGGGAAATTTCCATGTACGATGCTAGCTCGTACAAAAGCAAATGCATTTAACTCGATACCTTTCATTATCATCGTCATAAATTTTATGACGATGATATTTTGACGAACGCTTGGTGCTGTGGTCTACATGTCGGACTTCAAAACCAAGGGTCGCGGATTCTATCCCCGCAGCACAGTACAAGCATATGTGTGTTTTTGTATTGGTCTGGGTATTTTCTATGTATAATATGTATTTACTTACAAAAAAAGGATTAAATTATATTTATCCGTTGTCTAGTATCCATAACACAAGCCTCGTAGCTTAATTTGGGACTAGAGAATCGGTGGTATTGATGTGAAATATTAATAAATTGATTTATATCGGCTTTTCGACGTCCACTGCTTAGCATTGGCCGCCACCTAAGATTTCCACCGGAAACGGTCCTGCATTTCCCACAACCTTCACCAGATCGTCGATCCATCTTGTATACCTAAATTATTATTTATATCGCAACAAAGCTCCTGAAAAATTCATTGAAATTTTATTGAAAAGATTTATTTTAGCCTCACTGAAGTTAACACCGAGTAGTTAAAGACTTATCATTAATTTTTACTAAGATATTTCAATGAAGCCTTACTTCCCATGAATAGAGGGTACGGCGTAAATTACCCTTCTTTAAACAACTTTCCATTTTACAAAAACCCCTCCAACAACCTCAAGTAACACCCTTATAACTCAACAATAAAGAACCAGCCGTTCCGTCATAGTGACACGTCGTCCATCAAGCTAAAAAGCTTCCCTATTCAATTCATTAAGCTTTGAATGGCGAGCTTTTCAATTTTTCAAAATCCTCTACAATGACCCTTGATGTTTTATCAGGGGTATAGAAGCTGTGATGGCTAAGTTACTCTAACTAGAATAATATTTTGACAAGGAAAGTCCAAAAACGTAATGTTAGGAAAAATTAAAAAATATTGGATGTCAACTTTAAAATATATGTATCTATGTACGTATTTGTACCTATTTATTTATTCAATCTGATTTCCGTTCGAGTTAGCGAGGTCATCAAAGCTTGTCTCAAGGCTGTTTTTTTTATTAGTGTGTAAAATCATGTGTTGTGTGTGTTGTACGCTTCAGTACCCGACGGACCTCGCTGAAAATCAGTGTCGTTGTATGCTACCCATCTGGTGCACCGTCTCATACTGAGCGAGGCGCATTTTTGCACACATCATTGAACTATTAATGTTTTTTTTTAACCATTATTACATATTTTAATTTCATTTTATGTATCAATGTTTGTGCCAAATAAATTATTTATATACAACTAGCCGCCCGCGATTTCGTCCGCGTGGACTATAGCTTTTTTTCACCGAGATATTACCGAGTAAACCTATTTTATCCCTTTAGGGGTGAAATCTATCAAAATCCTTATCGCTAAATCGTGCTATAAGGATTATCTAAATATATAAGAATCAAAGGTGACTGACTGAATGATTCACTGACATATTGATCTATCAACACCCAGCCCAAACTACTGGAAGAATTGGACTGATATTCAGCATACAGGTAGCTACTTTAATGTAGACATCCGCTTAGAAAGGATTTCTCAAAATTCCCACGCGAACGAGAAATGTACGCAGATGGAGTTGCGGGCGACCGCTAGTTTTATGTATAACTAGTGACCCCCCGCGACTTCGTCCGCACGGAATCCCTTTGATTTCCAAATCGCGGTTGATAAGGGGATAAAAAATATCCTATGTCCGTGTCCTGGTTCTAAGCTAACTCTCCACCAATTTTCAGCCAAATCGGTTCATCCGTTCTTGAGTTATAAATAGTGTAACTAACACCACTTTCTTTTATATATATAGACTTTGGTGTTTCTGCACGGATTTCTATGATAATTTCTTATGGAATAGTTAATACTGTTTACATTAATAATTAGGGATGACTGAAGGTGTTATTAACTTCGAATTGCCAAGCTATTAGCCGTTACACGTATTATTATAAGTCAATCATAACAGATAGACATGCTGTCATGGGATATTTTTTATAAAATTTTAAGGAGAACATTTCCGTCATACATGATTTATGTGTAGCTTCAAACATTAAGGTTGCGACGGAAGCTTTAAAAATGGAGTAACTTCTCCCGTTTTTCCAACATTTCTCTTTACTGCTCTGCTCCTATCGATTTTAGTGTGATGAAAAGTATACTATGACCAGCTCAGCAGTATGAAAAATAATTGTACCAAGTTTTGTGAAAATCCGTTGGAAGGTTTTTTTTTACAATAAATTGTCAGACAAAAAATTCCTGATTGCATTGTTGGCATCGGTATCGATCCGTCATCATCACCCCTATAGTTATTTTGGAAATATATTTCATGTACAGAATTTACCTCTGTGCAGTTTTATTATAATTATAGATATCCTCTGTTAATGATAAGTATCATAATACTTTTTAGAATGTACTAAATCTCATCATTCTATAATATTGTCAAATATTATAGAATATTATATTATATAATATTATTTATTTATCACGAGCGACAAATAAATACCTGACGGAATAACTTCATGTTCCTAGCTGATCTTGCTATAAATATAGTTAAAATCCTACTAGATATACAGCAGGTACGCGATATTGCTGTGCAGGGAATATTTCGCCACAGAGATGCGACTGGTTTAATGTTAATAATAATAAATTAAATAAATAAATATACAACAACATCACATACATTGATTTGACTCCGTGGTAAGTAGCTTAAGCACTTGTGTTACAGAAATTAGATACAGATATAAGAATCAACAGTGGTGTTACAAATAAACTTAAATAAATATATAACACCCAGACCAGTAAAAACAGACATGTTCATGGACACACCAATGTTTGTACAGTGCGGGGATCGAACCCGCGACCTCTTGGTTAACAGTCAACTTCTTGAACATTACACCAATTAATACTGTCTTAACATTAAAAAAAAACATATGTATGTTTAATGTGTGCATTTTTCGTCAATTGTATGTGTGATAAGCACGTGCATTTGGACCTATGTCAATGTATTTATAATAAATGTTTTAAATTTTAGTTTTTTTTTCGTTATCACAGTCACCATAGCAGAAACTAACGCTTAGTTTCAGGCTAAGTAATTGGTGGGTTCATTGAAATAATATAATTTTATTATTATTTATTTAGACAGAACGTATCCTTTCCTTTGCATAAAAGCTATGTAAAACGAAATGTTCTTGGGGATCTACCATGCTGCAAATTATTTATTGTTTGGCGCAACTGATTTAAGGTAGGAAGCTAAAGGGAAGCGCTGCCTACCCACCGGGTGTTATGGTCGGGGACCGAGGTCCGATAGACATCATCTTGATTTATCTATCTATATTATTAAGAATCTAAATCTTATATGCCGCGGTTCATGTGCGGTACCAGGCCGGTTCTAGGCTAACAGCGCCATCCAACCCATGGAGCCGTATCAGCGCTCGCTGTCGTGCTTGCCACCGCCAGGTATGCGCTTGTGATAGCGAATGGTAGAGGTCGCCACAATTGTATTTCAAACCCAAGGATTGGCGACACAGTTTAAATATATTTAAGAAGAACCCTATGGACTCTCTGTGGCGTCTCACAGTATAACCATTGGCCTGATGTTACTGTTTTAACCTATTTTCAATTCCCTCACGTTGGCATGGCCGCCAGCCTCTTCCTTTTTGCAATAAAAGATGGCGCTGTAAATATGTTCATTTCATTTCATTTATTTATTTGCATACTAGGTGTGTTACATTATATGGATGGTAGTTATAATGCTTAAAAACGAACTTATTGACCTAGTTACCAAGAAGGTGTGGCAAGTTTGAGAATTAATGAATTTAAAAATAAAAAATAAGACCAATTATTTTCAAAATTAATATAAGTAATGTAGGTATTTGCTAAACGTATAGAGCAGACAGAACTTCTTATTTACTGTTAAAGTATTCATCTACTGAATAATAACATTTTGATACAAGATGAGCTCGTAGGATTTTTGAAAAAACTTTAGTATTTGGCTCTTTTTGAATATGAGATGGCAATTTGTTGAAAATTTTGACTGCCATATAGTATGGGCTAGTGTTTAACAGTTTGATTCTTGAAGGGGGTAAGAAGAGTCTATTTTTGTGAGTTGTTGTTTTTATGAGTATCTTTGACTTTAATAAAGTTTTTGTTATTTTTATAAGTGAATATGCATATATCGTATATGTAGATAGAAGGTAAGGTAAGTAAATTAAATTTAATGAAATAAGGTTTGCATGATTGAAAATTGTCAATTTTTGCTAAAATTCTTAGGCATTTTTTTTGCATTATAAAGAGTTCATTCAGATCTGTACTGTTTCGCCACAGTATTATACCATATTTAAGTTGTGAGTATGCGAACGCGTAATATGCCGATAGAGAAGCTTCGATGCTGGTGCTCTGTACTAATGCATGAAGTGCGTAGGTGAATTTGGATAATTTTGATTTAACATGCTCTATGTGTTTCTTCCAGTTAAGGTGTGAGTCTATATTTATACCGAGGAGATTAAATGTGTCGACTGATTCTATTTTGTTGCCAGCGAAAGTATTGATCAATGGGGGTTTTTTATGAGTTCGGAATTGTATAATTTTAGTCTTCTTAAAGTTTATTAAAAGGTTATGGTCTCGGAGCCAACTAATTATTTTGCCTATTGTATCCTTTAGCCTTACGTTAGCAGTATGAGAATTTTCAGCTTTTATCAAAATGGATATGTCGTCTGCGAAGAGTACGGGTAAGGTAGTTTCGTTTTGTATTATTTTTGGGAGGCCATTGACATATAAAAGAAAGAGAACACAGCCCAGGACACTGCCTTGGGGTATCGAACAGGTAAGTTTTTTTTCGTCTGATTTTGAAGTAATTATTTGGTTATTTTGAGTATCGTAGTTTGTTATTTGTACTTGTTGTTTCCTATTTTCTAAATATGATTTAAACCATTGATAGCTTGAACCTCTTATACCTGAATCATACAATTTTGAAAGTAATATATTATAGTTGACATTTTCATAAGCTTTTGACATGTCTAGTAGTAGACCCACCCCATAGTTTTTGTCGTTTACATGTTGTAGAGCTGTTTGTATAAATTTGTAAACTGCTATTGTTGTAGACTTAGACTTTCTAAAACCGTTTTGATTTTCGTCGAGTATATTATACTTCTCTAGAAATCCATACAGTCTAATACACATGGCCTTTTCGAATATTTTTGAGAAGCTAGGAAGTAGTGCTATGGGCCTGTAGTTGTTGGGAGAACTGGTATCATCTTTTTTATGTATGGGTTTAATTAATGAAAATTTTAATAGATCTGGGAAAATACCCTCGTGGAAACTTTTATTTATTAAATATGTCAATGGTTGCGATAGTTCATCTGCACACTGCTTGATAAGGATAGGGATATCATCCACACCACTACTATATGTGTTTTTAATAGATTTAATTATTTTTATTATTTCCTTCTCGCTAACAGGTTGTAAATACATTGAGCATAAGGGTGAATTTAAAACTTTAAGGTGAGGACTATTTAGATTTGTATTTTTAATTATTCCTGTTTTTGAGAATGTTTCGTTAAATATTTCACATACTGTTTTAGGGCATTCTATTGATTGATTGTTAAAGTTAAGTTTTATATTTTTGTATTGCTTTGGGATAGTTGTCCCGGTCTTGTTATTTATAATTTTCCACATTGTCTTATATTTATTATCCGATTTATTTATTTGTTTACTATATTGTAGTTTTTTTGCTATTTTTATTGATCTTTTTAATAATTTGCTATATTGATTATAATGGTTTCTAAGTACCTTGCAGTTTGATTAGTTTACAAGAATTCTTAAGAGTCTTTTATGTTTACAAGATATTTTTTCTTAATTTAATGTTTTCCGTTGGAATGTATTTATTTAATATTTTTTGAATTAATAAATGAAATGTTATATAATTTTTTTTACATCTTCTGTATTGTTAAAAGTAGTTGTCCAGTCAATTTACCTTAAAGCATTTTTGAAATATGTAATTTTTTTGGTTGTATATAATCTTTTTTTTTGTATCCAAGGCTTTTTACTGTATTTTGGTAAGTTTTTTAAGCACAATTGTATATTTACTGATTTGTGGTCAGAAATGCCATAATCTTTCACATAGGTTGTTTTGACGAAGGATTTATAGTTTGTAAATATTAGATCTATCGATGTTGCTGTCTTTTTTGTTATTCGTGTATGCTCTTTAATTAACTGTTGAAAATTAAATGAGCTCATAAAATTTGTAAAGTATTGTACCTTCTTTTTATCTTTCTTTTTTTTATTCAGTTGGTCTATATTAAAGTCTCCGCCAATAATAATGAATTTGTTCCTATCTTTATGGTTAAGTTTTGAGAGGAGTTTGGACATTTGTTTGTAGAATATTTTATATTTCGGTCTGCTCTATATAAGCTTACAACAATAGTATTTATTTCAGGTAGCTCAATTGCACTATATTCTATAATAAACTCTTTAGATAAATTAACTATATCATCTCTATTAATACCTATAATCTATGTGTTCTTTGACTGCAATACAAACTCCACTTGTTCTACAGAAGCTTGTTCTAGTGAAGCTATTTTATACCCAGGTAATCTTATCAAATCACAAAAATCTTTCTTTTTGCCTATTTCAGAAAATGAAATAATATCTAAATGGGTGTTCGACATCAAAAGTTGTTCGATTGCGTCTAACTTATTTCCTATACTTTGGACATTTTGAAACGTAGCTGTAAGTGTGTTAACGAAAGGAATGGTTGTCTTGCTTCGCTGCTATTTTCCCTTTGGATTGTGGTTGTGGTGCCGGTTGGGATGTTGTTTGGCGTTCATCTTCTATTTTTTCGGCATCGATAGCGTTGTTTTGCTGCGAGTCTTCACTTTTTTGAGTGTCTTCGTTTGTAGCTTGGTCCTCGCTTGGCTGTCCATTGATCCATAAGGTATTGTTTTTAATTACAGCATGGAATCCTTTTTGTCGAGCATCTCGCAGTTTTCATCTCAAGGCGTTTCTTTCCCTTAGTTGATCACCGGTGATGAATTGACTTATAGCTAACCCAGTATTTTTAAAGTATTTAGAGTTTTCCAATATGTAGTTTGTGAATCTTTTGCTAATGAATTCTATTTCTAGAGGTCTGCGGCTCCCCTTCTTTCCAATGCGTTTTATCTCTTCAATGTAGGGATTAGCGTCAATATCCAGGATATCGGCAAATAAGTTGTTAACGCTTTCGTAGAGGTAGTAGTTATTTTTGTGTGAGGGTTCTGGTAATCCATATAGCACAATTTTCTTTTTTACGCTTTCTAGGTTTTCTAGTTGGTGTTCAATGTTTTTTTATTTTTTTCTCAACGTTGAGGATCTGTTCTTTTATTTCTTCTTGGTCTTTTCCAAATTCAATGAAGTATCTGCAGTGTCTTTTTGAATTTTTTTAATTGCGATATTTAATTCTGTTTGTATCGTTTCTTTGACCTCTTCGAGAATGGATTTCTTTATGTTTTCAAGTTTTGTGTCTAAAAGTCGACTAAACTTTTCTAATGAGATCATCTCTTCTTTTAAATTGCCAAGGGAGTGAGAAGCATTTGTTTCGAAAATTTGAGTGTTTCCTGTTATATCTTCGACATCTTGTATCGTTAAGCTATCATCCATGATTTCATTAGTTTTTGTTTGTAGTGGTTTTCGTCTGTAAGTGATGTTTAGGTCATCGCAGTCATCGGGAATTTCATTCGAGCAATGAGGTCTCACTGGAGTATCCGGATGTTTATTTTTTGGCATTTTACAAATGCAAGCCTGGCATTTCCACCTATTCCTGTGTTCAATCGTCATGGTGTTAAAGAAACGTTTTTCAGGTACATTTGCACAATCTAGGTCGTAATGTTCTTTGCAGAGAGAAAAAATCAGACAATGACTAGATGGTATTTCTTGTTTGCATCCTGCACACAACGCCATCTTGCGGTACAATCTACAGTCCGGCTTTCTATTTTTAAGTTACCAGTTGATTGATTTTACAGCCCTATGCAGATCGCGAATGAGCAGCAGATAGTTTGAGATGAGTCCGATAGATGGCGCTATTTATCCAATATTATTCATATATTTTATTTAGGAGGTTATGTAGAATTTGTCAAAATTAATTAGCACTATACAATGTTTGTAAATTATTCTCACTATTTTATGTCACTGTTTTTCACTATAATTGTCATATGATGATGTAGGTGTGATGCGGTTGTGGCATGATTTATTATGTTTTGTTCACTAGGTTATAATTGTTGTTTCATCTTTAATCTTGAAAATCACTTCGAAACAATACTTTCACAGCAGCTCTATATCTCACTGTTGAAGATTTTCACTAATTTTTTGCAGAATATTAGGTAAAAATATTTTTAAACTAAAATTTTACAATGTTGTGATCCGCCGGTGGGCAGTGCTGCCCTCTGTTGTTAAAGAGCGTGTTTGCATTTGCAGTGCATCCTGCTCAATGTGGTAGGTATACTTCTGTACTGCTACTACCATAAACTTAGGATATATGACCATGGTACAATGGTCAAGATGTTGACTATTAACCAAGAGGTCGCGGGTGCGATTCCCGCACAGTACAAACATTTGTGTGCAAGAACATGTCTGTGTGTACTGGTCCGGGTGTTATTTGTATTTATTTTAGTTTATTTGTAACACTTGTTTTGATTCTGATATTTGTAACACAAGTGCTTAAGCTACTGAACACGAAGTCAGATCAATGTATGTGATGTTGTTGTATATTTATTTATTTATTAATTTAATTTAATATATAATTTAATTTAATTTAATTTAATGTAAATTTAAAAAATCTGACATTCAATTTTTCCAGTCTGACTTTCAATTTTATTTAATTAATTAATTTAAGTGTAATATAAGAATATGGGTGTAATTTACCTGAAATAAAGATTTATTATTATTATTATTATTATTATTATTATTATATATATCATAGATTTCGAATATAGGTACTCGTACTAGCGTATATATCAACTGACAGCTCAAAAACGCGAAACCAATTTTGATTTGTTCATGTGTGCGTTAGCTAGTTATTACTAATGTAGGTTCTACTAGGAAGCACTATCGATAAGTAACTACATTTCTATGTTAATCCTTTTAAAGAAAACTTAATTTTTTATTTAGTCTAAAAAGTTATACCAGCTTACTAGGTGAACAGCTAGTAAGGCTAAACGGCTAAACGGATTTTGAACAGCTATAGCTTAGCACCACCGTGATTAAATTATCTTTCGAATAAAAAAAACCGCTTTGTAATCGGTCCATCCTTTCGGCAGCTACGAAGCCACAAACAGACACACACAATCGGAATTGGGGTCAATCTTATAACAGCCTTCTTCTTCGTCTCGTTCGTATTAAAAACAACCAAGAGTAGTGGTAGTGGTGTAATGTGACAGTAAAGTTAACGACTAGATTTACTCATATTCAAATCTATTCCTTAAATTTACAGTTACTAACATTTTAACTAGAAAAAATGTCTAAGATATCTAAAAATCTGACTCCAATCGTTCAATCCACCAGAAAATCCGTAAAGAATAAAAAACGCCTCAAAACCCGCCCTGCTACTAGCGGAGAAATTAAAGAATTAAGTAAGTGTACCCACGGGAACTTTCCAAGCTGTTCATACACCCTTAGGCCCTCAGACAAGGGCCCTCAGACCCCCAAAGCCCTCCAGCGCTATTGTTCTATAGTATAATGCGGACGCCATTTTGAGAACATGCTCGCCAGCTAATATTTTTTACGGGAATTTTCCAAGAATCTATCTACATATAGAGGCTCTGAGTGGAATAAGGCTTGTGGGATGGTTATGTTGTGATTTAAAGACAACATATATTTATGTAAGTAATCAGTAGCATGTATGTTTATTAATTGTTCTTTTTTTTTAATTTAGTAAGTAAGTACCAAACCATTTTACTTTCATTTTCTTTTTTCTCTGTATGTGCACCGCCTGTATGGTCTCTGCTTGGACCTGTGGTTCACTGATAGAGAATGCCTCCGGTATTAAGTCCGCCACTGTACACAAGTTTGTTCAGAAGTTTTTTTTAAATTAAATTAAATCATATTATTTAACCAGCGGTCGCCCGTAACTTCGTCTGCGTATTATTTCCCGTTCCTGTGGGAATTTCAGGAAATCCTTTCTTAGTACATGCCTACATTATAGTAGCTACCGTTGAGTAGGCCGAACTTTTGAAAATATGTAAAAACCAGTGTACCCTATTCTAAAGCAAATAAATTATTCTATTCTATATTATTTTGTATGGATGGCCATTTTGATTGCCACTAAAGAGCGGCTTGGTATAATAATGCTGATAAAATTAAATAAATTACTTACTTTTTGTGATCAAATTTATTAGATGGATCGACTCGGAAAAATTGTAAAAGTTCTTATTATAACGAAAACCTAAAAATGAACAACATTGAATACCAAAAGTTCCGAGAATTTGTTTAGACTTAATTACGTAGCTTTTTATTGCAAGCAAAGATCGAACTTCGAACTCCATAGAAATATCTCAACTTTTTTTTAATTCTTCAAGTTTGTGGAGTTTTCTCTCATAAAGCTCTCGAATGTTTCATTAAACCTCTTTAGGGGCTGGATAAACAGAAAATGAGAAAAGTTCAGAAATCATACTCCTTAACGTTTCGTTTGTATTTTGTAGTCTAGCTAGCTCGTTCGCTCGCACGGACAAGCTTATAGGAATGACAGGAATGGCTACATCCGAAACTATAGACAACAGCTTAGAGAGTAGGAGGGTAGAACAGAAATGGCTTAGTCACAGAAACAGCGATAAGATTCTAATTGATGCTGATTTTGCATCTGTCAAAATGGCGGACTTAAGGGTTCTGTCGCGGGAGCATTGGTTTCTTTATCTTTTTGTGTAATGATGTTAATAAAGGGTGGGTCTAATTTAACTTGGAACTCGATTTTTTAAATTGCATTACTTTTTCGAGGATTTTAGTCGGCAGGTAGATCTGACTAGATTTTTATAGTTATAGGAAGGAAGCCTAGACGGCTTCATACCTCGTTCCCTTGATTTGCACTACGTGTCGGTCTATAAGGCGCTGTCTTACGAGGGCGACGCAACGCGACAAGTGCGACGCGACGCTACCAATATTTGTGTCAATGTCAATCACGCTTCGTCACGTAGGACACTATCATAAACGTACATTAATAGTCCTCCTGGCCGATGTCGACCACGGCGGCCAATCTCAACCGAGATCAGTCAACTGGCTCAAATCTCAAATTTGTATGTCAATTGTTACGATTGTGTCTCTGTCATGTGTACCTATCAAAATAAATAAAAAATAACTGGCAGAAATTATAGTGCACAAGTGTGAGCGCAATACACAGGCAGGTGCACTCACTGTTCCATCAATCTCTGAGTTCGGTGACACGGCAATCCGACATGACCGAAGAGAGATCAGGCGCAGACCAACGGCTTAACGTGCCTTCGGAGGCACGGGGGTGTAACAGCGCCAACTTCCCGACTCCGAGCTGTTTTTGAGAAATTCATGACAGAAAATCTCAGAAACAATTTTTGGTTCGATCTGGGATTCGAACCCAGGACCTCTCTCGGATGTATGGCAGAAACTTTGCCACTACACCAACGAGGCAGTAAACGTACATACATTTGATGTTGTCGCGCCGCGACGCACTTGTCGCGTTTGTCGCGCACAGTAAACAGATATTATATTCATATAATTGAAGACATTTAACATGTGATTCCTAAATTACATTTATAGCTTGACGACCACTTTGGTGTAATGGTCAAGAAGTGGACTATTAACTATCCCGCACTGTACGAACATTTGTGTGCATGAACATGTCTGTTTGTACTGGTCTGGGTGTTATATGTATTTATTTAAATATTTGTAATATCACTGTTTATTCTGATATCTGTAACACAAGTGTTTTAGCTACTTACCACGGAGTCAGATCAATGTATGTGATGTTGTAGTACTTTTTTATAGCCTATAAGGGCATACTTAAGAAGACTGGTAAACACATTGATTACCCCCGGAGTAAAGTAAAGTATGTAAAGAAGTCTGAAAAAAGGAGGAATAACGAGTTCAATTTAGCACCATTTTTGAATTCAATTTTGAACACAAACTCGCTTATGTTAAGTTATATTTAAATAGAAATAAACGATTTCGGAGAACTCCGTCAACTGAAATTCAGTTGTTCAGCGCAGAGTCGAATTCTGAGAAGGAGATAAGATTGAGTTTTCGGAAACCAAATAAACTCCAATTTACGGGCTTAATAATATGGGATGGTAAATGAGGTACTAATTATAATAATGATAAAGGAGTTCTTCGAGTCTCTGTTATTGTTTTATATACTGTTAATAATAAAAGACGGATATATTTAGTTTGCACTTGACAGTATTCCTTAAAGTTCACGTTTACTAATAAGTTCTTTCATTTTATAGGTCCTATTTTATACAATGGAATAAATCGCACTTTGATATTTACTTAATTGCATACTTGTAAAATAGAATTGTTTAAGTACCTCCGCAATTTGTCGTATGATGAGACAGAGGCCTAACTTGTACTTAATATTTAAGGAAGTATACATTTGTTAAGTAGGTATCAAATTACGTAACACTGTTTTATTTTTGTTATGAATTATACCTATTGTTTAAGATATAACGCACTTGTTAACCCCACTTCAGATAGAGGGGATACTTTCTAGCCTATGATTATTTATTTTTCCCTTTTTGTTTCTAATATCCTTTGTTTATGAATAAATTATTATTATTAATATTTAATAATGTATATAAAAACGGGTATTTACGGGTCGGCACTGGCGTACGAAGTGTTCCTTCCGACTTACCTACATTTACATTTTCATGGTACGGAACGCTTTGTGAAATTATCGAAAATCAGATTTTTTTGCAAGTTAGCTCTATACAGCGCCATCTATCGGTGCGGACAACAATGTCCAAGACCTACCCTCTGAATCACTGTTAGAGTACAGGCGCCTTTTCTTATTTATTTAATTATTATGTAAGTATCTGTTGTTATAAAATGGAGACCACGCTTAGGTAAACGTAGTGTGGGACGACGTGTGGCTAGATGGACAGAAGAAGGCAGCTGGTAGAGACTGAATGCAAAGGGCGGGAGATCATGCGCTGTGGCGCTCCTTGGGGGAGGCCTATGTCCAGCAGTGGACTGCAACAGGCTGATACGATGTTATAAAATTATGAATACATATTAAGTGAGAATTCTAACTGTCTAGCTGATAAACACCCTGGTAATTGACAGACAGGTAGACGGACAGCAAAGTCTCAGTAACAAGGTTCCATTTTCCACCATTTGGTTGTGGAACCCTGAAAAACATCTGACTATCATAGTTATGTATAGAACCTTTCGTATGTCAGTCGACTTATCTATTATTAAGTACTAGGTACTACTAGGAAATATTTGAATGTTCGTTTGTTTGTTTAAATATAATATGCTGCAAAACTACTGGACCGCGACTAACAAAAACCTTTTGGCTTTAAAATTTTACATTATTCCTAATGAACGAACATATGCTATATTTAATGTATAATTCTCAATGAGAACCGAATTTCACTCGGGCGAAGCCGCGGGCGAGGAGCTAGTACTAAAATAGATTTATTGAAACACCAACACCGTAGATTGTACCTGGTGAAATCCAAACAAACTTATATAAACAGCTGAAATCGAATTGACTAAACCCATCAAAGCAACGCGGGGCAATTTAGAATTTGTCGAAGCTTACGATTTACAAGGGAAATGCATTTAATCGTATCTACTTCACACATCTGATATTCTGTTACAATAGAATTTGAGTTGAGTAGGTTTTCTAAAAACTAAATATGACGCCATTTTTATGCAATATTTTTTTTAAAGTTTAATATAATAACTTTGCTTCGTTTCTTTACTTCATTTCTTTTCTCCAAACCTACACTAATGACAAATAAATTAGAAGAACGCGCAGGTGTTACCACACTTCTTTAATTTTTTTGGATATTGGTACCCTAAAAAAACATTGAAATGCCGTGAAATTTTTTTTTAGTTTTTGTCCATATTTACACTGTGACTGTGACTATACTATTAGATACAATTAATATTATTATGTTGACATATGTAGTGAAATGAGCTTAAAATTGGAACTGCCATTCATGGTGGCCTCATGATTATTTAACAATGAAATACCATACCATTGACATTTTGTGTTGACACCATAAGACGTCAATTAGGTAACAACTAAAATGCATTACAACTCTACACCAAATTGTCAGTTTACTTGAAGCACTTTGCACCTATTAAATAAACAGGATTACCCAGGAATAATTGATCAAAATGATCTCTGTCGGGGTCAATAGGTTAAATAAAAATAGCGGACTGTAATTAAAAGGTGCTGTAATTTGCCCTCAAATATACAGAGAATATCTTGGATCAATCTTAAACGCGACAAAGGTGTAGTAGGTCCGAGTGCTTGTAGGCGAATGTGCGAACGTTCGGCTCGGCAGCGAGCTGGTCGTACGCGATCGTGCAGGCTCGGGTGACCTCGGTGTTCGCCGCCCGCGAAGATGCCATGTTGCGCGAAGTTCCAACACTGAGAGTAAGCATGTCCCAAATATGGTCCTTTATATTTATTTGGCAACTTTTGTCCAGAAAATAGTTTTCCAAATCTGTAATTTGTTCTTATTACAATACTTTTCTCACAAGACGATGCACTAACGTTCATAACTGGTATCATGTAACGAGTATAACACAATACCCGAGCCCGTGGTTTCTCAGTTGCCAGTTTTATCTGAGCTCGTTTTGTCCCACCTGATCGTAAAAAATAATTGAATTAGAACTGGAATGGCCGTAACACTCATACCTGTTTGTATAGAGTATGGTCTGAAATATTATTTTTTGATATGGTATATTAGTAAATTGGTAACGTTTGCGATATTATTTTTGACATAAATAAAGCTTTAAACAAATGTTTCAATGTTAATGAGGAAAAAAGATAGAAAATCTATTTCTATTATTCTTTATTTATTTATTTAAGTTCTGCACAATCATGTGTACAACGGTGGACTTAATGCCGAAGGCATTCTCTACCAGTCAACCATAGGGCCAAGCAGAGAAAATTCAGGCAGTGCACTTATACAAAAAGGTAAAAACAAACAATTTACTCGTAACTGAAGTTATTTAAGTACAAAATAAATGTATAAACATACAAACTAATTTCTTACATAAAATGAAATAAAAATACATAAAAATCATAGACATACATCATTACGTATATATATATATATAAATGAAACCCGTTTTCCTTGGTCACGGCATCACGCGTGAATGGCTGGACCGATTTCACTAATTATTTTTTTGTTGTATTTGTTATTATTAGGAGAAGGTTCTTACGGAAATAAATATTAAAAAATTCTCTCAGAAATATTGAAAAATATACATTTAATTTTGCATATTTTAAAAAACGCGCGTAAATAATGTCAATGTCATTCGATGACATTGTTCAATCATTGCAACGCTAAGGCGGTACGAAGTTCGCCGGGTCAGCTAGTACATAATAAGGACGGTACACATGGTAAGAACACAGTGTCACTGAGACAGGAGAGATAGTTCATTCCTGTAGTGGGACTGCAGTGACTTTTTGAAGGACAATTTCGACGTCGACCGCTGGATCCGCTGAATCTGTAAGTGTGTTCTTGACACTTTATTGGGTTTAGATTGATACTTATAATAAGGACGCTTGGGCAGGCCCTAATAGGTGGACCGACGATCTGGTGTGAAGGTCACGGGAAGCCACTGGATGCGGGAAGCACAGGACCGATCACGGTGGATATCTTTGGGGAAGGCCTATGCTCAGCAGTGGGCGTCGAAGGGTTGATATAATGGTTATTATTTGGTTGGCCTTTGTTTGGCATTGTCTTTTTGTGCCAAGTAAAATGTACTGAGATAACAAAACTATAACTTTAGATTTATACTGCAAAACGCACTTTGCAAGCTAAGCCAATCAAAGAGGTATCATTACATTTACCACAAAAAACCTTTACTCACTCGGTTGACTGGTAGAGAATGCCATAAGGCATTAAGTCCACCAATTGTACACTTTTGGTGCAATGAAGTTTGAATAAATACAAACTGCTACTTATCCTGGTTTTGTACCCAGAGGTATAATGAGATCTCCAATGTAAATTGTAATGGGGTCATAATGGTTGACATTTGCATTTCGTTCCAATTTAGGAAGATTTCACCTTCATCTAACCCACCAAACGGTTCGATTGCGATTCAGGAATCCCGGAACTGTTAACGAATGCATTGAATTTCACGCAATGAGGTAGGAGTGAGCCCGTAGACCTAGACAAAGTGATATTTGATTTTCGGTAGCGAAACTTGAAATAGTAGATTGTTATACAAGGGTGGAAAGAAATCAATTCCCATACGAGGTATTTAGACGCACGAGCGAAGCGAGGGCGGCTATAGTCCGAGTGGGAATTGATGACTTTCACCCGTGTTAAACTCTACTTTTCATTTCAAATATAAGGAAAGTAAAAAATAGTCTTTTTTAATTTAAATTTCAAATATGGAACACACCGCCCGCTTCACCGCCGCGGGCCATCCCACTTTAATAGGTTTTTTTTTTAATTCACATTGGCCGTATACACTCACAAGACCGCAGCATTTTTTTTTTAATCGAGATTTTTCTTAATTATGTAAAAAAAATTATAGCCGACTAAATAACCAATTTTAGTTCGATTTTTAAAATTCATTCCCGCCCTAGGGAGGGAAGCAATTACTATGAGTCTTTCCCGCCTAAGGGAGGGAAGCATCGTTTTCGACCTGCTGCTCTGATCAAACAAACACTACTTTCCGAGCATGAGAAATATTTTTAAAAATATTAAAAATATTTTATGGTATTTTCTTACGGAGCAGGTCTAAGATAAAATAAAATAAATGTTTTGTCCATACAGGAATAAATCAAATAGTGGTATATACGCTGGCTCAAAGCGTTAAAAAGCACTTACAAAATTCAACGACTCCATTAAGGTTCTCGGAGCTCAGTGGTCAGCGCATTGGACCGGACTTCCAAAGGTCGGGGGTTCGAATCCTTCCCGATGACCGGAGCCAAAAATAATTTTTAAGTGTTGTCTTTTCAAATAGTGGTTTCAAATAACAAGCATTTTTTCAGCTCATGTCTAAGCTACAGGTAGCATATCTTTCATATCACTGCCTGACTGCCTCGTTGGTGTAGTGGCAAAGTTTCTGCCTTATATCCGAGAGGTCCTGGGTTCGAATCCCAGGTCGAGCCAAAATTATTTCTGAGATTTGTGCGTTATGATATCTCCTGCGTAGTTGGCTGATCTCTGTTGAGATTGGCCGCCGTGGTCGAAATCAGCCTGGAGGACTATTATCTAACATATTTTATTTAATCAAAGAGCTTTTCTCTTGAATATAGTACCTACGTACATACGGCCTAAGGTATGGAGAAGATATAAAACACTTTTCTTTGTCCTCGGATTTCCGTACCAAGTTTTTCCGCGTCAAAAAGTACACCTCTTAAAATGTCCCAAAATTATATTACCCCAAGGAATTTTGCAGTTAAAGTTTAGCAGACATGCAGTAAAGCCAAAGTACAAGTTGAGAACTTCTTGATAATAACTCGGAAACTAAGTTTTTATCACGCGACTTCAAAGTTCAGCATTTAAGACAAACTTACAGGGCTTGATAATGTTATTTGATGTGGTCCAATGGGAAAATTAATTTTCTAGGACCTGTAACTACTAAACTAGGTTACCTGTATGGATATTCAAGCTGAAAACATACTTCAGACATTGAATATACATACCCACAGGGCGTTTAGTCATACCACCATTGCAAAACATTAATCAGTCAAGTAAGGTAATTTTTTTAATTACTTGATTTCTTCTGACCATTGTAAGTAATATGGGACTTGCACTAAGAGAAATGTATTATTATTTAAGCTACCCAACATAACCTGTAACAGAAAATTTAAATGTCTATATTAATATTCTGTATTACATTCTGACTTGAAATCGAAGCAGCTCTTTTTTCAAATGACAACTGTACCAAACCAATTATTGAAGGAACAATTTTTTGAACACTTGTGATTTCTATGTGTTTTTATGAATCACGTCGCTAAGTTTGTGTCGCTTGCTACGGTATGGTGTTTCATACAAACTAGAAACCAAAAGCGTCGCGACGACATACATGTCGTCGTTGACACCACCAATCGTTGACGCACTTTTTATGAACTGTCAAAACGCTTTTCTCCATAGAGTTTGAATAGAGATGGGAATAACACACTTTGACGTCATCGCGTGCAATGCCGACTGAGTGACCAGTTTAATTATCGATTGAATTTCAATCAAAAATCAAATTTTATGAACTACAGAAAAATAATAATGGAAGGGTATCTGAAATTATGAATTATTTTCTAGAAAATCAGTTTTTGAATATTTCTTTTATAGTGGAAACAAGCTTAGCAAGCAACACGCACACGTTTGTCACCTTCCAACAAAGTTCAAACATGTCTATACTATACCCTCCGTCCCAATATGTCCCATCTTGTCCCAATCTCCAAATAGACAGGGACACGCAATAGGTCCCTTCGTCAAAAGTGTCAATTACACTACAAGGAAAGTCACTCCCGCGGATTTTCTAGGGGCTGCCCTACCAATTAGTTATTTAATGGCAAATTATGGGATACGCCATACTTAGTTTAAGGAAGAACAGTAGGCTTACTTTTGTAAAGTCAACGGTTTTAAAAAAAAAGTTTACATACATTGATCTGACTCCGTGGTAAGTAGCCGAAGCACTTGTGTTACAGATATCAGAACCAACAGTGGTATTACAAATAAACACATATAACACTCAAACCAGTACAAACAGACATGATCATGCAGTTTGTACAGTGCGGGTATCGAACCCGGGACCTCTTGGTTAATAGTCAACTTCTTGACCATTACACCAAAGTGGTCGTCGAAAATGCAGACATACTAATGTCATTGTTACGGATAGACCATAGATTAAGGGCTGATTCTAACATGGTTTAAAATCAAGTAAATCAAGTAATGCATTGATTTGGTCACATAATTTAACGTCAACAGGCTGGGATTCAGACAGCCAGGCTAGTTTACTTTGGATGTGACACTCTTACCCACTTTTGTTTAGTTTTTGCTCTTGCTAGACCCGAGACTAGCTCGATGAGGCAAAGTCTGAGTTGACAGTACAGTAAACTCACAAAAAAAGGCCTGTTCGCTGTAGCTTTAAGAGTTTTAGGGGTTTCTTTAAAGTTTATATTATTTCTTCTTATGAAAACTGCATAAAAAATATCCATGCATTTAATTAAAAACAGGGTCAAAACCTACAAATCCATCTAAAATGTGACGTCACATATTCTGTATTAGAGATTATCATGACGTTTCATGGCTTTAAATCCAATGAGGCTCAGATCTACGGAGATTTTCGCTTGAATATTCAATTTTGTAAACGAAGCTTACAAACATTCTAAGAAGACAAGATAGAAGTTACTTTTTGCAATCTTAGCTGTTGATCTTTGAATATACAACCTAGGAATCTTCAAAGCCAGAGTGAACAGGCATCTTCTAGGTGAGCTCGCTCCATCGTAGACGCAGTCTTTGCCTCGTTGGGCTTAGTCTTGGGTCAAGAGCAAACCTATCCCAAATAAAATAAAAAAAAATAGCGTTAAATGTTAATATTATCACTACTCATAAAAAAAACCTGACAGTTGACTGAAAGCGAATAAATAAAGTAGGCACATGATAAATATATTGTTTTTTATCAAACACACCAATTACCTAGCCCCATACTAAGCGTGAGCTCAATCTAACTTTTGAATCTGTTTTTGAATCTGTTACTATGGTGGTGTGAGTAACGGATTGACATTATCACAAATGATCAAAAACCCATATAGGTACAAGTGCACAATCATTTAACGGGATTCGAGCCTGGTCAATAATTATGAAGGATTTCGTTTATCGAAGTCGGCTTAAGTAGGGCCTACTTTACGAAGACATGTGTCGGCACTATTTATTGAAATGAGACACTTTTTTGCGGATAATTTCGCGATTAATTTACATTTTGTTTTAAGACTGTTTTTTAGATTTTCAGGTAGATTGTTTTTCAGTCTACCTGTGACCACGGACGCTAAAAAGGGTCCGAAACGTCAGGTTAAAACAAAATGTAAATAAATCGCGAAATAACCCGTTAAAATAGTGTCTCATTTCAATGTCTACAGTTCGCGTAAACCGAAGACACAAATACGGCACTATTTAGTTACCTACTTTGTTTAAGCACTTCCTGCTATCTTAAAAAATGAATTTTATTTATTTCAATTATTCAGTTCAATATCAGTTCAGCAAAACAAAAACAAACGCGTACGTATCTTCGAAAGCTATTATTTCTTTGCGACAAGGAGATTTTCTTTAAAAAATCCGGCTCTCTTACAAACCAATCCCAAAGGGTAAACAAAAATAACTTCTCGTTATAAATAGGGCTGTGAGAGAGACGGGAAGGGTGGAAATGTGACACCCTTGTTAAGGGATGGAAGTGCATTTTCACATCTTTATGTTTCTACAAAAGCGTAATTTGAACATTGTACAGTCACCGCCTAACTTGATTTAACAAACACTCATTACGAGTATTCAGACCGACCAATTTGTAATTTATTATTTTCGTGGTGTTTAAAATTGTTTAATGGGAAAGCATTCATCTGTTTAACTTTTATTTTTTTTAAGTCTGTGATCATTGTCATTGATTGATCGTTGATGCACTAAACAGCTTCTTAAAAATAAGAAAACTGATTTATCGGTTGTTACTTAATCACAGAGTTTATCTCTCTAAAATTATGTTCACATAAAAATAAGTAAAATTACTATTATTTCAGATTTTTTGTAAGAATATAATAACTACGTATACTTTACTTATTTTCCCATCCTTAACTCCTAACTAGGGTTGCCACCTTTTTCTTTTGCAAATAAAGTACATTAGTTATTATAGGTACGAAAAACATAGTATTAAAATAACGTACAATTTAATTATTTTTAATAATAAAAAATATAATAATAAAAATAAAAAAACATATTCAACAAAGAATTATACTTCTAAAGTATAATTATATTTATATTAACTTCAAAATCACAAAGAAAATAATGCGAAATAAAGTATTTTCGTGTACTTTATTGTTCTCATAAAGTACAGAGTACAATTGCCTCAAATGACGTACAATAGGTACTTTATTATAAAGTACGCGTGGCAACCCTACTCCTAACCCAGGCCTATACGCTCACATACCTCAGTTTTTAATTTCACTGAACAAACATCAATTTTCCCGAAGGAAGCCGACGCCGTCTTTCCTGAAAATTAAAAAGGAAACTTACAAATTGAAAATTTCCCGAAAGATTTCCTCTTCAAGTGAGGTGTGAAGTATTTTTATGCCCAATCTTATTTTTTGCTCCAATGTTTTATTGTGGCCATAAATTTGCATTTTAAGGAGAGATTAGGGATGATTAGGGCCGCACATTTTGGGAGTTTTCGGGAAGAACGCGTTTTTAAATTGATATTCATAATAAGTTTTTTGTGTCTGGTAATCATAGTTTAATTTCATTGTATTTGCAACTTTTGTGACAGCGTCCAAAATATTATACTATTTGGTTATATTTACACTTTTTTAAACACGCTTTTATTTGTTCGGAGTGTATGTATGTATGTATGTTACGGAATTTTTGAGCTCAATTTTCACCAACTTCCAGAAATCGGATTAATTTGAAACTTTGCACACGTATTAAGTACCTACCGATGACAATGCAATAATTTAATAAGAGTTTTCCATTATCCTTATTAACTAAAAAAATAAAAATAAAATAATAGTGTTAAAAACTAAAAAAAAAATGTATTACAGTAGAGTAAAAAGCGTGGGTCGCTTGGTATAGGAGTATGTGAAAATCATCCTATTATTGGTAACTATAAAAAAAGTATGAAAATGTCATAAAGTGCACCCCATGCTTTTTACTCTACTGTACTATATTCATTTTAGTTCTATATTTTACTAAGTCCTCAACTTAGTTACTAGTTATTGTGTCAATTTTTAAGTGTAGTTTAAAATAAGACAAATAAACATTTTTTCTTTCTTTCTTTCTTTCATTAGGAATTGTATAGTCAATATTTTTGGTCGTAATTATGTGGAAATATCTTTTGTAAGCAAAATAATGATCACCTGAGTTTATCATTTCCAATGAGTACACACAAATATTGTTATCCCCTCCCAGCCCCAAACAGATAGGGGAGAGGGGGCCAAAGAATACTGTATTCAATGCCTTTTATCCGTTTACGGGTAGGGCAATTATCTTTACGATTTATTATACGGGCAACCATTAAAACGGATCGCCCAACGATTGTAAATTTGATCTGGGCGATTCTCGCGTTTTTATCTTTTTGTTGGCGAAACAGAATTTTCGCCTCTTTTGTGCCCGCGTCCCGGATAATTCTTAGTGATAATTGGGGTTAAATATTGTAAATTGTAACCCTAACTGATGGATTGAATGGACCCTAATTGCCGGAAAATTTCGAGTGTTATAATTGCTAACTGAAATGGATTTGTTTGTAGAAGCTAAGGAGTTTAAGCCTTTATGAGACAAATGTTTCGGGCTCAATTATGTATCGATATCAAAAATCAAAAATAACTGTGTAGTTCTTATAATAGTTGCTTAGAATCGACAATAAAAAGTCGCAAATTCTCAATAAACACGTCTAAGCTTTGCATAGGTAGTCTAAAATAACATACAAATAAAAAAAGAATTATAAATAAATAAATATTTCACAACAATCACACCAATTCTCTAGTTCCAATTCCAATTCCATTAAGCTAAGAGGTTTATGGGTACTAGACAACGGGTAAACATACTTAAGTATTTTTTTGTAAATAAATACATATTTTACATAGAAAATACCCAGACCAGTACAAACACACATGTTCATGCAGCATATGTAATAATAGTCCTCCTGGCCGATTCCGACCAAGGCGGCCAATCTCAACAGAGATCAGCCAACTACGCAGGAGATATTATAGTGCACAAGTGTGAGCGCAAAACACAGGTGCACTCACTGTTCCATCACTCGCAAAGTTCGGTGAGACGGCAATCCGACATGACCGGAGAGAGATCAGGCGCAGGACCAACGGCTTAACGTGCTTTCCGAGGCACGGGGGTGTATCACCGCCAACTTCCCGACTCCGAGCTGTTTTTGAGAAATTCATGACAGAAAATCTCAGAAACAGTTTTGGCTCGACCTGGGATTCGAATCCAGGACCTCTCGGATGTAAGGCAGAAACTTTGCCACTACACCATTGAGGCAGCATATGTATGCTTGTACTGAGCGGGGATCGAACCCGCAAAATGATATACTGAATGTTTTTCTGAGAGAGTCTTTCGAGATCAGCTAACCGATTTAGGTATTTCGAAAAAACGAGCATGGTACTAACGGATATCGTGACTTTATATCGTAGGGATTGTGAATATATACGATATTCTAAGTAGTAATTCTAGTAAATACAAACTTTCACCCTACGTGAAACAAAGGTTAATAAATTCAAAATGTCTAATGAAATTGAAAACCTACGAAGGCGTTTACATACCAACTAAGTAATTCAACGTTTTAAATACGGCACCGATAAAATGTTACGTTAATAAATTTCCGTTTAAGTAGATCGTGTAAATATTTTATCGCATAAATATACATTAATTCACGAATAATTTAAATTGTGCTAAATTATTAATGCGAATAATCAAATTCTGTTGGCACACATTGTTTGTAGAGAACGTTTTATAGAATCTTATCGTTATTTTAACATCGTTACATTACAATAGTGACTTTGGTGTTTAGTTACAGAGGATACCAACAAAGTTTTCACAGCTTTATGCTTTTAGGCCTAGGCACTTTTGCGGCTTTCTGTGCAGCGACTCGCGACTATCAGGCGTTGTCCTATCTTAGCAACGCAACGCGACAAGTGCGACGCGATAATCGACCTGTACTTGTATCAATGTCAATCATGCTTCGTCACGTAGGACACTATCATAAAGGTACATAATAGTAATACGGTAGTTGACACCACCAATCGTTGACGTACTTTTTATCAACTGTCAAAACGCTTTTCTTCATAGAGTTTGTATGGGAATAACACACTTTGACGTCACCGCGTGCAATGCCGACTGAGTGACTAATTATCATTTGAATTCCAATTAAAAATCAAATAATACGAACTGCAGAAAAATATTAGTGTAAAGGCATCTGAAATTATGAATTATTTTAGAGAAAATCAGTTTTTTAATATTTCTTTCATAGTGGAAACAAGCCTATTGTCCTCCTGGCCGATTTCGACCACGGCGGCCAATCTCAACAGAGATCAGCCAACTACGCAGGAGATATTATAGGTAGTGCACAAGTGTGAGCGTAATACACAGGAGCACTCACTGTTCCTTCACTCTCAAAATTCGGTGAAACGACAATCCGACATGACTGACTGACTCCGAGCTGGTTTTGAGAAATTCATGACAGAAAATCTCAGATTTTTTTTGGCTCGACCTGGGATTCGAACCCAAGACCTCTCGGATGTAAGGTAGAAACTTTGCCACTACACCAACGAGGCAGTCAAAGGTACACATATATTTGATACTGTCGCGTCGCGACACACTTGTCGTGTCTGTCGCACAGGTAGGACAAGTAGGGCACCCTTAACCACGGCTATTGGTTGACATGCTGACAGTATCGAGTCGCGTTGACAGATAGTAAAAGTTGCACTAATCATATTAATCAATCAAATTATACACAGTAAGGACACTAAGAAGAAATGCTCGAAATGACACGCACACAGACGCAAGTCTCAACGAGGCAACTCAGACAGAATCTTTCGCCAACGCTACGCTACGTGAGGCTACGACACTACGCTACGTAACGCTACGCTACGAGATGCTACGCCGCTACCCTACGTGACGCTACTCGCTATGCTACGTGACTCTCTGACGTGACGCTACAACGTTACGCTACGACGCTACGCTATGACGCTACGCTACGTGACGCTACGACACTACGCTATATGACTACGCGTCTCGCGTGTGGCACACACACATCCACAATTGACCTAGTTGCTAGACTGTATCGAAAGAAATATCTAGGCTGTGCTAGCGCTAAACAGCCTAGATATTTTATGCTCTTTTTAGTGATAAGGCTGATCTAGATTAGACAATCATCCATAAAGTTTTTTTGTTACTATCACCAACAAGAACAAGATCCTTAACGTCAAGCTTTGATAACTTAAAAAATAATGGCAATTTTTTTTCACCAGCGAAAACATCATTTGTAAAATTCCCCAAGCCTTTTTGATCCGAAACTTTTGGAGTCTCAATAAATTACCTCTGGGAACTTTGTTTTGATACTGCCACAGTGAAAGAGGGATGCGGTAGGTTCTATTAGTAATTAGAACAAACATGTCTGCAGTATATTGCGTGATATATGACGCATTTGACTAATAGAGGGAATCAACGCTTTACATCTCTTGATTTGGGTGATCGAGATGTCCACGCACTTTTTGAAAAATGTTGGAATTCGCAAAATGAAAACTTCTCATTACTCACCGACAGGCTGTCAAACATGAGTAGTGTTATTTGACAGATGTGCGGGTTTGGGTTGCCTCTTTCGGAAAAAAAAATCACAAGATTTCTTCTGAAATAGCTTCGTTAACTCAAATGTTTAAGGCTGTCCCTGTTAAAAGGTGCCCCCTTTTCCCCTACATTTTAAGTTTATTAGATATTATTTAAACAAGCGTTCTGGACTGCTAAATAGATAGATAGTGCTTAGTTCAATTAGATAATTCCTTATTGAACACTAAAAAAAATACAAACAGAGAAGTTTACATACAGAGATATTCAATGTCAGTCTTATACAGGGTGTAAAAAAAACCTTAACGAAGCCGTCAACCACGCGTTCAGTACATCAAACCAAATCGTATGAAAAAGATTTTTTTGCTGGGAAACAACTTTTATGTTTTGACATCAAAAAAAATAATTCAATTCTAACCCGCAATGTACAGCGCGCACGCGGAAAAAGTCACCACGGGGCGTGTTGCTTAACGCCCACCGCGACGCGGTTGTGCCATTTAAAGGCTTTTTATGAAAGAACTAGCGAAAATTTGTATCATGTTTCTTTGGAAAAAAAATCAGTTATAACGGACAGAAGTCATTTCTGTAAAAATCATTAATTTTTTTTTCAACTTTAACCATCAATATCTCAGTAACCATTAACTTCCCAGGTATGGTGTAAAGGAAAAAAATGATCGTAACAATTGGTAGAATATGTGGTATTCGGCTTCGTTAAGGTTTTTTTTAACACCCTGTATAGCTATGAGGTATTTAGCGGTAATCCTTTTAGAGTGGACCTACTGAATATACACCTAATTATATTTTTTCTTTGTAACTCGGGTAATTGTAGGTTCTCGTTTTCTTGAACCGTACTAAGGTTCGTGTAACTCAATCTTAAGAATTTTTTTCACAAAAATCAAGGATAATCTCCCTTTAAAGTAGAGTTTTTTGTTACCTTGTTTTGGTATTGAGTTATTCAAATTATTTTGCAATTTAACTCAAATCGTACTTGTCATGCGTTTATAGTTTTTTGATTAATTGATACGAATAGTTACCTATTTAATCAGTCATTAAACATATTTTTTTAGTTAGGGAAGGTAAAAATTAAATAAGCATTTATACGTAATTCAACTTAGAGGTGGCATAATGCATATTCCATCACGTGAGCCGTGTAAGTTAGATTCAATATGTGAACAATGTTATTAGTTGTACAATAATGATAAATCAGTGAATTTCAATAGTCATGAACTGTAAAACATTTATTATTCAGACAATAAGATCCAGACGTAACGTGATTAGGGGACGTAAGGGGACGTATACCAAGACCCAAAGCTCCAAGCCAACCTCACCTTCACGTGGTGCGTCCTGTTTTCAACAGACGAGGCTCTGGCGACCGACCGATGGCGGAATAACCATCCAAAAAAAGGCGCATATAAATGTCGAGCTGTGACGGGCAGCAGCGTCACAGATACAAAGAGCTGTGCCTTTGCGCTCGCCAACCCGTCTGCCAAGCGTGGCGAGTACTGGCATTATCTCCTCACAATATGTTAGTACACCAGAAAATCAGGCCCCCAGTCTCGGCAGCCCCGCTATTCCGGTCTTTGGTAGCGGTCACGGTAACGGCGGGGCAGGGGGTGCTAAGAATCCCTGGAGGCGATTGCGCTGCCACCCCTGACGACAACTGGCCCTGGTGACGTACAACACATGTACACTGAGGACAGACGAGAAGCTGCTCGACCTGGAGGAAAAAATGAGCAGGTTGCACTGGGACATAATGGGTTTATCAGAAGTCCGTAGAGAGGGTGAGGACACGATAACCCTTCAATCCGGCAACCTGCTCTACTACCGGGAAGGCAACCAACGAAATTCCCAAGGTGGCGTCGGGTTTCTCGTTCAGAAGCCCCTCGTCAACAACATTGAGACCATCGAAAGTGTGTCGAGCAGGGTGATATACCTTACACTCAGAATATCCAAGAGACATTCGCTGAAGGTCATTCAGGTATATGCGCCGACCTCGGAACACCCGGATGAAGAGGTAGAGGAAATGTATGAGGACGTAAGTAGAGCCATACATAATTCCAAGACCTATTTCACTGTTGTTATGGGAAACTTCAACGCAAAACTGGGCAAGCGAAGCGAGGATGAGTTGAAGGTGGGACCTTTTGGATACGGGCAAAGGAACGCTACGGGACAGAGGCTGGCCGACTTTCAGGAGAAGGAGGGACTCTTTATGATGAACTCTTTCTTCAAGAAGCCGCCACAAAGAAAGTGGACCTGGTTGAGTCCTGATGGTGTCACGAGAAACGAAATAGACTTCATCATGACCTCCAAGAGACGGTTATTCAATGATGTCTCCGTGATCAACAGGGTGAAAACCGGTAGCGATCACCGAATGGTTCGAGGCACATTGAATATAAATGTCAAATTGGAAAGGTCCCGACTGATGAAGTCCACGCTCCGACCTACTCGTGCCCATATTCAAAATCCCGAGAGCTTTCAACTTGAGTTGTTGCGTTTCAGTGGACGATATAAACAACGGGTTTGTAGAAACTGTCCAAACGGTCGGGTCGAAGTTTTTTAGGCCTGGCCGTAAAAATAGACCACACAAACTCTCGGTCCACACTCTCGGCCTTATGGCAGAACGTTGACCTATCGCACTGTAGACCTCCGTTAATGCTGAAAACTACAGGCAGCTCAATAGACGAATATGGAAGTCTTTGCGACACGACATTCGTTCCTTTAACACGAACAGTATTAAAGAAACAATAGAGCGGAACCAAGGCTCTAAAGTGTTTGCAAGGGACATGTCTATTGGGCAAAGCATGTTGACGAAGCTTAAGACGGAAGATGGCAGTGTAGCGTCGACGAAAGCAGAGGTTTAGAGGGAGATCGAGAAGTTATATGGACAGTTGTACATCTCAGTCTCTAAACCCGTTGATAGCTTGGCCAGAGACCCAAGTGCTATCTTGACCCGACACTACACCGAAGACATCCCGGACATCAGCCACTACGAGATTAGGATGGCCCTGAAACAGCTTAAAAACAACAAGGCACCTGGCGAGGACGGATTTACAGCAGAGCTTCTGAAAGCGGGTGGAACACCGGTACTTAAAGTCCTTCAGAGACTCCTTAATATTCCGTGCTGCTAGAGGGCGTCACGCCTGAGGCATGGAACGGGAGCGTGGTGGTGTTGTTCTTCAAAAAAGGAGACAAACCCTGTTGAAGAACTATAGACCCATCTCGCTCCTGAGTCATGTCTACAAGCTGTTTTCAAGGGTCATCACGAATCGTCTCGCACGTAGGTTTGATGACTTCCAACCTCCCGAACAAGCCGGATTCCGAAAAGGCTATAGTACCATAGACCACATTCATACGCTAAGGCAAATTATACAAAAATCCGAGGAGTATAATATGCCTCTATGCTTAGCGTTTGTGGACTATGAGAAGGCCTTCGATTCGATCGAAACTTGGGCGGTGCTTAAGTCTCTTCAGCGGTGCCACATAGACTATAGGTATATAGAGGTGTTGAAGTGTCTATACAATAACGCCACCATGTCGGTCCGAGTACAGAGCAGAACACGAGGGCGATTCGATTGCGAAGAGGTGTGAGACAGGGAGATGTTATATCTCCGAAACTGTTCACAGCGGCATTGGAAGACGCCTTCAAACTCCTGGAATGGGATAGAATCGGCATCAACGTTAATGGCGACTACATTACACACCTCCGGTTTGCCGATGATATAGTCGTCGTGGCAAAGACGCTGGATGATCTGGGCAATATGCTCGAAGACCTTGACCGAGTATCCCAACAAGTGGGTCTTAAAATGAACATGCATAAGACGAAAATTATGTCGAACTCCCGTGTTGTACCTACTCCGGTATCTGTTGGGAACTCAATTCTCGAAGTTGTTGACGAGTACGTCTACCTGGGCCAAGTAATCCAATTAGGTAGGCCAAATTTGAGAAAGAGGTCAATCGACGAATCCAACTCGGCTGGGCAGCGTTCGGGAAATTGCGCAAGAGTGTCTGCTCGTCTCAATTACCTCAGTGCCTGAAGATGAAAGGCTTCAACCAGTGTATGTTACTAGTGATGACATACGGATCCGAAACATGGTCTCTGACTATGGGCCTTATAAAGAAGCTCAAGATAGCACAACGAGGGATGGAGAGGGCTATGCTCGGTATTTCTCTACGAGATCGAATCAGAAATGAGGAGATACGTAGAAGAACTAAGGTAACCGACATAGCCTTGAGAATCAGTAAGCTCAAGTGGCAATGGGCAGGGCACATAGCGCGAAGAACTGATGGCCGTTGGGACAGAAAAGTTCTGGACTGGAGACCCTTCGACCAAAAGCGCAGCGTAGGACGTCCACCGACAAGATGGACAGACGACCTTGTAAAGATCGCAGGATCACACTGGATGCGGACCGCTTGTGATCGGTCGATGTGGAAAACTGTGGGGAAGGTCTATGTTCAGCAGTGGACGTCCTTTGGCTGATAATGATGATGATGATGAAGATCCAAAGTTTTTTTAACAATAGCTTATATTTTAAGTTAGTACCATTTACAAAATACCGTAAGTCGCAATAGATTTCACTCGTAGAATAAGTTTGCCAATAAGTAAACAGTCCCCACGATATATGCTTAGTAGAATTGTACAATTACTATTATTAGGATTGTACAATTGCTTTTTGTACCAAATAAAATAAAATAGAGTGCGGATCGGTGGAGGGGTGCTTGTAAGTAATAACCTGTTATTTTACGCAAAGCTTGAAAAATGATTAATTTAATATAGACAAGGCCGTTACCAAACAAATCTTGCTCAAATAAGCTATAAGCTATCATCGTCACAACATTTAATTTTCCCGGCAAAGCCCAAGCCCACGATTTGCTACATCCAATTTGGCTGATAAGCGCCCTATTTCTTTTTTGTCATTTCCCGAACAAATCTCAAATGATTGTTATAACTAATCTCCATAATCTTGGAGGGGTGTGTTTGAGAATTCTTTTTAATAAGACGAAAAATATCTTAAGGGTTTTCGGATATTCCTTTTGATTTTGTAATCGGAATACACGTCCTTCGGGGATGGAACTGACACTAATGTTGATGAATCGGAATTGTTTACTGTTTGTATTATTTTGAAGACGCAATAAGAAAAATTGGTCGAAACGGCTTTATATAGAATTCGTCGTTGGTGCAGTGGCCAAGTTTCTGCTTTACATCCGAGAGGTCCTGGGTTCGAATCCCAGGTCGAGCCAAAATGGTTTCTGAGATTTTCTGCCATGAATTTCTCAAAAACAGCTCGGAGTCGGGAAGTTGGCGGTGTTACACCCTCGTGCCTCGGAAAGCACGTTAAGCCATTGGTCCTGCACCTGATCGCTCTTTGGTCATGTCGAATTGCCGTCTCACCAAACTCAGAGATTGATGGAACAGTGAGTGCACCTGTGTATCGCGCTCACACTTGTGCACTATAATATCTCCTGCGTAGTTGGCTGATCTCTATTGAGATTGGCCGCCGTGGTCGAAATCGACCAGGAGGACTATTTAGGATTCCATTCCATACAAAAAAGCAATTGCTTTAGAAACAATCGATAACATAAAGTAAAACTGATTTTCAATATTATTGGATTTCTAAAGTTTGTTAAAATTACTCGAAATGGCAACGATGAACTCCGAAGGCAGGTCAAAGGTGGACCAACGATCTGGTGAAGGTTGCGGGAAGCCGCTAGATGCGGGAAGCGCAAAACCGCTCGCGATGGAGTTCCTTGAGGGAGGCCGTGGTTCAGCAGTGGGCCTCGAACGGCTATTGTGATGACGATGATGACAACGAAGACGAGTTATTTAGTGCTTAGAAATGATTTGATCCTCGGTCATGTCACACCATCAAGTGAGGTTACAATTTCTTTATTACTTACTCCGCTGGCTCAGCGACCCGAAGTAGATCCTGGCCTCCGACACGATTAGGCGCCACTGCTCTCTATCTTGTGCAGCTCTATATCGTCAGAGACCTCTTCGAGCTGCTGGGTCCTGTCAACTAGCGAGGTTGCGGTATGGATTTCGATCCCACACAAAAAAGTCTCCGCTATAAACTCATAGCATGACATCAAAGGATGACGTCATACCACTGACTCATATTAATCACTTAAAGAATCATTACTACCACGACTACTATAACTAGCGACCGTACTCTAGCCTTTAGCCATAGTTTTGGTTGCAGCCATCCTTTTTACTCTTACAGCTCGTCTGTGCGAGCGAACGCGTTAGCTACACAAGAAAATACGAACGGAAGGTTACGGGAGATACTTAAGCGATGCAAGAGTGCCGCGGTGATTAGTGTACTACCGTTGTAGAATACGATAGAAGTCCAAGTCCCACATAGCCCTTTAACTGCCTAAGATGAAGACTATGCGTAACGCATTTCTGTTATTTTTATGTATCGACAATACCACACACAATACTTGTAGCGCCATCTGTACGATGTATGTGATACTGATGTTAATAAAAAAGTTCAGTTCTTGTCTGCTAACTCGTGCGTTTGATTTATTAGAGGTTATGTGCTCCAGTGAATATTAATTTTTTCTCGCAACTTTGGATATTTCTTGATGAAATAGACTTTGCAGATTGAGATAAACTGTGAATACTGTGAATAACTCTGCGACTGTGAAAATGACGTCAAACTATCTTGTAAATGTGCCTAAACTGAAAGGACGAGAGAACTACAGTGAATGGGCTTTCGCGGCTGAGAATTTCTTAGTGCTGGAGGGATTGTCAGATTGTATCAAATCGGAGACTATACCAGATGCAATAGGAGTAGCAGGTGACGCGAAAACAAAGGCCAAGCTGATATTGACAATAGATTCGTCGCTTTACGTGCATATCAAAAGTGTAGAAACGAGTTATGAACTGTGGAAGAAATTGAAAAACCTATTTGATGACTCAGGATTCACGAGAAGAATCAGTTTGCTGAGGAGTTTGATTTCTATCAGACTGGAAAATAGCGTTTCAATGACTTCGTACGTGACACAAATCATTGAAACAAGCCAAAAATTGAGTGGTACCGGTTTCAACATCAATGATGAATGGATTGCATCGCTTTTATTAGCGGGATTAACAGAAAAATATTCCCCTATGATAATGGCTATTGAGCATTGTGGCATTCCATTGACAGCAGACGCCATTAAAACGAAATTATTGGACATGGAAGAAACCGGAAATGGCAACGACAATAGCGCCGCGGGTGGCGCGTTTGCGAGTTTCAAGAAGAACCGGAATGTTGGCACTAGTGCGACCAAAGACAATGCAAATGCAACGTCAAACTTGTCAAAGTCAAAAAGGGTTGTGTCATGTTACAAATGTAAACAAGTAGGACATTATCGCAACCAGTGTCCACTTTTGAACAAAAATTCGTCAAATACTAATAAAAATGAACGTGTAAGCAGTAATGCATTCAGTGCCGTGTTCCTGAATGGCGAATTTTGTAAAAGCGACTGGTATATTGACTCCGGGGCAAGTGTTCATCTTACCGCGAATGAAGAATGGATGTCAAATGTGTCGAAGAATCCTATGGTAAAGGAAATTGTCGTAGCAAACAAAGACAGAGTACCTGTTTTATGTACCGGAGATGTGCAAATTTTGACCAAAACACGCAACTGTGAATATGATATTACAGTGACGGATGTGTTGTGCGTGCCAAAATTGACTACAAATCTGTTGTCTGTAAGTCAACTTATTTCAAAAGGAAATAGAGTGTCATTCAACAATAATGGTTGTCAGATTTTCAACCAGGCAGGAATTCTGGTGGCAACAGCAACTCTGTTGAATGGTGTTTATAAACTGAATATGCCTGAAAATTCTTCAACACCTGCAGTGATGGTGTCAAGTGAAGTTTGGCATCGACGTCTAGGTCATGTCAACAGCCAGTATTTGAACAAGATGCAAGAAGCTGTACAAGGTTTAACACTTGATAGTAAGACTAACATATTGAAGTCATCATGTGTTGCATGCTGTGAGGGCAAGCAGAGCCGCTTACCATTTCCTAAAGAAGGTAACAGGAGTACAGAACTATTGCAAATAGTGCATACAGACCTATGTGGACCCATGGAAAACAGGTCTTTAGGTGGTTCTAAATATTTCATGCTGTTCATAGACGACTTCAGTAAAATGACATATATTTATTTTTTAAAAGGTAAAGATGAGGCACTGAAATGTTTTCAACAATATAAGGCAGAAGTTGAGAATCAACTGAATCGCAGCATAAAAGTCTTGAGAAGTGACAACGGGACAGAATTCTGCAACAATAAGTTTGATGAATTTTTAATCACACATGGGATAGTACATCAGAAAACGAATCCATACACACCAGAGCAGAACGGTGTCTCAGAACGCTTCAACCGGACAGTTATTGAGAAAGCTAAGTGTCTTCTGTTCGATGCAGGGCTCGAAAAAAAGTTTTGGGCTGAAGCAGCACATACTGCAGTGTACTTGCAGAATAGGACTGTGGCCGCATCATTAAATTATAAAACACCTTTCGAATTATGGATGGGCAGGAAGCCCGATGTAAGTCACCTACGTGTTTTTGGTAGTTCAGTCATGGTACATGTACCGAAACAAAAGAGACTTAAATGGGACAGAAAGTCAGAAAAGTGTATTCTAGTTGGCTATTCTAACGATGTCAAAGGATATAGAATCTACAACCCGAAGACTAATGTTATCACTACCAGTCGAGATGTAATAGTACTGGAGAAGACAGAGAATGCTGTGATACAAGAGAGTGGTTCAGATGAAGTGAATTTGGTTCCAGTGGGGGACAACGATGTGAGTCTTCTAGAAAATTCAGAAACCTTGGACACAGATGACAGTGGTGAACTATATATACCTTTTGAAGATGATACATTAAATAGCACTAGTTCTAGTGCAGTTGACAGTGAAGACTCGATAATATTTAATAATGTCAACATGATAAGAGGTCCTCGAAGCAGGCAGCAGCCAGACAGGTATGGTTTTGTCAGTGCTAGTATAAAAGATGACAGTATGTTCACGGGTGATATTTCATTGCAAGAGGCCTTGGCAGGTCCTGAGAAAGCACAGTGGCTAGCGGCAGTGCAGGATGAATTACAATCATTTGAGAAGAATAGTGCGTGGGAACTTGTTGATGCTCCTAATGGGGGTACTATTGTTCAGTGCAAATGGGTTTTACGAAAAAAATACGATAGTGAGAACAATGTACGTTACCGTGCTCGTCTAGTGGCCAAGGGCTACACACAAAAACATGGTGTGGACTATTTGGAGACATTTTCGCCCGTAGTGAGACATACAACCCTTAGACTATTATTTGCTTTGTCTGTGAAGTTAGGTTTTGATATTTGTCATTTAGATGTCAAGACTGCGTTCTTGAATGGTGACTTAGAGGAAACCATCTATATGAACATGCCAGATTGTTATAATAGTGTAGATAATACTAATAAAGTGTTAAAACTTAAAAAGGCCATTTATGGACTTAAACAGGCCTCTAGAGCCTGGAATAAAAAGGTTGATAGTTGTTTAGTCAGTAATGGTTACAAAAGGTCAAAAATAGAACCATGCATGTATATAAAGGGTGATAACAGATGTAAGACCATAGTAACAGTTTATGTCGACGACTTCTTTGTTTTTTCTAGTGATAAAACTGAAACTGAGAACTTAAAACAGATTTTGTCTGATCAGTTTAGTATTAAGGACTTAGGCCAAGTTAAACAATGTCTTGGAATGAATGTAACTTTCAATAAGGAAAAGGGATATGTCACATTAAGCCAAGAAACTTACATTGATCAACTTTTGAACAAATTTCAGCTAAGTGATTGTAAGACTGTAGATACTCCTATGGAGGCCAAATTAAATGTGAATAAAGGTCAAAATGCAAATAAGCATGTGCCCTATCAACAATTGATTGGCAGCCTAATGTACCTGTCAGTTTTGACCAGACCAGATATTAGTTATTGCATTAGTTTTTTAAGTCAATTTAACAATTGTTATACAAATGAACATTGGGGATATGCAAAAAGAGTGTTAAAATATCTTAAAAGAACTAGATGTTATGGATTAAAATATTGTAAGCAGGGTAATTCAGAAATAACAGGCTATGTAGATGCTGATTGGGCCTCCAATGCTTTGGATAGGCGATCATACACAGGCATGTGTTTTCTACTATCTGATAGTGTTATTTCATGGGGGTGTAAGAAGCAAAATAGTGTAGCTCTCTCAAGCACAGAGTCTGAGTATATGGGTCTATCTGAAGCATGTAAGGAAGCTGTGTACTTAAGAAGTTTACAATATGAAATTACAAATAAATTGTACACTTTTAGTATTTTCAATGATAACCAAAGTGCACAAAGGCTGTGTTTGAACCCAGTATTCCACCAGAGAACAAAACATGTTGATGTTAAATTTCATTTTTGTAGAGATATGGTTAATGATAAAATTGTAAAAATACTATATTTGCCAACAGCTGATATGCCTGCAGACATTTTAACAAAAAGTTTGTGTGCGACAAAACACTATAAATTTATGCAGCTTTTGGGAGTTGTTAATATAGAATAATTTTGTATTAAATAATTGTTCAGTGGTATTGCGTTAAGTGGGGGTGTTATTTTTATGTATCGACAATACCACACACAATACTTGTAGCGCCATCTGTACGATGTATGTGATACTGATGTTAATAAAAAAGTTCAGTTCTTGTCTGCTAACTCGTGCGTTTGATTTATTAGAATTTCCCGCGTCAAAATATGTATCAAGTACGACCTCTGACGTGTGTAATCTTCACCATAGCTTCCTGGGGTGAATCGCGGATATCAGCGATTCCCATGAAATATTTGAAGACATGAAAACTTACTTCAGATGGTAAGCTCTAGTCTGGTATGATTTTTGGGTAAGTGTTTTATTGACGTGTGAAAAATCATAGAATTTTTTAATGTTTATTCCTATGAAATGACAGTTTTAACTTTTTTGGTAACTTTGTACTTGAATGTACTTTGGACTGGGTGGAAGATGAAATTTGATGATGGTACAAAAACAGTTCGAGTCTAAGTGTTATGAAACTGGAAAGGTTTTTTGTTTATAATTTTTAGATATATATTTTTTTGTACAATGCAAGGTGAGTTTTTATGTGTGTGGCATCCGTTGAGGACCTACCTCAACGGATGGAATGATTTCAAAGCACTTTTTTCATTCGAAAGATAATTTAATCACATTGGTTTTTAGCTATGACTGATTAAATTCCGTCCAGCCATTGAAGCTCAACAGCTGTTCTTTCTGTCCCATTTGGTAGTTTTTTTTATTACAAAGCACTTATATTTTTCTTTTATTGTTTCCGAATTCCAACGTACATATAACTAGCCAGTTCGTACGTAAGAGGCATGCATTCATAATGGCGATCGAATCAACAGAAACGCTTTGTTCAATTGATTAATAACAAACAACGTATGGGCTGTGCACTGCAGGGATAGTCCGACGGGTTCGTGATTGGTCATGCGGCCAGATGTAGGAGGAAGCATAGACAGATAGGAAAAACATACAACAGCATGTTTCCAAAGATGAATATTCTCCACCTAGATCGAATAAATAAAAAAATGTAATATGTTGGCAGTGCTATTGCTAAGAGCGGTCTCATCTCATCGAGGTAAAGACAATCGCAGCTGTGACGAGTGAAACAACTTCATGTTACTTCGAAAGCGAGCGTTTATGCACCCATTTCCGTAGACCCTGATTTCTCCTTAAATTGATGAAATAAATTAAAAGATCGGGGTATTCAGGAAATAATGCCTTCACGGCAAGGACGGAAGGATAATAACAATAACACCAAACCAATCGATTTGTAATGGAAAATATAGTTGCCTACACACTCAAGAACAAAATTCACGAGCATTCATCATCATCGTATCATCCAGCGGCTTCCCGCATGCAGCGGCTTTCCACATGCAGCGGTTTTCCGCATCCAGCGGCTTCCTTCACGAAGCGGCTTTCCGCATCCATCGGCTTTCCGAGACCTTCACCAGATCGTCTGTCCACCTTGTACCTTACTACAACAGAATAAGAAGAAGACATCGCAGTAGTAACACTTTGAATGACGTGCCGTCGTCTCTGTATTTCTTAAGGTTAAGGATAGTTTGATTTATGAGATAATTCTTACGCGGCGATAGTATGCTGCACGTGTGCCGTGGGCCAGAGAGTAAGGTAACAACTACGAGAAACTAGCCTACCTGTACACCTTTTTAACCCCCCACAAAAAAGAGGAGTGTTACAAACTTGAACCCAATTCTGTTTGTGTATTATGTGCGTTTATGTTTGTGTATGTGTCTGTCATTGGCATCGTAGTTCCAGAACGGATGGACCAATTTCAGTGCGATCTTTAAACTCGAAAGATAATTTAATCATGGTGGCTCTTAGCTATGTTTGGTCATAATACAGTCAGCCGTTGAAGCTCATCAGCTGTTTTTTGGCTTCTTCTTTTTTTTTAAAAAAAAACATAACACCTCTCCTTGTGCTTGGATCCGGGTGTTCACCATACATGACGTACTGTCGTGTGTACAGTCGGCGTTTCAAAAAACAGTGGCACTTTAGTACCTTGTCAAAATAACATTTTGAGCCTTATCCCTGTCAATCTGTTAAAATCTGTAGAAATCGTTAATTTGACATGGTACTAAATTGCTACCACAGTTTTGACGCTGACTGAAAAATGCTTTTGTTACATTCAAGAGCTTTAATCAATTTTGTTGCGATTTTATTAACAGGTTTGTCAGTGTTTAGAGTTTAGTGTTATTGGATACAGTAAAGCGACTGAACTAGAATTTAGTCATATCATATTTTTTCATCATATTATGTAAGGCTAAAACAAGGCAGCTCTCACAGCTATCTGAGCTTTATTAAAAAAGCAGATTTTAGTTAGTTCAAGGAAAAATCCAGATTGAAGATCATTAGTGCAAAAAGTGCTGCGACGGGCGATTGAAAGTCTGTGGGGAAGCGCAGGAATATTCAGCATTCGACGTCTTGTGTCAGCCCCTCCCCCCCTTCTCTCCAAACCTGTCCGTAGTTTCGGATCAAACCAACCCTGTTACTCACAAGCTATACCTACCTACCGTGAAAGGAGTGAACGCGACGGCAAGACCCAAAAAATAGAGCAAGAATCGTTAGGTACGGCCCCTGATTGCGATAAACAATTTCAGAGTAGTTACTTCATTGTGTTATAGGATCGGACGATATGTTATGAGCACCTATAAAAATAGGCATACGCAAAGGTGTGATATTTCTCTTACATAAAATTTACATCCCGACGCACCGGATATAGTGGCAAACAGAATTTCCGCGTTCGCTCCGCTCTGCATTTCCGATTTTGTTTAAGGGTTGTGGTATACAGTGATTGATGTTTGGAGGGAAATTTGTATTTTATATTAAATTTACGATTCAGAATTGAAGAAACACAACAAAGAAGAATAAACCTTTATCCCCTTTGTCGGAGAAAACAAAAGTCACGGAAGTACACTTTATCTGATTTGTCACTATTTTGGACGAGTCCATAATAATATATTATTTTAATCACTAATTTCTAAATTTAGTCGTAGTCAACAAGTTGTTCGAACCTTATAGCAATTTATCTGGCGATTACCTTATTACTGTGTTCGCCTTTGCCTTAGTTTTTTAGTGAATTGAATGAATAGAAATCAAACATTATTCTTCTTCATCCAACAGCATTTGTTCTTAAAACGCTTTTTTAGATCGGGGTGTATGTATGTAACGGATTTTTTGAGCTCAATTTTCACCAGCTTCCAGAAATCGGATTAATTTGAAACTTTGCACACGTATTAAGTACCGATGACAATGCAATAATATGGTAAGAGTTTTCCATTATCCTTATTAAATAAAAAAGGAAAAGCAAAAATAGTTTAAAAACTTAAAAAAACACGCTTTTATTGCTAACTAAAAAAGAGAAAATAATTTCTGAGTACAAAGAATTTATATTAGAGGTACAGTAGAGTAAAAAGCGGGATTTCAATTCGGATTTTTCACACTAATTTTAAAAGGAGGAAATTTGTTTGTTTATTTGATTGCATTGGCTCTGAAACAACTGATTCAATTCATAAAAAATATATACATATAACATTAGAATCCTACATGATTCCTGATGAACATAGGCAACATTTAATAGGAGAAATGATATTAATAAATAATTATCCGATGCAAAGCCGGGGCAGACCGCTAATCTGCAATATAATTGCGTTAAAGTGTGCAGAGACCCTTATAATAGCGTTACACCAGAACACAAGCCGCGGATTTGTCATTGGATAAGTGCAATTAAATTTTGATTATTGCCAATGTATTGTTCCACCGAAAACAATTTTCATAGGCGCCGGTGAAATTGATTGTTTCCTGCTTTATTACTATTTCAGGGCGATTTATGCGTTGGTACAACGCTGATTACTGTTTAAACGGCTAACCGTTGGCATGAGCAGATATAGAGCAGGCGATAAAACAGTGTGTTTGGAAGCGGAAAATTTTTTTAAAGGGTTAGGGTTACCTTCAAAAATGACCTGAAACAAAAAGTTATGGACTTAGAAAGCACTATACAAGGTGTTACAAAAAACCCGTAATAACTGAAGGGTGTTGTTGTGCCCGGAAAACTGCACAACAGTCCCAAAGGTACCCAGGTCAAAATTAAAAAAAAAGCAATCGGACTTCCTATACAAAATTGCCAATCAGTTCATCGATTTACTATGGGTGAGCCAATTTTTTTTTTAATTGAGATTTCAACCTTTTCTTTGCGAAAGTTGTTCGGTTTTACGGGTACAACAACACCCTTCAGTTATTATTACAGTAGTTTGTGTAACACCCTGTATACAGCATTATGTTTGGAGGTAGCATCAGTATTATCATAGGTGTAGTAGAGTTTTATGAGACAAGATCACGCTGGTACTAACCCTTAAATGAGGTCTAGTTTGGCATTTTCCTGAAACAATTTTTATTTCAAATTTTTGTTGGAATTTGGTGTTAGACTAATAACTTTAATTCTTTCTCTTTTTGAAACTCGAACCAACCCAAGGTTTCAACCAAAAATAAATAACCATATCTCAAAAACTACTTTATCGATTACGATGAAACTTATACTGCTCCTAACAACGAAAATAGCTTAGACGTTGTCGTACGTGTGCAACGCCGGCAACGCGGCAACATGTGTCAATATCAATCGCGCTTCGTCTCGTAGACACTAATATAGACGTATATACATTTGAAAATTGTCACGTCGCGTCGCATCATACTTGTAGCATTTGTCGGTCACGTAGGACAAACGGGTAACAGAGATTTTTGGCAATAAATAGGTGTAATCCAACGTAACGATAATAATAATAATAATAATAGTCCTCCTGGCCGATTCCGAGCACGGCGGCTAATCTCAACAGAGATCAGCCAACTACGCAGGAGATATTATAGTGCACAAGTGTGAGCGCAAAACACAGGTGCACTCACTGTTCCATTACTCTCAAAGTTCGGTAAGACGGCGATCATTTGCATGGCGACATGACCGGAGAGAGATCGTTACGATGATACTCGTGATGTGTGACAAATTTTTATGATCGTAATCATAAAAATATGTCACACAACGAGTGCAACAAAACATATTTCAATTGCATTTTTCACAGCCAGCTCGTAAAAAATCCATAAGACGGAGGCAATAAACAAACATTGTCACTTTTCTATTGTAATTTATATTGTTCTGAACTATAAAATTTGCATCGTACAAGCATCGAGATTTATTGCTTTAAAGTGCACACTTTGTTTTCAATGCTCAAGATGTTGCGTTTTTAGGGTTCCGTATTTGATAGGTGCAACGGCCGTATTTAGTGTAAAAAATCGCTGTTGAACATCATGATCATATCAGCCTGTTAAAGTCCACTGCTGGACATTGGCCTCCCCCAAGGACCGCCACAGCGCACGATCTCCCGACTTTTGCATCCAGTCACTACCAGCTGCCTTCTTCAGGTCGTCTGTCCATCTAGCCGGGGGGCGTCCCACACTACGTTTACATAAGCGTGTACGCCGATTTACCGACATTGTCTCCGTCCTGAGATCGAACTCGGGACTCATAAACAGCGGCACCGTGAAACCGGTACTTATGCCACTAACACCACGGAAGGGATCTATTACTTTAAGCAATATCCCTTTTTAGCCCCCTACAAAAAAGAAGGGGTATAAGTTTGACTTAATGTCTGTGTGTCTGTCCGTGGCATTGTAGCTCGCGAAAAACTGGACCGATTTCAGTGCAGATTTTTTATTCAAAAGTGAATTCAGTCATGGTGGTTATTAGCTATGGCTGGTCAAATTCGTCTAGCCTTTGAAGGTCACTAGCTGCTGTTATGGCTTATGTAAGTTTATTTTGACGTGACAACGTCTTATAAATTGGTTTGCCGGGTGACACTTCAAGAAACTGCGTTACGCTCCGCTCACGTTCCACGCTCACAATGAGAGCGAGTGAGAGGCACGCGTCCCTTCGACTCGGGCATGGTTAGCCCGCCTAAGAGCGAGTGAGACAGACATAAAAAGTGAAAGGCACGCATCCCTTCCACTCGAGCACAGTTAACCCGCCTAAGAGCGAGAGAGACAGAGCGAGAGAGAGAGAGTGAGAGAGATAGGCATACACACCGGTTCATGTTATACGAATGAATATTCACATTAAAATTATTTTACCACTCAAAGTCGTTGTCACGTAAAACTTTCGCCCGTATACCGACTTTACAGGCAACCAATTTTTTTTTTGTTGATTTAAAGTAACCTACAAGTTACCTGCATTCAGTTTGCTCCAGCAACCTTACAAAATTATTTACGTTTTATCAAGTGATCGCTCTTGGTGTTAAGACCGCCTCAACTGTACATCTTGCTGTGTATATATGTGTAGTGAGCTATTACAATTATCTATCTATCTATGTCTAATTCTTCTTACTTTAAAACTTTTCTACCCCAACGGTCATCAGTTCTTTTCGCTATCTACCCTACCTAACAGCCACTTTAGCTTTCTAACCCTCCTGATACGCTGGAATACATGAGAATTAAAATTGATTACTCAAGTCGTAAAACAGTTATTTTTCAGAAAGTCAAACTTCTTTTGAAATTACATTAATTCCATCACAAAAACAATGGCACAATTGTTAAGCTTATATGGAATTACAATCCAATCTGACCGTGTTTACTTTCAATACAGCCAATACAGAGGCATTGTCTGATCGTTGCTAGTTTACATATGTGTTCAGCAGCCTGTACTCTCTAACTAAGCTGTTGTCTGTGGTTTCGGATGTAGTCATCCCTGTTAATCTAACAAACGCGACCGTGCTAGCGAAGGCTCTAGCTACTCGTAATAGACCAAAAAAAAAAACACGCTTTTATAGCTAACTAAAAACTTTTATTTATTTTGTCGCACCGCCCACTAAACATTTCTGCTTAGCCCAAAGGTATGACTGGTAGAGAATGCCCTACGGCGTTAAGTCCACCTTTTGTACAAAGTATTGTTGTGCAATAAAGCTTTAATAAATAAATAAATAAATAAAAAAGAGAAAATAATTTCTGAGTACACGAAATTTATATTACAGTAGAGTAAAAATGAAAATGAAAAAGTTATTTATTTAAAAACACACATAAGTATACAATATTAGATCTGCTCTCGTATAAGGTTTACCTGTACTACGAGAGTCAGGCTCCTCCTCAAACGCTTAATAAGTATTTTATTTAGTGTGTGTGTGTATGTTATGTATGTGTGTGTGTGTCGCGTCGCATTTGTCGCAAGTTGCGGCGTCAACGTCCCGCAAGTGTGCGCTTGGCCTTAGATTGTGCTTTTATTACATTACACTATGTACACTAGGTATACCAGAACCCCCTTTCAGTACAAGGAACTATTGTTTCGCCTTCGCATCAAGCTGGCCGGGTATTGGCAGATAAACGACTTACCTCATAGAAATTTGCTAGGCGTTGAAGCGTACTTGACTACGCCGAAATAGCTACAGCTATGCAGCTAATACAAAGCAAAGCTTTGGCTAGGTATTAAGATTGTGATAGAATCTCCATCGGCTTAAGATTTGGTTTGAATAATCGCTATTTTAAAGAGGATTCGTTTTTCAGGTTGAAATACTAATAGGACTATGGAATGACTAGGTACGCTATTAAGCTTAAATTATTTCTAGTCCGATTTACGCTTACGATCTATGACTCGTCAACATCATAATTGTAATACTAATTGTGAAAACTGTATGGCTAAAGAAAGACACCTTGTTTTATAAGCTTTATGTACTATAGTACATAAAGCTTACACAGCTGTTTGTTTTCCTAAATAAAGAAGAAAAAATAAATAAAAAATTGTAATCTTTGTTTGTACAGAAAACATTATAACGCAAGTTGTACTCGTAAATACCTACTATCAGCCAGCTTATATCTTTGCAATAAATACAAAAAAGGTTTTAAAAATCATTAATCTACACCAAAAAGTTCGTCCATTCTTCATTTTTATTAAATTATTATTATTCTTATTAACAGTGTCTTGTTTTATTCGTTTTTGTAAAACCAACTGCAAGCATGGTTTTATGAATCCATACACGGTTCTACTCACCAAATATTAAAAACCTTGATTAGTGCTTATCTTGACATAATATCAGAAACAACTTTCTGGCTCGACCTGGGTTGCGAACCCAGGACTTCTTGAATGTAACGCCATTAAACCAAGCAGTCAAACACGTTAAGCCGTTGGTCCTGCGCCTGATCTCTCACCGGTTATGTCGCATTGCCGTCTCACCGAACTTTGAGAGTGAAAGGACTGAGAGTACACCTTGTATTGCGCTCACACTTGTGCACTTTATTATCACCCGTGTAGTTTGCTGATCTCTATTGAGATTGGCCGCCGTGGACGAAATCAGCAAGGAGCAACTTATTTTTTTTAATTTGGTAGCGGATGTAAAAAGCTCGTTTCATGGCCCGACAACTCAGCCACAAAGCAAAGTGGCCGTGAAGCAGCTCATCCCTATTGTTACCAAATAATCTCCTTCTTATCGTTTGATATACAAAAAATTTGAAGATTTTAAGATATTATACTACAGAATGTGAATCGTGTATGTATAATAATGTTGAAAAAACCAACTTAGCTTATTTCTAAGGTAAGATCTTAGTTCAAATAAAAACTGTTAGTCTACCCACTTTCTCAGACTTTTATCACGCTCGACGCCCGTACCACTGTAGTTATGAGCCAACCCTCACTTTTCACTCACACTTGTTCTCGAGACACGGTTTCAAACCTAGCAGTGACCGAAATCTGAACGTAAAGTGAGTGTCTGGCACTTTTACTTTTAGTTCCTTTACTTAGATAAAATAAAAATAAATATTTCACAACAATCACACCAATTCTCTAGTCCCAAATTAAGCTACGAGGCTTTGGGAACTAGACAACGGATAAACATACTTAAATACTTTTTTTGTAAATAAATACATATTATACATGGAAAACACCCAGACCAGTACAAACACTTATGTTCATGCACACTTATGCTTGTACTGTGCGGGGATCGAACCCGCGACCCTTGGTTTTAGAAGTCCGACCTGTGGACCATTACACCAAGCGGTCGTCGTGATGATGAGATCAAACGATAAAGAGGCAGACGTTACGAGATAGACGATTTTAAGGACGTAACGTACTCGTATGTTCCTTTGCGTGTTTTGACCTGAATTCTTTCACCGCTTTTTTTACCCGCTTACGCTTTTGCGCCAAAGCTTTATTAAACCGCCGATTTCGTGACCCCACCGAAGTGCACTCGAGGCCACAAAGTAGAGTGCCGTGAAGGGGCGCGTCTCCATTGTTTCGATATAATCTCCTCTGCCTTGTCTGTGCCGTCTTATGTCAGATTCCGGTGAATTGGTTGTCTTTGACGTTTATTAGGCAAATGATTAGCAGAGTGTGATAACGAAGGGTGAGTTTACTTTTAAAGATATAGACCGAATAGATAATATAGAATTTATCAGCGCTTTTATTAAAACCTGTCTGACTGAGTCTGATGAAACATTATACATCAAGGAGGTAGGGTTTGAATGTAGTTTCAAACTTATTCACTTAAGACGTTCGTATTAGATAATGAAAAAAATACATAATATAGTATACATAATATAATACAGATAGAAAAATAGTTTAATGAACGTATGTTTTAAAAGTTATGTATCCAGAGTAAGAAAGATTAATCCTGTAATACAGAAAAAAAACTGACAAGTTAAACAAATGATGCTTATGTTCAGCAGTGGGCAGACGTTCACTGACTGACGTGAAGACTGATAAATAAAATACAAAATGTAATATAAAACTCTTTATTCCTTATTTTATGGCATGATGACAAATTTTATAATAAAAAAACCAATTTTACGATTTAAAATTATTGTGTAAAATTATTTTTAATAATAATTTACAAACAATTGAGAACTATTTCCGAAACTTTTTTAATTTCATCTCAATATTTGAGACAATGCAAAATAAAAGATATATGAAGTTACTGAAAGAAAACCCTTGCAGTTTGAATTATTTATATGTTTAACTAAGAATTTTATGAAATTACTGACCCTTTATATAGTATTTTAACACTTTGGAATAAATTGTCACAAAAACTTAATATTTTAGTAACTGCATACAAATAGAAAACTTTACATCGTTTTAGAAATAAGTAATTTAATTTAATTGCAATATTTATTTCTATTATTTACATTCCTGTTATTATTCAATAACAACGATTCTTTAGAACAATCCAAGCAAGGCATTCTTAGGAGTATTTTTAATTAAAAAATCTTAATAATAAGAATGTATTTCAATCTTAGAGTATACACAGTACGCGATTTTCTATATAGTTTTCAGTCTTAGTTATACATAAAATACTAGACATTTGACAACATATCTAAAATCTAACTCTCCTGACGAAAAAATATCAAAACTATTTTAAGGAACTAAAAAATATCGAGTTACATAAACAAACTTAAAATTTTATTATTACTTATAATTTTATTTGATCAAAATTCCTTTGACTTTTATTCTTAAAGCTTCCATTTTAGGCTCGTGAATATCATTGTTTTTAATGATTAATTAAAGCCTTCAAAATTAATAAAATAATACTATATTACGTCAAGATGTCTTAAAAAACTTACTAACAACCTTATTGAACTACAATTCATTTGAAAATGTAATAAAACTTTTTTTTTACAATTCAAATTGACTTAATAATTGATATCTATGTAGTAATTATTGAAAATAAGATAGACAAAAACAGCACTCGTATTTTAGTACAATATTAGTAGTTATACTTTATAATGCCTTTTACACTTAGTAAAACTAAATTTAAACTAAAATCTACTAAACGTGTGTTCCGTTTCTCATTTGGGATCCATTGCCTGAAAGATGATGAAATAATTTATATAAAATTAATAATAATGAACTTAATAAGCACTTATACTTACCAAACCCTTCTTACAATTAATTAAATTCAGTTCTTATTAAATAAAGAGACTGTCATATTCTATAAAGTACAAATTCTAAACTTAAATCACGTAATTCTGTTTCTAGCTAGTTAACCCGAGTATTTTTTATTAGTCAATATCATTGTCACATATTATGATGTTAATGAACATAAAAAATAAATTTTAATAGGCTTGAGCATTGGGGTGAGCACAGACAACTATTGTAACGTACCTACTCGTAACGTTATTTTTTCAATTTGTGCGTTCAAAAATTCGTTAACTTGTCAATTTGTATGGAAAACTGACAGTTTCTGACGTTTTGACGATGCGAATACGTTACGATAATGGTCGTACTCACCACACCCTATATGGGCATTATCTCATGGGCTCTTCCAATTGTAATGAGCATAATTGGCAAAGAAATTGTATATAATCAGTGGCCAAGAACTTTAAATACCTTTGGATGTGATTTGGTTGGCTGGAGAGTTCGATTGGCTGGACGGAGGAAGAATGTAAAGAGCACCCGAAGACTGAGGAGATGGCTTAGGCACCTGAACAAAAAAAATAGCACTCTCAAAAAAATTAAAGAGCAAACGGTATTTTAGTAAGTTAAACACAGTTGTGATTTATTTTGTCATTATGATTTATGAATATGCCCGATGACGTTATGTCTGTGACTTTGTGAGTAGGAATCTGGAATCAGTGTAGCTCAGCTAGCAAAGAATTCACCTGATAAGTGAATTGATTTCATTTGAATTTTACATAGACACCATACACACTAGAATATATACACTGCACCCCAGATGCATTTATTTGTTTAGTATTATTTTAGTAACTTAGAAACATTTTTAAACTCCGTTAGTCGTACCTATCTCAAAACCTATGTTAGTTTTGACACTAGGATCTAGATGGTTCACTTAAAAAACATGAAACACAATAAAACACATAATTCACAAAAAAAGATAGATAACATTAAAATTTAAGTGTTATTAATCTGTTATTGTTGGCTGGTGCAAGATCAATCAGATCAGTCACACATACGCACAAACACATGTAGTTTAGGTATTTGTTAATAAGATTGCATATCAAAACTTACTTGAGGCTGTGCTCCGCTGGTTGATGTTGATGACGATGATGCTAGCGGACTCGTCACCGGTCGCGGTGACGATAATGATGGTGGTGACGAACCTGATATTAAAAAAAATAGTTTATTTAAGCAAATGTGTTCATGACAGTGACACAATGTTGTTTATATATTTATTTTATTTTATTTTTTTAGCTCTATTGCACAACAAAACTATGTGGTCTTAACGCCGTAGGGCATTTACCTAGATTTGTTGTTCAACTTAGTGACAAACGAATATCCATAGAATTTTATAATAAGCTTTCTATGTCTGTCTGTTTGTTACGTTTACATGCCTTGACTTCTGGGTCGACTTTGTTGAGTGGTGAATAAAGTCTTGGGAACGGACAAGGCATAGTTTTTATCCCGATATTCTACGAGTAGAGGTAATTTATCAAATCACATGCAGTAGTGTGAAACTAATTTGAAATAAACTCAAATCCTTATCAAATTAATAGTAGGAAATTATTCTCAATTTTTATATTACTTAGATTTATGTTCAGAAACACTTTTTATGTCTGTATCACTCTGTTGTTTAAAAAATAATTATTAATGGACACTCAACAGCACTTCTGTGCCAATTTATAAAAAAAAACCGGCCTAACGTGAGTTGGACACGCCCATGAAGAGTTATGTAGCAGCAAGTAACATGATATAAAAGATATTGTATTTATAACGTAAATGTTATTTTCCGTGTACATTTTATAAATGGGCGCCTTTTACTTATTATTATTTACTACTCAGCTCTGATAGCTGTTTATATTAGGTAATAAAGGAAAACTATCAGAGCTGAGTAGTACAGCTGCATTATTTAACGAATCTAAATAGAGCCGTTAATGTTACTTACTTACTTACTCCTTTAAAAAAAAAAAAAAAAACAAAAAAAAACCGAAACGTATCCCTTTTTCAAGAAACGATGTTGTCTACCTTACAATATTTTTAAAAGACCTAATTAACGACACCCCACACGATGGGATAGTGAAGAAAAAAAATATTACCCCCCACTTTACTTAAATGGGATCTCTCTCCGGTCATGTCGGATTGCCGACTCACCGAACTTGAACGAGAGTGATGGAACAGTGAGTGCACCTGTGTATTGCGCTCACACTTGTGCACTATAATATCTCCCGCGTAGTTGGCTGATCTCTGTTGAGATTGGCTGCCGTGGTCGAAATCGGCCAGGAGGACTATTAATATTATATGGGAGAACTTTAAAAACTCACCTTCTCCAATGCCTGATAGATGAACACTGGAGTTTCTTATCGAATAATAAGGTGGAGGGGCTGGTTTGGACGTGGGGTTTGTATTCCCTTGTTGGACGTAAGCTGTGGACAAAATAATAATAATAATAATTCCTTTATTTCAGGCAACAGATTTAAAAAAATACAGGCCCATATTATAAATACCTTACAGACTAACATACATACAAATAATAAAAATTACTCAATCTAATTAAAATATTTAACACAAATCACACGCGTCAGCGAACAGATGCGTAGCGCGCGGTGTCGGCTGGCAGCCGTCCTCGAAACTTCCGAAACACGACGCCCTGCGGCCAGAAATCTTCCTTCATGAAGGTCGCTAGATGGTGGGTCGGTACCAACGGGTACCCTCACCACAAATGAATTAAAATTCACTTTGTGGCGGGATTCCAACCGTTCGACCGTTCGGGTGAAGTTTTATTAGGTTATTAACGTGGATTTGATTTCAAGTATTTTCTTTAAAAGGTTCGTTTATTGAAATGTATAAACAGACAGGTTGTACCTATATTTAGGCTTTGCATTCTTTGAATCTCATTAAAACTTAGTCCAGGCTACCGAGAACATAAACGTTAACTTTAACAAAAGTTTTCGAAGTATATTATTTAAAATACTTGAAGACATGCCTGGCCTAGTTGACCTAGATCCATATCTAGTAATTAGCTTTCCAGTACCAGCTTTGTTATAAAATGAAGGTAACTAACTTAGTGAGTCTACTACAGTTTTATTTAAATAGGTTATTCAAGTGTTTAATGCTGATCTCTTTTGCTGCACCACTTTTTCCTATTTAAACAAAAAGTTACTTATCGTAATAATCCCCTCATTTAGAAGTAGGTTAAAAACAAAAGAGATTACCAGGTATGTGCAATCTGCAGTGCAAAATCAATTTTCAAACTTAATCCCTTAACACTTTTTCTCAGGATTTAAAGTTATTATTTAGGGTCATTTAAACTCATCTGTCTTTTTACCACCCGACGAAAAAAGGGTGTTATATATTTCACTCCTATTCTGTTGGTGTTGGTGGTGGTGGTGTCTTTCTGTTGCATTGTAGCTCCCAAACGAATGGACCGCTTTCGGTGCGGGTTTTTCATTCGAAAAATAATTTATAAATACAAATATACAAGAACATCGCATACATTGATCTGACTCCGTGGTAAGTAGCTAAAGCACTTGTGTTACAGATATCAGAATCAACAGTGGTATTATAAATAAACTTAAATAAAAACAGATAACACCCAGACCAGTACAAACAGACATGTTCATGCTCACAAATGTTTGTACAGTGCGGGGATCGAAACCGCGACCTCTTGGTTAATAATCAGCTTCTTGACCATTACACCAAAGTGGTCGTCAAATTTAATCACAGTGGTTTTTAGCTTTGGTTGGTAAACATCCGACTAGCCGTGAATGTTCACCAGGTGGCTCTTGGCTCATGGTGAAGGTATTTTAAATTTGAAATTGTAGGTTCCATAATTTAGGTGAGGCCTGTGCCATTGCTGGCAGTGGGATGCATAGGTATTAGGTTAAAGAGATGTTTTTTTAAATAACTAAATTAATATCATATTTGTTTCTTTGGTTTACGCGAACAGTAGACATATGATACACTATTTCACGGATTATTTTGCGATTTATTTACACTTTATTTTAACTTGACTTTTCGGACCCTTTACAGCGTCCGTGGTCACAAACTACCTGTGACCACGGACGCTGGTCTCCTAACATCCTAGTTTGACGCATTTGATGAGTCATAATTACGTGTGTTCTATGTGTGTAAACTAGCCGCTAAGTGTTATTGTTTGTTATATTACCCGTAGAATTACCCATGAAGCAGTTAATGTTTAACAGAGGGATTAGGTATGTAGTTAAGTGTATATACTAAGCAATTAGTACTTAATGACTTCACATATATTCAGGAAGACTTCTGCGCTTTTTCCCAAAAAATAATTAATAAAATGTAAAATAGCATGGCCTATTAGCAATACCTAATTTTTGGTAGACACATTTTTTAAAAGAATGACTTGCTACAAATTCGGTAGGTTCCTATAGAGTTGGCTAATCTTAGTTTAGCTAGCATATTCACTTTATGAAATGATCTCATCAGTCATTTTACTCGTACGTCCCACTGCTGGGCACAGGCCTCAACTAGGAGGTGGGACGAGCCATACTCCACCATGCGAGCTCAGTGCGGTGCGGTGGAGAGGTTGTTTGTAAGGTAAGTGCCCTTACTGTCAGATGCTAGTTAGTCTAAGGATCTCTGATCAGACTTAACTATCGATATTAACATACCAACAGCTTAACGTGCCTTTAGAAACACGACGATGCTTGCCAATAGACATCACTTCGAGGTCGGAATGGTCACCTATTCCAAACACGACCGCGCTTCAGGTTGCTTATGAGTGGTATCCCTACCAAAGCGCTGAACCAAGCAATGGATATAGAGTGTAAAGACATTAATAACTATGATAAATAATTTGACGACCACTTTGGTATAATGGTCAAGAAGTTGACGAGTAACCAAGAGGTCGCGGGTTCGATCCCCGCATTGTATAAACATTTTTGTGCATGAACATGTCTGTTTGTACAGGTCTGGGTGTTATATGTATTTATTTAAGTTTATTTGTAATACCGCCGTTGATTCTGATATCTGTAACACAAAATTTGTGTTACAGATTTCATTTAAGTAGCTAAATAAGCATTTAATGCTTATTTAGCTACTTAAATACCACGGAGTCAGATCAATGTATGATGTTGTATATATATATGATGTTGTTTTATATTATTATTTATATTTAAATGATAAAAATAAGTACTCACATAAAGGTCCGCTTCCTCTTAAATATGGGTTCCCGTAGGTGGCGGCGTATCTGACATCGACGCCACCACCAAACGCCACGCCGGGGTTTGTCATTGGTATCACTACACAAACGTAAAATAATTCTTTAAATTTAGAAAATATTGAACTTACAAATCAACCCTAACCCCGGTTCCAAATATTAGCGGATTCGTTGGCTCAAAAATTTAACGCCCAAAGAGTGGATATTGAAAAATCCTCATACTGAAAAAAATTCTGCTGGCTGTCTAAAAGCACTTAAAGAAATTTGGACTGATAAGTAGGTGTCACGGTAACTCAATTGGAAGAGCTATCACCCGGCTTGCGGGAGATGCGGGTTTGAGTCCCGCCTATGGCAGTCCGATTTTTTTCTTTAAGCATTTTTTTTAATTTCACATTCAATTTTCCACTTAGTAAGGGGGTGAATAAAAACATTTCCTTTAAAAATGTAGGTATCTATATGTATAAGTAAATGTTCATGTAAGATAAAGAGATCTTTTGAAAATATTTTTTAACCCTATAAATGAAATCATTTATAAAATGTTGTACCATTAATTTTACGAAATAATGGAACGAGATAACGAACGAACGAAAAGATAACTTTTCAAAACATAAAAACAACCACTTCAAACCACTCACCATCAGGTCCAACACCAGCCAGTCTGCCGCAGCTTGCTTGCCTATGCAACGATCCACAATGGCTAAGATAAGTGGACCCATCAGTGCTCCTTGACAGGGACCCTGTTAGCGAGTCAGTGCAGGGGAGCGGTGGGGCGTAGTCCCTGCTGTAGTCAACGTAAGGTACGTAACCGTTACCTTGGCCGGGGGCCTTTGGACAAAAAATATAAGCCGCTTAAAGCTCGCAGACACAATCTTTATATATTCATTGCTTTAAGATCAAACGCGATACTTAGGCCTAAAATGAAAAAAAATGCGTAAAAAAGCAGCGTCGTTGCTCTGCAAGATGCGGGCCAGCTCCATCTTCATTTTTAGGAACATTGCGGGAAGATATGACTCGCCACCTTGCCAAGATGTTGGTCAAAAGAAATACTGATTGACCCGCCGGGCTGTGTGGTACCTATCTCTCTATAGTGTATTGGTTTTTTTTTCTGTTACTATTATAGCTTGTGAGATTATTTTACTAACAAAATAGAACTGCGTTGTCTGATTTCCTAAAATAAAATAATGGTTCAGGTACCGTTGGAAAGGTTTCAGCGTGTATACGTCACAAGTTGGCATAATTCTCTTTTTTTTTTAACTTAAACACGTTTGCGTGGAAGTTGCGGGGAGGCCGCTAGTATATTCGACATCATGTTATCTGAGCTGGATTCGGCAAAACGAGGCACATTTATAGAAGTGTCAAACAAAAAGATTGTAACTTTTAGTAACCCAAGTGATAAAATCAATACACTTATTATTTTATCCATATCGTGATCTCAACGCCATTAGGCAATCTTTTTTAACTTTTTGAATGTCGCCATTTTTTCATACCTCAGTGAGCAGAAATATTTATCACATTTTATACTCCATTCTATAAGGCAGAACTTAACAAAAGGCCTGAGATCACGGGTATACTTCATCAGCAGCTAAAATTACATTAACCGGTGGTTTACTTAACTGTCGGTTCATTGTTAAGATGTTTTTCATCTTATTAATAAGATTTATTTAATAAGATAGAAAACACATGTGATCTACGTCCCAAATATTTTTTTTAGAAAAAAAAGATAAAAACAGAAATTATGAATATTAAACTATGAATACCTACTTAACTAGTTCGTGAGATTAGGTAACATCACAGAAGCTTTAGTTTAGAATATTATTTTCGTTCACAGAACTAGATCCACTTGCGACAGTATATTCATTCAGTTACACATTGTATTTTCAAGACTTTAAAATATAAAGGACTTTTCTAAAGTTTACGTTAGAAAATCCAATTCGTCCAACGAGAATGCTTAGAAGGACTTTTGCTCATAAATCTCAAAGATTACAAGTATATTTTGTTTAAGCCGGCCAAAGATGCGCAAAAATGTAATGCATGCATCAGAATTTCTCTTGAGATTACTTGAGTGAATGCGCATATTCAGAGTCCAATCGCAGAAACCGTGCAAAAGTACTTACTTTGATTAAAGTTATAGCCATTAGTTTTACCTATATATACAAAAAGTATATCTTGTTATTTAACCGACATGTATATTCAGAGTTAGGTACAACATTAATAACCTGTATTCGGGTCGAAACGTGATGTATATTATTGAGTATTAGGTACTCACTGCTCGTCGTTTCGGCTGGATTGCACACAGCCGTGGTCACGAGCTGACTGGTGGCGAGCGGCGTCGTCTGTTCGGGGCGGCCGCAGTTTCCAGATCCACCCTCACATTTTCGTTATTAAAAATGTTAGTACAGTCAACGCGACAATCAACACTGGACGGTGCCAGATTGTCTTTTTAGGTAAAACACGCGGTTTGCACTTATCAATCACTGGATTCCACGCTGATGACAATTTAAATACGTCGTCCTGATTGAAATTTTGCCGAAACGTCGAGCAGTAAGTACCTAATACTCATTAAAATAGACCCGAATACAAGTTATTAAGTTTAAAGACATACGAGTATATTTGGTACAACATCAGGAAAAGGGCATTACATTTTTAAATATTTTTTAGTCCATCGTTTACTCAGTCTTAGCCTCGTTGGGCTTAGTCTTGGGTCAAGAGCAAACCTATCAAATCAAATCAAAAAATTATTAGCTAGAATACTCAAAAATATGCAAGTTACAAACTGTAGGTCTTAAAATAGGTTGATGCTGTATTCAGTCTGCATGCAGGCGTGCAAATAGTAATAATCATTTTAACAATTCAGTAAATAAATATCTTATATATAAAAATGAATTGCTGTTCGTTAGTCTCGCTAAAACTCGAGAATGGCTGAACCGATTTGAATAATTTTAGTCTTGAAATATTCTTGGAAGTCCAGGGAAGGTTTAAAAGAACTAAAATAAAAATAAAATCAACGGGCAGGACAACGTCTGTCGGGTCAACTAGTCTTTCTTATATATAAAAATGAATTGCTGTTCGTTAGTCTCGCTAAAACTCGAGAATGGCTGAATCGATTTGAATAATTTTAGTCTTGAAATATTTGTGGAAGTCCAGGGAAGGTTTAAAAGATCTAAAATTAAAAAAAAAGCAACGGGCAGGACAACGTCTGTCGGGTCAACTAGTCCCAAATAAAAATAAAAAATGTTACAGGCTCATACCTACTACTATATAACTTGAACCACACGTAAACACTTTAATTAAGCAACTAAAAATATAACATTCGTTTATCAAAAAGAGATGTTCATTTATCGTGCAACAACTTTGATCTGTTGAGTAACGTAAAATAGTACTGCTTGAGGTTTCAATTAATTATCTTATCAGTTATCGTAATTTTTTGGACACTATGCCATATTCTTAAGAATATCGACGCATTTTACAGCCTACATATTTATATTTGTACAAACGGCATATCAAGTTGGGACATCTTATATACTTGTAATAAGGGTGAATTTATAACAAAAGTGGGAAGCCTGATGTGCTGCCGTCTGTACTAAAGTTTTCTTTGGTGTAAACAGACTGTAGGATTCGAGTTCTGTTCAACTTTGAAAAATTGGTCGGTTTCGTAAAAAATAAGCTAAATTTCTTGTTTAGAACTTTTCCTATTATAAAGGCTTCTTTTATTACATTGAGAGGGGGTAGCGAAATTGAGTTACAGATCTAAATATTATTTATTCTAGTATATCTGTTCTTCGTGAACTTGAAAAGAATCTTAATCAGAAGGGAGAAAAGCGTTGTATTGCAAAGTTTTATATTGGGGCGATGCTGAGTAACCATTGATATCTATCATTTTGTATAAGACTAGAGACTAGTATTTTTATTACTGTTTGTAGGCTATATTTTAATGTTGATACATAAAAACTTGATCTATATATTAACTAGGGATGCATCCGATACCGATACCGATACCGATATATCGGCGATACTTTGGGTTTGCCGATATATCGGCATCGGCGATATTTTTATTGCCGATACAACGATACTTTTCAAATTTCGCGCTTTAAAAAAGTAATGTTAACGCGCATCTTTTTTTGATCTAGTTCGTTGCAAACGGGGCACGGAATATCTATGCTCGGGTAAACACCGCGCTTTATTCAGTGTGTTGTCTCTTTCTCACGCTTTGTCCCCGCGTTGCCACGTATCCCATTTCGCTAGACACTTTTGTTGGCTTTTAACTATCGCGCGCAGTATTTTTTTGATACTAAATAAAATACAGAATTACGTAATTAATTAGTTTGTGTGTGTATATCGTTTACTACTCGCTGGTTGAATTGAATAAACAGCAAGATCATGTCAACTTCAAAACACAAAAGTGCTATATGGAATCATTTTGAAATTTCCACTTTTGATAATTCTAAAGCAATATGTTTGTATTGTGAAGAAAATGTGTCCCGTGGCATAAATTCTAAAAATTATAATACATTATAATTCTTAATTTCTTTTCTTTTAATCTTATTAAAAGTGTGTGACTCTTTATATTTTTTTAATAGAAATTAAAAACTTTGACCAAATTTGTGTTTTATATATTTTACCTAAATTTATTTTTAATTGTCCAAGCTTTCGTCTTAACATCGGTATCGGTATCGGTATCGACGATATTTTTATAAGAATATCGGTATCGGTATCGTATCGGCCAGAAGGCGTATCGATGCATCCCTAATATTAACGCATCCATGTTACATACTTATCGCTCGCAGTGACTCGCGATTTGACTGTTTTGTTTTGTAAGATACCGTCATTAGTAGTATTATTTTTTAGAAGCTCACGTCGCTCAGACAAATAATGTAAAATTTTAATTTTTTAAGTTTCTCGTAAGTGAAATGTATTTTCGATTGGGAAATAAAGAATCTTTAACCATTTTGATATATTGATTAGCAAATGCGAGCATCCGTGGTTAGGTGACAACAAAATAAAATGATCGCCATTTTCACACACGACGTTGACAAAAAAACGATTATATTTTTTTTAACTTTAACAATAACTGCTATTTTACATTTTGATGATGATATCAGCACAATAATACAATTAATAGTCAAGTTTTTTAATGATAATTATCATGAGAGTTAGTTCGTACCTAGATTTTAAAATATTTATAATGGACACCAGCCGAATTTCGGCTATAGACGTCAATGTCAATAGAGATAGGTTTACTTAGTTACTCATATAAGTGCAATCTAGCTTAAGACCTGCTATATGTATGTAACACTTAGTTGGCGAATAAATGATTATGAATATAGAAAATAAATATAGAAAATAAAGTGCAAAAGTGTGTGCGCAATACACAGGTGCACTTTCTGTTTACTAAGTTCGGTGAGACGGCAATTGGACAGACCAGAGAGAGATGTCACATTTTAAAATAATCTTACCTTAAAATTCATGTTGTCAATCGGCTGATTAAAATCCCCGCTGTATCTCTGATACTGCTTCATCAGCTGGTTATCGTACCCCTCAGGGAGAGGCACCGGTCCTGCCAAAGGGAGTCCCATGTTCGATGTCAAGTGGAGAGTGGGATGCAAGTCCGCTTCCGACCCGGCGTGTGAATTGTCCTAAAGAAGGAAAAGTCTTTGAAGAATGGAGAATGGGAAGAAGCATTTCAACGTGGACATCGAGTTGCCAAGCTATGGGTGAGTAAGTTCCTCTAGATGGCAAAGCAAAAGATCGGAGCCCTAACTCCTCTAACGTTATTGTACTTGAGTTGCGTGGTTTCGCCTATACACGTGGTGATTAAATCATCTTTGTTCCATACTAGAATTTTTTGTCAAAAAAAAAACAGGCTATCCATCACTATTGGATATTAGTTGTAATGTCAGTGTGAAGTGGTGGTGTTAATCTTGCTGCCAGTGTTCCGTTTCAATTTCGACTATTCAGTTGTTTTTTTTTTCATATCTTGGTACACATATGAACTCATTGCATTCTTTGAAAAAGACAATATGGACATTGTTAAAACTTAAACTTATATTTGAACAAAAACTACTTACCATATCACAACTGCCTTCCACTTGTCTCAATTCCAACTTCAGATCACTTATATTAGAGCTCCTATCACTGTCCTTGTATTGGTCGACACAAGTCTTGCCAATGTCAGTGATGTCTGGCTTCTTGACAGACGAGTCTGACTTCTTGGTCTTCCGATGGCATAGCATGATAATGAAGAGAATGATCAGGACTAGGGTGGCAGCGGATGCTCCTCCTGAGGCTATGAGGATGAGGGAGTTGGTTGCTGTAAAGAAAAATGTTTCTATACTATCACAAAGGCGGAAAGGTTCTCCAATGCCTTGTGTCCAGGACCTAACGTGGACAGAATGAATGAAATGAAATGAAAGAAATCGTTTATTTGCAAAAACATGGTAATATGCAGATGGTGTTTAACATTGGAAAATATAGCACTCAAGTTTTACCTTTTTATATGGCATGCAAATATAAATATTAATAATGAACCCTTTAGATTTAATTTAAAGAGGCCCCCTCCAAGGTGGACTGACGATCTGGTTAAGGTCACGGGAAGCCGCTGGATGCGAGAAGCGCAGAGCCGATCGCGGTGAAAATGTTTGGTATGGTCCTACGCCCAGCACTGGACGTCGAACAGCTATGATGATGGTGATAATAATGATAATCACAAAGATAAATTATACTGGCTATTGGTCAATTCGAGGTGCTCAGGTTCTGGTTTTGATGATGATATAATAATCTGTCATTTTGTCAAGTCAGTCAACTCATGACCAGAAGCTACTAGATGTAGATCTGGAAGTGTTATGTTTGTCTCCTGAATTTCTCAATAGCAGCTTGGATTCAAGAAAGTAACGGTGTTACACACATGTTTCCTCGGAAGGTAGGGTTAATCGTTGATTTTTTTCCTGATCTTTTACCAGTCACGTCAGATTGCTGACTTATCCTAAAGTCTGAACATGTATAGGGCCTTTTGCAAGGTTGCGCTTCGCTCAGTAACAACACTGCATGTATAAATTTTCATATTTTCTTGCAACTTAACATAAAGTAAATAGGTAAGCGTATGTTATGCATTCTTGACAAATATCTATTTATTAGTGAAACCCAAAACCACATTTTATCTGACAACGTTTTGTACTTACCGTCAGCAACCAAAGTGATTTCAATGCTATCCATCCCATACAAATTCGTCACAGTGCAGTTATATGAACCAAAGTGTCTTGATTCACTCTTTCTGATAATCAACGTGGATTTCGTCATACGATCCGCTAGTGTTTCTTCCAGAAACGCATATTCCTGCAAAATATTTTGCTATTAATTTGATGAACTATATTTACACTTGGTCGTTACAATATGCCTATTTTTAGGAAATTACAGCTTTAAGACATTCTACATATAATATACTCTATGTTATATTCTAAAATCATACATTTAGCCAGCTGGTTTTATTTCTTCTATAGTAGAAGTTATAATATTCCGAATAGGTATGTAAAAAGTATGTTTAAATGAAAACATTTGGTATGTGAGCTTGACTCGAAACTTACTTGATTGTCATAAGTATTGATCTCGTTTCCTCCGAAAGTCCACATGATATAATCAGGTTTAGGTACAGAGAAAGAGACACACTCTATTCTCACACTGTCTCCTTCTACGCCATACTGAGTGCTGTTCGATGTTATCTTTGGTGGACCTGTTAGAAAACAGTGATGAAAAATTTGCTTACAGTATAATTCTCTACTCTATTCATAATATTTTTAAAGGCTTTGCCGAACAGTTAACGTGCCGTGCTTTTGGCCTTTATTTACAGCTCACAAATGTTGTCAACTCAAGTTGATCTAAAAGTAAACATAATGGTAGACGCGTAACTTCATGTCACATTTTGTCGACATTGCATTTCATCTCAGCCTATAAGCGTCCCACTGCTGGGCACAGGCCTCTTCTCAACTATGAGGTGGTACGCCATACTCCACCCTTGTGGTGGAGGGGTTGTTTTTAAGGGAAGTGATCATCCTTATGGTTATATGTTATGCCGTCCAAGGGCCTCTGATCAGGTTAACGACTAATATCTATCAATTGTACGGTACTTGAACAACAACAAAAAAAATGTTTCTTCAGTTTACGCGAACAATTGACATTGAAATGAGACACTTTTTAGTCTACCTGTGACCACGGACGCTGAAAAGGGTCCGAAACGTCAAGTTATAACAAAATGTAAATAAATCGCGAAATAATCCGTAAAAGTGTCTCATTTCAACAACAAAATAACCCTTCGTCGCTTTCCCATTGGTGCTGGACCCACTGCCTACACTTATAGAATCACCTCTTCTTACACCCAACCATTAAAACGCAACCCCCAAAATGGTACAGTCATCAACAAATTCCTCAAACTTCATGAACTACGGGAGCCTTCGTCATCAAACAGACATAACGACAATATTTCAGAGATACAAGGTGTTTGGAACTTTCGCAAACTGGCTATTGCGAACTCTAGTTGCCTCGGTGTGGCCTTGTAATAGGAGTTACCTGTCTGGTAGGGTTGTCACTAAGTTATTTTAAATTATTTTCATCCTGCTTTGTTTAATAATGTTACATTTGTCATTTGGTGTCCGCTACCAATTATCTTTTGCGTTCTCGCGCGGTTGACAATGCTTTTAAGATTTACGTTTGCCAATTGTATCATTATCGGTGCATTAAAGATTAAATAAATCAAATGAAAACTTTGTAGCCAAAGACCGATAACGTTCGTTTCGGTCCAAAAAATTGAATTTTGGTATCGCGCTTTCAAGTGAACACCTGCATCGGTCAACTTGAGGACTTCGACCTACTGTAGGAAAATATGATAAGTTTTTATCGTGACACACATACGAAAAATGCATGGGAGTCCCATGCATTTTTTATTGAAGAACAAATTTCTGCATTTAGAATCTAGACCAAAAAAACAAAAATGTTAATAAACTAATTTTCCTTTCTTTAAAGTGGCAACCCTATGCTCAACTCGTTAGTAAGTTGACATGGGACTGCTCCCGTCAAGTTTGTGCTTATTGCTCGCCATTTATTTGTGCTGCGTCAAAGCCTTGTTCTCGCTTAGTTGCTTAGCGTTTCACTTGACACAAATAGAGTTGACAGTGATGAAGACATGACAGTTGAAAAAGTTTGTTATCAGCAAATATTTCGTGTCATTTTTGTCGACAACAAAATAATAATACTAAAAAGGGATCAACGAAATATATTGCTATATCACAATAGTAAGATCAGTAAGGGAACGAAAAAGTAACAGATGAGTCAGCGGTGAATATAAAAGTTAATACGTACTTGAAATTATAATGAACTGCTGAAAAGGAGAATGACCTTCTTAATATCGCAAACCTGTGTCCTCAAGGCAAACATTGATAATATTTTTAGTGGTAAAATTTATGAATACTCAAGATAGTCTCTATTGGAGTTAAAGCTAGCCTAAGCTCAGGCATACAGCATATTGTCATGTTACAAGCACACCAATAAATTTGTGTGTGCGTGTGTTTTTGACTCCTACTTGGGGTATGTTCGTCTTGGCCCTAACAGTTGAGGTGAGGCCTGTGCCCAGCAGTGGGACGTTAAATACGTATTTAGGCTTAGAATTTACCGCGAATGTGTGCAATCCAGTACAAACGTCGAAGTGTTGGTGATTAAAATATCATTAAAATTCCCGTGTGAAAGTAAACATTTATTTATTATTATTATTGGGTTTATGGGCCTTCTTATCGCCAACTCGACGAAGTTTGATCTATTGTGGCAGCCCTTTGTATTTACAGTTCACTGCTTAGTCCCGTTGAGTCTATAAATTGCCAGACTCTTTGGAGCGTGACTTCTGTTATCTCATCCGGGCGCATGATGTGCCGCCCGAGATGGATACTTCTTTTGCTCATAAGCGGGCCGCATGAGCAGAGAATATGCATGGCCGTTTCCTCCTCTGTGTGGCAGAATCTGCACAGAGCCTCTTCGGTTATATTCATGTTTGCCATGTGTTTGTTTAGTTTGCAGTGACCTGTTAGTATTCTGGTCAAAGTACAAGCTTTGTATCTTTTGAACTTTAACAGCTCTTTAGTTACTTTGTTGCTGTATCCCTGAATGAGTGCTTTTGAGTGTTCTTGTCCTGATGTAGACTTCCACCACTCAATTGCCTCTTGTTTATAGAGAATGGTTAGTAGCGTAGTGACTCGTTGCTTGGTGATGCCACAAAACGGTTCTACGCCGATTTGAGGGTTATCGGCGCCCTCTCTGACGAGGTTATCAGCTACTTCGTTTCCTTCTATATTCGAATGTCCTGGTACCCACGAGAGTATGACTTTGTTGGTATTTCCCAGTACATTTAGTGTTTCAGTGCACGTTTGCACCAGTTTTGATGAATGTTCGAAGGATTTTAAAGCCAGCAGTGCTGCTTGGCTGTCTGAGTTGATGTAGATGTGTTGGTTCCGGGATTCTTCTCTAGGTTTATCTCTGCACATTTGTTTATGTCAAAGACCTCGGCTTGGAAGATTGAAGCTTCAGTCCCCATGTTAATGATTACTTTGAGCCTAGGCTTCTCTCTGTAGATCCCACAGCCCACATCATTTCCCTTTTTGGAACCGTCCGTATACCAGACGTGACTACCTTCCTTAAATGACATTTGACCTTCTAGCCATTTGTCTCTAGGAGGTATGTTTACGGAGTATAACTTAGAAAAGTTGCATTCCGTATGCATGTCGTCACTAGGCATTTATTAATAATAAAATAGTTTATCTCTAACATAAACCATGGCCGGTGCCTTATTAAAATATCATTAAAACTCCCGTGTTTATGTAAACATTTATCTATATATATAAAAGAAAGTGGTGTTAGTTACACTATTTATAACTCAAGAACGGATGAACCGATTTGGCTGAAAATTGGTGGAGAGGTAGCTTAGAACCAGGAAACGGACATAGGATACTTTTTATCCCGTTCGACCGCGATTTCAAAAACAAAGGGATTCCACGCGGACGAAGTCGCTGGGAGGCACTAGTTAATGATAAAATAGCTTACCTCTAACATAAACCATGGCCGATGCCTCTATGTCCTGGTGGTTGTCTATGACGGCTCTGCACCAGTACTGCCCAGCTGATTCAGGAGTCGCGGTAATGGTCAGGTTTGAAGATTTTCCCACGCGCTGTGTATCAAAAATATGTTTTAGAAGACAAACAGGTCTTCACGTAGATCTACATAGGTCATATTCTACATAGGTTGCTTGAAAACCTTTTCAACCTCTAGATGGATCTAATGCGACACAACTTAGCCATTACTGTTTAGAGGTCTTGATTCGGTCAAGCTGTACCTACTTCCTGACTAAGCAGGAGTTGCAGAGGTTACTTACAGGCAGGAGTTACTTGCATCTAACTTGTTAATCGGACTAAAATCCCTTGAGGAAATTCTGGTGATCACTAACACGAAAGATTTTGCCACGATTCAGGATTTGCCAGGAAACAACAATATTTTGACGATCACTTTGGTGTAATGATCAAGGAGTTGACTATTAACCAAGAGGTCGCGGGTTCGATCCCCGCACTGTTCAAACATTTGTGTGCATGAACATGTCCGTTTGTACTGGTCCGGGTGTTATATTTATTTAAGTTTATTTGTAATACCGCTCTTGATTCAGATATCTGTAACACAAGTGCTTTGGCTACTTACCACGGAGTCAGATCAATGTATGTGATGTTGTTGTATATTTATTTAAAATTTTTTTTTGTTGCTATTCTTACCACAACACGCTCGCTCTCATACCGCAGCCACAAGATCCTCGGAGGCGGATGTCCGTCCACCTTGCAGCTCAGGGTAGCTTGCGATCCAACTTCCACTTCCACGTTCTTGGGACGCTCCCGAAATGTTGGGCCGTCTGTGGACAGACTTATATGTATAGTTCGACGAGTTACGATGCGACCGTTCCAGCTAAAAACTGGATGCCAGACATGGTCGGTGGGCACCGATATCTCTTTATATAGCGAAGTGCCACCAATAAACATAAAAAAACAACCGCAGTGTTTTTGCACCGGCTGCAGTTAACCCCACCTTTAAAACTACCCTTGTCCCTGCCAACGAATGTTGGTCGCACATAATCTAGTCAAACTAAATCAGCGAAGAAAGCACTCGTATACGGAAACGTTATTGAGAAATGTATTTTTCTTTTCTAGTATTTTATGACGTGAAAGGATTATAATTTTCTTTATAGACTCATATACGAGTATTTAGGGTCAGTTTCAATATTCTATCACAGTCAGTAAAAGATTCTATGAACATTTGACTGAAAGGAAAAGGACGACCACTTTGGTGTAATGGTCAAGAAGTTCTATCCCCGCACTGTACAAACATTTGTGTGCATAAACGTATCTGTTTGTACTGGTCTCGGTGTTATATGCATTTATTTAAATTTATTTGTAATACCACTGTTGATTCTGATATCTGTAACACAAGTGCTTTCGACGACCGCTTGGTGCAGTGGTCCGCATGTCGGACTTCTAAACCAAAGGTCGCGGGTTCGATTCCCGCACAGTACAAGCATAAGTGTGCATGAACATGTGTGTTTGTACTGGTCTGGGTGTTTTCTATTTATAATAATGTATTTATTTACAAAAAAAAAGTATTTAAGTATGTATATCCGTTATCTAGTACCCATAACACAAGCCTCGTAGCTTACTTTGGGACTAGAGAATTGGTGTGCTTGTTGAGAAATATTTATTTATTTATTATTTATATTTATTTAGCTACTTACCACGGAGTCAGATCAATGTATGTGATATTGTTGTATATTTATTTATATAAAAAAGGTTTTTGTACCTAGTAGTGAATCTCTTAAAGTAACTCCAGCTAATAACACCATAAACTGTTTAAAAAAACGCCAGTGATATAACTGTTGACAAAACCCGATGAACGTTTAAGCGTGCAAACTGCAGCGTTGCTTACATGACTTCATAATATACTCGTATTTATAATGTGCCAAAGTGTTTACATAGCATGGCACTGTGTGCAATGGAGTGATAATCCGCTGGAAGCCCGTTTAAGTCACTAACCGTTTGTAATACATGCTTGAACGACACAAGTGTATTCATATTGTGTATGTTGGTGGATTCTAAGAAATAGGTACTAAGAGTTGGTTGGACAAGCTTGGGTTTTACTAGAGTTAAGATCTCTCTCTCTCTTATCAGCCTATATACGTCACACTGCTGGGCACAGGCCTCACCACAGCTATAAGGTGGTACAAGACTCCATTACACGGGGTCTGTGTAAGTTAGTGGAAGTGTTGTTTTTGTAAGGTAAGTCACCAACCTTCAGATGTTATTCAGCCACCCAAGGGCCTATGATCAGGCTAAACGACTAAAATCTATTCATATATAGCGGGACCAAAAGCTTAACGTGCCTTCCAAAGCACGACGATGCTTGTAAATAGATACTTAAATGGTCAGAATGGTCACCCATTCCAAACACGACCGTGTCTAAGGTTTAATTTTGGTATCACTTCCAAAGCTGCTACACCAACTGCGTCACAAGCACTTTTGCATACTAAAACTGCTTATAATTCAAACAATTTCAGTCTCATTAAGCACTTACATGCAATCTCCAGTGTCTTCGTATCAGCACTTTTTCCAATTATATTGTGAACTTCACATTTAATCGTAGCTTCGTTGTACGTTCTTGATATATTCTTCAAAATCTAGGGGAAAATAAAATAAAAACTTCAATTCCAGTTTCATTAAACAATCAAACTAAAAAAAAGACAGAGAAATTTTTATTTGTTAAAAGCAACCTAAATGCTATCAAATATGAAACGCACAATTCTTCAAATTCGTTGAAAAATAACTGAGGCCACGATTTCAAATATTAACATACAGTCCCGACTTATGGAAGTAATTTAAATTTTTGCAGATGAAAGCTGAAACAAAATATCATATCCTCACGAAAATGAAAACCGTGGTGCAGTTTTGAAACTCCGCTCTATATACCTAATGAAAAATGTATAATGCAGGTATGCGCTTGTGCCAAGCCAAGAAGAAATTAGAAAATTCTCCGGTAGGAAATGCTCCCTAGTACATGCAAATTCACCTTGTAAAATTAATACCGGCGGAATATATGGGGAGTCTTTATTACAGAGCATCCGACTAATAAAATTATGTGGAGTTAAATGAATTAACTAAGCTACTTTATATGACTGCGTTAGACGGCGAACTGTGTTTTCAACAAAGGAATGAGCACATTTTCAGCTAACCGTAAAATTGTAGACTGTAATAAAGTTTAATGCACTTGTTAATGTTAATGTTAATAACGTTAAAATTAAGCTTTAATTTTAGTTGCGATAAAAGATTCAAGTATAAAATCCTATTTTGTCGGATAACTTTACGTTGCAAAACAAAACACGGTATAATGCTTTTAAACGAAAATTAGACTTAGCTTAAAGTACATACTTAGCCGTGCATTGGACCCTACGTTACTAAACAAGGGTTAACAGTCACGTTTTGGTACTATTAAGCAAGATAATTATAAGGCTAAGAACACACCAAGCGGTGCCTAGTCGCAGTCGCTGCTTTGTTTCTTAATTCGTGGTACGATTTCAAATTAATTCCTTTTACTGCTTTGCTGCTACAAGAGTGACAGTTCAAACAGTATGTTTAAACGTTTTAATATTATATTATTGTGTCACCCATTAATGATGATCGCTTAAAGCGACAAGATCGCCTTTATTGTACATCTTTCTATGTATAACTGTAACCCTGTTTGTATTTTTTGGTGTGAAATATAGAGTTTTCTGATCTAACCTAATGTCCGGCTTCTCAAAAACATTAATTTTCACAGAAGTCTGCTCAATTGCAGTGGTACACACCACCATGATTGCGTTCAAACGAAGTCTGTACAGATATCGCCACACTCACAGTTAAGGGTAAAATAAAAAAAATAAAAAATCATTGCTTCATTTCCTGACAGTTGCTGACGGGTCTCAGACCAAGAGATTGCCATAGCCACGATTACAACACCAATCCTATCATCGTTATCGTTGACATACCCATTATCAATTGTCTTCCCCATAGTTAAAAATATTTCTAATCGCGTAAATCACTATTAGAAAGGTTTCCAATGAGCATTTCATTTGCATGATTGAATCGCCTCTCTATTTTTAAATAAATAAATTTAAAAAAAACGCTGTAGTGTGCTGTTACCGTATAACTAACACGCACACACTCTTCCCCATATTTAGTATATAAGCACATTACTATTATAATAAAGGTTTCTTAGATCGCAGTCAGTATCTTATTTCCCGTCGCCCTAATCACGACATTGCATGGCGACCCTGCCAGGATTCGAACCTGGAATCTTCTGCGTGTTAGTTATACGGTAACAGCACACTACATCGCTATTCTGTCACTTCTGTGACGGCGTCAGAAAATCGCATCACGGCTTGTGAGTCCTAAGCTTAAAACTTACCAATTCGCTTGTATCGCCGGCTATTTGGTCGTTGTTCATATACCACTTGTATGTTAGCTCGTTCGGGTTGGCGGTTGCTTGACAACCTGGCAACAAAAAGGACGGCAAGAAGTAAATTGAATTTTGATACCGATAGTCGGTAGATTACATCTTGGATATAACAATAGGGTAGATGACACCACCGATTGTTGTCATACTCTTTATTATCTGCCAAAACGGTCTGCCTCCATAGATTTTGTATGGGAATACAAAAACGTGACGTCACGATTGTGTATCAAAAATCGGAGTCAATTGACAGAATATTTATTGAATTTTGGTCTCCAAAATTGGAAATCCAAAAATTGGTTTCTACAGCTTTTTGGTTAAAAATATACTGGTTGTATTAACTTTACAGGGGCTATGTTTTTAAACGCTATTTTCTTTGAAATATTTAAGATAGGTGTCATCACGCCTATTATAATACAAATTTATTGTTTGCACATAAATATTTAGGTCTCCATTTTAAACTTGAAACAATCTTAGAATAAAAACTAAAGTTGTAAGGTTTATCCACAGCACATCAGGGACACAAACCATATTGCATGAAGATTTTGCATTCATTGCTTACAGGATATGGTTTAAAACCCATATATTAAATCCCCAGCTTTGGCAAACACTTTTTATAAGCTTTAGATGTACATTGAAAATATGCATTTATTTTCGTCATGCTTGCTGGGGTTTCTTAGATGTTTATCTAAGGCCTTTTCTAACGCCACATTCAAACTGTTTAAAAGAAGTTTTTTTCAAAAAACTGTGTTTTTAACACGCTTTTATTATTGAAATGAGACACTTTTTACGGATTATTTCGCGATGTATTTCACGTTTTTAACTGTACTGTAATACTCGTATAAATAATTTGTACTCAGAAATTATTTTCTCTTTTGAGTAAGCAATAAAAGTATGTTTTGTTTAGTTTTTTAAACTTTTATTTATTTAGCCACTATTTAAGACTAAGTATTGCTTTACATGTCACTTAAACTTTGTCTTCTGTTAAGGCTTTCTTGTGACTCGTATTATTCAAATGTTTTGTTTATTATCCTCATATGGACTAGGTATATCATATTCAAATCAACTAGAGACACAAGAAATTAATATCTGTCTAAGGATGGAGTCTGGTACTTAAATTTAAGCCATGGTACGTAGACACATTCGTTGTTGTTATTACGTGTTAATATCGTACTTTTGGTACTCAAGGGATTGGTACAAAACTGAAATAACATATTTCTAGTACTCAACAGCCTTTATTGAATACCTTTTTAAGTAACTCAAGGAAATTGTACTTGTAAGTAGAAGCACTCTTTGAAATATAATAAAATAGTAGAGTTAAATAATAAATTAAGAGATTGATGTATTCAGAGGAGCACCATTAGTCATCAGAAACGTGTAATAAACAATTTAATTACTAATTAATCAAAAACTTCCATTTGAACGTGAAAAGTGGGTTGTGAATTAAACTTAGAAGCAAAGAAATCCATCAAAAATGTGGTTTTATCGTCGCATAAAATCCTGCACAGTATTTAATTACGTAGGTATGTAATAATAAATATACATTTAGTTCTACACCAACATTCAATTCTCATATGTGCCATAAGTTAATATTTGATTATTCAATAACTGATGAGGGGATTTTATTTCACGACCGAATAAACTAGTTTACATTTAACCAGGAACCTGACAATATTCCGAACAAAAACTATTTTTTTATCCTAAATCGATTAGCAAGTGACCATGCTTAGATAACACATATTTCTGGACCGTCAGTGAAAAGGGATCTAACTCGACTTAGATCATTTTCGATTTTATTTCATATTACAAATAAATAAAAAATCGCCGATTTTTCTGTCCTATCCACGTGTTTCTAAGTTTATAAATGGCAAAGATAGTTTTGGTGACAAGTGATGTAAGTAATCATTTTTTCATTGGTTTTAAGAAAAAATCTGTATCTATATGTCTACTCATAACATTGCGTACCGAACAAAATTTTGCATTAAATAAATGTATAATAATACAACTCTAGTTACAACTTCTTTCACAATAATCCATTTCCGATTTGAATTTGTGCTTATTGATTTATCTTAAGTTAGATCAATTTACACAAAGCAGAACACAACTTTTGCGTCGGTGAAAACTAATATTACTCGAGTTAAATCAATATTCTATGAGATTCACATAAACAAAATTGTTAAAAGAATTGTGTAAAGTGATTTTGTTTGCCAACCACTTCTTCCACCGGCGCTCCCCCGAAACGTTCGAGTGAGATGGAAATATCATTAAATACATCAAGTGCGAGTGAGAAGAAACATTGGGTAAGTCTGATCGCAGCTAATAGGCGCTCAGTCCACCGCTGGAGCGCACGCACAGCAGTCGCCATGAAGCGTAACGTAAGTTGTATCAGTTTACACATATTTTTTTTGTACATACTAAATAAATATATAACTAAATAAATACAACATAAAACTGTTTATGCTAAAGTTTTTAGAGATCTTAACTTATCCTTTAAAAAGCCATCTATAGACACCTGTAATAAATGCAACATTCTAAATAATAAGCTTAAGTATGTAACTGTTGATGAAGAAAAAAATGATATCAATGCACAACTAACGCAACATCTAGAAATGTGTAACATGGCCTATGATGAAAAACGCAAAGATAAGGAGTTAGCTAAAACGAGTGAGGATACTGTTGCGATAGCTTTTGATTTGCCCACTCCAATGCTTCACACTCAAACAGCGTTTTACAAACGACAGCTCTGGGTATTTAACTTAACTGTTCATGATTTTTTAACTAATAACGCGTACTGTTACATGTGGCCTGAGTCAAGTGGTGGAAGAGGCGCGAACCAAATAGCATCTTGCCTGTACGATTTTATAATAACTCGACTGCCCATGCTTTATCATGAAGCAAAACTCCTGATAATGTATTCCGACTCTTGTAGTGGCCAAAATAAAAATACTATAGTGACAACCGCATTAATGCTAGCTGTAAAAGACTCCGAAAAATTGCTAACAATTCAACATAAATTTCTTATACCAGGACACACTCATATGGAAGTAGACAGTGACCATGCTTTAATAGAGAGAGCCAAGAAAAGAACCTCCATGAATAAACATCATCCACGCGATTGGTGCCAACTAGTAAGAACAGCTTCTAAAAGAAATAATAAGTTTTCAGTTATCGAAATGTCTGAAAACGTTTTTTATGTTTTTGTCCAATTCTCGAAGCAAAGTTTGCTTCTCAAGAAGATTAATAGCCGTGGCGATAAGTTCGTATGGTCTGATGTACGCGTTATGAAATTCGACAAACACCAGTTCCACAAAATTTGCTTATAAAACCAGTTTCAAAGATGACGAATACCAGAGTATGTCATATGCCAAGAGAAATAAAAATTACGATTTATTGTCGCTAAATGCAATCAATAAATGTTATGAATGATGGACCGGTTCCTATTTCAGATCAAAAAAAATAGATTTGATATCTCTTCTTGAATTTATAGAACCTAGTGTGCATGAATTTTATCATCAATTGGTATCTACGAGTGATTTGCGTGATATAAATCCTGATATCTTCGGAAGCTGAAAACTAGATTTTAAGACAAGAACCGAACTAATCTGTTGTGTAATTTTAAGAATGATAGTTTAGGGTTTAAGTAAATGATAATACTGATCTGATGAAAACAAAACTAATCAGTTGTGTGATTTTAAGACTGATAGTTTCGAGTTTAAGTAAATAATAATACTGATCTGACGAAAACAAAACTAATCTGTTGTGTGATTTTAAGACTGATTCTTTAGGATTTAAGTAAATGATATCACTGATCTGATGTAAACAAAACTAATCTGTTGTGTGATTTTAAGACTAATAGTTCAAGGTTTAAGAAATGATAATACTGATTTGATAAAAACAAAACTAATCTGTTGAGTGATTTAACCCTGCAGTAGTCGCGTGGATTACATATATAGTCCACGCGTGTAAAATCATAGGTTTTTTAAAAACGGGTAACTCTATTGGTTCGGTGCTCCGTGTACTTGTTGTAAGGTAGTTCGCGCATGCGCTCAGTGTAGCGCGAGCGCTGGTCTCGCGTGGTTGTGTCGCAGGAGCTCCGTAAAGTCTGTGGACTACATACGTAATCCGCGCGACTGATTACGTGAGTATTTTTTCCGATAAGTTTTGTTAATGTTTGCTTTAATTAATGAAAATATATTAACGATATTTACTAATTATGACTTATTATGCATAAATATGTAAATGTAATATGATCACGCATTCATTTTAGCAAGTCGTCATTCACAATAGACAACAAGCACGAATTGCAGCGTGGCTAGAGTAACGGATAATGAGGGTGACAATGATGATTTTTCGAGCTCTGATGAAGAAGTGGACGCTGTCGAAGAGCAGGATCATCAATCAGAGTCTGAACAAGAGGAAGAGATCCAGGCTGAACCCCTTCAAAACAATTCGGAATCTGATGATGATGAACCACTCCAAAGTGTTCGGAATCGACTAAGGTCTGCTGAATATTACACTGGGGTAGACAATACTATCTGGTCGAGAACGCCGCCTTTAGTCAGAGGTAGAACCCGAAGTCATAACATTATACATACGGCACCTGGACCGAAAGGAATCGCCCGAGAAAAAACTACTTCTGAAGACTGCTGTTGAACGTCGAGAGTTTCTCATTGACCTATCTCTAGCGTGGATGAAACCATTAGCTCACCGAAGATTGGAAAAAAAAAACTTGCCAAGAAACCTATCTTTCAAAATAAAAGACTTTCTAGGTATTTCTAATGTAGAAAGCCAACCAACTAACTCAGGGACGACACGGAAGAGTTCTGTAGGTCGCTGTTTTGACTGCGGAAGAGCGCGCAATAGAAGCACTAGAAAGACATGTAATACATGCTCCAAATTCATTTGTCCTGATCATTACAAAATTGTTTGTATGTCCTGCTCTGAAAAAAACGATTAGATTATTATTTTTTATAATATAATTTCTTTGAATCTCAATTAAAGACAAAGGGGTGTTTTAGTTATGTTTAAGATACAATATTATGTTTTGTTGATTTTTTGTAACCAAAAAAAGCATTTTCATTTATTTTAGTTGCTTTATTTCATAGATAATATTTAAATAATAAGGTTAAATAATAAATAAATAACTTACAAACATAAATTATTTACTTTTATTTAATTTTAATGTGGCATACATATGTAATCCACGCGACCATTTACGCCTCTTTTAGAGCGCGACCACTGTAGGGTTAAGAAGACTGTCAATTTCTAAGGTTTTGAAAAAAGATAAATACTTATCTTTGTGAAAATAAATATTAGAGATGTAGGAATAATTAATATTTAAAGCGTGTTTATTTAGTTTAACTGTGTCAACCTGTTGTTTTTATTTCTTTTTTATATTATGATTCAAAATTGAGTTTTAGTTTATACTGTTGATGTGGTTGATCTCTTTAATTACGAAAAATACAGATATTTTATTGATTTGCAAAATCTTTTCTTTAAAGCAGGTGTTCCCAAAGTGTGCGCTGCGACACCCTGGTGCACCGTTGATAGAATTAGAGGCACCGTGTCGATCCAAACATTCGTGGGTACCTTTTTTGAGTGATTGCAACTAACTAGGTAGGGCGCCGTTACAAATAGGTAAGTTTTAAGTGCGCACAAGCTGAGAAAGATTGAGAACCCCTGCTTTAAAGTGTAAGTGTGTGTGTACTAATAATAAATAATACTAACTAACTTCTCTGCATTCCCAAATGGTTGACTAGTAGAGAACGCCTTAAAGGCATCCACCAATTATATAACTCATAGTGCAATGAAGTTTAAATAAATAAAAACGTTATTTTCAGGTGTAGAATTACATAGCTTTTGAAATTACAGCAGAATTTATAATGATTTTGGTGATTTGTATCAGTATAAACGCATTTTGTATCAGTTTTACCCATGACACTTACCAAAAATTTGGTGTATTTTGATACAATATTGAAAAAAAATCAGATTTCGTGTAAATTATGAGTGCCAAAATACAGTGCATGTTTCGATTGCTCTTATTCTTTTGATAGCTTTTCAATTTATGATAAAGATAATTTTCTGTAATGAAATTTGTAAAAATTATAACAGTGTGCACTAATGCTAAGTAATTGGTGTAAAATGATCCAAGTCTTAGTTATATCAATTAAAAGTGGCACAAGTAAACTTATCGCCACGGCTATTAATCTTCTTGAGGAGCAAACTTTGCTTCGAGAATTGGACAAAAACATAAAAAACGTTTTCAGACATTTCGATAACTGAAAACTTATTATTTCTTTTAGAAGCTGTTCTTACTAGTTGGCACCAATCGCGTGGATGATGTTTATTCATGGAGGTTCTTTTCTTGGCTCTCTCTATTAAAGCATGGTCACTGTCTACTTCCATATGAGTGTGTCCTGGTATAAGAAATTTATGTTGAATTGTTAGCAATTTTTCGGAGTCTTTTACAGCTAGCATTAATGCGGTTGTCACTATAGTATTTTTATTTTGGCCACTACAAGAGTCGGAATACATTATCAGGAGTTTTGCTTCATGATAAAGCATGGGCAGTCGAGTTATTATAAAATCGTACAGGCAAGATGCTATTTGGTTCGCGCCTCTTCCACCACTTGACTCAGGCCACATGTAACAGTACGCGTTATTAGTTAAAAAATCATGAACAGTTAAGTTAAATACCCAGAGCTGTCGTTTGTAAAACGCTGTTTGAGTGTGAAGCATTGGAGTGGGCAAATCAAAAGCTATCGCAACAGTATCCTCACTCGTTTTAGCTAACTCCTTATCTTTGCGTTTTTCATCATAGGCCATGTTACACATTTCTAGATGTTGCGTTAGTTGTGCATTGATATCATTTTTTTCTTCATCAACAGTTACATACTTAAGCTTATTATTTAGAATGTTGCATTTATTACAGGTGTCTATAGATGGCTTTTTAAAGGATAAGTTAAGATCTCTAAAAACTTTAGCATAAACAGTTTTATGTTGTATTTATTTAGTTATATATTTATTTAGTATGTACAAAAAAAATATGTGTAAACTGATACAACTTACGTTACGCTTCATGGCGACTGCTGTGCGTGCGCTCCAGCGGTGGACTGAGCGCCTATTAGCTGCGATCAGACTTACCCAATGTTTCTTCTCACTCGCACTTGATGTATTTAATGATATTTCCATCTCACTCGAACGTTTCGGGGGAGCGCCGGTGGAAGAAGTGGTTGGCAAACAAAATCACTTTACACAATTCTTTTAACAATTTTGTTTAGGTGAATCTCATAGAATATTGATTTAACTCGAGTAATATTAGTTTTCACCGACGCAAAAGTTGTGTTCTGCTTTGTGTAAATTGATCTAACTTAAGATAAATCAATAAGCACAAATTCAAATCGGAAATGGATTATTGTGAAAGAAGTTGTAACTAGAGTTGTATTATTATACATTTATTTAATGCAAAATTTTGTTCGGTACGCAATGTTATAAGTAGACATATATTATTATACACAGATTTTTTCTTAAAACCAATGAAAAAATGATTACTTACATCACTTGTCACCAAAACTATCTTTGCCATTTATAAACTTAGAAACACGTGGATAGGACAGAAAAATCGGCGATTTTTTATTTATTTGTAATATGAAATAAAATCGAAAATGATCTAAGTCGAGTTAGATCCCTTTTCACTGACGGTCCAGAATTATGCAACACACCCTTCAAGAGTCTGTACTGTAAGTTTCTTTTCTAAAACTATGTACAAATCGCATATAAATAAAATACCTTTTAATTTCTTCGTCTACGCTTCCCTAGTTCCCAATCCCCCAGTCTCCGAACAATAACTCATACTGGCAGAGCATTCGCGAGATTTATTTTTATTTCCGCTCTTACACATGCATCATCGCTATACTTCCACTGTTTTCGTTCCCGTAATAATAATAAAAATGTTTCACACACCGCCAACCTTTAATATTGTATGCGATGGAAATGAGCTTGCATGCAGCGTTTGAGAATCATACACTAGCTTGTTGTTGGTCTAAAATTAACTAGGGTTTTAGTTCATTTGAATAGTGATTACATGATTAGCTTGTTACAGTTTGTTTTAAGTAATGTGATTGGTCAGATTCGAGGAAAGTTTATTTGATTGAATTATTCAACGCAAATTGTGAGAAATTAGGATTCGGTTGTAAAGCAGAGTTTTAATCCATTGACTGAAGTACCTATACACTATATAAATATAATAAATGCAAAAGTAACTATGTCTGTCTGTCTGTTACTCAATCACGCCTAAACTGCTAAACCAATTTGCATGAAATTTGGTATGATGGCTACTTTTTACCGCGGGAAAATAAGGCATTCCAATTGGAAAATTCAAGTGGGCCGATCGCTTGTAAGTCTAAACTGCTAAAAAGATTTAAGCGAAATTTAGTAAGGAGATAGTTTAAAACTTAAGAAAGGCCATGAGTTAGTTTCGACCGCGGGAAAACAACGCATTCTAGTGGGAAAAATCACGCTCACTATCATCGCTTTCACTTCTTAATTACCAAAACTTTGAATTATATTTGGATAAAATTGGTATTACGGAAAACAATAATGCTGACGAAGTCGCGGGTAAAAGCTAGTACACTATAAACGCCTACCTATTTTTGAACAGCATTAGTTGACAATGTCCAAACGCAGGTAAAAAAAAAAGGAGCTTTGTTGGAAACAGTGTGTGTCTGTGTGGGGAACGGAATTCAAACAGAGGCGAATTTAAATCTAACTCATTGCTTGCTGCCTCATTTAGACGTGAACAATCAGTTGACAATACTTTAAAAAATGACTCAGGTCACCTTAAAGTCTAGTTCAAAAAACTAACCGCAAGCGCAGACCTGCGGCAGACTTATGTCGCCACAACTCGCGACAGACAGTGTACCTATCAACCAATCACTGCCGCCAAAACGTTGACAGTCGCGACAGTATGCCGCAGGTGTGAACTACATTTTAAAACTCACCAACGACCAACGTGTCTCCTTCCTGTATTCTTCCTTTGTTAACGCCAGATTTGAGAAACACCCTCACCTTGGGAGCGTATTGTACCTGTAACAGATGAAACGTGTCAGAACTGTCAGATGTTTTTAACATTCATAAGAGATGCAAAGTTCAGAAATATAGATATTTCAACAATGTTTTTTTAATTTATTTATACAGGAGAGAGTTACATTATTTTACTTAATGCTAAACTGCCAAACTGTTGAGCGGTTTGTCGGCAGACGTTCTCGTGCTCATCTTTTGATAAAATGTAACATTATTTCTAACATAGACAGGAAACGTAACGGGGCAACGTCCCGGCATCTTCGGCAGCGCAAAATAAAAATTTAATACCACCCTGTATCATCATCCATTTGCCCTGGGAAAAGGGCTGGGAAAAGTTTTTTTTCTCCCCCATACCATCATATCTTCTTTCTTTACACAGTCTATCCATATCGTCCTAGATCTGCCTCTCCCTCACCATCCCTCTACTTGCATACTCATCATTCTCCGCGTCGCGTGGCTTTCATCCCTCCTTATCACATGCCATCATCATCACCATCACACCCAATATTTTTTTCCGTCTCAAGTACCACCCTCTATATCATTATTTGTTATATAGCCTGTTGTCAACGGATAGCTTGCTTCATATTGACGAAATAATAAAAAAAAAACAGTTAAGTAGTCCCTTAAGTCCCTTAACAAATATTAAAACCCAAAAGTATTATCTTACTTTTCAAATAAGAGAATAATTCATAAAACCTAGGTACGATGGTTTTGTGACGCGTAAAGTTTACGCATTAATAATCAAACTCGGAGAATCTCTAAAATCATTCCACAATCCTAATCAAATAATAAAGCTTTACAAAGCAAAGGAGAATCATTCGCAAATCCTAAATTCCACTTTGACGCGTCTAAATTCCCTAAAGCTTTCACATTATAAAAGCTCGCAGAATCCGATCTTTCAGTTTTCAGGCTAACAATAAAACCCACTCAGGCCATGCAAAGGCTTTTGCAAAATAAGGTTTGATACAATTTTAAGCTCACACTAGCATTAAAAATTACTTTTTAGTAGTGCGAGTCACATTTATATCGATATTTTAAAAATAAAATTTTATTTTGTAATAATACAATGCGTTAATGTAAAAAAGGTACAAAAAAAATATTAGCAGGGCTTGACAAAATTAGCATGTGAATTCATATTGTAGTAAAGCAAACAATTTGAATTTGTTTATTTTTACACAAATTGTTTTTTAATTGGCGTGCGGTGATACTGTGCGGTGTTCCAAGCAAGTTTGAAAATGACTACCCTCAGGGCGTTTTAACCGGTAATAGCATGAGTACAAAAGAAGCGTTTTAAAAAGGTTTAGGTAAACCTGAACCATTAAAAGACCTGTAAAGAGCGATGTATAAGATTTAAGGGTTTTGATTTTGAAAACCTTGACTAACCGGTATTTTTTAAACCGAAGCTCTGACTACCATAACCATGACTGCTCTGCTAAAAGCAACTTTTAAGAAGAAGAAGAACATATATAGTTAAATATACATAAGTAGAATTCTGATTTCAGTTGAAGTACCTCACATCTCCTAAAAAAAAACATTTCATTATAAACTTGTCTTTTTATAGATATATCGACATAATTATATGCCGCGTTGAATGCCCTTCTCCATTCAAGCCTGAAGTCTAGACGAAGCCTCACAAACGCGAATTAAACTGACAAAGACACCGACTGACGATTAAACCTTTGAACTCGGTGTTTTATTAACAAATGTACTATCTAATGTATGTGTACGAAAATAACTAGGGTTTACCATTGTTGAGACTTTATGTTTGTACGTTATAAGGTTTCAAAGACGTTTGAGTGGCGGCAGGACTTAAAATAGAGCTAGGTTTACAAACTTTCCATTCAATAAATGATTCTATGTGGTGTTCATCGCGCAAATGTCCCCTTTTTTTAATTAGCGTTCGACTATCTTTTTTTTTTGTATTTTTTGTCCTTTGAATTGCGATTAAAGGTACTCTAAATAAATAAAATAAATAAGAAATCTAGATAATAATCATAAATAAATCTAAATAATCTCTAGATTTGCTTTTCTTAGAACTAATTTGAGTAGCTAAGGCGTGAAAAAACAGATGGGCCCACAAAATTCCTTTATTTATTGTCTTTTAGTGTGTGACTCTCTGTGGCATCGTAGTATCCGAACGGATAGTCCGATTTCAGTGCGTTTTTGACGTGACAACGTCTTATAAATTGGTTTGCCGGGTGACACTTCAAGAAACTGCGTTACGCTGCTCCGCTCACGTTCCGCGCGAGAGAGACAGAGCGAGAGAGAGTGAGAGAGATAGGCATACACACCGGTTCATGTTATACGAATGAATATTCACATTAAAATTATTTTACCACTCAAAGTCGTTGTCAGGTAAAACTTTCGCGCGTATACCGACTTTACAGGCAACCAATTTTTTTTTTAAAGATACTTTAATAACGGTGGTTCTTAGCTATATATGGCTGGTCAAAATCAGTTTAGCCGATGAAGCTCAATTTTTCGTTTTTATGGCTCATGACCGGGGTTTTTTAAATTTTATTATCAGCTGTCATCCATAATACCTAAAAGCTTTGTGTCACACACACAAATAGCGCGACAAAGCCTTGCAATGCGTGTACTAAAAGTTAGTCATAGGCTCGACCATCATTTCCTGATTCTTCCGGGCTGATGCCAGGGTCCTTTCCCTTTGCGATGCAACTTGTTCCACTGGGCGTCATGCCACTAGTTCTTTAAGATCTCTTATAGAACCAAAGGTCTTAACATCCTTCTGGCACAATGAGAGATCGTTTGCGGGATAGTACTTAGTGATAGTGCAGCTCGTATCCATAGTGATTACAACCCAAACTGACGTTTACACGAGTTTTGGCAGTCACTTTTGGAATTTCAGCATTAACGGCCGGTTTGAAAAACTGCCTTAATAAACACTTTCCGAGACCACTTCTTGTCACGCAGTTGAGATTCTAGAAAATTTACTAGCATACTAGTAGCTTCTTTTGTCTTTTTTTTCTGCATGTCAAGTTTATAGTATATAGCACCAGTATTATTGTTGCTGTGTATTGTGCATATAACTGATATTTTATTTGCATGTGGTATCTGCCTGTTAGTATTTGTACATTTTTACTTCCTTTTCTTGTTGTAGAATTAGAAGCATGTAATGAATGTAACAAATGTTGGTGAATCAATAAATAAAAAAATACTAGCATTACCGCCTGGTTCGAAAAACTGCCTTAATAAATATACAAACCACTTTACCAATGAAAACAATATCAATTCTTACACGCTTCTAGCAATCCCATATCCTCGAACGTTTCTAGTAAAGCTGAATTATTTGAAGAAACCGTATTTTCCGCTTCCAGCTAAGTATGTGAAACTCTAAATTGCGCCCACATTTTCTAAATCAAGAAAAGACAATAGCGGATGAAAGGCGACAAAATAAACATCACTTGTGTTGCTGGTTGTTGCATGTTTAGGCAGAAAACAGGGCATTAGCGGAGATTGTTTCAACTGTACCTTCTTATAAAGCTTTGATCTTCTGTATTTCTTTCTTTAAAAAAACTTAATAATTTATATTAATATAGTTGTTCTAGTTTCGGACCACAAAGTCAGTGGCAGCTGTTTCGAATCGCACAATAGGCAACTGTTTTAGTAATGACTTAAATGTGTTATTTTTTATTGGGCTAAAGACATCGTTGCCACAACACAATTTCATGCTTATTTAAACAAATATTCTAATAGAATAAGTTAACACCAGACAAATCAAAGATGCGATTTCCTTACCTTCATTAGTTAGGCCATCTTACTCCGAGTTTACGTGGTTAAAATGATTAAAGTGATTTTTCTGCTATTACCTAGTTCTTAATTTTCATGCAAAGAGCGACAATATTAGGTTTGATTTTTAGCTGACTAATGGAAAGAGTAGTGCAATTGAGAATTAACCTAAGAACCTCACCTAAATAAATAGCTAGAACCTCTGGACTCTAGAGTTCTTTGCATTCGCAGTTATCTTCTTAGATGTGTCTTATTATAACTTGAAATTGAACCCGCTACCACTGGCTATGTAGTCCGAAGCGAGAACGACAACACCTTCTGCAGTCAATACCATTAATTATTAAAATTTTATTTAAAGAAAAAAATTTTTTTTTCAAATTTTTGCTCTTTGCTACATTACCTTCTGCGCACAAACTGTCGTTAATCTTTGGAACAGCCGGGAAACGCTTTCAGCCGACAACTTCGATTGCTTCGTTTTATTTTGTCTCCAAGAAATTTATTGTTAATCTGCAAGCGATTGTTTTAAGCGGAATAAGGTTTTCATTTCAGTTTTTTTTTATTTCAATTTTATTCATCGTTTTATATTCTTCTTATTGGTCGGGATTTTTATTTTTACTGGAGGGTTTTTATGGATTAAAATGCTATAGGGAATATTGATCATGTTTTTGCTATGGTATAGTATTGTTTTGGGATTGGAATTTAAATTTTGATTAGGTACATAACGTAAAGATTTTTTTTGCTGAATGCATGGGCTATTGAAAAAAAAAAGTCAGATTTCAGCTACCTGTAAAACAATATTTAGGAATTTGAGACTATCCTTATGGTGTGCGTTTATATAAATGAGTCACACACACACACACACACCCACACCACGAGGTTAGGATGTGACTTAGAAATAGATCAAGAATCAATGTAGTTTTTTACTCAGCTGATATTTAAAAAAAAACTAACTAGCATTTGGGGACCACTTTGCTTAAATTACAATACAATGTAAATGCTATCAATGACTGTTAATCACAAACCTCACTTTACCACTAACTCAAAACCATCAATCGCCTACAAAACACAGCTGCCCCAACAAATCTCTGGAAAAACCCCCAAAAATATCAATTACTACACAGAATGAGGGTAACAAACGTACATTGGAGTTGGAATCACATAAATTACCCCTAAATCCCCCGTACCAATAAACGGATATACAGGGTGTATTCTTAAGGTGTGCACAGGCGATTATTCCGTAACTATTAGAGGCATCTAAAATGTTTAAGCTGATTTCAAAGGAACATAACGTAATGTTTAAAATGACATTAATAACGTTTTTTTAACAAAACGATAGATATCCGAAAAAAATTCTTTAAACGTCCCTATACATTTAGAATGATTTTAGTGAAAATCTGTTTTTTATTTTATATATATATATATATTAGGTTTTCCAAAACATAATTTTACTACTCTTTTAGGTTGGTAATAGGTCATAAATTATTAATACACTTTATAAAATAGCATTATGAAAGGTAACTAAACCACTCTTATACAACTCAATCAATTTTGAATCACAAATTAATTTTGTATGGGGAGAATGACGACGTTTTAATGTAAAAATTTTAGATACCCATCGTACCATTAAAAAACTTATTGATGTCATTTAACTTATTAGTTAATGCAATTTAACTATCAGTTTAAAAATGCAATGTATGGGGAAGTTTAACGTTGAAATTTTGGATGTTTGTAGTTTTATTTCAAAGAAGTTATTTATTTACTATCAATATCAGTTTATTTGTTTTAGATACCTCTTTTAGTTATGGAATAATCGGCTGTGCACACTTAACGAATACACCCTGTATAGTAAAAAGTAACGAAATACTTACTAAAACAGATGAGCGAAATCCTACCGGAATATCTGCAGACGAAGAAATTTTTGCTAATACGCCGCGTGAAACGACCAGTTTAAGTCGACCTTTGAAGCTTGGAAAAATATGGATGCCGAACTTCTTTTAGCCCCCGACGAAAAAGAAGGGTGTTGTAAGTTTGACCCTTATATACACACATGCACACACACGCGCGCAAACACACACATACACACACACACACATGCACCACGCTTACATACATCACATATAAACTCACCACACAAACTCTCATCATAAACGTGCCAAATACCTCAGATTAATAAACTTAGTCGATCTCTCAAGATAATGACATAGCCTAGTTTGAGAGCCTCTGTTAACTTTGAGATTTTATGGCTTTTTCTTTATATTATAATTTATTATGAAATACAGGTATGTTTTAAATGGTCAATAAATATATTTCTATTTCTATTTCTGTTTGTTTATGTGCGTGTTTTTGTGTGTGTATGTCTGTGGCACCGTAGCTCCAGAACCGATTTGAAAGCGTTTTTTATTTCAATAGATAGATAATTTCACCACTTGGCTATGTCTAATCAAAATGCGTCCAGCCGTTGAAGTTTACCAGCTGTTAACTGGCTTATTCGGAGATTTTTTATTTGGAAAGATAGTTTTAGTGTCCAGTTTTAAAATCATTGAAAAGTATTTAAAGCTACGTTTTTATTGATTATTTCGGGCTTCCAATTTTATCTCATTTTTTTTATTTCTGTAACACACCGACGTATTATATTTTCCTTTATTAGGACCTTCCATCATCCCTTTGCATATTATTTCTGACTTCTTATTTGATCTTTTTTTTTTTAATTCTCCGTAACGTACTGATTTTTTTCCTATCCTTGTCTTCATCCCTATTAGGGGTGTCAGGTTAGGTTGGTAGCTATTTGTAGTGGAAAAAGGGAACTTATGTGGCCCTAATTTTCGGGTGTTGGGGTGTCAGCGATTCAGGGATGTCATGGGGATGATTTCGGTGTTTGTAATGAGTTTGTGTCGTGTGTTTGATGGCGATATGCGATGTTTTAATTTTTAGAGTTTTATAAATTATTAACTCATTCCCTATCCACTTCTTTTCTTGGTGGGTACCTTCTATAATAATAATAAACTCTTTATTTTGGACACCAGACCCATATAGTATGTTAGAAGTACCAAATTCTATGTTAGTTATATATTTAGTTAGGTGATAAATTAAATCACATTTGGCATTATGCCATCTTCAACTATTATGCAATTACAGATATAGGGGCAGCCCTATATCTGTTATTGCTTAGAACTATTTAACGAATTTTGATGCAGTTTTTTTTAATAAATAGAGTCATTCAAGAGGAAGGTATATGTACAGTACCTGAAAACAGCGGGCAGGCGGGTTTTCGCTAGTTACTAATAAACTTAAATAAATACATGTAACATCCAGACCAATAAAAACAGACATTTTCATGCAAACAAATGTTTGTAGAGTGCAGGAATCGAACCTGCGACCTCTTGGTTAAGTAGTCAGCTTCTTAACCATTACACCAAGGTATAAAAAAATATTTATTCACAATGAAAATTTTACAGCCATCTACAAAAACTTTTCAATCTTAACAATTTGGACCAAACAGCCGCAGTAATATTCCTATTAAATTCTTGGCGATTTTGCCGAACGGATCATTTTTACCTTTAATACAGAAATTATGCAGGAGAAATGGCGACCAAGGGAAAGTTTCTACATAAAATCTGAAGTAGGCGTCGGCTTAATCGTCGCATCAAATTATCTCATTTTTGGGGATAGAAGGAATAGTCATAGTGCAGGTGATGGCAGAAGATTTAGTCCAGGTGAGTTAGGTAGGGCACTAAAAAACTGAGAAAGGGTCATTGCTGTAGAAGGATATTACGATTTTTTTAAGTCTGCATGTCTGCACGTTAGTTTCTAGAACTGCACTTTTTCACAATTAAGACCAACAGAATCGTATTTCACCAACACTGACATAAAAACGGGGTGGCAAATGCTCTGGAGGTAGCATAGTTATTAGTTAATAAATAAATAAATGTACAGCAACATCACATACATTGATCTGACTCCATGGTAAGTAGCTTAAGCACTTGTGTTAAAGATATTAGAATCAACAGTGGTATTACAAATAATCTTAAATAAATACATATAACACCCAGACCAGTACAAACAGACCTGTTCATGCACACAAATGTTTGTACAGTGCGGGGATTGAACCCGCGACCTTTTGGTTAATAGTCAACTTCTTGACCTTTACAATTTAGCTGGGCATTCGATAGGTAGCATAAAATCACTAAATATATGGCGGCTACAAATGCAGTAAGAAAAAGCTGGATACTCACGGTTCCGTATATTTCCTTCCCCACACCTGTCGTTCCGCAGGATGGGTGGCAAAAAATCTCATAAGACTTTACCAGACACAACACCAAACCTTATATGTCAACTTTTATGACAGCGTGCATCAAGACCCGCATTTGCCCCTATATGAAAACCAAACGAATTTCAACTAGACTTATTTAACATACATTTGCTCGTGTGTGAATTCTCCCACGGTGTTCTAACTAGGGTTACTGAGTACACATGCACTTTGGTAACAGTTATGGAAATAAATTGGCCGTTACAAAGTAACAGACTTTAATGCATTGGAAACGATTATACGGTTTGCTTAACAGCTTGGTAAATGAAGACGTAGTAAGCACTAAAGACTTATGGGTCTCTAATAGGTTAGAAATAATGAGTCAAAGAAGTTTCCCTAATGAGAATTGGGTGAGCACTCGAGAATTCGGCTCTAATAAGGTCGTGAGAAATGTTTACGTTATTTTGGCAGTCAGTGCTATTTTCTCTGTAGGAATTTTCCAGTTATATTGTAGATTGAAAAGAATCAGGGGCAGTTATTTTAGAAACTTTAAACCGGGAAATTTCTTAGTTGTACCCATCTATCCACTGTGCAAAAAATAGTGCTGGCTAGATTACGTTTTAATTTCAGCACTGCGTGTCGATTTACGCAAAAACATGCAACGCTGTTTCAGCGCTATCCCAAAGCGGATCGAATCTAACGAATGTAACTCAAAACGGCGTGAGTCGGAACAAGTCGAGAACGACTCAAGGACTTAAGGACTGTAAAAGCTTACCAGCTAAAAAAAAGCCGAATTAGCCAGCTGGTGAGTTTTAACGGCTAGACGGATTGTGATCAGCCATACCTAAGAAACAGTGTGATTAAATATATATATATAAAAAACGCTTTAAAATCGGTCCAACGTTAGGGAGCTACGATACCATAAACATGCACAGACAAAACCCATACAGACGCAGGGATCAAACTTATATCACCTCTTTTTTCATCGAGGGTTAAAAACGGAAGTTACATGTGAACGCGCATTTAAGGCGTGTATTTAGGCTCCGCTTGTAGTAATTTTTATGATTCAAATTGTAAATGTATGTCATGTCTTTCATTGACTTACCTGCATCTTGATGGTAGTAGACCTGTAAGTCCTGTCGGCTGTGTTTTGAGCTTGACAAGTGAAGGTCTGATTATGGTGATGTCTTCTCGGTCGGAGCTGAAGAACAGATCTAGAAAGAAACAACAGTGGTATTACAAATAATCTTAAATAAATACATATAACACCCAGACCAGTACAAACAGACATGTTAATGTAAATGTCTGTACTATGCGGAAATCGAACTCGCGACCTCTTGGTTAATAGTCAACTTCTTGACCATTACACAAAAGTGGTCGTCGAAATACTTAGTTAGAATACAAATATTAATATTATTTGAAGTTTTTTGAATTCAAAATTGAACTTTATGTTTTGATAATTATGTTCACACCATTCAGATGAAATTGAATCGATTCTCGGTAGATCTTTGTGACTGATAGTTGCCAAGTTTCTGTATAGAATCTCATGGAATAATGCATCAAGTAGCTGCATGACGGTCTCCGGCTTATCATCAGTTACATGAATACAAGAATCAGGTGGGCAGCACCGCGAACCAATGGTCATTGGGGCGGAGAGGAATCTCGAATGACACTCCGTGGGCAGGCCTTCTACAAAATGGACCGATGATCTGTTGAAGGTCGCGGGTAGCCAAAGGATGTGGAAATCGCAGGACTAATCGCGGCGGAGATCCTTGGGGGAGGCCTACGCTCAGCAGTAGGCGTCGTAAGGCTGATATGATGACGATGTGTGATGGATGTAAGATGGCTTGACGACCAAGACGCATTAGCGGATGATGAAAATAATAGATGGGTAGGTACCAGACCAGAATACAAACACTTCCAGTTTATCTGTGAGGTGTTCACGTTAATAAAATAACTTACCTGGCAGTATATCTCCGTCCGTCCGTCAAAGGCTCTGCAGTGTAAGTGACTCCTTGGGTCAGCACTCCTCCGTCATCATCGACCCACGTTATCTGGGGAAGAGAGATTGAAATAAGTGCATTAGTTTTCCAATATTTTTGAAACATAGTAACAAAGTAGGTAATGAGCAATGTAAATGTAAAATGCTCTCGTCAACTGATAAAAACTTGAATTGAAGTCAGTCAGTTTTAAGTGTCATATTTTTATATGCATCACCGACGACTAAACGAAGCTAAGTATAAAAACCGTAGTACCACAAGCACCCATACTAAAGATTGATAACACTCAAGCTTTTTAGATCTACAGCTTTTTTTTAAATACCTTATAATAATATAATACATAATACCTAAAATTGTCTAAAAACAGATTAGCAACAAAAGGTTGCAAATAAATAATAATATAATAAAAAGTTGTCTCATGAAAATTTCGTCCATCTGTGCGAAGCCGGGACGGGCTGCGAGTTGTTAAATAATTTCTATCTAAAATAAGATAAATACAAATAGGTCATACACAATAGTTGAAACTTACCTCAGCCGCAGGCTTCCCACCAACAGACAAACACTCCAAATTCACTTCACTGTCTTCCACAGCTTGGAGTACAGGCCCTTGCAGGATCTTGGGAGGTTCAGGCGGAGTCAGGATGATGAGGCGAGCGTACCTCGACCTGATTGCTGGTTCTCCTGTAAAGATATAGCAGTTTAAAAGTTTGAAGGTGCGAGAATGAACTTAACGGGGATTAATAGCAGTGCCTATTGTATGTTATATCATCCATATAACAAATTTCCTTAAAAACTTCAATACCTCATACGAGTACCATTTCCTTACCTAGAATACAATGGGACAATAAAAGTACTATAAATGTATCTAGACTGTAGAGCCATTAAGATTTTTCATTCGATATGGCTTAAGCGGTCGTAGGCCTTTCTGCGGTATAAGAAATACATTAAAATGGAGACGGTCGGGTATTTTCCTCTTACCTGCTTCCGGTTTCCTGAAATAGTTATTTAGATTGGTTCTGTAAGATGCAATTTAAAATGAAGACTTGCCAAAGCTTTTACGGTATGTCTTAGTGGAAAATCGATTTGAATTTAACTGAGAAAGAAATAAGCAAATGTGTATAAGTGTAAAACATCTTGTGATATTCAGTAATCTGGCTATTTTATTCAAACAATTTCGATGATCATTTTTCAAAATGACTTCATGCCAAGAACTGCGTTCTTCATTCACAAAACAACGATTGTATTATTTATTTATTTTTATTATTTATTTATTATGTAATAATACAAATGTTTTAATTACTGGGATCATAGATTTTATTTAACCGTTATTTATTTTTTGTAAGAATAAATACATACAATAATTTAGTTTTATCACAAAAACTAACCAAATTTTGTTAATTTTTGTTGTTAATTTCGTCCAGGGTAGATTTGTTAAGGGTTTCATTTCCCAAGCATCGATCATAGCTTTTATAAGTTATAAGAAGGCTCCTATGCAGGCTTCTATATAATGACATAGACATGTAATCACGACGATCAATATGTCAACATAATCACCTAGGTACACAAGGGAGAGAGTTTGCCAAAGTTACGCGTCCAAACTATTTGGCGTCCACCGCAGACCCGGAAAAAATCCTAAACTTTCCCAACGGAGATTCTACTCTGAAAACCGATGACCGTAGTTAGTCACAAATTTAAATGTAACTAACCCTGTTACTCATGCTGGTATGACAATGTAAGCGAACGGGATAGAGTCTTTTAATAATAAAACTTTTTATGACACTTTAACAAAGTACCTGACCAGTGGTAAAAATCCAAAGAATCTCAGGAAAACATCAGAATACTTATATTTTAAAGACAGAGGTAGACAGTCATTTTAAGATGTTGTCATTTGAAAATATCGTCATATTAAATATTAAAACTACTACTAATATTATCGACCCATCTACAATAACTAAGCCCCAAACTAAGCGTTAGCTTGTGCTATGGTGAACAACGGAAAGAAATATTTAATATAAACACCTATGATTCAGGTACAAATGTGTGTTCTCATCACACAAACATTTGCACCTAGCAGGTCAAGCCTGCAACAGCCGGTTTGGTAGTCCGTATCTCAGACCACAAGACCAGAGCTGTCGTCGAATTGGTCAAGGCGTATGAGAACTGAACATACCTGAAAAGAATCGTCGGAAAACTCACCGATGGTTTTGGAGTAAGACCCCTGAAACCATTAACCCGGAGTTTTGAACTATTAGAATAAATCAGAACCACCAACTATGCTCGTAAAATATAAAGAGTTAACGACTCTATTCACAAGTTTGTGCATGTTCGTTCGTTCGTTCGCAAAGTTTAAACCATGCCATGACCCGTTTTTGTATAGGTGTTTAAAAAGAACTTGATAATATAATAATGTCATCCAAATACATAATGCTTTTGGAAAAATAAACTCATTTTTTGTATTACAACACAATTTATGTTGGAACAATGAAGCCCGAGAAAAAATTCTTTTGAGTTAAAAAAAACCTATTTAAGAAGGACTGCATCAAAAAGGCATTAATATAAAGCTTTATTTGATGGTATAACTGATTGATGAAACTCTTAGATAAGTCTAAAAACGATAAAATTAATAATAACTTGATGTTACATTTTTAAAGCACATTCAATTTTATCAATATAATGGAATATTACTCGTAGTAATGGTTTTAACGTAGTAATGGTTTTAAATGTTTCGATCATGAAACAGTTGACTCTAGAGACATGATTTTAATTTCCCTTCAAAATTATTCATGATGTTCTCAACACTCATGTAGCGGTAATCAAATTGCGTGAAGTGACTTTCATGTAACTCGGAACCCTAGGGAAAATTGGGTCAACCATGCCTCTGCAACATACAATTTCGCGATGTGACTACGATAAATTCAAGTAATACATTGGCTTACAACAGTTCGTCATCAAAATCGTATCAAGGGAAGCGAATTAATAGCCGTAGCTTAGTCTTAGTCGAGTTGCCAAGTCCAACCCGTGTTGAGACTGTGTATAACTTTGTTATAAAGTATAATTGGAATTTGTGGGGAGACATTTGTGATTTCTGCTACCTCTTCATTACTTTTGTTATTCTCTTTTGTGATGGAAAGTAATGATTGTTCATTCCAAGTCGAATAAACAAAAGGCGGTCGCTTCACAATGCAAGACATATTTATGGCTCCAATTCTGGAGTCACGGGGAATAGCCTCTTTCGCTTCGTTCCCCAATGGTTTGTTACAAATTATAAATAAGCAACACAATCCCAAGTAATCAGGTGGTAAGTTAGTCTTGATTACCGTCAGCTGGTGTAGTCTCGTCAGTTTGTTCAGAGATTTCTTTCGGGATTTGCTCTATAATAATGTTGCCAACCAATTTTCTGTGACAGTCTCAGAGAACGCGAAATTATGACAGAGGATTAGGGACAATGTAATTTGTTTCGTGTTGGATATTATTTCTTGGCATGATGATCTTTTTACTGAAACTGGCTAACAGCTACCTTTTTCCTTTTTGATTGAAATGCCTCTGCATATTATATTTAATCATTATAATGAGAAGTTACACTTATTTAGGAAGAAGTAACCAAAGAGAAGTTATTAACTGGCATTTATTTGATAGCTAAGAGCCATATCACAAAATTTTGACAGCTTAGCTGTATTTTGCCGAAAACTTGGTTCTCAAAAGATAATGGCCAAGCGGAGGAAGCTACAAAGTAGGAATTTCGTGATTACATACATATTAAGTAATATATTGCGTAAAATCATTGTTAATTTATAGAACGATGGACCCAAAAGAAAATTCTGAAAATTGACAATGTTTTCAGCAAAAAACTTCTAAGCTGACAAAATTTTGTAATGTGACTGTTACAGCTTCAAAATAACTGTTTATAACAGAACAACATTGCATTTTTACGATGCTCTAACGAAAACCTTAACTTTATAAGTTGCTCACTTCATTTCTCAGTAAACATTGAGAATTTTAGCACACTATCATTATATTATAGAATCTCTAAATAAAAACTCATGTCTAAATAAAAAGTGCCAACTTAATTCCTTCCAAAACATTTGGTAAATTTCTCCTCCAAATTCAATTGTGGGGTAGTTGAGCAAAGAGAGTACAAAAACACCTTTTAACATCAAAGGCTACAATAGTAGTTGTGTCACCGTCCGAAATGGGGCAAGTTTTAGTCGTCGTGTCGTTGTTCAAATTCGTCTCTAGTTTGCTTTGTGGTCTAAACCACGGGCGTGCTTTTGGAATCTGTTGGAAATCAGTTCAAATCAGGAATATAATACAAAAACTAGGATTATAGTAATATAATATAGTATAAATATATAAAATTCTCGTGTCACAATGTTTGTTCCCATACTCCTCCGAAACGGCTTGACCGATTCTAATGAAATTTTGTGAGCATATTCAGTAGGTCTGAGAATCGGCTAACATCTATTTTTCATACCCCTTAGTGATAAGGGTTGTCCACCCTTAACATTTATATGGCAAAACAACGTTTGCCGGGTCAGCTAGTATAGTATATATACTCGTAAATACTTTAGTTGTTCACATGAAACAGGTATGTGCAAATATGCATGGCCGTTAACACAGTAACTTGTTTTAGCTAGATAGCACGGTAGCTCAATTACTCGTATATGTACTGTTATCTAAATATGTGTACGCACTTCAGAACATATTGGATTATCTACTTTGCAGTATCGTATGCATTTGTAGTACGGGAAAATTTCAACAAAAATGACGTAAATACGTGAGTACCCGGTACGCATTAGACTCCATACTGCGACAAACTATTCGGGCTCCTTAAACTATGTTAGATCATGCATTATGTGATCTAGGATCGCGATGGTATGGAAATCTGCAACCCGAGACCGTACACCCTAACATTACGTTCGCACTTTCAGGTGTAGCCAGCGCGTTCGCCAGCATGGTTAAGCTCGAAAGAGGGCCAGGGAAGACATCCGCAATTTAGAACAACGGCTTAGAAAGAAAGATCGCGCGTGGAATGTCCACCGAACGCCTCGAAGCGCATTTCATCCACGCGCGATGGGTGCTTCTTGGTAAGAACAATTTGATATTAACCCATTAAATAATAGTTTTCTTTCTTCATCTTAAAACTGAACAGCCTTGCTCTGGTCGCTAACTCCGTGGTAAGTAGCTTACTTGTGTAACAGATATCAGAATCAACAGTGGTATTACAAATAAACTTCCATAAATACATATAACACCCAGACCAATACAAACAAACATGTTCATGCACACAAATGTTTGTACAGTGCGAGGATCGAACCCGCGACCTCTTGGTTAATAGTCAACTTCTTGACCGTTAGGTACACCAAAGTGGTCGTCGTGTGTTCTGTCGTGCGCCTTCTTTTTGACTGCCTGGTTAGACCTGACTCCAACTTTTTCCTTGATTTGTTTCATAAAACCCCACCTTGGTCTTATTTATAATACTTTTTTCTATGTATTACAAATTCAAAAAGCATTCTCCTTTGCTTTACCCCACAAACCCGGACAAAGCCCCGTGGCCGGACAATTTGCGGGATGTTTGCGTTCGCCCTTTGACCGGCCGATGAAATTACCCTCTTTCCTCGCTCCGATGTTTTTGATAATTAATAAGGAATATTCGGAAAGTTTTCGCGAAATTAATTTGCGGGCGAAAAGTTTTAGATAACCGCTAATTGAAATAAAGGAGTGAATTTGATAGAAAAACTTGCTGAGCTTGAAAGCGGCTAATTATAAATAAAAAAATATTAGCTGACCTATTTTTTGTTACCTATTCATTACCGTTTTTTGTTTTAATAGGCCCCAATTAAAGGGTTTGTCCCAAACTGGTGCAACTGAATGAGTTTTTTTCCTAGCAGGTTTTACAAACACTTGAATGATTTGTTATATAGGTTTTGGTATTATGTTTGGCTTTAGTTGAAATTATATCAAGAATAAGATTCTATTCACCTTATTTTTTAGGTTTTGCAATCGCAGTTTCTTACAATGCTTAGAATCAAGTTCTTCAATACGATGTACTTAATACTTAAACAAGATGAAATCCGTTGTCATCCCACAAGATCCCTTGTTCAAATTAGGAAAACTTTATTAAAACCTTATCTGAATGTCTATTAATAAACGCTTCCCATTCAATAGAATTTTGAGGGCAGTAACTTTCGAGTTCGCTCCAGAGATTAATGCAGAAATTTATAATGTATCCATAATTCTATGTCAAAACTCTGAAAATTGGGAGCTTGCCGATAAAGTAACGTTTCTTGAGAAAACTTCGTATCGGGTAATTTGTGAGAAAAACAGCTTGCAAAATGTGGAACAATCAGTTCAGGGTGCAAGTGTTGAATGTAGCGCCTTTTTACTTTAATGGGTCCGATTGTATTTTTTTTGGATAGGTTTGCTCTAGACCCAAGACTCAACTATCCAAAGACTGAGTCTACGACGGAGCGAGCTTACCGAGAAGATGCCTGTTCACTCTAGCTTTGAAGATAACTTAATTGATTACTACTTGATTGCAGGGAAATACTAACGCCCCCCTGTGGGATCTCCACCTTGTCGTGGTGGGGGGGCTCAGTAACCTTGGCTTTACCACCCACGGTGAAGCTAAGCGGGATCCCGGGAGGGGACGCTCCACGTGGGCTTGCTGCAGGCCTGCGCAGGATGCGTCCAAGGGTGCGGGTGTGGGAGACAGTTTTGGCTGTCCCTCGCAGTCGGGTGCGGTCGCGGGAGGAGAGACGTCTCGGTGTGTCGTTGCCGTGCGGCATATCTCCCGCGACCAAACGGGGGCGCACCGTTGGATGGCGCTGCGGTGGGGCCGCAGAGGAAGAGGAGATGCGGTGTGTCGTTGCCGTCCTCCCTATCTTCTGCGGCCGGGAGGTGGCGGTGCCCAACACCTTGCTCCGCCGCCAAGGAGTTTGTGGCCCTCGGGCTATCCGCCGGGGTGCCGTGGTGAATACTCACGCGACCCCATTGCACCCCCACAATGGCGGAGTGGTGGAATGCGCTGTGGTTTTAGTGGGTATTACGGCCTTGCACACCAGCCGTTGAGTCCCAGATACCCCCCTGCAGATCTGTGGGGGGCATGCGTAAAAGCATTTCCACAGCGAGAAAAAAAAAGGGAAATACTGACGCAGGTAGTGAGTTCCACTCCTTTGCAGTGCGCATCATCATTTCTGCTTAGTGCATGGTCTAGGTCTCATCTCATCAGCTCATATAAGTCCTACTGCTGGGTACAGGCCTCCGACTATGAAGTGGTTCAGCCATACTCCACCACGAGGACTCAGTGTTGTTTGGTGTAGGGGTTACAACCCCTACACCAAACAACACTGAGTCCTTACATACATGTAAGGTAAGTGACTAACCCTAGTACCAGATGTTATTAAGCCGCCCGTGGGCCTAGGACTAGGTGTTCATATTCTTACTACGCCCTCGAGTCCAAATCGAACGTATAGAATAAAAAATCCTTCGAACATTGTGAGACGTAGCAATTAAAAAACATTACGTACCAAGTTTATGGACTTAAAATTGCTTAATGTCACGTCATGTTGAAGGCTATCTTCAATAGTGAGTCGCGTCGTTTCATGACGTCACGAGTCGCGGACCCGCGTTGCAGTCGCGCCGGTCGCGACTGTCATCTTTAGACTTAGTTAGACGTTTTGTGTAGGAAATAATAGTCCTCCTGGCCGATTTTGACCTCGGCGGCCAATCTCAACAGTGATCAGCTAACTACGCAGGAGATATTATAATACACAAGTGTGAGCGCAATACACAGGTGCACTCACTGTTCCATTCAAAGTTCAGTGAGACGGCAATCCGACATGACCGGAGAGAGCTCAGTCGCAGGACCAACGGCTTAACGTTGTGCATCAACTGATATCACCTTTAGAAACGTTTAGTTCAAACTACCTACTTTTTATCTCTTTGAAATCGACCGAAGATTTCATCTTCAATCAGCTTCGACTTCACCTCATTTAGTCTTCAGATGTTCCTAACTTATCCTTTCCTGAATTTAGTTTTTCAAGCGATCACAAAGCGTTTTCTCCTTTCATTAGTTAATGAAAATCCTTCGATCCTTACATACTCTTAACGTTATAAATACAGGGTGTAAAAAAAACCTTAACGAAGCCGAATACCACATATTCTACCAATTGTTACGATCATTTTTTTCCTTTACACCATACCTGGGAAGGGTTACTGAGATATTGATGGTTAAAGTTTGAAAAAAAAATTGATGATTTTTACAGAAATGACTTCTGTCCATTATAACTTAACTTTTTTCCAAAGAAACATGATACAAATTTTCACTAGTTCTTTCATAAAAAGCCTCTAAATGGCACACTCCGCAATGAACAGCGCACACTCGAACCGAACCGCGTCGCGGCGGCGTAAAGCAACACGCCCCGCGGTGACTTTTCCGCGTGCGCGCTATACATTGCGGGTTAGAATTAAATGATTTTTTTTGATGTCAAAAAATAAAAGTTGTTTCCCAGCCAAAATTTCTTTTTCATACGATTTTGTTTGATGTAGTGAACGCGTGGTTGACGGCTTCGTTAAGGTTTTTTTACACCCTGTATATATGTCGCAGTAAGATGGATAAAGCCGTAATATAGTTATATCCATAGTGATATAATTATATACCGTAACATAGTTATACGAAAGCGATTCTACTATCTCACCAGGAATATAGTTATAAAACGGTCCAAGTTTAGTGATATACTTATATTACTAGATTGAGTTTAGTGTTATAAATATATTACTTGATTAAGTTTAGTTAATAGAAATCTACCATATAAAATTAAAATAAAACAATGTTTTTAGTTCTACCTTTATTAAAAATCAAATTTATGTATCCTGCAGCCAGTTACAATACTTTGTGACATTAAAGCGTATGAAAGTAATTTCAATGATAATCAAAACGATCATAATTTTTGAAATTTAAACATTAACAATGCAATTAAAACTACTTGCACTGAAACTGAAATGTATGTACAGTGCGGGGATCGAACCTGCGACCTCTTTGTTAATAGTCAACTTCTTGAACATTACACCAAAGTTCTCATCAGCCTATGTATATACGTCCCACTGCTGGGCACAGGCCTCACCTCAACTATGAGGTGGTCCGAGCCATACTCCACCACGCGGGCTCAGTGCGGATTGGTGGAGGGGTATTTGTAAGGTTAGTGACCAACCTTACTGTCAGATGTTATTAAGCCGCCCGAGGGCCTCTGACCAGGCTTAACGACTAACATCTATCGATATTAACCGGGACCAACAGCTTAACGTGCCTTCCGAAGCACGGAGATGCTTGTAAATAGACGTCACTTTAATGGTCAGAATGGTCACCCATCCCAAACATGACCGCGCCCGAGGTTGCTTAACTTTAAGTATCACTACCAAAGCGCTGCAACCACTGCGCCACAAGCACCTCTACCACACCAAAGTGGTCGTCAAAAAAGTATATTGTTTGATCTAGACACCCTGTATATCTAAGCGCGAGCGAGCTTATCAACAAACATTTGCATTTTGTTATTTCAAATATTATATTTAATATATAATAACACGTAAACAAATCTTACACGCGAACTAGGGCTCGTTAAAATTTAACTGAATCGCAAGTCTAAGCACGCGAGTAGCACTTAAAATTGTAGCTTAGCAATAAACAGTAGGCACAACGTTGAAAAATTTTGAGTATTCATCGTCTTTTGACGTGACAACGTCTTATAAATTGGTTTGCCGGGTGACACTTCAAGAAACTGCGTTACGCTCCGCTCACGTTCCGCGCTCACAATGAGAGCGAGTGAGAGGCACACGTCCCTTCGACTCGGACATGGTTAGCCCGCCTAAGAGCGAGTGAGACAGACATAAAAAGTGAAAGGCACGCGTCCCTTCCACTCGAGCACAGTTGACCCGCCTAAGAGCGAGAGAGACAGAGCGAGAGAGAGAGAGTGAGAGAGATAGGCATACACACCGGTTCATGTTATACGAATGAATATTCACATTAAAATTATTTTACCACTCAAAGTCGTTGTCACGTAAAACTTTCGCCCGTATACCGACTTTACAGGCAACCAATTTTTTAATACGAAAAAGAAGGGTGTTATAAGTTTGAATCCTATGCTTGGTGTTTTACTTTTGTGTATTTTTTGAGGCATCATAGCTCCAACACGGATTGAAAGATTTCAATGAGGTTTTTATTTTATTCAAAAGATAATTAAATCGCGTAGGTTCTTAGTCATGGCTGGTCGAAATCCGGCTAGTCGTTGAGGCTCACCAGCTATTTTTCAAGCTCATTCGGGGGTTTTGTAAACATTTAGAGGCACATATTGATTTAAATACACTTAAAACAGTCGAATATCGACACTTTAAAACAATCGAATATAGTCTACTTAGAGCCAGGTTACCGCACAATTTTCACGCTGAAAAAACGATACTTAGCTGATGACGTATATTCAGTTGTTAATCCAATGTCTTTTTCTGATTAATGTTGCTAAACGTATTCCATCCATGACTTCTGATAAATCAAATTTTATTTCACTACTTGTAAATTGTTTTATTGGTTCAAAACATTGACAAGAATAGAAAAAGGGGGAAGGTCATAAGTATATAAAATTGAAACACCAAAAGGCCACCAAATGATGGTGATTCAAAATATGTCTAAGTTCCTTTGAGAATTATATTCTTTACCAACTGTTTCGTTCTTACTATGTCTAAAGCAACTACGAGTATATAGCTCGCCATCAATTGACTCCTGAATAATTCAAAATGATAACGACTCCACAGTTATCTCGTTCGAAACGGTATGACATTTAAAAGCTGCGGCTTGCACTTAAGCGGGGAGAAAGTCGAAAGAATTTGCACTTAAAAGTGCTTGGCATTCATTAAAAAAATATTACTTACGACCTCATAGCGAAACACCTACATGTGATGAGGCATGACAATACAAGTTTTATGGTTGTTTCTTAAGGTATTATTCTCAAAAGTCACTTACAGAACCCAATTATTAAGCCTTTGCTGTCCAATCAAATTAATTTTAGCGGGTTTATGAAAAACATAATACGGTAGTTGACACCACCAATCGTTGACGTACTTTTTATCAACTGTCAAAACGCTTTTCTTCATAGAGCTTGTATGGGAATAACACACTTTGACGTCACCGCGTGCAATGCCGACTGAGTGACTAATTATCATTTGAATTCCAATTAAAAATCAAATAATACGAACTGCAGAAAAATATTAGTGTAAAGGCATCTGAAATTATGAATTATTTTAGAGAAAATCAGTTTTTGAATACTTCTTTCATAGTGGAAACAAGCCTATTTCAATAGACTGAATAAAAAAATGATATTCAATTAAATATTGTGATAAAATACATTATTTACACATTTATTATACATTATTTGAACAATCTAACCTATTTACATCTTCACTACACAAATACTGGCCTAGCCTGACATACAAGATCAACCTAGTTCAGGAATAGAAAGTTTTCAATCTCTGTGTACTCTAATGAATAAATTTTATTTCTACTGAACAAATGATTTATATAAGTTATCTCTATATTTATTATTTATATAAGAGCATTAATTTTCCACCAGCCTGTGTAAAAATATGATTGAGGTACCGTTCCAAAGATCTCGGCGAGAAATCTGGGCCAAAACTCTAACATTTGTTCAAACTTGAACTAACTAGCCGGTGGCCTGTCGGCTAGTTAATTATTATACACAATAGGTTACTATTTAACACGTTACTACTCGTTGATTCTGACAACAATGTATAATTTTTATAAAATCTTTATCGCTATTAGTCAAACCCAAGCTTTCGTTCAAGTTATTCGTTAAATTTGTAAGGATTCAATGTTATAATGTCGCGTAGTTAAACGGCTTCCCTGCCAGGGGTTAACGGAATATGACCAATAACCTAGTACCTACCAACGGGTAGTGAAAGTGATACAGGATTGGGCTATTTTGACTAAAGGTAGATTTATATTTTTCTGACGTTTCGTGTCGTGACGCATCAATGGGGTGAGCACAAACATTATAGTAACGTATTCGTGTCGTCCAAACGTCAAAAACTGACAGTTCCCCTGTACAAATTGACTAGTTAACTATAGGTAAACGCTACGAATACGTTACGACAGTCGTTCGTGCTCACCTCACAGAACGCAATCGGTTTCATACATTTAGTATGGTAACGTCACGACATTACACTAGTATAAACGTTACCATACTAAATGTATGAAACTGATTGCGTTCTGATGCGTCACGGCACGACACGTAAGACAAATATAAATCCACCATAAGGCCGGCTCCACACGTTGGGCGAACAGTTTGCCCGAAATCGAACGCTATTGGCAATTGAACGCACCAATCACCGTTCAGGCCAACAATTTTTCTAGGATCACTCATTGGATGATAGATTTTTCAGCCAACTGTTCGCTCAACGTCTGGATATGAGGTAAACCAATTTAAGGATATACGTTTATTTTGGTATTATTCAGAATAATACCTTGATGCTGATTCGTGTAGATTCTACCTGCATTCAAAAAGAAAGAAAAACAATATACTTACCTATTTACTTTCTATAACCTTACTTTCTTTAAATATTAAAAACACAGTCACAACAGTCGTTGTCGACGAAAATCTAATGATTTCTTTTTTCAATCACAAATAGTTATAATTAAAGTTATTACGAAAAAGATTGGGCAAGCCAAATTGGACCAGCCAAAAATCTAACAATTAAAAAGTCTAGACTGACAGCTAGATTACAAGCTATTAAAAGTAAGAAACACAGAATCAATTAATCGTAGCATTGAATAAGAAAAAAAAATTGAAAATATAATTAATATTTTTAGTATCAATGAACTTCACGTTAGCCCTGTATTTCGATTAAAAAAAAATACTTTTGTGTATTGGTTAAGAAGTTGACTACTAACAGAGAGATCGCGGGTCGATTCCCCCACTGTACAAACATTTGTGTGCAGACCAGTACAAATATGTCTGTTTGTACTAGTCTGGGTGTTATACGTATTTATTTATGTTTATTTACCCAACGATATCGTTGGTAATACCACTGTTAATTCTCATATTTGTAACACAAGTGCTTAAGCTACTTACCACGGAGTCAAATCAATGTATGTGATATTGTTGTTGTATATTATTAATATTAGATTATTATTATTAATATACTAAGGTAATTATATAATTAAATTGGTGACTGTACCTACCAAACCTGTAGATTTCATCTTCTTTCATCAAAACGAAATGATATTCATCAAACAAACACCGATTCGAATATCATATTCGAACTCGAAATGAGATAAAAATGTGTTTTTCACGTATTCATATGAACATTCAATATTTATTCCGATTTCCGTTTTCATAAATAAATATAGGGGTCCATATAAAGAGGCTTTTGTGACAGTAATTGGGTATTGTTAGGTGTGTTTCAAGTATATATCAAAATGATATTTACATGTAATTCAATAAGGTAGGTTGGAAATCGTGCGACTAGATACTTTGGTGTGATGTTTATTTCTGCTTAGCGGCCCGCCCGCGACTTCGTCCGCCCAAACGTGGTTATCCCAAGGGAGCATTTAATCTGTAAATCAACCTATCACCTACGTCAGCTCATACCCTATCTATGTGAATATACCAAATTTCATCAAAATCGGTTCAGTAGTTGCAGCGTAATTGACTGTCAAACATCTAAACAAATTAACTTTCAATTTTATGATATAAGTGTAATAGTTTTTATATGTACAATATGTATTTATTTACAAAAAAAAAGTATTTAAGTTTGTTTATCCGTTGTCTTGTACCCATAACACAAGCCTCGTAGCTTAATTTGGGACTAGGGAAGTGGTGTGATTGTTGTGAAATACTTATTTATATATATTTTATTTATTTATTTAGTGCTAAATCACACTATATCAACAAAAAGAGGTCTTCAAAATAAGACCTAAAACGTTTTTATGTACAGCCTTTCATCCTAAAATCACTGAGAGAGAAAGATCGGTGTAGCTAAATTTAGGATGGATTTGATAATAGGTTACCTTTTTTGGCAGTTTGTCACTTTACGGGTCAAAATCCTTTATTTCCAGTTTCAGAAATAGTATGCAGTTGAAATTTAAACTGTATATCGTTATTTGGCAATATTCCAATGCCTATAATTTAACATGACATATTTTATTGCATTTTCGTTGTAGCTTTAAAGGCATTGTTTTAATACAACTCATTTTAACGACGGTGTAACTTTGTAATTACCTTGAAATATTGATAATAATCTCAATATTTATGTGTTTGGGAATATTTAAGCAATATGTCAAAACTGTGAAGTGCATGGCAAGAGAAGACGCGGACGACCCGTACATTCGTGGAGACGAACCATCAACCAGGAGATAACAGCTGCAAGTCTACTATGAGAGGATGTCAAGAGTCAAGCGCGGGACAGGGAGGAGATGGTGACAACTCACGAAGGCCCTTTGCACCACCGGGGTGACATAGGACTCCAACACATGTCAAAACTAAAATACTTTTATGAATAGTTAGTATGCTTTTAAAAATAAATGAATACTTAACAGTTTCTTAAAGTACGTTATCTTGGTATGATTTAATAAATACTGTTAGGGAAAACCTTTTAGAAATCATTCTATGAATATATTTTTTACTGAAAAGTAAGCTTTAAAATGATTCCATGATTTGTTTATATAAATTTAAAATTATAAGAGAAGTTTGATTAGAATTGAATTTCAGATTAAGTGAAACTTGTTCATTAAAAGCTTCCAAACAAATGTCGTTCAAAGTAAATAATCTTATTTTTGATTGAAACGTCTTTAAGTAGTAATTAACTTGAATATTCGAGAATTAACAGTAAACTATCATTAAGTTATATATAACGAAACTCCTTACAAATATATCATTTATGCACAAACAAATGAAAACTTTAGAAATTGGAAATCTGAAAACAAAATATCACAGTTGAATTGCTTAATAATCCAATTTATGAATCGACAACTTTAAATAAACTTGCTCACTTAGCATCCATTAGAGGTAAATTAAAGTTACAAACTTTTAAACAACAGAGCTATTTGAAAGTTTAGGAGAAGTTCCCGACAGCATTTGATTATGTATGGGTAATTCTCACTGTCGTTTTGAGAACGATAGAAAGTATCTGCTTATATTTAAATTCTTCAACATTTGTTCTTAGGTATGTAAAAAAAATCGGTTGTCTGTAAAGTCGGTTTACTGACGATAGTTGAACGTGACAACGTTTTTGTCATGTTGCCTCTTTGTCGCTCGTTCCGCGCTCTCGCTTGCACTTCAAGCCTTGAATGGAACGCCTCATAGCGAGGTAACGCCGCATGCGTCATGTTTTTTGGTACGTGCAGCCGGCTCCATCGAGTTATACGACGTTGTCACGTCAAAACTTACCCGGAATGTCCCAGCCATATCTTTTGCTATACGTAGTTGATGAAAAAAGATGATTTTATAATTATTTATTTGGTATGGCTCAAGTACTACCTACCCAAATCATAAAATCGTGATATTTATTGCATACTAGCGGACCCGCAGACGTCGTCCTGCCCGCTGTTTTCGCATTGTGTTTATATTTTTACATCGTTAAAACTTTTCCTTGACTTCCACGATTATTTTGAGACTAAGATTATTCAATTCGGTTCAGCCGTTCTCTAGTTTTAGCGAGACTGACGAACAGCAATTCAGTTTTATATATTACATACAATTTGAACGGCGAAGTTACATCTTGTCCCAGAAAATTTCCAAACGTAAGCACTAAAACAACAGTTTTTTGATGGCAGATGACAAATTCATATAATATTTACGTTTTATTTAGCCTTTGTAAATGCACCCTAAAAGTAGGTACAATAAGTGAAGTAACGCGACAAACAAAATCATATTATTTAACCATGAACACAAATCATAGGGGCAGTATTATATTTCTGAGCGAGTGGTGTGTATCCACCCTTTGTTAATATCCTAAGCAAACATAAGACCCTCTGACTGTCGGGTAAAAACAATGTCATTATGACTAACTAGCCTTGTTAAGCTTACATGAAGGAAAGAGACGAATATGGTAGGTACAATTTGTTATGTCTTACGACACATAATTTTTATCTATTTTACTTAAGCTTTGCCAGTCTTTGTAGCGTTGAAGTAACTACTGACTAGCCGATTGATCTAGATTTAAATACTGGCTTAAAAGGTTTGATTAGTTTAGTAAAAAAAAAAAATTTAATGCATTGCAGTGAGTAGGTACCGCCTCTGCTTAAAATTGAGATATACATGAAAGCTCGCATGAACATTTTGTCCACATTTAATATTTTCATATCAAATCATAGTAATACATAAGACTGCAAATTAATTAATGACCACCTTTATATCCATGTCATAAGCAATTAAATTTCATTTAATATCCTTTTTTGTGGTCTGGAAACATTTTTGACTTAGGTTAAGAGTAAGCAGATCTTTTTTTTTTTTTGAAATATACAACAACATCACATACATTGATCTGACTCCCTGGTAAGGAGCTTAAGCACTTGTGTTACAGATATCAGAATCAACAGTGGTATTACAAATAAACTTAAATAATTGCATGTATATTTCATTAAATACTTTTAACGTTTCACAGAGGTAGCTTAACTTTACCTACATCTTCTAACAACCGTAGCAAACTCAAAAGCGTTGCCATTTTTAGGACATTAAAAATAAGGTTCCAACTTTACCCTTGCCCGAAGCAGTCCAGAGTCCAGACATTATAAATCTAGCTACACTCGTGCCTATAAAACTGTCTGCAGTTTTAAAATATGAGATGAGTCATTGATGGCGGTTGGGGTAGTCCAGTGCAGAAAGGGTGATTCACGATTTTCGGTGACAAAATATTATTTTATATTTTGCACGATAAAATTGAACTTTTTACGGGACATGACTGTAAGCTGAACAAAATCTGACAACATCTCCTGAGGATGCCACGTGTAGTGGCGAAACGCGTCGAGTGTTTTGTTGGTATCAGTGTTGTGTTTCCAGGTGCATCTTCTGTGTCACATTGTGAGTTGTATTGTAAGTCCTGCGACTACCAACTCAATTTTTTTAAGTGGTTACAGTTAGATGTACTTAGGTTCATGCGCTGGTGTCGTGTAGTGTAAATTTAAAGCATAAATGTATAATAATGTAACGCCTAATTCGATCAACGGCTCCTTTCATATAAATTATTATTTAACAATTAAGTATAGTTAATTTTGACTGGTCAGTCGAGTCTTTGTTTATACAGATACTTATATTTGATTGTGACACAAAAATACTTTAGTACCTTTAGCATTTCTATAGGGTTAAAAAACACTCGTCAAGGTACTAAATAAGTATTTTAAGACAGCCCGGTAGAATTTTTTAGAGTCCAAGTTATTATAAAACAATATTACACTACCATGGTGTACCACTGTTACCGATATCATAAAATCATTTTAGTTTTGCTATCAATATTTCCCCAGACAGTATAATCAACTTTAATAAAAGTTTATAAAGAGGGTTTTTATCTCTCATATAACCTAGAAAGTAGGATATTAGAAAACGTTGATTACTACCTGCAAGACCTCGGAAGCTCGATCAAGATCTAGTTTCTTATAATATCTAAGGAAATGAGAACTAAAAAGTCTAATGTGCTAATACTTCACATTTTATAAATGGCAGAAGAGATCAGATAAATAGTGTACATGCGCTAAAAATAGAAAATATTAATTGATTGGAAAAAAACTAATTGATACACAAAAGCCTCTGTTGCCAAACTAGGATTATAACATAGATCCTGTATTACGGCAATCAGCGCTTCTCCTCTATTACATGACATAGGTTTCGTGTCTAAAACGTTTGTGTAAAGAAGAATTCAATGTAATCAATGCTATTTAAATTAAGTATTAATTATTTGTTTAAGTTTAACACAACTTTGGAAAGTTTCACTTACTTAAGTACTCATTTCTCAACGCAATAAGGGCTAAATAAATCATTACATTTTAGCACAAGAACAAAACAACTGTATTATGTTACGTTTTTGTAAACCTTTTGCACGTTTAAGCCAATTAACTTAATGATATTAAATCTAAGGCGTTTAATACCAATGTATACAGGCCTTTATTTGTTTCAGAGTTTTTTATTGAGTTTTTTTTTCAGAGCAGTTTTTATAAAAGTGAGTCAATTAATGACTTGATAAAATAAAACTGAGAGGGATAACGTAAAAAGCCATAGACTGCATTCATCACTACTAATTATTTGACTGCCGAGAGACTAGACACAACAGAAATAATATTGTTTGGGGGTCACCGGTGACCACCATGGCGTTCAATGTGTTAAATCTAAGAAAAGGTAGGTTTTTATTTTACAATCCGGCGTGTTTTTATCCGAAAACGTAGAGTTACTAAAATATAAGCAAAATCATTGTAGCAAAAAAATGGGCTCAAGCCCAAACAATCTTGTAATTCAACGCGTGGATATAAGACGCATAATTTTCATGTGATCAAAGAATAATTCGGAATTCAAATATCAGTTATTCCGAACGATTACTTCAGTAAAGCACAAACCTCAGGCTAACTCAGGCTTTCATTTCACTACGAATGTGGACATGAACTACATAAAGGGAGATGATATTCACGAGATTATTAAAACATACAGTACTGCGGATGCGGTACTATTGTATTGGGCAATAATTATTCGCTGGCATTCAGAATAACTTATCGTTTTGTGTATTTTTTATTATTACACAAAAACACCACATACATTGATCTGACTCCGTAATAAATAGCTTAAGCACTTGTGTTACAGATCAGAATCAACAGTGGTATTACAAATAAACTTAAATGAATACATATAACACCCAGACCAGTACAAACAGACATGTTCATGCACATAAATGTTTGTACGGTACGGGGACCGAACCCGCGACCTCTTGGTTAATAGTCAACTTCTTGGCCATTACACTAAAGTGGTAGACGAATGTCTTGGTTTTTATATAATACACTTTTATAGAAATAAATAAGCAAATATTCACATGAATTCCCCAGTTTAAGTATTTTTAAGAGCCTTGCTAGACGACCTAGAACGGAATAAATTAAATAGGTGTCAAATGCACCAACAAATATCTCTTTCACAACGATTACAAAAAAACTCAAATCAAACTCTGTATCAAAGTACAATTAGTACAAGTTCGGTACGATGATAAATAACAGTCAAAATAAGCTAGATGACACCACCAGTCGTTGACATACTCTTTATTATCCGTCAAAACGGTCTGCCTCCATAGATTTTGTATGGGAATACAAAATCGTTACGTCACGGTTGTTTATCAGAAATCGGAGTCAATTGATCGAATATTGATTAAATTTTGTTTGTTTAAAAATTGGTTTCTACAGATTTTTGGAAATAAACTAGTTATTTTAACTAGTTTATTTCCAAAACTTTAAACTAGTTATTTTTCATAGGGGCTATATTTAAACGCCATGGTCTTGAAAATATTTTAGATAGGTGTCATCATGCCTATTATTAAAATGTTTTTCATATCGTGTTACCATATCCATCTCATCTTTAATGTAACATCCTGAATCTGTCCGTTGTGTCGGCACAAAGCGAGATTCAAAGGAGGCACTGCATAAATAGCCGATTCAGGAGTCCTACTCTCTAAATTTCGTTCGTATTTTCGAGTCTAGCTAACGCATTCGCTCGCCCGATCAAGCTTGTAAGAGTGACTGGGATGGCAATATCCTAAAACTACAATCAATGGCGTGGTAGAGGAACAGAGCTAGATGTAATGTTTTTGAGCTGCTCCCAGATATAACCTTTGTATCACTTGATACAAAGGTTATATCTGAGATTGTCAAAGAACTTCTCAAAAATGTCTCGAGTGTTTCTTAGTTGGCTTTAAGCTTTTGAACTGGACTACAAAGAAAAATGTCAAACGATACGCCCGATCTTGTTGTTTTTTAGTTTAGTTTACAGTATTGCAAAAATTACACAAGCCAGAGTGTATGCACGTACTTATGGGGTAACATGAAAAATAAACTCTCTCTTTTGCCGCAATGACATGCGTTTTTACATGTGTACCATTTTTATTATTATGTATATCTATATGTGAATGTCTATGATGTGATATTATGTCCATATATATAAATTATTCTCGTGTCACAATGTTCGTTCTTGTACTCTTTTGAATCGGCTTGACCATTCTCATAAAATTTTTCGAGCATATTTGATAGGTCTGAGAATCGGCCAACATCTATTTTTCATACCCCTTAGTGATAAGAAAAATAATTTAAATAGCAAAACAACGTTTGCCGGGTCAGCTAGTATTTATATAATTTATATTTATGTAAGTAATTAGTATGTATGTTCATTATTTGTTATTTTTATTTATTAAGTAAAAACCTAGGTACCTACCTAACAATTTTACTTTCAGTTTCTTTTTTAGCCGTACGTGCATCGCCTGTTTGTTCTCTGCTTGGACCTGTGGTTGACTGGTAGAGAATGCCTCCGGCATTAAGTCCGCCATTGTACACAAGATTGTGTCAGCGTATTAGTAATAAGGTTGTTATACTTATATATCGTATATGAGGTATATAAAAATCCGGAAGGAAGGGCTACCCGATCGCGATCCTTGGGGGATGCTTGGCATACTCAGCAGTGGCATCTAACGGCTGATATAATGATGATGACGAGAACAGCACAGGATTGTGGAAGTGCAGATTAATGGTACATAACTCACCTCTGGGGCCCGAGCTCACTTGACACTGGTAGAGGGCATCGTCATCCAAGGTCACTTCTTTGATGTCCAGAGAATAGTCCCCTGTGAAAAATATAATCAAAAATTATCTCTACCGTAGGCGAACTTCTGAATTTATTGTCCCTCGCCTAATAAATAAACTACCAACAGAATAACGAGATAATTTATCTATAAAAAATATAAAATCAAAGCCTAAGTTACACTTTCTTGGTTCTCTTTCGAGTAATAAGCGATAATTAAATTATTAAACTATTAACCAAACGGCTTATATTATTTGTCCAATTTTTGTTTTTATTTATAACTTTATTTGTAACCCTTAGTATAATAATTACAAACCCTCGTGGTTTACTTGTACTGTGTAAGCTAGTTAAGTGTTTTGTAATGTAACGGTTATTTACATGATACTAAAGAGAAAAAAAATGTATGTAAAATTCTCGTGTCACAATGTTCGTTTCCGTACTCCTAAGAAACCGCTTGACCGATTCTCATGAAAATTTTGTGAGCATATTAAGTAGGTCTGAGGATCGGCCAACATCTATTTTTCATATCCCTTATTAATAAGGGTTGTTCACCGTCAACAGAACAACGTCTGCGGGCTCCGCTAGTAACGTATAAAAAATGTAAATGTTTACACGTCAAAACTCAAACAGAATTAAACTATTGGAATGTCAAGCGTCATCTTTACCAACAGTAAATGCAATGATATTTGTGTCAGAGGCTTAGAATGTAATTGTGACAAACTGTGATTAAGTGGACGCTGACTACGCGTTAGGGAAGCAGTAGCTTCCAACAGGCTTTGCCAATGTCTGAATCGCCGAGTGGTATTAGGCACACGGGCTGAATTCCCACGGATTTTTTCTACGGCAAAAATATTGATTTATTACCTTCTTCATCACTCCCAATCATCTTGTATCGCTCGTAACCGTTTAGATGCCGATGTGTGCCGAGTCCAAAGTCATCCTTAGTCCACTGAAGCTGACCAGCCTTGTTCTCCACTCTACACGGTAATGTCACCCTGGACCCCACCACTGCACTCTGAAAATGTTAAAACATAGAATAATAATAATAATAGTCCTCCTGGCCGATTTCGACCACGGCGGCCAATCTCAACAGAGGTCAGCCAACTACGCAGGAGATATTATAGTGCATAAGTGTGTGTGAGCGCAATACACAGGTCACTAACTGTTCCATCACTCTCAAAGTTCGGTGAGACGGCAATCCGACATGACCGGAGCGAGATCAGGCGCAGGACCAACAGCTTAACGTGCTTTCCGAGACACGGGGGTGTAACACCGCCAACTTCCCGACTCCGAGTTGTTTTTGAGAAATTCATGACAGAAAATCTCAGAAACAATTTTGGCTCGACCTGGGATTTGAACCTAGGACCTCTCGGATGTTAGGCAGAAACTTTGCCACTACACCAACGAGGCTGTCTAAAACATAGATAGATAGAAAATACTTATATACACATTTCACACGGAATTAAGGCCCTGGTACCACGTCTCACTGCTGATCACGTGTCAACCAATCGCCGCACGTTAAATCGTTCCGACAGTCGCAAGTCGCAGAGACAATATCGAACATCTAGTTCTTTAAAGCCAAAGTAGTAAAGTCAAAGTAAAATTGAGTTGACTATGAATTCGAAAAGACATTACACTTAAAAAAATCTTTTCGGCTCCGGTCATCAGGAAAGATTCGAACCCCCGACCTTTCGAATTCCGGTCCAATGCTCTAACCAACTGAGTTGAATTCTGTAAGTGCTTTCAAACGCTTTAAGCCAGCGTATGTTTCATCAATGATGCCACATGCCACAATTTTTGTTTTATACGAATCTATTAAGTGCTCAAACATCTTTTTTTATATTTTTTGACATTTATGACTTTAAAGAACTAGATATGTGAAAATAGATATGCGATATGTGGATCCGGATTTGCGCGCTGGCTCTATAGGTGCTTTTTCACCAGAGATTTTATTGTTTTAATATGGTTGGATACTAAAGGACGCCTGAAGGCCTTATCATACGTTTAGTTTGACGTCAGCATAACGCTTTCAAGTTTAACCTAAATGCTTTTTAGGTCTCGGAAGGCTTTATCAGACAGTCGGTTACATATAAAATAGAATAAGTCACCTTATGTAAGAGTATTAAAAGAATAAAAATAAGTTAAGAAAGAAACATGTTCACCATACTGCCTTGTTAAAATAAAATATAGTTAAGGAAGAGCGGTCCCCCAAACACAGGCAAATTTTGCTTAAATAGGGGCTCCAATGTACTAGTTTTAAGGCAACTTTATAACGAAATAAAAAACTTATTATTATTATATAAAACTGTTAAAATTTAATGATCGTCTTACAAAATAGATTATTCATTCTCAAATTGAGAACAGTAGCTTTAAGCTATAATATACTAATCACTACTTAAAGCTCTTATTTATTTATAAATAACAAAAAATAAGGCCTAGAGGCGTTTAAGATTCAGTTTTTTTAGAACAAAATTACGCCCACAGTTTTTGTTTTTGTGATGATTAAATGTTATTAGCCATTAAAATTTAAGATACGGCTGTAGGAAAATATCATTTACCATAAGAATGTACTTTAATTTCCCCTGGGTATGATTTTAAAATGAGAAGAGTGATCATTGAATATGATATTCAAAAATTTGTATAATTTAAATGTGTCACAATGTAGATATGTCTTTTTTTAAAACAAAATCATTTTATTGAAATTATAACCTGTTCTCTTTTAGAGATTTAATTAAGCATTTCAATTTAAAACTTAAAATTATTTTATTACCGAAATAAAATAAATAAGTCGTCAATAATATAAAATAAAGCTATCAAACTTAACCAGGCACGCACGGACCAATCCCGTAATAAACTCCCAATTTATTTCAACCAACGATTTTTACCTCAAAATATTTTCCGCATAAAAAGGTTTAATCCAGACACGAGTTCCGGGGATATTAATTTAAGGGGTACCATAAGTCAAATTCTCTGAAATTCTGGGATAACATACATATAAGTCCCTACATATATTATTCTTTCACTAACTAAAGTTGACTTGTATTGAAGACGATACGATATTAAAAATTCCTAGCCCGAGGCATTGGCAGACCGTTTTTAGAATTCCGTACCCAAAGGGTAAAACCGGAACCCTATAACTGGAACTTCTGTCCATCTGTCTGTCTGTCATCAGGCTATATATCATTAATCGTTATAACTATGAAAACAGGTAGTTCATATGTACACATAATATTGTACTAGTATCCACATGTGACTTCGTCTGCGTGGAAGCCCTGAATTTTCACAATTCTTTATGAATTGTTGCCTGTGTGTTCTTCTGATATTATACAATATGACCCTTTTTGAAATAACGGGATTTTAAGTCATGAAACTAGAGCTTATTTTATCGGGTGAAAAAATAATAAAAAAATTATTTCACTTACAGATTTTTTTTACAGATTTTTTAATTTTTTTTCGTAAAAATAGAATTATAATTCGTTTAACTAAGATTTTTTTTAAATTAGCGCCAAAAAAAATTTCAAAAATTGTTTTGAATACACTGTGAACCATTCTAATAGAAAATCATAAATAACATGATAACAGATCGGTAACTTTAACAAAAATTAAAGATTTTGTGATTAAAATAAAAAAAAATACAATTTTTTTCAGTTATTTCAAGTGTAAAAAAAAACTCGCCCATTAACATATTTTTTTTCTTACTAACATTTTAAGCCTACTCTATCAGCTACAAAATGATACCAAAATCACAACTCTATGTTGATTTGTTTAGGAGCTGTTATTGATTGAAAACGACCCCCGAACAATTACTATGGAATTTAGTTTTTTTCCGCCTTCCTCTGTCGCTAAAAGGGCCGCTACCTGCTCTCCGTATTCCATAGTAATTGTTCGGGGGTCGTTTTCAATCAATAATAGCTCCTAAACAAATCAACATAGAGTTGTGATTTTGGTATCATTTTGTAGCTGATAGAGTAGGCTTAAAATGTTAGTAAGAAAAAAAATATGGTAATGGGCGAGTTTTTTTTTTACACTTGAAATAACTGAAAAAAATTGTAATTTTTTTTTATTTTAATCCCAAAATCTTTAATTTTTGTTAAAGTTACCGATCTGTTATCATGTTATTTATGATTTTCTATTAGAATGGTTCACAGTGTATTCAAAACAATTTTTTAAATTTTTTTTTGGCGCTAATTTAAAAAAAATCTTAGTTAAACGAATTATAATTCTATTTTTACGAAAAAAAATTAAAAAATCTGTAAAAAAAATCTGTAAGTGAAATAATTTTTTTATTATTTTTTCACCCGATAAAATAAGCTCTAGTTTCATGACTTAAAATCCCGTTATTTCAAAAAGGGTCATATTGTATATATGCCATATTCTGGTAAAATTTCGTTGAAATCCACACTATTAAGATGTCTGTTAGCACTGTAACAGAACATACTAAAAACAAAACATTCGTGCACAATTTCACATAACCTTACAATTCGATAACCAAATACAACAAACGCAAACGCCATGACTCTAGGAGGTTGCTAGGCAACGGTTTTTTTTTTTGACGTCTTATAATTCGATTGAGCCGGCTGCACGCACCAAAAACATGACGCATGCGGCGTTACCTCGCTCTGAGGCGTTCCATTCAAGGCTTAAAGTGCAAGCGAGAGCGCGGAACGAGCGACAAAGAGGCAACGTGACAAAGACGTTCTCACGTTTAACTATCGTCAGAAAACCGTCTTTACAGACAACCGATTTTTTTAAGACCTTGTCACTTAAAGGCAACAGCGGCGGCATTAGTGATGAGCCAACTCGGAAGAATCATTATTCGATCTAGCTCAATTTGAAATGCACGCGGCTCGAGTTAAATAACTCTTTCGCATTTAGATGTATAAACATGGACCCTTCGTGCGCGAATCCAACTCGCGCTTGACCAATTTTTGATATTAAACTTTTATCGTGTATTTTCTGAAGATATTTTTGAAACGTTGAACGCATAGTTGATGTGAAATCTTTTGGAAAAAAATTAAGGCTGCCTACAAGTTACCACATTCAAGTTAAACTATATAAGCCTTATTTATCCATGTCCATAAACGCTATTGCTGCAGATAGGATTCGTATTTCCAGACAATTTGCAGAAGAAGTCGATAGCACATTTCGTCATCGAATATGAAATGTAACGTTGTCTAGGGTATTGACGACCGCTTGGTGCAGTGGTCCACACGTCGGACTTCTAAAACCGAGGGTCGCGGGTTCGATCCCCGCACAGTACAAACATAAGTGTGCATGAACATGTGCGGTTTTGTACTGATCTGGGTGTTTTCTATGTATAATATGTATTTATTTACAAAGAATATATATTTAAGTATGTTTATCCGTACCCATAACACAAGCCTCGTAGCTAAATTTGTGACTAGAGAATTGGTGTGATTTTTGTGAAATATTTATTTATTATTATTCTAGTTATTTTGATCCCAGCCGAGACATTTCAACGTTTTACCATAAGAAAATTTTATAAAGCAGCAAGAACAAGTTTCGCAGCGCCAAGAAGTTGAAACCGGACAATTTTTTCTAAAGATAAACTACCCTTTTCAACGGTCAACTTCGTCTATTCACTTTGCAATTATTTTTTCATGTCTTGATGTAGCGTTAAGATGGTTTGATTAAGAAGTCATGAAACTTAGGTACAAATATAATAATAATTAATAAATTGTTTCAACGAACACACCTTGTTGGGCTTAGTCTTGGGTCAAGAGCAAACCTATCCCAAAAAAAATTGGTTGCCTGTAAAGTCGGTATACGGGCGAAAGTTTTACGTGACAACGACTTTGAGTGGTAAAATAATTTTAATGTGAATATCCATTCGTATAACATTAACCGGTGTGTATGCCTATCTCTCTCACTCTCTCTCTCTCGCTCTGTCTCTCTCGCTCTTAGGCGGGTTAACTGTGCTCGAGTGGAAGGGACGCGTGCCTTTCACTTTTTATGTCTGTCTCATTCGCTCTTAGGCGGGCTAACCATGCCCGAGTCGAAGGGACGCGTGCCTCTCACTCGCTCTAATTGTGAGCGCGGAACGTGAGAGGAGCAGCGTAACGCAGTTTCTTGAAGTGTCACCCGGCAAACCAATTTATAAGACGTTGTCACGTCAATAAATAAATAAAAACAATTACCTAGCCCCAAACTAGGCGTTAGCTTGTGCTATGGTGGCTAGAGTAACGGATAGAAATACTTAAATACATTTATAAACACCCATGACTCAGGTACGAATGCTGGTGCTCATCACACAAACATTTGTCCCTAGCAGGATTCGAATTCGCGACAGCCGGTTTTGTAGTCTGCTGGACCTCAGACTACTAGACCAAATCTGTCGTCAATGATTCATGAATCATGATGAAATGGGTCCGTATAGTTCTAAAGTCATGGATTTGTTTTAACGGATAAGTTGCAACTGGAAATAGAATCCACACAGCATTTACAGGATCCGGTACAAAGGAGATAGTATTCAGGCAGCATATCACAATATCGGATCAGATCCAGCATAAGCGACGACCGCTTGGTGCAGTGGTTCACGTGTCGGACTTCAAAAACCAAGGGTCGCGGGTTCGATCCCCGCACAGTACAAGTATAAGTGTGCATGAACATGTGTGTTTGTACTGGTCTGGGTGCTTTCTATGTATAATATGTATTTATTTACAAAAAAAAAGTATTTAAGTATGTTTATCCGTTATCTAGTATCCATAACATAAGCTTAGTAGCTTAATTTTGGACTAGAGAATTGGTGTGATTGTTGTAAAATATTTATTTATTTATATTGAATCCGAAATACTGTATTATGTTTAAACTGTTTCATTCAACTTCATACGCAAACTCATCTATCGACGACCTCCTTGGTGTAATGGTCAAGAAGTCGACTATTAACCAAGAGGTCGTGAACATGTCTGTTGGTACTGGTCTGGGTGTTATATGTATTTATTTAAGTTTATTTGTAATACCACTGTTGATTCTGATATCTTTAACACAAGTGCTTTAGCTACTTACCACGAAGTCATATCAATGTATGTTGTTGTTGTATATATTATTCATCTACGTTTAAACGGACCTTGAAAGCGGATTGCTGCTTATTTTGTCAAATCGATATTTTCTCATGGATTCGGAATACTGTATTACTTACTAGCTTTCACCCGCGACTTCGTGCGCATTAGGTATTTTTTTCGGGATGCGTTGTTTTCCCGTAATACCAATTTTATCCAAATATACCTAATTCAAATCTTTGGTAATTTAGGAGTGAAAGCGATCAGATTGCTCGAAAAGAAATTTTACCTATGGGAATGCGTCATTTTCCCGCGGTAAAAAGTAGCCTATGTAAGGACAAACCCAATGTAGGACCCGAGAAAGGTCTCGGGTATCAAAATATCTCCATACCAAATTTCATGCAAATCGGTTCAGTAGTTTAGGCGTGATTGAGTAATACACAGACAGACAGAGTTACTTTAGCATTTATATATTAGTATGGTTGTGTAAACTCGCTATTACAACAAAGTAACTACGAGTTCATACGCTAAAAACACACTTTTTAACGGACCTGTAAAAAAAACTTTATATCGTTGTATTGTGTGAACGCGCTCTAAGGCATGACAATGGACAAGTGCCTTTTTAAAGACACAAATTATTATCACTGCTACCAATAATAATATTAAGTATATTAATTGGCAGTGTATTCCGAAAAGCCACATCATAATTGATACACTTTCATGGGCTTGTGTTCTACAGTTGTGGTACGATGATAATAACAAATTGGTGGCTCTTAAAATTGCCTCCGTACGGGAAATGAACCAGGGACTTCAGAAATGGCGGCATATTAAAACCGTAGCTCACGCCATTACACCATCCGTACAACCCCGGAGGTGTATGTGTTAATCTCGATCTCATAACACTTAAAAAAACAACTTTTTCGGCTCCGGTCATCAGGGAGGATTCAAACCCCCGACCTTTGAAAGTCCGATCTAATGCTCTAACCAACTGAGCTACCGAGAACCTTGATGGAGTCGTTGAATTTTGTAAGTGCTTTCTTACGCTTTGAGCCAGCGTAAGTTTCATCAATGATTGTGGGAGACACCCTCAAATCACCCGAGAGAAAATCGACCATTTTGCTATTTTTGCTCAAATCAAATAAAATCAAATCAAATCAAATTCATTTATTTGCTTGAAAAGTAGTACAGGAGATGTTAAACAATGTTTATGTTCGCACATTTCACCATAACTGGCATGCAAATCGCTTTAAGCTATTACATTATTAAAATTAACAATATGATTCCAATATTGATACATAATAATAGTTTTTAACCGTGCAAAGTTCATGTTCTGCAAATGCTTTTAATACATTCACTTCACTGATAATTGAATAATAATTAAAATTAATAGCATACACAACAGAAATGCAGTCATGTCTTATTATGAGACCGAGAGCTTGTTTTAATATTCAATCAAAAACATCAGCCAGGGAATAAGCATAACTCAGTTAACATCGACGGGGTAATAATTAAATGACGTTGTTGAATTTTCGGCTCATTCATCCAATAATATTGCGGTCACAGAGGAATTGAAGCGTTTTTTAAATTCAATGTAGCAAATATTTCTGGTTATATCAATGGAATTGCTATGGCTATTGAGTATCGGTTAATGATATGTGATATTTTTGTTTTCAGGAAACATATCACTTTAATTAAATGTAGATACTTAATGAAAGAATAACTTATATAACGCATGCAATGGAAACAATGAAAGTAATTTATATCTGCATGTGGACCCACAATTCACGACTAAGCTTAATAAAAAACCCTAAAGCGAAAAAAACAATACTGAATTCATTAGTTTTGCGAAATTCTAATATTTGAATTATTTAATTAGAGAAACGTGGGTCTAGTTTCCATTTTGGGGTGCCTTTCCAACGGTGCGGAGCAATGAAATGGAGAAATATTAAATAGGATCGCACGAAATCTCCACTCTACTTCAGAGGATAATCCTATTGGTTAATATTTCTTCCTTTCTCCGCTCCACAGGCCTCGTTCCGCACCCTAAAGGCCAGCGCATACCTGCAGCATGCTGCCGCGACTCGCGACTGTCAACGATTGGCCGCGGTGATTAGTTGACACACTGTTAACCGCGAGTCAAAATTGTTTCTGAGATTTTCTGTCATGAATTTCTCAAAAACAGCTCGGAGTCGGGAAGTTGGCGGTGTTACACCCCGGTGCCTCGGAAAGCACGTTTAGCCGTTGGTCTTGCGCCTGATCTCTCTCCGGTGATGTCGACCGTCTCAGCGAACTTTGAGAGTGATGGAACAGTGAGTGCACCTGTGTATTGCGCTCACACTTGTGCACTATAATATGCTGCGTAGTTGACTGATCTCTGTTGAGATTGGCGGCCGTGGTCGAAATCGGCCAGGAGGACTATTAACCGCGAGCCGTTATTACAGATTTTTTTTAATGCAATTATTTTTTTCTTAAACTACAAAAACTAACCTGATCTTGCGGTTCGATTGCAAACCGCTGCTCCTTATGTCCACTCACACTTGACACCACGCACAAAAATACAAAAAACTTCACTAAATTATTATATTCGCTTATCCTTAGCAGGAGAAATAAAGAATTGCTATATCTACTTGTCACTTTGGATTTTATATTCATATTTTTATCTATTCTCATCTTTTTTACTGACGTGTCATCACTGTCACTTATCACCTGCGGTTTATCGTTAGTGTTGTTGTTATTTTTATGGATTTTATCACATTTTTTATTGTTCTCCATATTTGATCTAATTTAGTCACTTTTACCGCCATAAGAGCTCCAGTTTTCTGTTGGTTCTGTTAAAGTCACATCTGAAACAAAAGAAAAGACAAATTAACTTTATCAAAACAAAACTAACATAATGTTTTAAAGAAAAAAAAGTTGTTCTAATGACTACATAGTACTATATAGTACTACATAGTATGAAGCAAAGTCGATTGCCGCGTCTGTCCCTACGTATGTGATAAGCTTAAATTTTTAAAACAACTCATCGGATTTTGATGCATTTTTTTTAACACGCTTTTATTAGCTTGACCTGTATGTAACTATGTATGTATGTAACGGAATCTTTGCACTTCATTTTCACCTACTTCTAGGAGTCTGATTAACATGGAAATTTGCACAGGGGTCAAGGACCGATGACAATGCAATAATTTGATAAGAGTTTTCGATTATCCTTATTAACTAAAAAAATAAAATTAATTTTAATATTGCTGAAATCGCCTTCTTACATTTTCCGCACGGCGCCATCTCGTTCACAAATATTACGAAAGTATCTAGTCAATTACTTGAATGGTTCGAGTTTTGTAACCTTTAGCGTTCGCTTAGCTAGTTAGTTTCGATAGCAATCATTAGATGTCGCTGCTAATGCTATGCAGTTTTAACTGATGCAATTGATTTGCACTAGAAGCTCTGTATTTTGCCAATAGATGTCACTATTAACTAACACATTAAGTGTAGTAACTATTTAGTAATCTGTGATTAAGTACCAATGACAATGCAATAATTTGGAGATTTAACTAAAAAAAATAAAATAAATAATAGTTTAAAAAACTAAAAAAACACGCTTTTATTGCTAACTAAAAAAGAGAAAATAATTTCTGAGTACACGGAATTTATATTACAGTAAAGTAAAAAGCGTGGGGTGCTTCGTATAGTAAGTATGTGAAAATCATCCTATTATTGGCACGTATAAAAGTATGAAAACGTTATAAAGTGCACCCCACGCTTTTTACTCTACTGTAATATAAATTCCGTGTACTCAGAAATTATTTTCTCTTTTTTAGTTAGCAATAAAAGCGTGAATTTTTTAGTTTTTTAAACTATTATTTTTTTAACAGATATGGTGATTCAAGAGTAAAGTTTATGTGAATTATAATAACATAGCGGGCAGGACAAGGTCTGCCGGGTTCGCTAGTATAGTATAAAGCAATGTCGCTTCGCGAAGCGTTTAAATATATATTTGTTATGTATTTGAGGGTAAACTGCAAGGAATAAAAATCAGTATGCATCTAGCACGCTATGTGATTGCACGTCCCGCGATACACACCTATTACCGGTTCAATACTTATCAACTAGCGACGAGGATAGGATACACATACACATACAATATATTAAACGCAGAGATATCCCATATGGTATAATATATATTTAAAACTACTCAACGGATTTTGATGCAGTCTTTTTTTAATAGTTGGAGTGAATAAAGATAAAGATTTATATGAATAATACTCGGAGCACAGCGGGCAGGACCAAGTCTGCCGGGTTTTCTAGTATTCTAAAAGTTTCTAGAGAATGTAATAAAAACAGAGCTTCATTTACGTATTTGTTCAAGTACAAACTTGTGTTATGATACAAAGTAAAACAGAATGATGAATAATACATTCATACACAATATTCTAATGAAAATTCTATTATTTTAGGCAAAACTGAACTCCTAACCTAGATACGTCTGAATTATGAATGTAGTAACTAAGTAAACTGAATAAGTTTATGTATAACCAATCTGTTTAAGTTTTATAGTTTTTGCATGTTGTGGTTAAGGTATGGCATGGCACATTGAATTTGATTTAACATACCTAGATATTTTCATTAAAAAACTAGCTGATCTGGCAAACGTTGTTTTGCCATATAAATTATTATCACTAAGGTGTATGAAAAATAGATGTTGGCCGATTCTCAGACCTACTCAATATGCTCACAAAATTTCATAGGAATCCGTCAAGCCATTTCGGAGGAGTACAGGAACGAACTGTAACACGAGAATTTTGTATGTATAAGATAATGCAGGTCACAATGTCTTAATCGTTCTAGTGCTAAGGAGGTATTTTCTGTTGTGAACTGGATGTGGGTAGTCTACTTCTTTTTCATATAACTTTTCACACCATTTTCTTTGTAAAATTAAATCATTAGTTGTTTTAGTTGTTTCAGTCGGAGTAGTTTCACAAACTACCTTCACTCTTATAAAAGTTACAGTTGACAGCAAAATTACAGTCAACACGTCCCATGCCACAACACGATAACAATACAATAATAATACTAGACACGGGATAACAAAAAAATCCAATTGTGTCTGCAAAGTGGCATCGAATGGGTAAACATGTAAAGAACGAAACCCAAGAAAATTTTAAGGTAAGTAGGTTTCAATTCTACTATTTTTGGGATATAAAATGATCAAAAGTCGCTCTGGGGTAGTAGGTTTTCTTACCATTTGACGACAAACGGTGAAAACTTTCATCTAAGCACTGAGATTAGCTGACTATATTGACAACGTCAAAAAATGTAGTAGCAATTTAGTAATATGTCAAAATATCTACTTTTCACTTCAATCTAAGCCAAATGGCTGGGTAGCGACATGTCCAAATATCAGTTTTAAGCATTCTCCTTGTCAAACTGATAAAATCCCTCTAACTGTTATTTTGGTGTGGTTTTATTTGTGACGCTGAGTGTACTTCGAGTGCAAAACAGGCAGTGACATTTATCAAAATGGCTGAAGAGATACTGAACAATAATTGTACATTGTGTACATTTCAGTAAGGCAACTTGAAATAGCACGGTGCGTTTATTTATGAAACAAATTCATTGAATATCAGCGGGGCAAATGGAAAACTAAGTAATTTATTTAATCTTCCTTTGTTACACCTTGTCAAATTAAACAAGAACTAGCTTGGTCCCTCCCATTACCGGCTTCATATATGTGAAATTTGGTCATGTAAAATTTCTGGATAAAACTATCGTATGTCAGTTTCCAAGGTCCATTATACACTTATGTGTAGCAAATTTTATCCGAATCGCTTCAGTGCTTTACTCGAACAAGCGTCATAGACAGAAAAAGTTACCACCTGCGACTCACTATCACCATGACTGACCGCTGGTCAACCAATCGCTGCAAGTCAATCGCTGACTGTTGCAGCGACAGTATATGCCGCAGGTGAGGACTGAGCCTTATACAAAACACTACTCTGAGTTGCTAGCTGACCCGGCAAACGTTGTTTTGCTCTATAAATTATAGTGGACAACCCATATCACTAAGGGATATGAAAAATAGATGTCGGACGATTCTCAGAGCTACTCAATATACTCACAAAATTTCATAAGAATCAGTCACGCCGTTTCGGAGGAGTACGGGAACGAACATTGTGACACGAGAATTTAATATATGTAATATAGAGATATTATTGTACAAAGTTAAAGGCTTTCCTTCGTATAACGTGACAGCTTATACTTACCTCTAACATAAATATGGTTCTAACAGCTCATGTATGGCGTTAGATATTTTATCGGACGGACTACTCCAAGAATCTGATGAAAGGAAATATCTAGAAACCAGTTTTCTTAGTGTGTGAGGAAAAATATGTGTAAGCTTAGTGCTTTGGGCTCAGGGTTAAAATGGCGTGCGTGTACTTGATAGTTACAATGTTTGTTAGAAAACTTGTTTACAATATTTTCATATTGGAATTTAAATTGCCCTGTATAAGTTTACCTAACTATGACAGGTGATTGGTTACATTACTTTTAGTTAAGCACCACATAAATTTACACAAAATATTATGTAAGTAGGTTGTAGTTGTTCTATGTAGTTCTAGCGAAATTAGACCTAAGATGATCGTTTCCATACAAGAGATACATAACTTTTTTAATCATCAAAAATTGGGGTAATTTTTAATGACTATTACTTTCACAAAATCATATGAAATATTGATACAAAACTGTCGAGATGGTTTAGTTTAAAATACAGTGGAAGCCTCTCAAAGCAAAGAAGTACGGTTTCATTAAAAACCTTCCGTTACACTCAGCTATGGTGTAATATCTTTTTTTCTAACTCATATCAGTTACATTATCATAGTAACCGTCGTATCTCTTCCATACATTCATACATTCTTGGGATGGTGTTAACTAGAGTTTTTGTCGCGTTATCTTCCTGCTACTAAGATTTCCTCTTCCCTATAAACTAGACAATGTTTCTCAAAGTTTTTGCTGCCACTTGTAACCGTCTATTTAGCTAGTTTTTGCTGAATTTCTCGAAGACAAAAGAAAGACAAATGTCGCTTCGCTGGTTAAATGTTTCTGGTTTTCGATTGGCAAAGAATTTCTTGCGAACTCTGTGTCTTATATCTGAACTTAATTTATATTTTTTTTTTTGCCCGACGAAAAGATGGGGGTTATAATTTAAACCCCTTTTCTGTTTGTGTGTGTATGTCTCTAGCATCGTAGCTTCCGAACTGATAAACAGATTTTAGTGCTTTTTTTTTCATTTCAAAGATAATTTGATCACGGTGGTGCTTAGCCTTAATTGGTCAAAATCCGACCAGCCTTTGAAGCCAACGGTTTGCCTGGCCCATTCGGGGGTTTGTAACTGGAAAGTGAGTTTTGTTGTTAGAGACTTTTCAAACTGCTTACGAAGAACGATTTCTCCTCAGATACTATGAATAAAAAACCTAACTTAATAATAAAATTGTCATCACCGTATTCATCCGTCCATTATACATGCTATCCAACTTCTTAAAACCACAAAGCAATCCAACTCCGTAATAAGCTACACTATAGAGTATAGCCAAACCTCTCCCGCAACAAATTAGGAACCGCCGAAACTTCTATCGCGATGGAAAGTAGTTTTGACGAGGGAGAACTAGTCAAAGTGTTTTCAAAATATACTGACAGTAATATCAGGCTAAGAAGTACATATACAAAGAACAAGCTGAAAATGACACATGCACTAAACGCCGTGACATGGCCTAAACGGCGTCTCGTAGTATTATATATTTATATATATATTTGACACCAGTCAAAATAAATTCCAAAACCCTATTTCTCAAAATTTACACGTAATTTGACACCTTATCTGAGTGACCATTTTGTATCACACTAAATAATTAAAGTTTGTTTGTTTGGATGTTTTTCTGTCAATCACGCTGAAACTACTAAACGGATTTTGATAAAATGAGGAATACAGACTGAATATGAGCTGACTCCGGTGATAGGATACGTTTTATCCTGAAAAATCCTTCTCATCACACTAAATATGAAAGTGTTTGTTTGAATGTTTGTCCATAAATCTAGCAGAAACTACTAAACGGATTTTGATGACATATTGGTACAGAAACAGAGTATGAGCACACTTGGGTGATAGGATACTTTTTATTCCGATTAATGCTCCCTTAGGATAAGACAGGAATTTTAGAAAATGATTTATATTTTTTCTAAAAATAACGGGCAGGACCACCTCGATTTAAGAGTGTGAATGGTGGCGTCATAAGCTAGTCCATACAAAATCTATGGGAAACTGACAAATAAAAAGTACGTCAATGATTGATAGTGTCAGATACCCAATACTAGGGTAAATGACGTGAATTTTAGTGAATGAAACATTTTCTTTCATAATATTTCAGTATTTATTATTATTCCATTATTTAACACTGGCTAAGTAATTGAATGACAGGCAATTCATGAAATTAAGTGACGGAGCGAAATTATTGTGAGTGCTGTTATAATCAAGTTGATGGTGTCCAAATATTGTTAAATAATGTTTAAAATACTTGTGCACTACAGAAGAGAAAAATGTTGCTTACCCATGTAAATGTCTTTAGAAAAATATTATTTACCGTCACATGTGGGAAGTACTTTTTCAGCTAAGCAGTATTAGTAAAATATGAATTTTATTCACGGTTTATTTTCTATCAGAAATTAAATCATTAATAAACTAGGTACTTGATAAAAAAAAATCTCAATCCAGATCAACGCCTCCTTAAGCTAAAACCTATTATTCTAAAGTTCTAAACCATTCATCTTCTTAGTAAGTAGGTAATAAGTAAGTTTAATAGTCCTCCTGGCCGATTTCGACCACGGCGGCAAATCTCAACATAGATCAGCCAACTACGCAGGAGATATTATAGTGCACAAGAGTGAGCGCAAAACACAGGTGCAATCACGGTTCCATCACTCTCAAAGTTCGGTGGGACGCCAATCCGACATGACCGGAGAGTGATCAGGCGCAGAACTAACGGCTTAACGTGCTTTCCGAGGCACGGGGGTGTAACACCGCCAACTTCCCGACTCCGAGCTGTTTTTGAGAAATTCATGGCAGAAAATCTCAGAAACAATTTTGACTCGACCTGGGATTCGAACCCAGGACCTCTCGGATGTAGGGCAGAAACTTTGCCAGTACACCAACAAGGCAACGAGGTAAGTATATTAATTTACTTATTGAATTATCCATACAAGAACACTGTCGCGATTCTAACTCAGCTTTTTTTATTATATTTTGCTGCAGGTTAAAAACATTTTCGTGTTAGCTTTATTCCATTCAATAAGGAAAAGTGCGCTGAAACTCGGGTCCTGAGGTAATGTATTCATACAATGTGTGTATGTATTTTAATGTATGAAATGATAACGACGAGGAAAATTCTGAATGTGACACAATAAAGGAACGCTGAGGCATCTGTTGCGAGGAAATCCTCTTCGTTATAGCCAATGTGTGAATTATTGATGTTTTATGATAAAAATATCGTCACTTTTTCTGAGCCAAATTCTGACTTAAAGTATAGTTTTCTTACCTTTCTAGGGACTAATACCTACCAGTCTATGAGTACTAATTTTTTAATAGGAAGCAACAGAATGATTGATATCTCCTTAAATCAGAAGACAAGTAATTTACGTCAAGCCTCTGAGCTGTTGCAATCTGTTTTCTCATAGCAACACTGCACGTGAGCGGAACGAAACTTTTTTTTTCGTAATTCCTTTTTCTCTAACCCATATTGTTTACTGCACTGATTCTCATGTTCTGCATGACATAAATGTTAACTGGTAGAAAACGCTTTAAGTCCGCATTTTGTTGACTTTTTTTTCAATATGCAACATTTTTGGAAAAAAAAAAATTTGCACAAGAACCTAGCCTGGTTCTAAAAGAAACTAACCAGCCAAGCCTAAATTTTGACTGGAAAAAAATGCTTCAAGGATAAAGTCTGTATTTTGAAGAAAAAAAAATACTACGCAAGATTTAAAATTACTTTAAACAAGAACCTTATCTAAGGATTAATTGAAAGGCTAGAAAATAGCGTTCTAAACTGGATTACGAAACTAGCCTAGGGTTTCCTTAGTTAACTGTAGCACGTAGGCTTTGGATCGTTTGCTTTATCTATTAATTTCCTCGGAGACTTAACCGACCCGTTCTAAGCTATGCCACAAGGCGAATAGAAAAGCCAGTTCATCAATTTTTTTATATATTTCAATTTTATCTAGGTTTTGCTATGTTTCTTATAAGTAAGCACTGCTCTCTCCTCTATACTTATCTATACTAATATTATAAAGAGGAAAGATTTGATTGTTTGTTTGAATAGAAAAGGCTCTGAAACTACTAGACCGATTTAAAAATGTTTTACTATTGGAATCCTACATTATCCCTGATGAACTTAGGATATATTTAATATTAACATACTAAAATATGCGAATTTATTGAATCAAATCGAGCAGGTGAAGTCGCTGACGGTAGTCAGTTATATTATAAATAATAAATATTTCACAACAATCACACCAATTCTCTAGTCCCAAATTAAGCTACGAGGCTTGTGTTATGGGTACTAGACAACGGATAAACATAATTAGTTAACTGTATGAGGAAAGAAAATATGATTCATTTGATAGTGCGTCATGGTGAAGAAATGGATTTAGCGAATGCCTTTCCATAAAAATAGAACACAGCGTAGTGATAAATAGTAACGCTTCCGATGATGGTAAGTAACCATCATAGGAAGCGTTATATATGTGTGTCTATGAAATGAATTATTTGATTTGATTTGATACTATGCCAAGTTAATTTAATAAAAAAAAACATTTTAAAAAAACGGACTGCCACAGGCGGGACTCAAACCCGCATCTTTCGCAAACCGGGCGATTGCTCTCCTAATTGAGCTACCTAGACACTTAAGGCTGCAACCAGCCATGATTTACCTTACATAGGTGTTTTATTCGGTATTATATGTTGTAGTCAACATCCGAATAAAACACATTTTTAGGTGTTTAACATCGGTAAAGAAGCACTTAAAGAAATTCAGACCGATGAGTTAGTGTCACAGTAGCGCAATCGGGAGAGTAACCGCCCTGTTTGCGAGTGGTGTGTTCGAGCCCCGCCTGTGGCAGTCCATTTTTCTTTGTGTGTGTTTTCACTTTATAGAAATTTGCATTGTTTATGCTTAAAAATAAAGTTTAAATTTTCATACTTTTTCACACCTAAGTCCCACAAGCTGCAAATACACTCTTTTGCAAAAAAAACGGGCACCTAAGGAAATTTACGTTCTAAGGTCGATTTGAGTTAATTAAATGAAATTTATTTCTTTGACGTTAGTCTGTATACTTATAATCGTGTAAATTAATGCGCGTGAAGTGAGTTCGGGCAACTAAAAGAAAAAAAACGATGGATTCTTTAAAACCGATGTACACGCCCAAACAATAAGAAGTGGTCGGCAATAAAGATAAGATTTTTTTTTACTTTTTTTAATTAAATAAAGTTGCAAATGTAAAAACCTAATACCGAATGTGACCTCCTCTTGCCAAAATCACAGCTTGAATCCTTCTGGGCATGCTTTCCACGATGTTTTTAATAACGTTTTGAGGAATTCGTTCCCACTCTTCTGCAATGACTCTTTTTAGCTCCCTGATGTTTTGTGGAGCAGGTTGCACTGATCTTACACGTCTCTTTAGAACATCCCAGACATGCTCAATTGGATTGAGGTCAGGACTTCGAGCTGGCCAATCTAAACGACGGATCCCAACTTCTTGCATGTACGCTTCCACGTCGCCAGAACGGTGCGAGCGAGCATTGTCCTCCATAAAAATGGAATCTTCCCCAAGTGCAGTCAATGTGGGTTGTGCATATGGAATTAGGACTTCCATTATGTACCGATGTGCATTTAATGTTCCATTTTCTATGAAAACTAACTCCGTACGCTCCGTCGAATTAATTGCTGCCCAAAACATAACGGAGCGTCCGCCATAAGGAGTGATTTCTTCGAAACACACTTCCGCATAGCGTTCCCGTGGTCTTCGCAGCACTCGCCGGCGTCGGTCCTCTCCACACAAAGAGATTCTAGCTTCATCAGAAAACAATACTTTATTCCAGTCCTCCAGAGTCCATGAAGCACAGTTCCGAGCAAACTGAAGTCGAGCAACACGGTGCTCACGGAGTAATTTAGGGCCCCGAGCTGGGCGGTAACTCCTGATATTGGCAGCCAAAAGCCTCCTCCTGACCGTCCACAAGCTAACTTCTACTCCTCTTACTTCTTCAAGGCTCTTCTTCAGGTCCACACTTGACGCCTTACGATTCCGCAACGCCTGACTCACCAAAAAGCGGTCATCTCTTGGTTCTGTGCCCGGTCTTCTTCCCGAACCGGGTCTTCTTTTGACCGAACCGGTCTCTTGATACCGTTGCCAAGTCCTCTGGACAGTTGAACGACTCACATTTAGCCGCTGAGACACGTAAGTTTGCGAACAACCTTCTTCAAGTAGGGCTATAATTTTACCGGCCCTTATCGCTTTATCACTCATATCAAAAAGTGGTATTTAATGTAAAAATAAAGATTAAATTGTTTAATTTGCAGAAAATGTCCAAAAAGTTTTAAAATATCGTAATCAGTTAAAAATCGTTTCAGCAATTCGCGCCATTAGTAAAGCAATTTTAGAATAATCCACAATAATCATTATTTTTCTTTTATTAATTTCAAATTTTATATTTGGAACGTAAAGAATCATGCCAGGATGCTTCAAATAACATGCCAATACATCGTCAAATTAATAAAACCTATTTCTTGTTCTTCTTCATTAAAGTAGAGGAAAAAATCTAAAGTGCCCGTTTTTTTTGCAAAAGAGTTTATTAGGTTACACAGTTGCGCGGCAAGCAACTTCGCAAAAAGGCGCGTGGGCTGGCCGTTTTATTTACACCACCCAGTAGGTACTCTTCTAATTACGATCGCAGTTATACACTCGAGCACATCTCTTCCTGTGAATGTAGAGACCTTATATCGAACACTTTGATTCTTAATTCCCGTTTCCTGTCGTTTAGTACTGTAAAAAATGGCCACAGCAGGCCATGGAAATGACTCTATAAACGTCTGTGATTTGCATGAGAAATAAATGAGCTCTAATTTGTACCAAGGCGGGTGTAGTTTTCAGGATATACTCGTTTCAACGGAAATATTACATGGGATGATTGGATGGATAGTGTAATAAATATGAGCAACAATTTCCAACATATTACATACCTATGTTGTAATGATTAGTGAAATAGTAGATTGTTATACAAGGGTGGAAAGAAATCAATTGCCATACGAGGTATTTAGACGCACGAGCGAAGCGAGGGCGGCTATAGTCCGAGTGGGAATTGATGACTTTCACCCGTGTTAAACACTCTACTTTTCATTTCAAATATAAGGAAAGTAAAAAATAGTAGTTTTTCTAAAATATTTATTGATAGTAATAACATGAGTCGTACCTATTTAATAGTCTTTTTTAATTTAAATTTCAAATATGGAACACACCGCCCGCGTCACCGCCGCGGGCCATCCCACTTTAATAGGTTTTTTTTTTAATTCACATTGGCCGTATACACTCACAAGACCGCAGCATTTTTTTTTAATCGATATTTTTCTTAATTATTTAAAAAAATATATAGCCGACTAAATAACCAATTTTAGTTCTATTTTTAAAATTCATTCCCGCCCTAGGGAGGGAAGCAATTACTATGAGTCTTTCCCGCCTAAGGGAGGGAAGCATTGTTTTCGACCCGCTGCTCTGATCAAACAAACACTACTTTCCGAGTGTGAGAAATGAAAAGATTTTTTAATCTATTTATCTAACTTTATCACGGCAAAGTTTTTATTTGTCATTAAAAACTGAAGTGCAACAATATCCTTTGGAAATTATCAGTTATTGAGGAACTCAAAGGGTACTCTAAGGGTTTCAAAATGGTTGTGTCAAGGAGTCCATGGCATAAACTAAATGAAGTTTCAAAGTAACTAGAACTTGTAGTTTCGTTGCACTTGCTTTTTATACCGTGTGTGCTGGGGCTTATTAATTAAAAAATATTGATATTAATCAAAAAAATATAACAGACATAGAGACAGACACAAAAAACGTTTTATACTATGGTGTGTAGTGATACGATTCAGTCACATCTGTAGAAACAGCTGGTGTCCCTTTCAACATTGTCACATGTTTGTAGTTCAATTTACAATACATAAGTTATTAGAAACCTTATGCTATTTGAACAAGACGAGTATTTTAACGAAGGTAGATTTGATGTTAATAAAACGGAATCCTTAATGATGGGAGAATTAAATACGGTTTGAAGATATTGAACACAGATGATTGGTTTAGTGAATATTTTGAAACTTTAAAATATGAGATCTAAAGGAAAGTACTTAAATTCACCATTTATCTTTATTACCCAACATCATAGATGTTTTACAAATAACAAAGACTTAAAGAAAATTTTGTATGGTAGGTAACGTGTTTTGATGACCAGAACAAGGCATCATTTATTAATAATTAATTATGTTTCTTTTCATTTGTAAAAGATGTATAAATGTTAAAAGGATAATATAAAATTGATGATTATATACTCGTTAATGACAAGGATATATGAAAATGTATAAGAAGCGGCGCAAGAAACTCAGTCACTATTGTCATTGCATTGACAATAGTGACTTCCTGAGTTTCTTGCGCCGCTTCTTCTCAGCACTGGCCCAAATTGTCCCGAAGCGGTGGTATAACATATAAATTAACCCTTAATTTATATGTTGGGACGTGTAAAAGTGCTCCTTGTAAGCCTTCATACGAAAGTAAATCGATTAATCAATAAAAAAGTATATCTTAATCTTAAAAAAAAAAACGTTTTTTCTTGACGGTCTCACACTTAAATAAGGCAATCAATGCGTTTTATCGGTACTGTAGTCTTTTTTTTTTCAAACTTGTTTCGTAACTTCTTTCACACAGTACTTATGCATTTGATAGAATTTATAGATGTGGCCACATTAAATAATCATTCTTAGTGCAAAAACAATTGCTACTTCAAAACCCCATCCAATATTTCCCGGACGTAACAGAGTCAAAAACCGGAATAATGCTAAGACAGTCCTTAATTTCGTTTTGATAGAATTATAGCATGCACTCCAGCAGTTTGGCACTGGTCCAAGTGAAAAATTAAACCCTCACCTTTTACTCTTTCTTCTTCCAATTCTTTTTTGTTGTGTTTTGCAGTGGTGTCAGTTATGGTGTTGTAATTTCAACGAATTATTTGTAACGTTATGCATGATGTTTATAACGTAACTTTTTTTTTGGTAAGTTGGTAAGTTATTATAACAAAGACGCATATATTATCAAACACCAACTGAGATGGAGCGGGCACGTCCTACGTATGCCAGATAGTAGATTGCCGAAAGCAGTCTTCTATTCTGAACTTGCTGATGGAAGGCGCAAGCGTGGCGGACAGTATCTGCGATATAAAGACACTGCAACGCAACCTTCTGGCGTGCGATCTATCAACCGATACGTGGGAGGATCGAGCGCGTCTTAGACCGGAATGGCGACAAACTATTCAGAGGAGTGTAGTATATAGGAGGATAGTTTTGAGACTAGGCGAGTTGAGAACCTTGAACGCCAAACACCAAATACGGAAGACTAGGCCGAAAATCACATACACTTGCACAGTGCGGTATTGGGACGATGTTTATATCTATACATTGTGTAGGCTATTAAAAAAAATCTTTTGTTTCAGACCAATTACGTCTATTATGTACACATAATAGACGTAATTGGTCTGAAACAAAAGATTTTTTTTCAGACCAATTACGTCTATTATGTACACATAATAGACGTAATTGGTCTGAAACAAAAGATTTTTTTTAATAGCCTACACAATGTATAGATATAAACATCGTCCCAATACCGCACTGTGCAAGTGTATTGTTGTTTGATTAAAAAGTTACAAGAGCTGACAGAACTGCCTTTTAGCTACCTTCGACGTATCGTGAACAAAGTTTATGGCCTATTGTGACAGTTATTTTTTTTAGAGTGTATCTTTTTCAGACTTACTAAAAAAAGGAAAAAAGTCTTAATAGAAAATAGTCCTCTTGGCCGATTTCGACCACGGCGGCTAATCTCAACAGAGATCAGCCAACTACGCAGGGGATAATATAGTGCACAAGTGTGAGCGCAATACACAGGTGCACTCACTGTTCCATCACTCTCAAAATTCGGTGAGACGGCAATCCGACATGATCGGAGAGAGATCAGGCGCAGGACCAACGGCTTAACGTGTGACGCGTGACTTTCCGTGGCACGGGGGTGTAACACCGCCAACATCCCGACTTTGAGCTGTTTTTGAGAAAATCATGACAGGAAAATCTCAGAAAAAATTTTGGTTCGACCTGGGATTCGAACCCAGGACGTCTCGGATGTAAGGCAGAAACTTTGTTGCTACACCAACGAGGCAGTCTCAGTCTTACTAATGCAGGACGGCGACCACAATACGACAATTCACTTTCTGTCTGTCACGCTTTTACGCCTAAAATAATCAACAGTTTTGAATGAACTTAAGTACACATACGGATTAGTGACTACTGTGTTTGCGTACCAAATTTCATTCAAATCTGTTCAGTAGTTTAGGCGTGAGAGCGCAACAGACAGAAAGTCAATTGTCGTATTGTGGTCGCCGCCCTGTATAAAGACTAACAGAGAATCTTCAAAACTTGACGACCGCTTGGTGCAGTGGTCCACGTGTCGGACTTCTAAACCGAGGGTCGCGGGTTCGATCCCCGCACAGTACAAGTGTGCATGAACATGTGTATTTGTACTGGTCTGGGTGTTTTCTATGTATAATATGTATTTATTTACAAAAAAAAGTAGTACCCATCCGTAACCCAAGCTTCGTAGCTTAATTTGGGACTAGAGAATTGGTGTGATTGTTGTGAAATATTTATATTTATTTATTTAAAAATTAACTCCATCGATGACACTTTGGCAAACATACAGCGTTCCAACAATACGAGTACTGTTGATATTGAATAAAATTGGTGATAAATTATTATTGGCCATTCTTTGTGGGAAATGTGTGGGTGCATTCGAAATTTGCATCGATTTAAAATCATATTATTTTGTACACTTTGTTCAGTCGGTCACATTGTTGAAATCGTTTCATTATTTCGTTTTGATGAGTTCAAAATGGAGTAATTTCAATAAATGAGTGACTACTTGACTATATTATTCGTATACTACGGTTTACTTACATGTAGTACCTAGAAATAAGTGTATGAAGTGATTAAATTTAGTTTAACAACACTTAAAGGTACATTGTATTAGAACGTTTTGTGCTACAGTCATGTTAAACAGAAAAAAATACACGTAATTAAGTTATGTTTTTGATACCGGAATAAGCAAAATAAGCACTAGAAAGAGTAATGAACAACTGATGAATATAATTAAATAAATACCATAAAATAATATAATACAATAATAACCTAATAAAAGTATTAAAACAGATAAACAAAAAGAGGAAACATAAAAATAAAATAAACATTTGCATGTCACTAAAATTACTTAAGAAAAACAAATTTTCTTTTTCGAAGCTTTAATGCAGTCCAATCAGAAAACGTGCAAGTTATTAATCTTCGATGTAAGAATGAATTGTTAAAAAATATTTTGACCACTTTAGAACAATCATGAGTGTGACCTCATTTTACAATATTTTTACCCGAGAACCTCGTTTGTTCTACTCGTAACAATCAAAAACAAAAATCGAATATACAATTTCGCAAAATACACATAATAATAATTCCAAGTCTTAGCCCCCACATTCCAGCAATTCCATTATTCCAGTCATAATAGCTCAAGTGGCATACGATGGTGAAGCACCAATTACTCTGCCATTGGTACTAAAATAAAACCAGACCGGGGCACAGTAAAAACAAGTCAGCAATACCACTGCACGATACTCTGCAATGCAAAAAAAATACATTATGCGCACTAGGTGCTGCAGCATTTTAAATAAACCGACGTTAATTAGATTCAGAGCATCACGAAGTTTGGCTGTGTTAAAGTTTACACCTCCGAATGGAACTCCAAATGGACTTATATATCCACCAGTAATCTTGTCTTTTTAACATTGATTATTTTTTCGAATCTTATAAACACCGAGCAAAGCTCGAACACCCAGGTATTAAATATAATGAAGACACGTTAGCTTAACACTTGGATTTTTAAATACTCTTTTTTAAAGTTTCGTTATATTAAAGATGAAAAGATATAAAAAATACCTAAATGATCTAAAATTATTTACACTATAATAAATGTATTTATACAGGGTGTAAAAAAAACCTTAACGAAGCCGTCAACCACGCGTTCAGTACATCAAACCAAATCGTATGAAAAAGAAATTTTGGCTGGGAAACAACTTTTATTTTTTGACATCAAAAAAAATAATTTAATTCTAATCCGCAATGTAAAGTGCGCACGCGGAAAGGTCACCGCGGGGCGTGTTGCTTTACGCCGCCGCGACGCGGTTCGGTTCGAGTGTGCGCTGTTCATTGCGGAGTGTGCCATTTAGAGGCTTTTTATGAAAGAACTAGTGAAAATTTGTATCATGTTTCTGTGGAAAAAAGTTAAGTTATAATGGACAGAAGTCATTTCTGTAAAAATCAACAATTTTTTTTTCAAACTTTAACCATCAATATCTCAGTAACCGTTAACTTCCCAGGTATGGTGTACAGGAAAAAAATGATCGTAACAATTGGTAGAATATGTGGTATTCGGCTTCGTTAAGGTTTTTTTTACACCCTGTATATTTAAAACTTTATCGCACAAGAAATGTATACAGACTTAATGCTAAAATCATTTTCTGCCAGTCAACCTCAATGTCATGCAGAAAGAAGGCAATGGGTGCAGTGAAAATTAAATGAGACAGGTAATTTGTGGTTACTAATCACTGCTCGTTATATTTTTACAATAACTCAAAAGCTCTTGTTTTTTCTCTTCATGAATAGGCATTAGTTTAAGACCATGTTTAGGTCTAAATTATTTATTTACAATAAAAACTTCATTGCAGAAAATAGTTGATATATAAATAGCACTTGATATAGAAAGATAAGTAAATACCTGCATTAAAACGTTTTTTTTTTCATGATTTGTTATGATATAAATTTTTAAATCTCTTTGAGATCAAAATGTAGTAAATATGTTGGGTGTGTCCTTCAAATAATCTTTTGGGTCATTGAGTACCTCATTACTTTATGTCATAAGAAGAAAGAAAGGGCTTAATAACTTATTTTAATAGTTAGAGTAGACAACTGTGCGTTTTTTTTTTCAATTGATCATACTTATTTGATGATGAAGTGAATTACGATTATTACGTAGATGTACAAAGTAGGTGGATTTTGATAATGAAATATCGTTGCATTATTAAATAGCAAGAAATTAAAGGTTAAATCTATTTACCGTGTAAAAACAAACATATTCATCCTGCATATTAAAAAGTTTTAGAGGGCTTCCACGATGAATCCTCCCTAAGCCCTCTTATTTCAAAACATCCTAAAATCCAAACTTTTCCAATATACGGCTTAACACATTTTTTTTTAATTAATAAATCCATTTCACCATAGCCGCATGCCAGCGTGAATAGAGTGAAAAATATTTTTTAATTAAAAAGTTATTTTACTTCGTCAATAGGTGCGGAGGGAGTGTTTTCATTTGATACCCTACTTTATGTATAAATTACCTTGTAATTTGAGAGCAAAAATAAAGAAGGTTAGAAAGGGCCAGGGCATGTTTTTGCAGGCTTGTGTGTGTTGCCCTCGCCTTAAATAAGTCGGTATATGTGCCTTTGTTAATGTTGATACTTGATATCTTGACGGGTTAATACTTGGAGCCCTAAACAAAGTTACATTGTCACTAACTAAATTCGCTCTCCCGTTCGTCATTACAAGTCTGACGATGGCAAGCACGACAGAGAGCGCTGATACGGCTCCACAGGCTAGAACGTCTCTATGAAATCAGTTACATACTAGATCTAGATAGATAAAGACTAGATTAATCTGTTGCCCCAAACTTGACTTTTGTCAAATGTATGAAAATTGGACCCCAAAAATTTTTTTATTAATAAAAAACTCGATATCGGTTAGAAAATCAGCTGTGAGCTCAACGGATTTGGACAAACCATAGGTAAGAACCACCGTGATTGGATTACCTTTCGAATGAAAAAACTGTACTGAAATCGGTTTATTCGATCGGGTGGTATCTTCCTACGATGACAGAGATAGACACATTCATACACATACTTTTAAATATACTCTACTATAAAAAAATTGGTTGCCTGTAAAGTCGGTATACGGGCGAAAGTTTTACGTGACAACGACTTTGAGTGGTAAAATAATTTTAATGTGAATATTCGTATAACATGAACCGGTGTGTATGCCTATCTCTCTCACTCTCTCTCTCTCGCTCTGTCTCTCTCGCTCTTAGGCGGGCTAACTGTGCTCGAGTGGAAGGGACGCGTGCCTTTCACTTTTTCTGTCTGTCTCACTCGCTCTTAGGCGGGCTAACCATGCCCGAGTCGAAGGGACGCGTGCCTCTCACTCGCTCTCATTGTGAGCGCATAACGTGAGCGGAGCGTAACGCAGTTTCTTGAAGTTTCACCCGGCAAACCAATTTATAAGACGTTGTCACGTCAAAAATGTTATTTGGTGTATTTTTAAATTAACTAAGGTGTCTTACATACCTACTTGATCGCTGCTGATTTAGACTTCACCTCCGATGCTTCCTTTATCTTAACATCGGATATAGTTAACATACAAACTATATATTACACCACATTCCTCCTTTATCTATCCCCGGATTGTCTATAACGCGTTCAGTGTACTAGAAACTGTCGCTAATATCAGTAATATTACCGCCAAATGTAGCCAGTAGATGCCACAGCCCATATCGGGAATCGAACTGGGTATAAATAGGAGACCTCATAACCGGTAAGCAACAAGCCTGCTAAATTGTATTGTATGAACCGTACTATCGAGAGGGTTATTGCGTTGTGGTCTAAGTTATGAGAGATGATTTTTAGTTAAAGTGTTCTCAGAGAAGTGTGTTATGAAAAGCGTCCTTTATATTTTTTAGGGAAATTCTGGACATCCAGTGAAAAGTAATATAAGTTGAAAAATGTGATTTTTGGGAAATCGCGTTTAAAGTTTCAAAAAATTCTTGCTCTGGTTCTGGTAATGATTTTAAGTATGTGATTTTTTATTTTTTAAAGTAGTGCCACAAAATATATGTTTACATGGTATTGTCAATTTTTAAAGCTTTTATGTAGTATATATTTACAAAAACATTCAGTTACATCAATATACACCATTAGTTTTTGTACCACATTGTCTGTATATTGATATAATTGTAAGTTATATTATTTTACACAATAAGTTGCTAGTGGTGACTAATGTTATTATTTATTACAAATTTACTTATAAAACTTTATCTTTCCATTATTTCAAAAAGCTGTATTAATAAAGTCAGTAAGTGCACTTTGCACTTTTTTATGCGAGGGCTTATTGTGGAATAATCCCATTTTATTTTTAATTGAATAAATATACACCAAATAAACTTACATATTTAATGTGTAAAATGATATTACACACGTGTTAATTGATACAAGTAGCTTAAAATAATGTGTATATTGATTCTATGGAATAATCATTTATTGCCAGCTTTTAATTTATGACCTTCTTTCCTTAATTTTTAGGTTAGTGACATCAACATTGTTTACGTGGCTAAATCATTTACACCTCCATGCAATTAAAATATATATATATACGAGGTGCTTGTGGCGCAGTGGTTGCAGCGCTTTGGTAGTGATACCTAAAGTTAGGCAACCTAAGGCGCGGTCATGTTTGGGATGGGTGACCATTCTGACCATTTAAGTGACGTCTATTTACAAGCATCTCCGTGCTTCGGAAGGCACGTTAAGCTGTTGGTCCCGGTTAATATCGATAGATATTAGTCGTTAAGCCTGGTCGGAGGCCCTCGGGCGGCATAATAACATCTGACAGTAAGGTTGGTCACTTACCTTACAAACACCCCTCCACCAATCCGCACTGAGCCCGCATGGTGGAGTATGGCTCGGACCACCTCATGTTGAGGTGAGGCCTGTGCTCAGCAGTGGGACGTATATAGGCTGATGAGATATACGTTGTACCTTATGCACTGATTCAGATTCAACAACAACTTCATAAAAACTATCATGGTTTTCTCTACAAAAACCAAACAATATTCTCGTTATTTTGATTGTATTCAAGTACCTATTATTGAAGCAGTCAAATAATAAATAATTTAAGACAGTTTTTATTAGAGACGGGCCAAGTACTCGGTTTTTTAATACTCGTACACGGCCGAATAACTCGGTTCAAGTGACGAGTACTCGGTTAAGTAAATTTATAAGTTATAAGAATAAGTTTGCTAGTGGCCAACTGGAGGAATTAAAGTATGTACATCTAACTAACCCCATAATTAAGTCAATGAACAAGCCCCTTATCTAGTGTTTGTCAATTCCTCTTGGTTAATTATAGGACAGCCAAGCCGCTGCGGATCGATAAACTGTATGTAGTCAAATGGATATATCATAAAATCAAATACACATTATGTTGATTAGTGAAGTCATGATTTATAAATTCTAAATTACAATTAGTAGGTGTTGCTGGCGGCGCGTTGCGGTCATGTTTGAACTTGTTTTAGGACCTCAAATTAAATCGAGTAACTCGGACGAGTACTCGTTACTCGGCAAGCTTTAAACCGAGTTTTATTCGGTACTTGGTACTCGGTAAAACCACTGCTCGACCCAGTTAGTCTAGTTCAACAAAAAATAAACATATCTTTTATGATTACTAAACTCTTTACTCGTAAAAAAAACAGAAAAGTACAACTTAACTAAACCAACATAGATTTTTGCTCCATAATCGAACAGTATTCTCGTTATTGTAAATGTATTAAAGTACCTAATATTCGAGCTATAAAATAAAAATGAGAGAGTTTTTAACCATTAATTAACAAAAATTAAACATACCTCTTATGTCCACTCAATTACTGACTCGTATATATGAACGGTTGAATAATAAGCAAACATTACAAAAACATAAGCAAAAACTAGTAACTACTTCACAGCTGAGACCTTGTTATGAAGTTTAACATTCTCAAAATAATTATACAACAGATTGGTTACATTTCGCCTTACAAACTTATCATCATCTTAGATCAATATATTCCAAAAGTGATATTAAATCTCTTTTCTTTTGAAATGGGGACTGTTTCATAATAACATTTTATTTTATTCCTTTTAGGAGATAGATTCTCCCAGAGTTTGGTTCTCTGGGAACTGATGTTTGCTAATATTCATGACACGTACATCAGTCCACACAAATTTATTGCCAGTGGCATTGTTTTAACACGCTTTTATTAGATCGGGGTGTATTTATATATAAATGTATGTAACAGAATTTTTGAGCTCAATTTTCACCAACTTCCAGAAATCAGATTAATTTGAAACTTTGCACACGTATTAAGTACCGATGACAATGCAATAATTTGATAAGAATTTTCCATTATCCTTATCATCTAAAAAATAAATAATAGTTTAAGAAACTAAAAACACGCTTTTATTGCTAAATAAGATAAAATAATATCTGAGTACACGGAATTTATATTACATAAGAGTAAAAAGCGTTCGATGCTTGGTATAGTAGTATATAAAAATCATCCTGTTATTGGCAACTATAAAAAGAGAAGTAAAGTAGTCATAAAGTGCATATATATACAAAGACCATGGCTAAGATATTTGGAGGCGGGAGGCAATGAATATCATTTTACACGAATAAACGCACACAAAATATTTACAAAACAGTATAGACTTTTGGTATAACCCTATTATTTCATAGTATACACCTTTGAGAAATGTACGTGCTCAATGATATAATTGTAGTTATATCACTATACACAGAATGACTTAATTCTGTTTAAGTTTTTAAACTATTTAAGTCAAGTTATATTTGTTTTTACTGATGTATTATTAGAACTCTAGTATTGTGTATAATGATACATCTAAAGATGTATCAGTATTCACTAATCTCAAATGGAAATTGACAATAGTGTATAATGGGGTAACTCGAGTTAGATTATTATACATCAATTAAAACTGCATTTTCTTTCGGTTTACAATGCTATAACTACACATGTATTATTGTACACGTCTCTACTTGTGAATTTGTCAAAAAAGGGCTTACTTGAATCACTAGGCACAAATGCTACTTTCGTCATTTATGGACTTAGGGACACGTGAATTAGACAGAAAAATAGCAAATTCTTTATTCTTCGGTAAAGTTTAATAAAATCGAAAGTGATATAAGTCGACTTATATCACTTTTCACTGGATATCCAGAATTATTTTCGACAAGTGCATCATCTAATCAGGTTATAATGGCGCACTGCTGGGCACAGGCCTTCTCCTTAACGATGGAGTTGTACAAATCATACTCCACCACGCGGGCTTGAAGGTTCGGCGACACTTAAAAAAAAGTTTTACTTATAACTCTTATCAAAGATATATTGAACAGTAAAAAATGCAAAAAACACCTATTGCTAATGATCTACAAACACTTATATTTTTATAAATAGAAGGAAGTTTTTTGATCAGTACTGATAAATAGGTAAAAAGACCTAGTATCACAGAAACCTGGACATTCAATGCCGATTACATCAACGTCATTGAAACAAGGTCTTACTAAATAACCGGTGAGTGTCACTTTTCCCTACGGAAATTGACACTGATACTAATGGAAACCGCTTCATTTTGACTTAATATTCGGTCGTTTTAAAGGCCATCAAATTAGAGATTGCAGAGAGAGGAGATTGCAGACATAATCAATTATATTATATTGTTACATGAGCTGGATTTGGCTGAAATCAATGGCTGAATACAATCAAAAATCGCCTTACAGCTTTTCTGTGCCTATATAAATAGTAAACTATGCAGTATTTCCTATCTATTACACTATACAACACCTACGTACCTATCACGAATGTTGTTGCGCCCTTGCAGCAGAAATGCGTGATCGGATACGATGACGGTTAAATAATGCGCTGTAAATTACCTATTGTCAATAGAAGTCTTCTTGTCCTGTTATGAGGTGCTTCTTTTGTGTTTCTAATTTTTGACGTGACTACGTCTTATAAATTGGTTTGCCGGGTGACACTTCAAGAAACTGCGTTACGCTCCGCTCACGTTCCACGCTCACAATGAGAGCGAGTGAGAGGCACGCGTCCCTTCGACTCGGGCATGGTTAGCCCGCCTAAGAGCGAGAGAGACTGACATAAAAAGTGAAAGGCACGCGTCCCTTCCACTCGAGCACAGTTAACCCGCCTAAGAGCGAGAGAGAGAGAGTGAGAGAGATAGGCATACACACCGGTTCATGTTATACGAATGAATATTCACATTAAAATTATTTTTCCACTCAAAGTCGTTGTCACGTAAAACTTTCGCCCGTATACCGACTTTACAGGCAACCAATTTTTTTTTGATGATCCTAATATCATTGAATGCATAAATTTGATATCATTGATTCATATTTAATGATTTTGTTAAACATTAGTCTTACATCTTTATACTATTATGTATTATTTAAGAAAACCCTAAAATAGGCCTACTAATGAACTAGTGCTTAACAAATTAGCATTATAATATCTATAGATATTGTTGCTGTTGGTTTTCCAAATAAAAATAGAATAAACAACGCCATATCCCTCAAATTGCGCCACCCACACAACGCGGCTCGCATTCCTTAATGCCAGGTGGCGAGCTCCTTCAATTTATGTAGCCCTGGGAACTATGTTTTTGTAGCCCAGATTACTGGGAAGGTCGTAATTGTTTAAATTAGTTGATAAGAATACTGGCTGGTTGGAGTAAATTTCATGATTATTCAAGTTAAGCTGTGTAGGGAATGAAACGTACTGGCTAGTTGGAAACCTTTATAAAAATTTTCAAATAAAAAATTTCTTTATTTGCTTATAAATTGGGTGGATTACATAAAAATATGGTCGTCAAAACACGAAATAGAGGTTTGACTACTTTCAGTTCAGAATTTCAGAGTTCAGACTTTTGAAAGTAGTGCTTATTGGCATTTTTTTAATAGTTAACAACATGTAACAGTCTGATGAAATTCTGATTTAAAAAGTCAAATGGCCAAAAACACTGAGTTAAAATAACACAAGAAGTCTCTAACATAATTATTTTTTATATTTACATGATGCTACTAAAGCGTAAATTAAACTGAAGTCTCAAATATTAATAAGGTCGGTATTTATTTAACAGTCGCTCTGTTACAGAAACCGTCCAAGTGTGTTATAGTTGTTGTACCTACTTGGAATTCATCCCACTTGGAAGTTACACTATAAATAAATTTAATGTATAAACTTTTTTTTTAATAAAAATACCTATTTACAAACTTGCTAATATTGCTTAATGTAGAGCTGTACTTCCAACAAAACATCTAGAAACACAATTTTCGTAAACTTTTGACATAAAAATTACGGCTTCAAGGCTTTTACGAGCGTTTTATTTCTACCCCCCTAGGGAAATGTTGCTTCTCCTATTCTACCCCCTACTCTCAAAGCTATTGTCTATAGTTTTGGATGTAGCTATCTCTGTCACTCTCACAAGCTTGACCGTACGAGTGAAAGGGCTGGCTTGATCCGAAAATACGAACGAAAGGTTAGGGAGTACAGCCTCTGTTTTATTAACCGTCCGATCGTAATTACCTCTAGGAAACATACAGGGTGTCATAGGAAATAATGGACGTTATTAATTAAGTATATTTCTTGAGTAATTAGGAGGAAAATATCTGAGTTACGTTAGCAGATATTAGTTTTGCACTCGATAGCAAAAGAAGTACTGATTTGTTTGGTGCTCTTATCAATAATACTCTGAATAAAAAGCCTTTTTTCTTTTCTGGAGAGTAAATTACTTTAGCAAATTAAATCAGCTAGCTGCTCTTCTACCAACTTATATTTACGTCTTTACCTTAAAGTATCTTGTATTGTTTAAGGTAAGTACCTCAGAATTCAAATTAAAAAATTGGTTGCCTGTAAAGTCGGTATACGGGCGAAAGTTTTACGTGACAACGACTTTGAGTGGTAAAATAATTTTAATGTGAATATTCATTCGTATAACATGAACCGGTGTGTATGCCTATCTCTCTCACTCTGTCTCTCTCGCTCTGTCTCTCTCGTTCTTAGGCGGGTTAACTGTGCTCGAGTGGAAGGGACGCGTGCCTCTCACTCGCTCTCATTGTGAGTGCGGAACGTGAGCGGAGCAGCGTAACGCAGTTTCTTGAAGTGTCACCCGGCAAACCAATTTATAAGACGTTGTCACGTCAAAATATTTTAGTGTTTGCTAAAGCATATACGTACCCGTGCCTGCGTATTTATTTATCTCCCTTTTTTTAACGTCAGGAATATGTTACGCATACCCACCAGCCGCGGGGGCAGTTAGGGGTTATGTGGAACAACAGGCATTAGAGAGAGAACCCGCCTACCCACTAAAAACCTGACGGTGCCTTCCGGTGCCATGTGAGTCGGGGACGTGTGCGGGTTCACCGTAAGCCGAGAGGCCACAGGCATTCACCGCAATTCCCCTGGGCTGACCTGGGGTAACTTTGACCCATTCAGTAATAAATAAATTTTATTTTAATAGCAAATGGCGTATAATTAACTTGTATATTTATCATCCGGTAAATGGTATGATTAAAGTTCGGTAAAATAGTGAACACAGTAAAAGAAACGTATTACTGGTAAAGGGGCAAAGTTACCCTCCGGGCTAAAGTAGTACTTCTTGATCTACCATTGGACGACCACTTTGGTGTAATGGTTAAGAAATTGACTATTAACCAAGAGGTCACGGGTTCGATCCCCTCACTGTACAAACATTTGTGTGCATAAACATGTCTGTTTGTACTGATCTGTGTGTAATAATTTATTTAAGTTTATTTGTAATTTATTTATTTTATTTATTTATTTATTTTATTTATATCAAGCTACAATAGGCCCATATTATAAATACCTTACAGACTAACATACATACAAATATAACTTATAAAAACAAAAATAAAACAATACACTATTTAGTCGGCGTAGTGTAACGCAACTTGGTGTCGGGTATCCGTCCACGAAATCGACGATACCTAACACCCTTCGGCCAAAAGTCTTCCTTCGTGAAGGTCGAGAGCTGTTCGGTGGGAACCTTCACAACATACGAATTGAAATTCGTATTATGACGAGACTCCAACCGTTCGACCCTCAGGGTGTATTTGGTCTTCACGCGGATGTACTCTACGATATCCTCAACCTTCGTAGAGAAATACCCACATACCGCTGTTGATTCTTATATATATCTGTAACTCAAGTGCTTAAGCTACTAACCACAGAGCCAAATCAATGTATGTGATGTTGTTGTCTAATTATTTATATATTTTATTTGATACGCCAATTACGTACATATTGACGTTTATTAAAAATCTATTTTTACTTGGTTTAGAATTTCTTGGCCACTTAATTCATTCATCCAATACGTACTTGGATATAACAATTACAGCATGTATCGGAATCTTAGGTATGCGCTTGTCAGAAAGGCCATTTTGCAAAAAAATAGTAAGCCTGATGTACTGTCATCTTTTTTTAAAATTATTTAGAATAGGTTTGCTCTTGACCCAAGACTAAGCCCAACGAGGCAAAGACTGAGGCTACGATGGAGTGAGCTCACCAAAAAGATGCCTGTTTGCTCTAGCTAGGTTGTTACTGCAGGGAAACACTGACGCAGGTAGTGAGTTCCACTCTTTTGCAGTGTGCATCAGGCATGTAGATGAGAAGCGCTTGGTTCGTATCAGTGAAACATCGACGGTACGGATGATATCCCGCGGTACGTCTGGTGGTCCGATGGCAAAAGGGGGCCGGGGCGGAATTAGCTGGTGTAGTTCATGACCACACTCTCCTGTAGAAGATTTCTTTTACATTTCTATCAGTAAATTCAATCCGTTAATACTGACAAGTCATATGACATTGCTACACAACATTGAGTCACCCAGACATTTTTTTTTAAATGTATTTCTTAGTTAACTTGTAACAAAGTTGAAAGTCGTCTAGCTCTTCCGACGGGTAAATGTAGGAGAGTTATGTCACAGTAGACGTGAAATCAGTAATGCACGATGAAAATGCAATTAATCTATGCAAAGCAACTGCGAACCTATTGTAATAAGAGGAAGCCTCTATTTTTACCTAAACATGACAATATTTTTTGTTTCTATGCTTAGTCAATTGGGCTCACTCAATCAAATCACTTAATCAACTTGGGCTAGTATGAACCTTGAGGCTATTATTATTCGTGTGGATTAACATTATTTTCCATTTCAGCACTGATACCCTATGCAATAATCTTTTTTTTTTTCATTCATTCCATTATATAAACCTAATGGTATGCAACGATGGAGAAAAACTCAACCATAGTTGGGCCAAAAAGTCATTTTTCAAGTAAAACATCACGACTTCTAGTTATGGAATCGGTGAGTGCTAACAGAAAAAGCGTAGGGTAAAATACTTATTGCATAAAAATGTATAGATATGACGAAATATTTAAGTACCAAGTTGTCAAAAGTTACGAGATAGGTTTTAACGTTCTTCCACCCAACGTAAAGTGATTTGTCCTTTTTATTTCCCCGTATCTTACCGTAAAATTTTGTACCAATGTGTAAGTTTGTTTGTTTGGATGTTTTTTCCGTCAATTAAACAGCGTAACTACTGAACGGTTTTTTAATAAAAGTTATAGGACTTTTTGACCCGATTAAATGTTTAAAAAAAACAATGGACCGAGCAACGTCTGCGGGGTCGTTTAGTTTTTTTTATAATTTTGTAGAACCAAGTGTTACTGCATATAAATGCACTGTGCACCAAAGCATCTATTGGCAGGGAGCGACAGGTGCTGGTGCGGATATGGACCGCTCCGCACTTGGAACTAGTATGTGCTATACAGGGTGTCAGGAATTTTTGGTATGAGATAAATACAACGTTGTCATAACCAGATTCTTTTGAAGAAGGTAAAGTGCTGGTTTAGAATTGAAAGATGAAGTGCGAAAACTAGTGGAAATCTCTTTAAACAATAATAAAGGTTAGTACAGTTCTGTATCAAATATGAATTTACAAAAGGGAGTTTTCATAATTGAATAAAACGTTAGAGTTTTGGCTCAGACTAATCGCTGAGATCTGTAGAACGGTACTGCAATCATATTTTAGCGTGACACACAAGCGGGTGGGAAAAGAATGAACTCTTACACTAAAAATATATAGAAATTTCACAATAGCTTTTGATAAACATTTCATCTCCATTATTAAAATAGAAAAGTCGATATTTTTTTTTATTTGACTGAAAATATAGACAAAACGTTCTTTTCTTAAGACCTGACATTAAATTACTTTGAGACTTTACTACTTATTAATGTAAAGCTGGCACTTCGTTATACTTCGATATGAAAAGTGTAAATTAAAAAATCTTCAAGAAATAAGTTATTCAAAATAAATAATGATTTTAACACCCTGTATTTAGAGCGCCATGGGGTATCGATAATTGATAAGGTCGTCTCACTCACACAAGTTCGTCGACCTCTAGGAAAAAATCCTAGCAGTTACACTATCCACTTTTACTTGACCCTTACTATCGATGAAATCCTATTGAATCGAAGCTCTAGTTATGTTTGTTTAATCGAACGATAGCCAGTTTAACAAGACCTGTAACTGTATAGCCTTATTAGAGAGATGCAGGTCTTATATAGCGGTTAGACCAGTTTTTTAGTGGTCACATTCATTTGTGGTTTTTATATGTTTGTGTGGAGTTATTTAATATGTTTGATTAGTAATGCTTTGGATGCGTGATACTGATAGTTGGTTATGAGTTGAATTTGGTATCGTTGGAAGTTGTTAATTAATACATTTATTTATTTATTTTAGGGATTATAAACAAACATTAAAATGAGACACTTTTTACGGATTATTTAATCTTTAGTCTGTGTCCGCAGTCACATTCCACTAGGTATGTATTGACAACTAATACCTTAGTCTACCTGTGACCACGGAAGATGAAAAGGGTCCGAAACGTCAGGTTAAAATAAATGTAAATAAATCGCTAAATAATCCATAAAAAGTGTCTCATTTCAATGTCTAATGTTCGCGTAAACCGAAGAAATAAACAAACAAACATGCAACATGAGATTACTTACATATAAACTTATGTAATTTAAATGGTAACACATTATACTACAAAATCCACGTATAGGCGTGACAAATAATAAAGAGGCGGGGTGGAAAGCACAACTATTAGATACTAGTGGACCCGGCAGACGCTGTCCTGCCCGCTGTTTTCGCAACTTATCAATATTTTCTCATCGTTTACACCTTCCCTGGGCTTCCATAAATATTTTAAGGCCAAAATATTGAAATCAGTCCATACGTTCTCGAATTTTAATGATACTAACGAACAGCAATTCATTTTTATCTTCCCATGGGAATGCGTCATTTTGCAGCAGTAAGAAGTAGCCTATGTCTTTTCTCGGGTATCAAAATACCTGTATACCAAATTTCATGCAAATTGGTTCAGTAGTTTAGACGTAACATTGAGACAGACAGACGAAGTTATTTTTAACTCCCGACGAAAAAGAGCGGTGTATTGTTCCTATGTTGCTGTGCGTATATGTGTTTGTGTGTTTGTCTGTGGCATCGCAGCTCCCGAACGTATGCACCTATATCAAAGCGGTTTTTTCTATACGAATGATAATTTAATTACTAGGGATTTTAGCTATGGCTGGTTAAAATCCATCCAGCCGTTTTCCTGGCTCAATCGGGGTATTTTTAACAGGAAAGTTAGTTTTCATATTTTTTAGGTTAGCCGTCCGTGACATAAACAATTAGATAAACATGAAACGGGATAATGACATCCGTAACCAAACAATAATGATTTTCGTTTCGCTATTCAATTGTTTACTTATTAGAAAAGATTGTGTAATTGGTCAATTTAGAACCAACGGTTTTTGTGCAATTGACGCGACCGTTAGAGAGGACTAGTTTATTAGTTTTAAGATGTATGCATTTCCGACGTGAACTCTCTTCTTCTCTATACCTATATATAAAATTCTCGTGTCACAATGTTCGTTCCCGTAGTCCTCCGAAACGACTTGACCGATTCTCATGAAATTTTGTAAGCATACCTACTTATTGAGTAGGTCTGAGAATCGGCCATCATCTATTTTTCATACCAGCTAGTTTATAAATAAAAAATAATTGCTGTTCGATAGTCTAGCTTAAACTCGACAACGGCTGAACCGATTTGAATAATTTTAGTCTTGAAATATTCGTAGAAGTCCAGGGAAGGTTAAAAGATAAGAAAATGGTAAAAAAACCACGGCCAGGTCAACGTTTGCCACATTCGCTGGTCCTGTATAAAAATGCATGATTAATAACACAAAATAAAATTACCTACAAGTATTTTTTGAAATAAAATAAATATCGTAACTTAATTTTAAAATACTGTGACCTTTCCATAATGATCTTAAATAGAGTATTGAAGCGATATATGGGCACTTAAAATTATACGTTTCAAGCAAATTACAGAAATGTTGTTACGTCTGCGCTGTGTCATACAAAATTATGGCTTGTCAAAACGATCTCAAAAGGAACAAAAATGCATTAATTTAAGGGCTTTTTACATGGGTATATATACCTACTACTGCAAAACATTCGGAGTTGCACTTTTTTAAAGGCTTTTCCACAGTATCTCTATATTTCCGTGAATCAAAAACGAATTTTTTTCGAGAATGGTTTGTGAAACTCCATAAAGTCACAAATCTTTTTGAATAAGACATACATTTTTTATTATTTCCTAGCCCAAGGGCATGACTGGTAGATAATGCCTTATGGCGTTATGTTCACCCTTTTTGTACAAATTTTGATGTGCTTCAAAGCTTCAATAAACACATTATTACGAAAATCATAATTTTATGTAATAACATACCTAAGAATACCTACAAGGTAATTTAGATAAATTTTGCCCAAAAATGTTAACAAGACAACCCCTTGACTATAGGTAATTTCAATATTCCGAACTAATTGGGTGTAATTTATAAAATCATTACAATATTTCTGCGCGGGTTCTTTTCGTGGTAAATTACAGTTATTATTTCACATTCACTGCGAACTAGTAAGGTCGGTTTTGTTTTCAATGTTGTTAAAGTGTGTAATTTCAGCCGGAGGGTGAGCTAGTTTCATTCCTGAAATAACAGGTGGTTCTTGTAGCGCGTACCATGAAAAAAAAATGAAGGATAGTGGTTGAACTATAAACTAATATAGTAGATACTCGATGAGTATTATAACCAATAGTGTTTAGTTTCACAGATAATTAATTAATCTGATTAGAAATCAAATGAGGAAAATAATATAAGGGCTGATTTTTCAATAGTCGAATAAATAGGTAGTTGTCGGACTGTCGAATATAAATCGGGTGAATTTGACATGACTTAAGTTTTGACATCCTACATAGTGCAGTGACGACTTTTTAAATCAGCTATTCCGGAATTTTGTCTGACTTTAGCGCTGACTATTGAAAATTCAGGGCTCAGTCTAAAAGCTCTCGTTCGTTTATAGTTTAGATAAATTCAAATGTTGAAATTGAAATATTCAGACATAAATACAGATATAATTATTCGTTTGTGTACATAGCGTCAAAACGCCAGACTCCCATAAATTTTGTATGAGCATACTAGCTTGTAACGCCATGGTTCACACTCTTCAATGGATGTATATTTTATGAAATTTCGATAAATTAAAAATCAAATATAAGAAATTATAACTATATATAGATGAATAAGAAATGGTCACTCAGTTAAGGGGTTAAATCACGTATTAATTTGGAGAAACAGGCTTTGGGAATTTATTTTGATTGCGTTTAATACCCCAATTGCGTTTTGAGGATATTTTTCGACAGGAAGTGTCACGCTTTGAGTACGGTGCTTGTGGCGCTGTGGTTGCAGCGCTTTGGTAGTGATACCAAAAGTTAAGCAACCTACAGCGCGGTCATATTTGGGATGGGTGACCATTCTGACTATAAAAGTGACATCTATTTACAAGCATCTCCGTGCTTCGGAAGGCACGTTAAGCTGTTGGTCCCGGTTAAAATCGATAGATATTAATCGTTAAGCCTGGTCAAAGGCCCTCGGGCGGCTTAATAACATCTGACAGTAAGGTTGGTCACTTACCTTACACACACCGCTCCACCAATCCGCACTGAGCCCGCGTGGTGGAGTATGGCTCGCACCACCTCATAGTTGAGGTGAGGCCTGTGCCCAGCAGTGGGACGTATAAAGGCTGATGATGAAGTGTCACGCAAAAAGATTATAACCTTAGAGGGATTTCATCTGAGGGATATTTATCTATAGTTAACACTTAAACCTTTCCTCTCACGTTTGTCTTCTAGGAATGGTTTTCTTATTTCCTGCACAATGCCGTAATACAGTTAGTACAAAGTATAGCAAATTGCGTACAATCATCTCCACATTATAGTTCCCATAGATACAGTTCAGTGTGTGTGTTTAGTGGCACGAACGTTAGTCGTATTAAGTTTAATCTATTTTTTCTTAGTATTGAGTAGGACATCTGTACGAACATAGATACAGGGTGTAAAGTCTAATTTTCCAGTTAAAAACCCCCGAATGAGCCAAGAGCCTTGCCGCGTGGAATTCGGTTCTCCCATATATTCATCATGTCATATAGATGATAAGTATAGACTAACAACAAATCTGTAGAGAGGTCAATTTTGAACATGAAATATTATATTTCCAAAATAACTATCACAGGGTGATAAGGGATCGATACTGATGCCAAAAAATGCAACCAGTAAATTTTTTGTCTGTTTTCCTGTCTGTCGGCCTGTATACGAGCTGGTTATAGCATACTTTTCATCACGCTACAATCAGTACGATCAAAGTAGGTAAGAGAAATGTTGGGCAAACGGGAGGAGTTACTCCATTTTTGAAGCTTGCGTCGCGTGACACCTTAATGGTTAAAGCTACACAGAAATCCTATATGACGGAAATGTTCACCTTAAAATTATACTTAATAAAAATATCGTACGACAGCATATTTATACTTGACTCACAATAAAACGTGTAACTCCCGAGAGCTTAACAGTTCGAAGATTTCCGAATGTCTACTCCTTACATTTATAACACTTTTAGTCATCTATATATATAAAATAGGACAAAATAGGAGTTGCAAATTTGTATGAAATTAGGTGACGGTGGCCGCTAGATTTATATAATTATAAACTTTATTTTAGTCACTCTATCCAATAAAAAAACTGCATCAAAATCCGTTGTGTTTTGCAGTTTTTTCGCTGTCAATGTCTGTAGATAGGGACAGACGCCGAATGCGACTTTGATCAATACTATGTATTGAATATACTCCTAGATGGACAGAGAAAACTTATATTAGAAAAAAAACTACGCTAGTTAAAATTTGTATGCAAAAAAAGGTTTTCTCAGATGAGTTTTTTTTTTAATTCATTCTCATGCAATAAGTAATCTACTCGATTCTGAACCGTCCCTCTAAAATAAGTGCTTACTATTTTTACACCCCGTACCTAATTATTGTTTTGAAGCAAATATCAGACTGTGGCTTAGCCTAACAATGTACGAGTATTATGCGGTTTGGGATATTTCAGCAGGGTAACAATGGCTGTCGCTGCTGAAAACCACTAAATGGTGCGGTCACATCACACCGCTGATGTTTATTAGGAGTTTAGAATTACCACTGATAAACTAGCAGTTCTAATTTCTGAAATAGCTATGTTATGTGGTTACTCATATGAGATACAGCTCTTGACGACAGCTATGGTCTACTGGAGCATTTTTCCTGAGTTGTTTATACATGTATTTAAGTATTTATATCCGTTATCCTAGCCACGATAGCACAAGCTAACGCTTAGTTTGGGGCTAGGCTATTAGTGTGTTTGTTAAAACAACTTATTTATTTATATTTTCGCCGCGACTCGAGAGTGACAACGTCACAGATATTATACATAACACTCTGACAGCGAGTTAATAAATCTCCGCGGCCCAATCTCTTGACAGAATGCCGATGTTGTGTTCTAGCCAAGATCAAGTAAGCAACTTGAATCCGATGATATGACCGTTAAAAGATTGTATGCGCAACCAAAGCCAAACCAAACCTGCGTCATGGTTTCCCTGCAATTACAACGTAGGAATTTTCGAAGCTAGAGTGAACAGGCATCTTCTAGGTGAGTTCGCTCCGTAGACTCAGTCTTTCAGTCTTTGCCTCGTTGGGCTTAGTCTTGGGTCAAGATCAAACCTATCTCAAATAAAATAAAATAAAAGAGGACTTCTGTCAGTGTCACAAATGCAACTTACTGTCGCCGCGATTCGTGACTAGATATTCGCGAGTCACGACAACAGTCTGTCGCAGGTGTGCTCAGAGCTTTACCTGTCCCTATTTCACAACAGAACCTAGGGAAAAGTGGGGAATCGAACTCACGACTTCACATTTGAGTAGCGTGTGTAACATTACCCTTCGGCCATGTATAGGTAGGTACTCTAACGTGGTCGCAATAATTTACCGAAGAGTTAAACCACATAAGTAGCGTGGCTCTCACACCGACTAATAACTGTACAGAGGCTTAACTACGGCCGCCATTTTGTAAACCAGTTCGGTTTGTGTTGACTTAATTATTTGTATTACAAAATGGTATGTGTTTGTAAATAGAGCAAATTATAGAGGGGCTAATGAACTGTTTTGGCTTGATTGATTTACGAGCCTTAAATAGTTGAATATTGTTGATATTTTTAACGTTTGCAGAATCTAATAGGACCTCCTATAAATATATTAAAAAAGTTATTTTCTCATTACCTTAAAATTCTTAACCAAGATTTTATGAAGAGATTAGCTACACAAGTAGGGGGACTTTTTCTTATGTATAAGATACATAATATAAAATAGGAAGTGACGGCAATTTTTTTCTTCAAAGAGAATGTTCCATTTGTTTACTATATTGCAAGTCACATTTACGCAAAACCACTGGATGGACCAATTAGGTACTTTGAGAGTAAATTCCCGTTACATTTAATATTTATGCACAGGACTTATTTCAAACCGAGGAAATGGCAACTCGAGAACAAGTTTACTGCGCAACTATCGCGTTCCAGGAAGTCGCGGTTTCAATAAAATATTGAAATTGCTGTTTAAGTGGATGATCTCGTAAAATTACCAACGAGTTCCTGTAGTAAAAATATAATTGAAGATATGTATGTCCTTCGAATAAGCATTCAATAGCGCCTGATATCTCTCCGGTCATGTCGGATTGCCGCCTCACCGAACTTTGAAAGAGAAGGAACAATGAGTGCACTTTTGTATTGCGCTCGCACTTTTGCACTATAATATATGCCGCGCAGTTGGCTGATCTCTGTTCAGATTGACCACCGTGGTCGAAATCGGCTGGGAGGTACGTCACTTACAATACTGGTCTCAAATAGCGGAAAAGATAGAGTCAAACCAGTCGTTGCACGTTCTAAAGACTAGTAGTACGTCGTTGCAAACAATGAAAGTGATTAGATATTGCTAACAGGTGGCAAGCAAGCAACACGAAGCGATACTTTTTGCAGTCGGTTTGCTAATGTAGGCGACAATAGACGCACAATTTCGTCAGCCAATGTTATTGGTTCAAATGCCAAAGAATGGTAATTCTTGGAAAAAATGGTAAAAATAATCTTCCATTAAATTTTAATCAAAGATTTTAGTATCATAATACAAGGAGGTGTCTTATGGCTTTCGTGGAAATGATAGACTTGCATATAAATGGGCTACTTGACCTATTTTTGAAGTTGGTTTTAAATAATTCATATTTCTTTGAAATTAAGAGATCGTTAACGATCAAAATCACTGTGCGCCATTTTATTTAACATTTGTTTGGTTGTAAGTACCACAAGTAAAACCTACAAAAGTTAAAATGAAATAGAAAACATAAATTCTACTAGTCTACATGAGAAATATATTTCGAGAATGCATAAACACACCGATAAAGAAAGTTATGGATTACAGTGCCCAGTGAAACAAATAAACGTAACATTTCGTTAAAACTTGCTCAAATAGGATGCTGGATCTTTATCGACCGTATTATTTTTGTAAAGATCACTTCGATGTAAGTACCATCTAGGTACCTTGAGTCGGCTGCGTCGCAAGACTCGAACTCGGGACGACATTCGACTAGCTTTATAAGTACCGGTCGCGGGAATTGGTCAGTGTTCCTTATAAATCCATTCTAAGCAGTGCTTCGCGATGAAAACAAGCCGTGGAATGCTTTTACCAGAAATACATTTACTAACAAACTCAACAATGTACAGAAACTAATTACCCTTTTTACAAGGTAAAGTATCATCAACTTTTTTTGTTATTTAGTTCGAAAATGACATGGACAATTACCCCACAAACATACCAAACACCCCACGCTTTTTACTCTACTGTAGTTCTTTTTACTAAGAATTTTTTTTTAAAATTGAATTTTAAAATTAAACTTGCTGTTTTATTAAATGAAATCGATTTAATTTGTGTCACTTAGTCAAAGACTATTCGAAATAATAACTTCTTGTATGAAATTACACATGGCCTATTATTTAACTTTCATGTCCTGTTTTGTCGGTTAAAGTTTGTTCCTTGTTATAATTTTATTTAAACGTTGATTAAATAATACTTACTGTTAGACACCTTACGTCTAAGTTAACAGTTATTTGAAACGATTTATGAACCTTAATCTAACAACATAAGGTATCTATTTTTCACTTAGCTGTAAGAAAAGTTCACATACTGAAGAATCTTCAATACCTTAGAGTCTACATTTAAACGTAGAGCAAATAAAACCCAGTGCAAACTGTTTTTAACGGACTTGCAACTACCCGCACCAATTTAAAAATACCTATTTCTCTCGCCATCAAATACCATTAGGTTCCCACAACGACTATTCGTATCCATTAAATACTAAACCTAGGTCTTACGTCAGTACGGGTAGTCTAGGTATTACAGGGCTGGATCAAGAGATGAACCCAAGGGCCCAACACTGAAGAAATATTTTATGTCAATTCCTAAGACAACTAAAAAATCGCGTAAAGCATGTTTTGCGACGGTTTTATCTTGCATTTAGATCTTGCTTATCTTGTAGATATTTCACAAATAAAGCCATATTTTATAAAAAAAATATTTCAAGAACTTGAGTACGACCTTACTGTACGTAAATTTAATCAAATACAAATACAGAGATACGGTGTTACAGTAGCAAGTTAGTGGATGTTCAGTGATTCTGCTAGTGAGATAATCAATTTGTGTAGGTACACAATTTTCAGCGATAGGCATACAATGTTGGTAATATAATCGTTACTACAAATATCTAAGACAACCTCCAGGTGGCTAACAAATTACTCACATTGAAGCAAACTAGTTATAAAACTAAGAGTTCTTTTTTTACAGGGCTTCAAGATGCCCTTCTAATGGGACTACCTCTAGAAAACAAACTAAAGGCCTTTTCTTTTCAAGAGCCGTGAATGCCCTGCAAAGTGGAATAGTACATAAACCAAGATCTCTTTTCTAAGTGTTTAGGATGTTTTGAAACGAATCTATTACACAAACTCCAGGCCCCCACTTTTATAAAGTCCTCTTCGTTCAAGGGCCCCGAATCTCCTGCAAAGCTGACTAGTACACAAACCAAAGTCTTTTTAGTGCTCTAGCAGGCTTTTCCAAGCCCCCGCTTTTCCAGGACCCCTTTTTTCTAGGGCCCCGTTTGCCCTAGCTGCGGCCCTGTGCCTTGCAACTGCAAAGACGCCGGCGGATGACCGCGCCTAGGATGCAAGGGATTACAGGGATCAATGCGCATTCTTCTATGGAACTGTTTAGCGGTTAGTGATTTAGACGTTCCTAAGTAAAGATTACAGAACATTACATAATTGCGGCTTTAGTAAAACTGACTAAGTACTTATAAACTAGCAACTAAAGTCAAGCTTTTGACGGTTACTTCTTCAACTTTATACCATACTTTTTATATAATCTTAGACTACAAAAACTTGAAAGATTTTTTTTAAATCTATTAATTAAATTGTTAAATTTTAAAAACACTACTAAAATGTACCTACCTACTTTTATATTATATGGACGCTTCAACTCAAAAATACTTTACTCAATAACCGTTAGACGCTTAGGCCCTGGGAACACCTGTACGTACATACTGTCGCGTCCTCTAGCGACTGTCAATGTGTCATTTGGCCTCGGCGATTGGTTGACATACTGTCAGTCACGTGTCGCGGCGATAATAATAGTCCTTCGGCCGATTTCGACCACGGCGCACGACCGCCAATCTCAACAGAGATCAGCCAACTACGCAGTTGATATTATAGTGCACAAATGTGAGCGCAATACACAAGTGCACTCACTGTTGAATCCAATCACTCACTGTGCAATCCGACATGATCGGAAAGAGAACAGTAGCAGGACCAACGGTTTAACGTGCTTTCCGAGGCACGGGGGTGCAACACCGCCAACTTCCCGACTCCGAAATGTTTTTGAGAAATTGATGACAGAAAATCTCAGAAAATATTTTGGCTCGACCCTGGGATTCGAACCCAGGACCTCTCGGATGTAAGGCAGAAACTTTGCCACTACACCAACGAGGCAGTCACAAGTCGCAGCGAAAGTAGGCATTTTTTTTATTTTATTTGGGATAGGTTTGCTCTTGACCCAAGACTAAGCCCAAACGAGGCAAAGACTGAGTCTACGATAGAGCGAGCTCACCTAGAAGATGCCTGTTCACTCTAGCTTTGAAGATTTCGAGGTTGTAATTGCAGGGAAACACTGACGCAGGAAGTGAGTTCCACTCTTTTGCAGTGCGCATCAGGAATGTAGATGAGAAGCGCTTGGTTCGTATCAGTGGAACATCGACACGGTACGGATGGTATCCCGCGGTACGTCTGGTGGTCCGATGGTAAAAGGGGGCCGGTGGAATGAGCTGGTGTAGGCATGCCGCAGGTAGATTCGTGGTCTAATTTTAAATCAAGTTAAACGTATCATTTCTTTCATACCCAAAATTTCGATAGTATCTGTAGTAACTACAGACCCTCTCTACCGGCAAGCAAGCAAATAAGATCACCTTTGCTGAGTGTTTCATAATATACCACACGCACTTTCAAAGATACGCTTCGTATTCCAAGTACGTAACAAAATATTACTCGTTGTTATTTTGTCTTGTATTTGTCATAGATACTATTACCGCACCTGTTATTTTGCAAACTCGTGTTATTGGTTATTTGATACACACTAACATACAAATGTAAGTGAATAGCGTATCAATAGTTTTGAGAACTGTATCTCTCATAGCTATGAATGTATTGTTGTTTCATCTGTAAGTAGGAGTTTGCTTGTTTTTTATCTATTTGGACCAGTGGTTGACTAGCAGCGAATTCCTTTATCACTAAGTCCACTTTTGTATGTACACGTGTGTGGGCCTGTTTGATAATTAACAATTTGTACACAAGCGTGTGCATATCTTCATACAAAAATATAAGTTATTATTTTTAGTCATTTGAAAGTTTTATAAAAGTTTGACTGCTTAGATCTTCTTGCACGAAGCCTGATTTATCTTTAAACTACATCAAGGGCCGATTTATCAATAGGCAGATAGCGCTAACAGTTCGATAAAATTCCAAGATGGCTGAATTGAAATGTCAAACTTGATTATGCAAAAGGTCAACCCGAACGTCATTTTCAATTCGATGAGCTTATGTTTTACAGTCCGATAGCTATTTGTTGAGCTATTGAAAAATAAGCCCTTGATAAAATTATAATTTGAAAAAACAAAAACCCGCCTTTTTAATAGACCAGTAAAAGCAAATCTACTAAAATAGCTAGAACTTGACACAAAATTCAATAACTAAGCAACATTATACATAACATAACATTAATTCGAAGGCTTGTACAAAGAAAGTATCTTTTGACTTATAATTCAATTTCTTGCCTTCGCAATTGCAATTGCCTTGCAATTGATTAATCTAATACGAATATTATCTGGTTAGTCTAGTCGCTCTTATTCATCATATCAGCCTGTTACAGTCCACTGCTGGACATAGGCCTCCCCCAAGGAGCGCCACAGCGCACGATCTCCCGCCCTTTGCATCCAGTCACTACCAGCCGCCTTCTTCAGGTCATCTGTCCATCTAGCCGGGGGGCGTCCCACACTACGTTTAGCTCTTATTGATCGACCAAAAATCACTTCATACAAATTACAACTTTACCATAGAAACAACACAATGTATTCCAATTTAACTGAACTCTAAAACAGCGCGCTATGTACAGTACAGTATGAAAACATCCAGTTTTTGGTTAGAAAACGTACTCGGAAAGTTTCGAAACTTCGCAAAGGAGTTTGCAGGAGTTGGACAACTTAGTACCCTACGCCTCCGGTCACGTATGGGAGTTCTAGTAATTTATAGGACTGCCCCCTCTAGTTTAGTTCGCGACTTTCTATTGGGGTAAAAGGTCCAAGGTTTAACGTAACGGTTTTTGACTCTCGAGGATTAAGAGGGGTGTTATGAGTTTGACCCCATGTTTGTGTTGTTGTGTTTTTTCTTGTTTGTGGCATCATAGCTCTCGAAACGATGGAGCGATTTTAAATGAAATGAAATGAAATGGTGTGCAAAAATTTATTAAAATAGGCAGAATGAATGAATATAAAATAAATTATGTTAAGTTTTTATTACAATGATACAATTACAATGATAAATTATGATATGTTATATTAATTACAATGCACAATATGATAATGTTACATTAATGTTTTTAATTTCATGTCATTTTTTTAAAATTCATAAATTCAGTCACTCTGTAAAAACATTTTTCTTGTAGCAGTCAATTGTATTTTAAACTCTCTACACTCTAAAATTTTTATTTTATCCGGGAGGTTATTAAACAATGGTTATTAAATTAAAGCGTTTTTTTAAATAATTTAAGCTGTCCAGCCATTGAAGGTCACTAGATGTTTTCCTAGCTCATGTCGGTGGTATTTTTTTTAAGGGTGTGCGCCACGTGGAGGTGTAGGTAAACGAAGTAAAAGACCGAAATATTTCCGATTCGAACCCTGAACCTCTCGATATAAGGCAGAAACTTTATCACGAGGCCAAGAGTCTTTTTCTTATCGACCTTGCATAGTTATAGTTCTGAAGACCAAAACTCAGCCACCGACAACGGATTGTCAGTTGCCTTGCAGAGGTCCTCGCGTGTACCTACGGGTGTCAGGACACGCAGGGCAGAACCAAAAATGCGCCATTGTGTGGGAGGAAACATCGCACAGGCATGTGTATGACGACCACTTTGGTGTAATGGTCAAGAAGACTATTACCCAAAAGTCGCGGGTTCGATCCCCGCACTGTACAAACATTTGTGTGCATAAACATGTGTGTTTGAAGTGGTCTGGTATTATATGTATTTATTTAAGTTTATTTGTAATACCGCTGTTGATTCTGTATAATTATGTTACACAATAGTGCTTAAGCTACTTACCACGGAGTCAGATCAATGTATGTGATGTTGTTGTATATTTCTATTTTTCAGCTTCGGCTTACTTGAGTACGTATTTTGTTCATAGACGTTGCCCAAGGTAGATTTTGCCCAGAGGAGAGTTATTATGAGTGGTATGGAACAAATACGCTAAGGTATTTGTTCTTTTTAGATACCTGCGGAACCCTAAAAGTCATTACTTCATAACACGAGGCGTTACCGTAAACCACTCATAAAAGTACGTCCATTAATAAAAATACCATCACATTTATTTGCGTTTCATTATTTCATACGCTCATCATTTTGATTTATTGACATAATGCCTCGCCCGGGAAGCCGGTTGCGTCTACATTATATTTTAATTAAATAAAATGTAATGGTAAAACTCATTTATATCCGAGAAACATTCCAGGACTAAAAAGGGGACTGACCAAAATTAATATGGTACCAAAATAAGAATTCTTTTAAATTGACAATACTGGCGCTTTTTAATAATATATCGAAATCATATATCCAGTATTAACGCATCCATGTCACATACTTGTAGCTTGCAGTGACTCGCAATTGTTTTTAAGATACCGTCATTTGTAGTATTATTTTTTTAGAAGCTCACGTCGCTCAGACAAGTTATGTAAAATTTGAATTTTTTTAAGTTTCTCGTAAGTGAAATGTATTTTCGATTCGGAAATAAAGAATCTTTAACCATAAATACCAAGTAATTCTCGAAACCGTTATGAATTTAAATCTGTTAAAAGTAACAATTGTACTCCACATAATTTATTTTAAAGTTATTGAAAACACTGAAAATTTTCTAGCTATATTATCAAACGTATATTTTCCACATATCCGTTTTAATAAACACGTCGTATCGTAACGTCGTACAACAAACTACAGTCAACAAATGACAACCGCTTGGTGCAGTGGTCTACAAGTCGGACTTCTGAAACCAAGGGTCGCGTTCGATCCCCGCACAGTACAAGCTTTATGTGTGCATGAACATGTGTGTTTGTACTGGTCTGGCTGTTGCTATGTATGATATGTATTTATTAACAAAAAAAGTATTTCAATATGTTTATCCGTTGTCTAGTACCCATAACACAAGCCGCGTAGCTTAATTTGGGACTAGAGAATTGGTGTGTTTGTTGTGAAATATTTATTTAATTATTTAATCTTAGTTTTAGTAAATATGTTCATTAAAATTAACTGAAAATAAGATTGTATGCGAATTCAGTGCCTAAATAGGATTCAAAGGTTGTAACAGTTTTTATAGGGAACCAAACGAATCACAATTTGTTTTTCACAAGTTTAAAGGATTCGTCTAGGCGCATCCAATTTTAACCCTAACTAATCGATAAATAATTAACTTCAGCATCCTCATCCACCCCAATTGAGGTTAAAAATAGCCCTGTTTGTATAAGGTATAGGCATGATTTCCTTTCCCAAAAGGGTTTGAAATAACAATTCCGATGGTTCAGAGAAACTATAAAACACAACAAAAAAGCATGGGATCCAATCACGCGGCACGGTTTCGTTTCGTCAAAGCAATCAGTTTCTATGCAATGTATATTAGGTTCAAGAGATTCTTTTGTCATATACACTTGATTAGGCTTTTGCTTGGCGCTATTTTTACTTATTTCAAATTACAATACAGTTAAAAACATTGAAATCATAATTTGGGGTGGGACCACGATTTGTTGAAAACCAACACTATCACTATACTCAGCAGAATGTATAGGTACTGTTTATGATATTGAAATGCTGAGACTAAATGATTAACATTATTCTAAAGTTACAATCGAACGAATTGATATCGGATTGAGTTATTCCCAGTCTCCATTTCAGTACCTAATACAACCCCATTATTGCTTGTGGTTATTTTTCTATCACAAGAGTCATTATAACGTCAACAGATTGACTATGGAGGTATCATAAAAACCGTACAGTTGTCTCTTATGACAGGGGTGCAAGGTTGAGAATTGGATCCAATTGCTGAGTTATCATTTCTTACTATGATTTCTGAGAAGTATTATTATAGTGCTACCGTTTACCTGAACTAAGATTGTTGTTCCCAAAATAAATGGGATCACATTGGTTTTTACATCGAATAGATTTAATCTTTATGTACTACATTTTTATCTAAATTTCATTTGGATGTATAACAAAACAGTGCTACCTGAATTTTGATCGTCCATTAAAAAAAAATATCACAAGTTTGAAACAAAAACACTTAAATACCTTTATAATCCTTCTTCATAACAAAAAGCCTATTAATACTTCTAAGAATCTTGATTTAGGGATTTAGATAAAATTTCACTTAATTCAGTGATATAGGTAAGTTAAGTCATACAAATTTTACAAACTTATATATCTGCTATAGAATTACTCAATATTTTGTTTTCATATTATGAAATAACATTCTACTAACCAACACATTGTCGATAACATTCACAACAAAATTTATCGAAGCCGACACTAAAAGTGGAGCAAAGTCAATGAACAATGATTGGCTTGATAAAACTAGCTGCATTTAGTATGAAAAATAGCCATATGGTTTACTAATATGTATGCAGTCACTACTTAAGTCTTTTTTGTTGTCAGTCAGGTTTGCTCTTGACCCAAGACTAAGCCCAACGAGGCAAAGACTGAGTCTACGATGGAGCGAGCTCACCTAGAAGATGCCTGTTCACTCCACCTAATGTAGAGAAGCGCTTGGTTCTTATCAGTGGAACATCGACATTATAATGTCTGTCAACTTTTTTCTACCAGAAGATTGGATATAAGGCATTTTCTGCCTATATCTATTAATAGAGCTAGAAATAGCGTCAAACCCTAAGTTAAAGTTTAGTTATTTAATGTGTTGGTAAGCGCATAACTCAAAGACGCCAACAATTTGGCCAATTCTTTTTTTATGATATTCCTACCCTTAAATTGGCAGCGTACACCACAGTGTACATACATTTCAACAAATATTTTAATATTTCAGTTTTTTTAAACCTTAGACTAAAAACAAATGAGTGACCCTATGAATTTGTATGTACACAAGGATTACCGTTACCAACAAAGCCATCCTAAAACTATGTACACTACGATGTACATGGCCAGGTTTGAGTAACTAAATTAAATTAAATTAAAAATCTTTTATTTCGGACCATAAATCCATAAAGTGTTAGTGACAGATGACTTAAAACTACGTTAGTATTATTTTTTGAGATAAATTTATACATAATTAAATTTGGTGGGAGACAAATGCTCTGCCACCCAGTGCCTTAATATGGGACTATCCTCCCTTAATGCAATGGTGTTCAGGATGGTATTGGCACTCCCACGCACCCTGCGCATCAAGGACATTGCGATATGATTCTTTGCGGTTGTCAATTTATTTCTTTTACTTTGTAGTTTCTGGCGGTTATAGCTTCTGTTTACCGTTATGTCTGCAGAATTTGTCACTAACTTGCTCCTGCTATATATCAGCGCAAGTATCTGCCTGCTCTCCAGTCCAGAACTTTCTGCTCCAATGGCCATCAATTCCTCGCTCTATGAGACCTGCTCACTGCCACTTGAGCTTACTGATGCACTGGACTATGTCTGTTATATTTGTATCCGTATTCATGATTCGATTTCTTAAAGAAACACCGAGCAAAGCTCTCATTGTTATTGTACAAAAAGCATCATTTATTTAGGTTCTTTAATAGTTAAAAAAAAAACCATTCCTTTTTCGATATTATCACATCGAATTCTGTTATTTTAAATATTTAGAAAAAAAACTTGTATTGGTTAGCTGGCAATGTCATTTAGTGTACTTAATTTTATTTTGAATAATCCTTGCTAACTTGGTAGTGAATGTACACTGTGGTTTACGTTCATGTTTTCGAATCCTGTTTTTTTTTATCTTTCCTAAGCCGCTAGACTTGATTTGACAACCCGATTTTTTAAACCAAGTGTTCTACCACTGCGGGGATGGTTCTTACGAAAAAAAAATTAAAACAAAACAACGGACAACGTCTGCGGGTCCGCTAGTTGCCAATAAAAACAAGGACCAAACGATGACCAAGTGGGCATCGAATCGGTAAAAAAACGGTCTATTCCAAGGAATACACCTGCGCCCATTACAACGGAGAAACAAAATAATCCATTCTGTCTCAATGGCGACCGCCATGTTTTTTTTTTTGGCGCGTTTTTATTCAAAAACGGGTTTCGGTGGGAAAGCCTCTATGGAACAGGTGCTACCGTAAAATCTTTCTTTTTGAGCTTTCGACTTTTTTGGTGTGTCGAAATGGTTTGTTTGAGATATTTTTTGAGGCAAATAAAATCGATTTTGGTGTGAATGTTGACCAGTCATGATGGTTCATGCAAGTTGTTTAGATTTGTATGAATGAAACATTTTACGCTGACGATACTAGGACGATCTATAATGTTGATAGCTTTAAGTATCGATGCTATCGATAGCTGAAGACAAAAAGCGCAATGGATACTATGGATTAGGTAGTTACTTGAACATCAAAAAGTACAATATCGACACTATGAATGCAACAATCGCTTTTCCTATCAAATCAAATCAAATTTATTTATTGTGGAACACAGGTACAAAAAGCTCTTAATTAAAGTGACGTCTCACTGTGACCTGTCTTATCAGACATACAATATTACTGTTATAGTTAATTTCGAATAATACCTATAAATTCAGCAATAATAAATAACAATAAAATTAGTTACCAAACAAAATTAGTCTAAAAACTTACGTCAAAATATCATTCAAATAGTCTTTAACTGAATAATAACATTTTTCTGTCAATAGCCGTTTTAATTTATTTTTAAATGTCACTGGATCTAATTTTTTTAAACTATCCGGCAATTTATTAAAAATTATGGGAGCCATTCCAATTACACTCTTGTTCACCATAGATGTATTATGTCCTCCAGTTACCAACTTTTGTTTATACTGGGTTCTTATATGAACTGACCTTTTTCTTACATCCGCCATTTTTGTAAACAAGTGCGGATTACATTTAACAAAAGTACAAAGTTCAAATATATAGATACATGGCAACGTTAACAGTTTATATGTTTTAAAAATAGGAACACAGCTGTCTCTATAATTTAAACCAAACATTGACCTTAAACACCTTTTTTGGGCCTTAAAAACTTTATCCTTATCCCCCGAATTACCCCAAAATATTACACCGTAATTTAAATGGGGTGTGACTAAGCCATGATAAGCTACTAAAAGAACTTCTAATTTTACTTTTTTTGAAATTCTAAACAAAGCATAAGCCGATTTGTTAAATTTTTTACAAACTTCTTCAACGTGAGGTGTCCAAGTTAATTTATTGTCCATAGTAAGGCCAAGAAACTTTGTTGTGTGAACTTGTTCAATTTTTTGTTTATTATGAGATATGTTGACTTTGGGGGGTATTTTTTTATCACAAAAATGCATAATTTTCGTTTTAAGTTTATTAATTTTCAAATTGTTTATGTCCAGCCATTGAATAATATCATATTTAAAGTACTATTTATGTCAGATTCATAATCCTTTAAGTCGTCACATTTAATAATAGCAGTATTGTCATCTGCGAATAGCACCATTTTTTGGTGAACATTTACCTAATATTCTCTTTGATAAAATAATCTGAATACTAACGTAACGAGGTACCTACTGAAAACGACAATATTAAAAAAAAACAAACATACACACACACAAACAGGCTAATTAGGGTCCAAGTGAAAATACCTCTCCCCCTCCCCGTCCCCTTTTTCACCCCTCTTTTACGTCGCGACTCGCGAGTTAAATTCTATGATTCATGCTTGAAACCAGACGGCTAGCGCCATCTACCGTAATGAATAGTAAGTTCAAGTTAGTATTCCTGAGTTATGGGTCGTATCATGGTCGTATCACACAATTTTTAAGGCAAAGCAGTTCAATTTCACAGGATAAATAAAAAATCAGGTAAATCGGAGGCCGCTAGGAAGTAAAATTTTCGTAAATAAATAAATGTTTTGTAATAAATTACGTAAATACATTATCAATGCACAGATCGATGGGCTGAAAGGAAAACTCAGTTAAGTGGATCGATCTAAACATACAAATAATATACATAAATAAAGAAAACAATACGCCTTGTTACTATCACCTAAAAGTTAAACAGATAACAAAAAAACCTTACTTACTAAGTGCTTAAAGGTATATCTATCAGCCAACCTTCGACACTGATAGCCGTCATAACTCTGATTGCAATAAATTTAGCCCAACGGCTAAGTAAACAGCTGGTTTGTGTCATATTATAGTATGATAGTTCACAGTGACCTGACATTGTCTAAAATAGGCTGATTTATAGCCTTAACTGGCAATTTTACAGTCCGTAGACCAAGGTCATAACATAATATGAAATCACGGATTAAACACTGAATAAATAATAAATAACTTAAAGTTAATAAATAAACTCAAAACATAATTAATTCGGCAGGTAGGACGTGTTAATGCTATTGTATAAAATGTTTCTAGTACCTACTGAATATTATGAAAAAAAAAGTGTGGATACCATCAATAGATACTCGTATCAATACGTACTCGTATCTAATGTGTATTGGAAAAAGTAAAAAATGTTTACTATAGGTAATTTTATAAGGTCTACTAGCCTGACTACTAAGCCATAGTTAACTAAAAACAAGCTGGTGTATAATAGTACAATAACAAAATGAAATCGCCTTCAATCTTGTAATCCACACGAAATCCTTAGCTTATCCATTCTTTTAACAAAACAAAGCCACTTACCAATTTGTAGCATCGTAAAATCCAAAAAGAACTTCAATCATTCGTACGTACGAGTATAAAAAAAATCACCAATAAAATATCGAAATGTCAAAACGCAAAACCTCTTCGGATCACATACTATTACCGAAATAAAAAAAGCGTACCAGATTAAAAATAAAAACAAAACAATGGCGTAACGCGTTCGAAATTCGAAATGGAACGTGCGCTCACCCGTGTGGCGCGAAGCCTAGCTACAAACTGTCAGGCAGATACGTTTTCCCGCCCTTTGCGGCAAAGATTATAAACTGGCAGACGCGACCTTTGATAGCTCAATTCCGAGTTAACAGCGTTATAATTTGATAATGTTTAAATCGCTTTTAATAGGACTCCGTAATAACTTTGTGTAAGCGCTTTAATTTTTTAAAGCTTTTGTAATTTTTAAAGCTTTATTGGATTCGCTCGGTTTTTAAAATGGTGGAATTTTGTAGTTCAGTAAATGACATTGCAAAATCGTTTAATTAGTTTTTGTCAAAGACGTTGTTTTTTCATAAATACTTTACTATTAAAGCAACCTTATTTGGTCTACACTAAATGATATTGTGTTAATTCAGTAACGTTCCCAGCCATCAGCAAAACATGAAATTCCAGGAAGGTAGACCACTGTATGCTGTTTTAGTATAATTTGCTTGACTATTGATGTACCAATATAAGCCGACATTTGGTTTGTCGTTACCTCGAATTGCCGTAGAGTGGACATAGCGCCAACAAAACAAACATTAACACTAACTTAATAAAAGAGAGAAATATAATTTTGATCTACTTATTAACACTTTTCGAAGTATAAAATGATATAGATATGCTACGGTGCCTTAAACCTTAACCTTAGCCTTACATTTTTAGGAGATTTAAAATTTTATTTGGTCTACATTTTTTCAACGTTCCAACGGTAATTTTTCCTTTTGGTAGGTAGGTACTTCATTTGATTTATTTATTCCTTCTATTTGTATTATTAATAAATATCTGTGCAGTTTCAGCGGGTATCCTTTTCGCTTTAAATATTTCACAGTTTTTACTTTTAAAAAAATTTGAACAAATTGTGCAAGTTGTTATTGTAATTGGTTCATTAGCTTCTGAGACTGTTTTGCATACTGATAGATAAAGTTTCACAAAATACTTGCTTATTGAATAAAATCTCCCAGTACATATTCTTAAATACCACTAATGGTCAACTTACACCAAAATCTAAGACAAACGCAATTCTTTCACATACATAAATTTAGGTTTTTCATAACGAAGTATCTTAGTCTTTTGAGATCCAGAAGAATGATATTGGTAACTTAACAGTAAGATATCAATTTATTCATTAATTATGTGTATCAAAGTATTAAACATGTTCTTTATAATTCACTATCATAAAAAAAAATACTAAGTCTTTTATATCTAAGACAGGGTTCAGATCGATCGGCAGCGCAGCGTATTTTCAAATCTGCAGAAGAAATTGTATTTTGTCATCAGTGCTTAGGTTTGTATTGCGTTCAACTTATACATTCGACCTTACACATAAAAAAAAAACACACACTGAGTGGGGACTCAGGCTTGGCTTTGCTATTTGAGCTACATCCCAACCCAGCTTATTGTAGCATTGAGGTTTGTACCCGGCCGTAGTGAGTTCATTAAGACGCCCCATTAAATAGGGGTCGTGGCGTGGCCATCCTAAAAGCCGAATTTACCCCTCAAGGCTTTTTTTGGACACCGAAAATGGTTTACTGGTGACGAATACGAATGAGAACTGAGTTTTTTCATATCCACGTTTCGTCATTTTAGCCTTTGTATCAGCGAACATAAGGTTAAGTTTAGCTGTGGGGGGATCTAAAAGCATTTTGAGATTACCTCATACACAGGAGCTGGGTTTGAGGCATTGATTCAATTTATCCGGGAAGCAAAGTGTATTAACATTTTGCTAACAATCTCTGGCAAGTGCGAATATTATGATAGACGGCGCTGTGTGACTTCTAAAAGTTAGGCATAATTGGTTAAAACTTGTACATGTTATTTTTTTAAAGATAAATGTTTAATCTATGACTAATTTAATAAGTATGGAAAACTTTGCTAGAATTGTAAAATATTTTTTTATGAATAGCAGTTGCATATCTACTAATAGAGGATTTTAGTTGGAATCAATCGAATGTTATTTCTGGTTGACTGGAAGACAATACCTTAAGGCATTAAGTAAGTCCGCCAATTGGCTTAACTGAATACTCAAATATAGAATTGAACAAAATGAAGCTATAGCCGTAAACGTTTACTTATAACTTATATATATAATATAGCTCGTTGTTAACTATATATGTATAGACTAAATAGTTAAGAAAGATCGTCCCCACATGACACGGATGCTTGCTTGCTTAAAAGGATGCTGTCTTCTATCACAGCTAAAATATTGTAAGAACTTTTAAAGAAATAAAAAATTATTATTAGTTTGTACTGGTCTGGTTTTTACGTATATTTATTTAAGTTTATTTGTAATACTACTGTTGATTCTGATATCTGTAACACGAGTGCTTAATTTACTTACCTAAGTGCCGGATTAATGTTAGTGATATTGTTGTTAGAAAAAATAACATACGTTTTTTTGTCATTAAGGTTAATGAATTACTGGTTTCCCATTGGAATGTTAATGTAACTTTCCAATAATTTATCAATAGTCCCCAACCAATACGCCGCAGTTACTGCAAAAAACAAACCATAAGCTACATAAACTTTTTTTATTCCTAGCAGCATTTGGTCTGAAATTCAAAAATAGCTACCCTAACCCCATCGAACGGATTCCTGTGACACGTATTTCTATCTCACTTTCAGCGTTATATTGCATCCCTTTCTGGCTGTACTGCAGTGCTTTCCGTCTAATAATAGATTGCGTTGAAGTTCTATGTATGTAAAGCTGGGGCTTTACGAAAGCGAGGCTTACTCGGCTTTGACTGCGCGGGTTTAAGTGAAGACGATTGGTGTTAAGGATGGGACGTTTTTGAAATCAATTACAGGCTAGCAACAGCTAGCCTTTTCTTTACTTTCTTTTAATCTTATCAGTTTTTGTGTAAAGAAAAGGTTTTAATTTTTCGATTACTTACAGGTGACTTATGTTTTTTTTTAATTATAAATAAATATACAACAACATCACATACATTGATCTGACTCCTTGGTAAGTAGGTTAAGCACTTGTGTTACAGATATCAGAATAAACAGTGGTATAAGTTAAGTTACTAAGTTAGTTCTGATAAATATTAAGAATACATATTTAATAAGTTCAGAAGGATAATAATTCAAAAATAAATTCATTAAATTTTCAGGTTAAGAAAGCAATGTTTATTTTATTAGATTAAATCAAAGAACACATACTAACACATTGCACGCCATGGTGGTCACCGGTGACCCCCAAACAATATTATTTCTATTGTGTCTAGTCTCTCGGCAGTCAAAGGCTTTAGGAAATAAATATAATTACAAATGCTACGCTTATGCTTATGGATGACAATGAATTACATGCGATATTTTTAACACACTCACCCTATTTTTTACAGTTTTTTTACACCCTCTCTTAAGCAAACTGAAGAAATATCTAAGCCACGCTTGTCAAAGGGCATGGCCTAACTTTATAATTATTCCCTCTTACGAAGTCCCTTCTAAGGCTATTTCCGTAGTATGCAAGTTGCAGTCTACCAAGGAACGACATCACATCAGGCTATCTATTTTGGTTGGAAAATCGACCCTATTACTAGCCTCATAACATGCTGCAGTGTTTACATTGATAAGTTTGTACCTATCTTTGGTATTTGTGACATTCTGAGTCTACATCTCTGTAAGCAGAAATAACTGGACGTTATTTTATTATATTTTGTCTTTGTCGATACTTTTTGAAGCGATTTAAACCTTTAATAGGTCAGTTAGTTACCAGCAAACGACGTATCTGCTGTGGAATTGTCCAGTCTTCATCTTATCTGTATATTATATACTCATTAGAACTAATAATAGAACTAACTAGATAATAAGCTATATAATTTTATTTATTTATGTTCTGCACAAACATGTGTACAATGGTGGACTTCATGCCGAAGGCATTCTCTACCAGTCAACCATAGGGCGGCCAGGTGCACATAAAGGTCCCCCCCTGTGGGATCTCCACCTTGTCGTGGTGGGGGGCTCAGTAACCGTGGCTTCGCAACCCACGGTGAAGCTAAGCGGGATTCCGGAAGAGGAAGCTCCACGTGGGCTTGCTGCAGGCCTGCGCAGGATGCGTCCAAGGGTGCGGATGTGGGGGACGGTTTTGGCTGTCCCTCGCAGTCGGGTGCGGTCGCGGGAGGAGAGACGTCTCGGTGTGTCGTTGCCGTGCGGCCTATCTCCCGCTACCAAACGGGGGCGCACCGTTGGGTGGCGCTGCGGTGGGGCCGCAGAGGAAGAGGAGATGCGGTGTGTCGTTGCCGTCCTCCCTATCCTCTGCGGCCGGGAGGTGGTGGAGCCCAACACCTTGCTCCACCGCCAAGGAGTTTGTGGCCCTCGGGCTATGCGCCGGGGTGCCGTGGTGAATGCTCACGCGACCCCATGGCACCCCCCACAATGGCGGAGTGGTGGAATGCGCTGTGGTTTTAGTGGGTATTACGGCCTTGCACACCAGCCTTTGAGTCCCACATACCCCCTGCAGATGTGTGGGGGGCATGCGTAAAAGCATTTCCATAGCGAAAAAAAAGGTGCACATAAAGGTAAAAACAAACAATTTAACTGAAGTTATTTAAGTACAAAATAAATTTATAAACAAACAAACTAATTACTTACATAAAATGAAATAAAAATACATAAAAAATCATAGACATACATTATTACTTATAATAAGGATGGTACGCATGGTAGGAACACAGTGCCACTGAGACAGGAGAGACAGTTCATTCCTTAATGTTAGTTCAATATTGACGATATTAGACGAGCACTGGTGTAATGGTCAAGAAGTTGACTATTAACCAAGAGGTCGCGGGTCCGATCCCTGCACTGTACAAACATTTGTGTGCATGAACATGTCTGTTTGTACTGGTCTGGGTGATATTAAAGTTTATTTGTAATATCACTGTTGATTTTGATATCTGCAACACAAGTGCTTAAGCTTCTTACCACGGAGTCAGAAAATGTATGTGATGTTGTAGTATATGTATAGAAAAATAATAAAAAAGGGCAGTCAGTTACCAGTAAAATGTCATATCTGCATCTAATCTGTAAAAAAATTGAATATACTCATTAGAACCATTCATAGAACTAGCTAGATAGAATAAACTATAGCTTCGCATATTATATTACTTATATATATTTATCATATATCACACTAGATCACACACACCCACTAAAATTATAAAAGTTTCTTGGTTTGGATGTTTGTCCGTTAATCACGCTGGAACTACTGAATGGATTGTGATGAAATAATTATACAGACAGACAATATTACTACCTGCGTCAGTGTACCCCTGCAATTACAACCTAAAAATCTTCAAAGCTAGAGTGAACAGGCAGGTGAGCTCCCTCCATCGTAGACTCAGTCTTTGCCTCGTTCAGGCTTAGTCTTGGGTCAAGAGCAAACCTACCCCAAATAAATAAAAATTGGCAAGTCACCTATTTACTTTACTCACGTCTGCGGGATCGTCTAGTAATAAATAAAGTTAATTTTGATAGCATCACGTCACGTCTGATGAATAAACCGCCATCAAATAGATTACTGTGATGCCAAAATTATAGCTTAAGCACTTTGTTATTCAAATCTGAAACAACGAATGTACCTCAAAGTCCGAAAAGAACCCAGGACTTCAATGGTGGCAATACAATGAGAATGAGTATGAAGTCTTACTACTACACATAATATATTGTAGGTAAGTACAGACAATTTAAATACTAAGATTCACTTACTAAGAATTCAGATCAATTTGTGTGATGTTGTTATTTATAAATTTTAATTTTCATTTGTCTTCTTAATTAAAAGATTAATAAAATTTCACCTGAAAAACTCCTACGAGTAATATTTACACACTGAAAAACAAAAGAAGATTTAGATTATGAAAAATTACGTTTCTCCCGAAAAATAACTGGCGTGCCGACTGTAAAATCTCATTAAACGTGATTAATTACTTTTTGCTAAAAGAAAAGCGACTTTTTTCGACCACATTTAGGAAACCTTACTTTTTCTTCGTGGAAAATAAATACACTAATGACTTGGTAATAAGCTGAAACATTGTTCATGTAAGAAAAAACACGCTGAAAGATGTCAAGTGATGATTAGGATAAATTTTAATGAGTTTAATGTTTTTACCAAGAACCTCCCAGTGGCGTAGCGTGCCTTGGCGGGGCACCGTATATATATTTTTGGGGCCGTTATGAGGGGTAAAAATTAACTAGTTTTAAAAAAAATCGGTGCTTTTTTATATCCTCCCTTTTCAGAGTATCCACAGCTGTTTGTCAAAATATTCCCCGACTTTTCCGGACCGTTTTTTCACATTTGCCTGACTAAACTTGGTATGCCGAAGTGTGCTCCATGCTCATTCAAAAGAAGACGATGTTGTGTGTTTTTGACGAAACATCTATTTTCACACAGTGAAAGTTTTAACTTAGACAGCGCACATAGCATGTAGTTTTTCAGCTCGCATAGAGCTCTGGGAGCAATCTATTCGGGATTAATGACCTATCAGACTCAAATCGCTACTAATACAACTAAACCAAAACAACAATAGTTTGCAAATTTACTTAAACGGGGAAATCTCGCAGCCCGCTGTAGAGGTAAATACCCGATGTAGGGTTTTGTCAACAATTTTTGTATGTTTCAGGTCCCAAACATACAAAAATGTCCTATCGGGGGCGTGGGCTCCGTATAATCTATACGGCAGATGCAGTAGTAGCTACGCCCCTGGAACCCTCCTCTTGCTAAAAATATTGTGCCTTTTCAACAAAGACTGGTTACAGCTTAAAACTCTTTGAATTCATAATGATGTACCTTTTTTAAAAAATGAATTGCTGTTCGTTAGTCTCGCTAAAACTCGACAACGGCTGAACCGATTTCAATAATTTTGGTCTTGAGATATTCGTGGAAGATTTAAAAGATCAGAAATTTAAAAAAAAGCAACGGGCAGGACAACGTCTCCCGGGTCCGCTAGTAATTATAAAAGAAGCTTCATGTACTGATGATTGCAAAAATAGCTGATTTAAAAAGCTATTATTGTTTCATAAGACGGTCAGACTTTCATATTATGTCATCTCAAATAATGTCGGTTTGATTTAAAATCCCGGTATCTTTTGGGTATATTTGTAAAAATCGTTCCTAAGTTATCGTTTAAGTAATACTTATAATAAATCTGTAGAAGTCAATTCTGTGCATGAAATATATTTCCAAAATGACAATCAGGGGGTGATAAGGGATCGATGCTGATTTATGACTAATTTGCAATCAGATTTTTTTGTCTGTTTGTCTGCATAACCATTATGGAAACAAAGACTACTTGACGGATTTTAATAAAACTTTGTACTATTATATTTCATAATCGTGAGCTGGTTATTGTAAACTTTTCATCACGCTACAATTAATAGGAGCAGAGAATTGTAGGGAAATGTTTGGGAAACCGGGAGAAGTAACTCTATTTTTTTGTAAACTTCCGTCGCGTGTGCAACTTTAATGGTTAAAGCTACACATAAATTATGTATGACGGAAATGTTTTCCTTAAAATTATATAAAAAAAATATCTCACGACAGCATATGTCTATATTTTATGATTGAATCACAATAACACGTGAACCTCCCGATAAGTAAACCTTTCGAAGCTTAGTGATTATAATATATATAATAATAAATGTACAACAACTTCGCATACATTGATCTGTATCCGTGGTAAGTAGCTAAAGCGCTAAACATTTGTGTGAAGGAGGTGGTAAATAATAAATAAATAAATAATTCACAACAATCACGCCAATTCTCTAGTCCCAAATTAAGCTACGAGGCTTGTGCCATGGGTACTAGACAACGGATAAACTTACTTAAATACTTTTTTTTGTAAATAAATACATATTATACATAGAAAACACCCAGACCAGTACAAACACACATGTTCATGCACACTTATGTTTGTACTGTGCGGGGATCGAACCCGCGACCCTTGGTTTTAGAAATCCGACCTGTGGACCACTGCACCAAGCGGTCGTCAAAATAAAATAAATAAAAGGTAAATATAATATAAACTAGATTTAAGCAGCTTGTAAACCGATTCATGTAATATACGTCTTACCGATGATGATGAATATTTCTTACCAATATTTTTGTTCCTAAGTTATAAATTAATACCTGTTTCATAATTTCTTCGTAAATCAAAAGCTACTTTATTTTTTATACTGCACATTCGATGCAGAACTTCTAAGACCAATAAAAAGTGCGTGTAATCAAAATTTCTTAGAAAATTAAACAACTGGTAAATTCGCTGCATTAAAAAAACAATCTACAAAATGCCACGAAAAAAATACCTTGCTGGATAGAATGTCGTCAAAAAACAATGGCTACCAAGAAAAAAGCTAACAGTTTGAAAATAGAATCGAAGCACGGAGAGATCCCGCCAGGCGTGTCTTGCGGTGAAAAAGCTGATCCATCGTCGTTAGGTGAGGTCAGTTACTCGGTATATGCGTGAGTTTCAGATTGTAAGAATTTTCAAAGCGTTTGAATATTTAAAAAAAAAGTTGTCATCAAAGAGAATGTTAAAAAAAAACTGTTACCATTAAATGAAATAATGAGCAATGTTTTAGTACCTTGAATTAGTTGGTATTTCTTATTCTAATAATATGTTCTAACTTTTTAAGTTCAATTGAAATAATGCGATAATATTGCTTAATTCTTTCCAGGTTAGGTCATCGGTCAATAACAATATCTTTAAATTTAATGCAATGTTTCCTATAACATGCACATAAAAAGTTACACCAATTTTTTTTGTATAAATCAAAATAAATTATTTAATGATATAGTACTTTAAACCTGCTTCAACAAATATGTTAAAATATTTTTCTCTTAATCTTTTTCGTGTACTGTGTCGAATCAAAAAAACTTTGATCAGCAAGTGACAAGTGTGCGAGTAAGATGCTAAACTTATACAATGTGTAAGTAAGAGATAGATAAACATTTGTTGGTAGCAAAGAACACACTTGCTTTACAAATGTGCGATTTGCTTTTAATTCTAGCAAACGAGAATCGGGTTTTACATTCTGTTAAATTATTAATAGATGTACCCTTAACAACTGAGTAAGATTGTTATTTATTTATTAGGTTCGATTCTTATTTATGTATTCTTATATAAATTTATGGTATATTTTATATTTCATCTCGTGTCATATTATTGGTGTTAGTATTTTTCGCACCGCCCACTAATCATTTCTGCTTAGCACAAACGTATGGCTGGTAGAGAATGCCTTACGGCGTGAAGTCTACCTTTTGTACATAGTTTTGTTGTGCAATAAAGCTTAGATAAATTAATAAATTGTTATCAAATATTAGCATTACTGCTTGTATTTGTTAAAAATTAATAATAATTATTTTTATTATTATTTATCATGGTTATCCATGTACAAGCTTACCACAAAATCTTCGTCAGCTGAAAGTCTAGTATTTAAGATTTTCATTTATGTAACTTTCATTATATGTATAATTTTAGTACATCTATTTAACTGTCCTGTGGCCATTCAACCTTTTTGCAAAAATTACAATCTAATTCAAAATAGTTAATAATTTGAACAAAAGCTGTTTTCAAAACAAAGATGTGCGTGACGGTAACCAGTGTTGTATAATATTATTCAAAAGTAATATTTTTACGTAAACATCAAGCTACTGCTAATTTAAACATCACCCTGTAAGTACTAATAAAGGTTCAGAACTCCCTCGCGCCGGATTAAAAAGGGCGAGTGAAAGGGTTGTGTGTTGCAGTCAAACCATAAAATAAGACTGTTTTTTTTTCTTTTAAAAACATATGTTTTTAACCTTGGCCTTATTATTATAGAATTTATTATTAAGCCTTGGCCTTGACATTATTATTAAGCCTTTAGTATTATAGAACTGTATATTTTTACAGATTTAACAAAAAACAATATAGACGTACTAGCTTGAAAATGATTATACTTTATCTTTTGAGGACCAACGATACGATATCAGCGATGCCGAAATTCATACTTATTGTCTCGTGTTTGTGGTTCTCAAAGGATTACACAGTCCGTGAACATTGCTGAACTTATTTTTTAAGGCTGCAAATGTTAAATCCAAATAGGCACCAATAATTTTTTTAACTAAATATATGAAGGCCGATTGGACTTCATATACATATTTATATGTAGGTAGGTTAGGAAGGTATTTAAGTAGTTATAACACAACAGTTCGCCTTAAAAAATAGCTTTGGATTTCCACTGAATATCGCTTAATTATACTCAAAAGATAAATTTGACTTTTTGTCCTACTAACAATAAAGATAAAAAAATATTTCAGGACCTTGACTAAAACTTCTCAGACGAAACCTACGTAAACAGGGTAAACCTACGTAAACTTTTCTGGGCCCCTTCTCTCTAAGTCGTTGTTCTTAGTTTCGGATGTTGCCATCCCTGTCACTCTTGCAAGCTTAAACGTCCGAGCGAATGAGCAGGCTAGACCCGAAATAACAAAACGTTAGGAAATACGGCACTTCTGTCGACTGAATAGTTTTTTTTTTAATATCATTATAATGAGGTTCGCGTTCTACCCTGCCCACTGCTATTTAGGCTTATGATTTGCAAGGGTATTTTCATTTGGTACAATACATCTTATACGAATTATATCATTACAAATTGTCCCGAAATTATGGTAAGGTTTTATGGGACTTGTAACAGTGGGTCTATTTATAGTAATAAATGGCCTTGATGACTTTTAATCTTTTCATTATCAACCTAACAAAGTGCACCAAAACTAAGAGTACCTAGTCGATTTGAACATAATTTTGAGTTTCGTTTGAAATATTTTTAATATCAAAAATAACAATTGCCCTGAGCAATTAAAATTCTAACACAATGTTCCGTGCTTCTGAAATAACTAGTTGCGCACTTTTATTTTTAAACCAATAAACGTCCGATTAAAATAGCCACGTAAATAAAAACAGTCAAGTTGAAAATGTTCCGATTTTGGATTCGCCCGCGACATGGATTCGCCGCCCCACCAAATGTCACTTGACACCGTAAGTCGACCTTTGATACCTACCTTTATTATTTAGGGTTCCGTAATATACAGTGTGAGTCTTCATAACGTGTACATATTAAAATATGCAAAATTATGCTTAATATTATCGACATGAAACCTTTGGCGGTCTATCCCCTTTTGTTTTTTTTTTATCGCCAGCCAAACTTTTTTTGTCTAGTCAAAGGTACTGTAACACTAATTTCGTCATCATAATTATCTCAGTTGTTGTGCGCTCAATTTACGATCAGTTTTCACCTATTTAAAGCTAATTAAATTATCTTTCGATTGGTAGCATAAAAATAAAATGAAATAAATTCATTTAAAAAAATTACTTTTAACAAAAACTTTTAGAAAAAACCAGGGTTTTTTTTTTTCAAGAATTAAATAAAAAAAAGTATGACAATACATATTTTTTACTTCAAAACGTCCAGTTTCTCTTTAAACTACTAAACTTGTACTGATCCTTATAAAAAGAAACGTACTTCAAAAATATTTTAATTCAATATTTTTTAACGAAACATATTTTAAACACGCAATGGTCTTTGGCATTATTACGTAACATGCTGTTTTTTTTTCACATCAAACTCCTGGCTTCTGACTACACTTTACATTTTGTACGGAACATTTAATCACATTTACGCACACGTCGCTCTGTTTTTGTAGTAACGTTAACTATCGTTAATAATACCACTTTCGCCTGTAAAATACACTGAAATAGTTTCGGTGTAGAATTTATATAGCAGGTGGATTTTTAATGACTTTACCCCTAATGTTTCGTCTACATTACTACACAATAAAAAAAATCTCTCCTCTCTTTGTTGGTATGTAGGGGACTTATTTGTATCTAAAGACATAATAATAATTATTTAAAACTAGCTGTCCCGGCGAACTTCGTACCGCCTTAGCGTTGCAATGATTGAACAATGTCATTGAATGACATTGACATTAGTTACGCGCGTTTTTAAAAAAATGCAAAATTAAATGTATATTTTTAAATATTTCTGCTAGATTTTCTTAATTATTTTTTCCGTAAGAACCTTCTCCTAATATTAACAAATACAACAAAAAAGAATTAGTGAAATCGGTCCAGCCATTCACGCGTGATGCAGTGACCAAGGAAAACGGGTTTCATTTTTATATATAACTAGCTGTGCCCGCGACTTCGTCCGCGTGGAATATTTATTTTGGGCATCATTTTATTTTTGCAGATTTATTTTTTGTTATTATTTTAGACAATTTATTTTTTAAGTTTTTAAAAGAACATAATTAGCTTAAAGTACTTCTGCGTTAATTATTTTTCTAGTTTTATTTTCTTGTGTCAGAAGAACATATTAGTTTTGTCCGCAACGCGTTTGTAAGTCTGATTTTGACAAAGCGACACATGTGTAAAAAGCAGTCTTGACGTCAATTAATTCCTATGTGTTTAAATGTTTGTCCCTGTGATTTATTAATTGTAACGGTGAAGATAGTTTAACAGGAAATTGAATTCTTTTAAAATTAAAAGGTAAACAATTTGAAATAATTGTATACCTAATTGTGAAAACTGTATGGCTAATGAACGACGCCTTGTTTTATAAGCTTTATGTATTATAACACAGCTGTTTGTTTTCCTGAATAAAGAAAATAAATAAATAAATCATTGAGGAGCGAGGTATAAGCACTGTTTGACCAACTGCTAAACCAGTCTAAACTATTGCAACCATCACGTTACATATTGCGTAGAAATTAGATTTGAAGTCGGGTCCCGGTGGTTTAAGATTTCTAAGGAAAATTATTGGGGCACCTATTTTTAACTTGAGGGAATATGGGGAAAGGCCACTTGTGGTTAAATAATTATTTTATTAATTTCGTCTACGCTACAGTTTTTCACTCCCAATATTGCACTTTGACACATCTATTACTGATCTTCTTTTTTTTCTATTTCGCTTATTTCAGGGTGAACTTGTACCGACGTACATACTCACTTGGTATACGGTTAATAATTTGTTCCCGGTTTGGGTTTCCAGTCATTTTCATTCTCACAATATATGCATTTTGCGTGTATTATTATTCTTTTCCGTGGAATCTGTTTTCGTTCGCTTTTTACTGAAAAATAAGGAATTTCTAATTACGTGTTCATAAACGTCAAAGTTTGTATCACCTATAAATGTGATATTTCGTTGTAAAATAGGGAAAAAGGGTTATAACTAACTTTTAAATGGTTTTCCTCTCCTTCTCAGCATAATTATTTCTTATTGTGAACACGATTTATTAGTATTTTTCCGAATTTTGTACTTTTTGACACTGTGATTGACATTTTGAGTGACGGGAGTCTTATTATTTTTTTCTGAAAATTGACAACTTTTAGCAAAGTTTCAATACAATTTCCATTTCAAATTCTGCAAAGCACGAGTTTTTCGCGTTCTATCCACGCTCTAAATTTGAACGGCCCGGCCCTTATATAAGCCCAGACCATCCATATCTGATTCATTCTATTCCTGGCTTCGATTCTATAACAGTAAACTCTTTACTATACGACACTTTAAGAAGTAGTTCAGGAAGACCAGTACCTCTCTACCTCCGGAAGGACCTCACTCTCTTCAACACTGAGGACTGACCCCTCCTTGCCTGAGGAGGGACTGCAGGGAACTGAACCCTCCTAGCCTGAGGAGGAACTGCGAGGGACTGAACCCTCCTATCCTGAGGAGGGCCTGCGAGGGACTGACTCCTCCTATCCTGAGGAGGAACTGCGAGGGACTGAACCCTCCTATCCTGAGGAGGGCCTGCGAGGGACTGACTCCTCCTAGCCTGAGGAGGAACTGCGAGGGACTGAACCCTCCTATTCTGAGGAGGGCCTGCGAGGGACTGACCCCTCCTATCCTGAGGAGGGTCTGTGAGGGGCTATCCTCTCCTAGCCCGAGAGACTGCGAGGACTTGCCCCTCCTTACTCTGAGGAGGGACTATTCTTCTTTACCCCGAGGAGGGATTATCCACTTTGCTACTCGCTCCTATTAAGGAGGATTTTCACTTTACTCCCACGGAGGGAGCATTGCCTCCTCCTAAATTTATCTACATCGGATACATCAACTGCTTGCCTTTGCTGACAGAGCCATCGCGGCTACCTCTGCTGATCACCGGTGTCTTCACGGTCTCCGGCACAGCTGCGCTCCAGCTTCTACACCGCTGCGCATCGACGGACTACTCCAAGAACGCTTCGCTTCACTTCGGCGCCTCCGGACCCGCTTAATCTTGAGAAGACACCTACCCACGCCCACTCCACTCACTACACTCACTCATTTTCACTCATTCATTCCTCTCACTCGTCTAGGTTTCTTTTTATTTTTTTTTCTGTTTTTCTTTTAATATAATTTGTTTGTTATTTCTCAATTCTTTTTGTTTCCCTTTTCCCTTCTTTGTCGCTTCACGACAAATTGGCGCCCAACGTTTAAGTCTTCAGTCTCTCTTTCTTTTCTCTCTTTCTCTTATTTAGTATATTGCTTTTCATTCCTCATTCATTTCACTCTCTATCTTCTTCTAAATTCTAAAACAACACTTCTTCTAGTGTTCTTCACCTAATCATCCTTATTTGGCTTTTTCTTTTAACAAATCTTAACCCCTTCATTGTCATCCTAAATCTTAACCCTTACTCTGTCATCTCGAATCTTAACCCCTTCAAATTAGAAAACACAACTTCACTCTACAATCTAGAAGAAAATGAGGTACTTCATATTTTTTTTTTTGAGCTTTATTGAATCTTGACTTTCTTTTTAGTTAACATTTTTACAATGTCTCGAATAAATAAATTTGACTATCTTAACAAAACCGAACTTATATACGTCGGTACATTTAATTAATCCCTCTCTTTATTTATTTTAATTTCTCTTTTAATTAGGAATTCTAACCTTTTATATTAATCTTTTAAGGGACTCTTAACCCCTTGTCTTAAAATGAGGGACTTTAAACTCCTTTTTTTAACTCTAAACCCCTTATCTCTTTAGGGACTCTAAACCCCTTAACTTGAGGATCTTTACTTGATCTCTTTAGGGACTCTAAACCCCTTAACTTGAGGATCTTTACTTGGTCTTCTTAGTACTAACTAGTACTTTCTTTTGAGCGGTTGACTACTCGTTAAATAAGCCATCAATTCGAGCGGATGACTACTCGATAAACAAGCCTTCAGTTCGAGCGGTTGACTACTCGTAACGAAGGCCTAAGTCGTATTTTTTTTTCTCCATATATGGAGCGGTTGACAACTCCCTGAATAAGCCTGTCGTCGTTGAGGAACTTCCTTCTAGAGTGGCAGTCATTGAATGTGAACTCCACCCTAACAGTTTGAAGATGATGGTATGTTAGAAGAAGAATAAACATTTGTATTAAAGGTTGTATGCTTGGTGAAGTAGGATTCCTAAGATTTCTTTAGGCTTTTCTTTCATAAATTTTCTCTGAGTCGAAAATTTTCTGGGGTCGCGGGGGAAATGTACCGACGTACATACTCACTTGGTATACGGTTAATAATTTGTTCCCGGTTTGGGTTTCCAGTCATTTTCATTCTCACAATATATGCATTTTGCGTGTATTATTATTCTTTTCCGTGGAATCTGTTTTCGTTCGCTTTTTACTGAAAAATAAGGAATTTCTAATTACGTGTTCATAAACGTCAAAGTTTGTATCACCTATAAATGTGATATTTCGTTGTAAAATAGGGAAAAAGGGTTATAACTAACTTTTAAATGGTTTTCCTCTCCTTCTCAGCATAATTATTTCTTATTGTGAACACGATTTATTAGTATTTTTCCGAATTTTGTACTTTTTGACACTGTGATTGACATTTTGAGTGACGGGAGTCTTATTATTTTTTTCTGAAAATTGACAACTTTTAGCAAAGTTTCAATACAATTTCCATTTCAAATTCTGCAAAGCACGAGTTTTTCGCGTTCTATCCACGCTCTAAATTTGAACGGCCCGGCCTTTATATAAGCCCAGACCATCCATATCTGATTCATTCTATTCCTGGCTTCGATTCTATAACAGTAAACTCTTTACTATACGACACTTTAAGAAGTAGTTCAGGAAGACCAGTACCTCTCTACCTCCGGAAGGACCTCACTCTCTTCAACACTGAGGACTGACCCCTCCTTGCCTGAGGAGGGACTGCAGGGAACTGAACCCTCCTAGCCTGAGGAGGAACTGCGAGGGACTGAACCCTCCTATTCTGAGGAGGGCCTGCGAGGGACTGACCCCTCCTATCCTGAGGAGGGTCTGTGAGGGGCTATCCACTCCTAGCCCGAGAGACTGCGAGGACTTGCCCCTCCTTACTCTGAGGAGGGACTATTCTTCTTTACCCCGAGGAGGGATTACCCACTTTGCTACTCGCTCCTATTAAGGAGGATTTTCACTTTACTCCCACGGAGGGAGCATTGCCTCCTCCTAAATTTATCTACATCGGATACATCAACTGCTTGCCTTTGCTGACAGAGCCATCGCGGCTACCTCTGCTGATCACCGGTGTCTTCACGGTCTCCGGCACAGCTGCGCTCCAGCTTCTACACCGCTGGGCATCGACGGACTACTCCAAGAACGCTTCGCTTCACTTCGGCGCCTCCGGACCCGCTTAATCTTGAGAAGACACCTACCCACGCCCACTCCACTCACTACACTCACTCATTTTCACTCATTCATTCCTCTCACTCGTCTAGGTTTCTTTTTATTTTTTTTCTGTTTTTCTTTTAATATAATTTGTTTGTTATTTCTCAATTCTTTTTGTTTCCCTTTTCCCTTCTTTGTCGCTTCACGACAAACTTTCGATATAAAGTCCTCAATGTAACTCACCCTTAATCCATAATCTCGTTCAATTGCAATTTTATTTTCAAAGTGAGGGACTTTTCCGTCTCCTATTAAAAGTAACTTTGAAGGAAAAGTTATACTACCTCCCTACCACTGCCTCGTTGGTGTAGTGGCAAAGTTTCTGCCTAACATCCAAGAGGTCCTGGGTTCGAATCCCAGGTCGAGCTAAAATTGTTTCTGAGATTTTCTGTCATGAATCTCTCAAAAACAGCTCGGAGTCGAGAAGTTGGCGGTTTTACACCCCCGTTGGTCATGCGCCTGATCTCTCTCCGGTCATGTCGGATTGCCGTCTCACCGAACTTTGAGAGGGGTGGAACAGTGCAGTTTGAGAGTGCACTTGTTTATTGTGCTCACACTTGTGCACTATAATATCTCCTGCGTAGTTGGCTGATCTCTGTTGAGATTTGCCGCCGTGGTCGAAATCGTCCTGGAGGACTATTTCTACCTCCCCTCAAATGTGCTCTCATATTTTTAGTTAATTTTAAGATGTTCACAACCTTCTTTTTATTTTCGTTTTATTTTCTTGTGTCAGAAGAACATATTAGTTTTGTCCGCAACGCGTTTGTAAGTCTGATTTTGACAAAGCGACACATGTGTAAAAAGCAGTCTTGACGTCAATTAATTCCTATGTGTTTAAATGTTTGTCCCTGTGATTTATTAATTGTAACGGTGAAGATAGCTTAACAGGAAATTGAATTCTTTTAAAATTAAAAGGTAAACAATTTGAAATAATTGTATACCTAATTGTGAAAACTGTATGGCTAATGAACGACGCCTTGTTTTATAAGCTTTATGTATTATAACACAGCTGTTTGTTTTCCTGAATAAAGAAAATAAATAAATAAATCATTGAGGAGCGAGGTATAAGCACTGTTTGACCAACTGCTAAACCAGTCTAAACTATTGCAACCATCACGTTACATATTGCGTAGAAATTAGATTTGAAGTCGGGTCCCGGTGGTTTAAGATTTCTAAGGAAAATTATTGGGGCACCTATTTTTAACTTGAGGGAATATGGGGAAAGGCCACTTGTGGTTAAATAATTATTTTATTAATTTCGTCTACGCTACAGTTTCTCACTCCCAATATTGCACTTTGACACATCCATTAATGATCTTCTTTTTTTTCTATTTCGCTTATTTCAGGGTGAACTTTCGATATAAAGTCCTCAATGTAACTCACTCTTAATCCATAATCTCGTTCAATAGCAATTTTATTTTCAAAGTGAGGTACTTTTCCGTCTCCTATTAAAAGTAACTTTGAAGGAAATGTTATACTACCTCCCTACCACTGCCTCGTTGGTGTAGTGGCAAAGTTTCTGCCTAACATCCAAGAGGTCCTGGGTTCGAATCCCAGGTCGAGCTAAAATTGTTTCTGAGATTTTCTGTCATGAATCTCTCAAAAACAGCTCGGAGTCGAGAAGTTGGCGGTTTTACACCCCCGTGCCTCGGAAAGCACGTTAAGCCGTTGGTCATGCGCCTGATCTCTCTCCGGTCATGTCGGATTGCCGTCTCACCGAACTTTGAGAGGGATGGAACAGTGCAGTTTGAGAGTGCACTTGTTTATTGTGCTCACACTTGTGCACTATAATATCTCCTGCGTAGTTGGCTGATCTCTGTTGAGATTTGCCGCCGTGGTCGAAATCGTCCTGGAGGACTATTTCTACCTCCCCTCAAATGTGCTCTCATATTTTTAGTTAATTTTAAGATGTTCACAACCTTCCATATTGGGGTATTTTTAAGGCAAGACTTTACAATGTCTGCCCTCGTTCCCCTTACTATTACTGGTATAGTTTGTCGAAAGTCCCCCGCAAACATAACATTAATTTTATGATGATGATTTTATCACGGCTTCTTGTATCCCTAAGAGTCCTATCTAGACCCTCTACATGAGCTCTATTGATCATGGAACATTCGTCCCAGATTATTATACGCGGTTACCTGGTCATTCATCGTATCAGCCTGTTACAGTCCACTGCTGGACATAGGCCTTCCCCAAGGACCGCCACAGCGCAAGATCTCCCGCTCTTTGCATCCAGTCACTACCAGCTGCCTTCTTTAAGTCGTCTGTCCATCTAGCCGGGGGGCGTCCCACACTACGTTTACCTAAGAGTGGCTCCATTCAAGAATCTTCCTGCTCCACCTCTCGTCGGTTCTGCAACAGACATGGCCAGCCCACTGCCACTTTAGCTTGCTACATTTTTTGACAACATCAGTTACCTTAGTCTTATGTCGTATGACCTAGTTCCGGATCTTATCCCTTAATGAGATCCCCAACATAGACCTTTCCATAGCACGCTGAGTGACGTGTAGTCGGTGAGCCAGCTTGACTGTCATGTGCCACGTTTCGGCTCCGTAGGTTAATAAGACGCATTGGTTAAACAACCGGCTTTTTAGGCACTGCGGTAGGGTCGACGTGAAGATATGACGCAACTGGTCATTAATTAAATCTAATTTTGGTTCTTCATGGTAACTCGTAGAGCTACACCCCCCTCTCCGCGTCGCTCGCAAGTAACGCCTCTCTTCCTTGCAGCGTCATGTTTTGCACATCATGCGGCGCGGGTGAATTTTATATTGGTGTTATTTTAAAATTGTAATATCTTCCAAGATATTCATTGAAATTAAGTGATGTCAAAGACAATTTTATTCACAATTAAATACTCTTAATCAACAACTCATTTATTTGGATAAGACTAATATTATTACGTTGATACAACGCTTAACAAATAATGCATTAATTTCGGCCAAATTTGATTGCCACAAAAACGGTTCTAGTGACTTTATCTTAAAAGATAGACATATACTGTCGCAGACATTTTTTTAGACCATTTTAAGAGGAATAATTCGTTCATACAAATATTTTTGGTATCTTGAACCGTTTTCGCAGCGTACGCAACGGAAGCCCTCAAGGATGAATAATTTTCCCCGTTTTTTTCACATTTTCCGTGATTTCTTCGCTCCTAATAGTTCCAGCGGCCTTCCTCGATAAATGGTCTATTCAACACAAAAAGAATTTTTCAATTCGAACCAGCAGTTCCTGAGATTAGCGCGTTCAAACAAACAAACAAACTCTTCAGCTTTATAATATTATAGTGTAGATAGATAAGTCGGGAAACCATTTTGTTGTTATGGGCCTAGTATATTTTCCATAAAGAAACAAATATAACGTCACGCTTACCGAGTAAGTAATCCAAAGGCTTACGTATGCGTAAGGTACTTACTTAAACAAATAAAATAAATTTATCACATTAATAGTAATAGTCCTCCTAGCCGATTTCGACCACGGCGGCCAATCTCAATAGAGATCGGCCAACTGCGCAGGAGATATTATAGTGCACACATTAAAATATCTATTTAAATAATGGTTCCTATCTATTAAACTTGCACTTTTTTCGAGTGTGTAGATACTCGTAGATTTACCTACTAACGCAGAAAATACTGGTTTTCTAAAAAAAAATACTAAACATAAAGATAAATTTTATAGGAACGAAACGCTGTTGAAAATCAGTAAAAAAACATACGCTCCGAAGTATCAAACTGAAATTAGGAGGGACGAATCACGTAAACGCCATTTGGCCCTAAATTATATTTATGCCCATTTTTGATGTAAAGTTGTGAAATAAATTTTGGCTGGGTGTAATGTCAGATAACATTATAACTTTAACACACATTTTTTTACAAAATTTACTCTTGTCTATAGAAATTTCATATTGATTCGGTATAATTTGATTGAGATTACTCACAATGTTCACAAATATAAATAAAACGTGAGCCAGCCTGAAAATCTATTAAGAAAGGACTAAATTGATTGAAAACATATTATGGTTACCTAATATAAGGTTATTTACGAGTCCTACGACTAATGTTTGTTTTCAGATTGATAGAAAATTCTTTGATTGCACATTTTACACTTAAATACACTCACAAAAACGTTTTAAAAACGTACAATTAAAGTTTCTTCCAGACGATCTTTGATTGGATTATACCAATTAAGCCCCAATTATAACAAAGTACCTCTTCAAAAATATGACAAACACTTTGGTGTAATGGCCTAAGAAGTTGGCTATTAGACCATCGCGGGTTCGATCGCCGCACTTTGTATACATTTGTGTGGATAAACATGGTCTGATTCTACCGATCTGGGTCTTATATGTATTGATGTTAGTTTATTTGTAATACCACTGTTGGTTCTGTAACACAAGTGCTTGAGCTACTTACCGCGGAATCAGATCAGTGTATGTGATGTGGTTAATCTAGCCATCAAAACCCATGAAATGTAGAGACTTTGTTGCCCTAACGGCAAATCTGCAAACCTGGAATTTGGAATCTGGAAATTTGCAAACCATTGATCTCGAAAAGCTTCTAAAATCCAAAACCTAATAACGTCTTCCGTCGGCTGATTTATTAAAACCATAGAGCCAAATTGTGGAAGGTACGTACATGGTAATATTTTTACAATATTCTCGGGGTTTTACCTCAAAGGGCAGCAAATCAGCTGAAAAGGGGGTGCCTTTTTCCATCTTTTGTTCAACAACTGTAACAGACTCGTTTGGTGATGTAGATATTGGTAGGTATTAGAGGCGGCGGCACAAAAAAATCTTTTTTTTGTGTTTAAGATGTTGCCGCGAACCCAGAGATGCTGAATTCCGCTTAATTTTTAAAAAAATAATTTTGTACGTTTTTTTTCAATAATGCCCAATACCCCACATAGAACCATAGATTCTAAAATTCGAATACAAAAGCAGACTTAAGTGATGTAGCCTAAAAAATATATATGAATAATAGCTTCTTGCTTGTTCATCCAATCAAACATCTTTCTAAACTCTTCCCAGCTTTAAAATTTTCAGACCTTATAATAGATAATCCTATCTATACAAATATCACCTTTATTTACTATTGTACTCTCTATCCCTTTCCAGTTCTACACAAGGGAATGCGAAGGCAAATCACAGACGGGAGTCGGGTAAGTTTGAAATATGATAGTTTTTGCTGAAACGCCGACGTTTATGAGGTGTGAGTCCGACCTTTGACGGCAATGTTCTGAGGGGTTACTCTGTTAGCTGTGTGTGGTTATGATTCATCGAGCTCATGAGTCATGAGGAAAAGAGACGAAATGTCAACTATTCCTGTCGCAATAAAATTTCAAAACAAGTAATGAAGTACTCAGATTGGCCGTTCTACTGGGAGTTACAAATAAAACGGGTAATGGCTAAAAGGTGTTATGGTGTATGGCCCGTATACTCAACAATAAAAAAAACTGCCTCTCCTATAGTAAATGGATCAGCTGATACATATACAGTTTTGAATGGGAGGTCCAAATTTTTTTTGGAGAATTCGCCTTAGGTTCCTTTGGGAAAGTTGTTCAGTTATACGGGCATAACAACACCCTTTAGTCATTAACCGTCTTTTTGTAACTCCCTGTATAACGGCCAATCAGAAGAGTTCTCTATGAACTAGACCGATCACTGGTGATGACTGGTAACTTTTAGGATGTAGGTATTTTCCCATATATTTTGATCTACTTAGAACCTTCTCAATGTTTGAAATTTCAAACACTCCAAGACAGTTTTTCAAGTCAGGACATCAAGTCATTAAACCAGTTACCATATTTCAGTGACAAATATCACTTAGTCCGCGCCTAGTCTTAGTGTCACTTAACCTACACAGTATGACCCTCAGTGGAAAACTGAAGGCTTATATTCATAAAGTTTGTAGCGTATTTCTTGTTGAGGGGCTGGTATGTTCAACTTTTTACAGCGAAGTGTGGGTGTTGACTTTATGCAACCTTGAAACTTATTTGCATACACTGAAACATTCTGAAACTGTACCTAATAGGAGTAACGTGTCTTTTATGAAATAAATCTGTGGAAGATCCAAAGCACGCATGATTATGTGACCCACGTTTAAAGGGTAGGAGGGCTGTCATCCTGAGATATAGGAATTCTCCTAGTTTAGGTGACAGCCAGCCATATTATTACCGTAAAAACTAGTTGTTTGTATTAACTGTTTGTAATTATACTATATTTTTCTTTTCGATATAACCCTGGTATGGTGGAACTCGATTTTAACGATAACACCGCCTATATTGTGCATCTTTATTTATATAGCCTCTCTGTAAATGTGTGCTACTGTGATGTGCAATAAAGTTTCATCTAGTTATCTATTTCTCAATTTCTTAATTGTAATCTGTTGTCATATAGCATTCATTCGTCACCTGTAGCTTGTAGTTTTTTTTATTTTTTATTTTAGGTATTTTATTTACATGTTAGCTCACAGATCACTCCAAAGCGCATACATGAAACACAATACCAAATACATAATTAAAAACACGGTTATGGTACACATTGAAATTTAAATATAAAAACAAATTTACAGTCAATAAATGAGAAATAATAATAACAATACAATCAAATCAAAAATAATGTCAATATCCTCGTATAATCTAGCTAGTCTAATAGAAAAATAATTAAATACAAATATATAATATAATATTTAAATAAATTTTTTGTTAATTAAATTAAACAATTTTGTAATTAATACACCCCAACTGTCAAAAAATAAGTTGATGGAATAATAGTTGATGAAATCAGACGCTAGTTTGCGAAAATCCATGACTAAAGCTGAAAAGGAGAGCTATTTGCCATTAAACTAAACTTCCGAGTTTAGTTTAGTGGCAATTTAAAGCAAAATAATAATTTTTTTCAACTTGTTACTTGATATCTGTTCAATTTAAATTGAACAGATATCAAGTAACAAGTTGAAATAACAAGTTTAATTTCTGTATCAATTTAAAGCAAAATAATAATCTTTTTCAACTTGTTACTGAATCTATAATTCAATCACCAATTCAGCAAACGTCTACTGTATTGTTGAATTGGTGATTGAATCATAGATCTTAGGTAAATGCTAGCTAATAATTTGTCAACTGCTGTTCTTCCATTCGGTGACATTGCATCTTACTTTGCAACAAAAGAAAATAATAAAAGCAGTAGACTCTTTCTAAAAGGTAAGAATCCAACGAGCCCATCAAATCTGCATTGAATGGTAAATCAAAAGCCTTCCTGTCTCGCCATGTGGGGCCGAGGAAATCTTAGCCCACTTCCCAATGCCCATGGTACTACAAGGGCCGAACGAAAAGTTGTTCGAGGCATAAACATTTCAATAATTCAGGCCCTACGACGGACCCTTGGTTGGGTGCTACATGGATGCAGGGATTTAGGAAGTGACGTAATTTGTAATCGGTTAGAAGTAAATGCTTTAGTTACAAAAAATCGGTTGTCTGTAAAGTCTGTTTACTGACGATAGTTGAACGTGACAACGTCTTTGTCACGTGGCCTCCTTGTCGCTTGTTCCGCGCTCTCGCTTGCACTTTAACCCTTGAATGAAACGCCTCAGAGCGAGATAACGCCGCATGCGTCATGTTTTTTTGTGCGTGCAGCCGGCTCCATCGAATCATAAGACTTTATCACGTCAAAAATGAATCATCTTTATATATATTATATATATACATATATAAAAGAAAATGGTGTTAGTTACACTAATTATAACTCAAGAACGGATGAACCGATTTGACTAAAAAAATGGTGGAGAGGAAGCTTAGAAGTAGGAAACGGACATACGGATTGTGAAAACAAAGAAATTCAACGCGGACGAAGTCGCGGGAGGCCACTTGTATTATATAAAAAGCATTTACACTTACCAATACATTGACACTGTTTTAGGACGTTTTTAATTTTCGTGGGACATAGTAATTTCTTTGCCTTACTTAAAACTTAAGACAATGTTCACCCTCCATCTCATCAAAAAGATTTATTGGAAAAGCATGAAATTATCTAATGAACATTCCTTCGGTAGGTATAATGTATGGAAACTCTTGCCATGTTGAGGTGCACCTTGAATTTTTGGTCTAAAGAAACTTGGAATTTTTAAAACGTTCATCGCTAACTGGCCATTCAAAAAAAAATCAGCCTACGTCATGAAGGTCAGTTTAGCTATGTAATTTTAGTCATCTTTAACAAAGAAAAAATTACCCATGCGTTTCAAATAACCCTGCATTCCCAATACAATTTTTTACAACCTATGTATTTTTAACCCTGCCACTTCCAGCGTTACCACTTTGACCGACCACGTCGTAAACTCCAGGTTTTACTGCGGAAAGCGACATCCACCGTCTACCGTTTATGGCGGCTATACATATATCTGAACCTTGAAAAACCCGCATGCGAAATTTTGCGACCTACTTACGGAGGTATCGAACTATTGGCATTGCAGGGTTAAGTCGGTGAAACAAAATTAAAAGGAATGAGGCTTTTTTGGTAGAAACCAAAACAAAACTCAAATATTTATCTGTACGAATAACTAACTCTCTTATGTACATTTACGGAGTCGCACTTTTATTAAGTACTACGGAAAAATACGTAGGGAACTTAATGTCTATCAAAATCCAAAAGAGGACCTCCATGGTGTGGTGGTGTAAGTACCGGTTGCAAGGTGCCCCCTTCTACGAGGTCCCAGGCTTGATCCCCGGTCGGAGGCAATGTTGGAAACCAATTTTCAATGTTTTAACGTATCTCGCTATTTGTAGTTGTTTCTGATTCCCACAACACAAGTGCTTAAGCTACTTTGATATCAGATCAATATATGTGTTTATTTTTATTGTTTTTTCAACAAAACGCCTTTTTCTTGGCCCCAAACTAAGCGTTACTTGTGCCTATGGTTACTAGGATGACGAATAGAAATACTGTAATACATTTATGAATATTTATATCTGTGTCATTTTGGTTTCGCCTGATTTATTTTAAAAATTAAAGTAAATTTATTTCAATCGTATCATTGGTTATAATTCCGAGTATTATACCCGTAGTAGCATTATTAATAAGTCCCAGTTATGCTTAACTAAGTTTCAAAATTGCAAAACTAAAACAGGAATGAATATTCCGAACTATATGAAACTGACTGTCACTCAAAGGATTAATTTTAACGATATAATTACGAATTCAAATCGTGATAACAATGGTACCAATATTGCATTAATTTAGTTGAAAAGCTAATTACACTGGCAGAATAGGCGGTAGTTGATAATATGCGTACGACATGTTAAAGTAATTTGTGTAGATATGTCGGTAAATCTTACTGATTTTGTTACAAAAATTGTACGTCTTTTTTTTGTGCAATAAAAACTTATTATCTGTCTACATTTTCAACACGTACTTCCTTAACAAAAACCCATACAACGCATACTTTATAACAGCAAAACCTGTACACAAAATTGACCAATTCAGACCCCAACCAGCCTGCAAGTCCAGCACCATAACTTTTTATTTTTATGTCCATCCACCCCAAAACGCTTTTATTACCCCAAAACCGGGGTATAATGATACATTTCTAATTCCGCATTCGAAATACAAAGGGTGAAACACCCGCTGTGCTGTGAATACGAATAGATTTGTTTTCATTAGCCTATATTAATTAATTAATACCTGAATGACCTCAACCTCAATTATAGGTTTATTGCTTCATATTATTGTGCCGTTTGACTTGTTCCAATAGTTAGTTTGTTCTACGTTAAATTTAATTGCATATCTAACATGCTGCCGAAAATAAATAACATTAAGAGTAAATAATTGTAAAATTTTGAACACTTTATTTTACAACACAAAACAAAAATTACAGATAAGTTTAACAAAGAAAGATGTACAATTTAGGCGGTCTTATCGCTAGTAGCGATCTCTTCCAGACAACCTTCGCTGAAAGGAACTTTTAGTAAACAGGAAGGGGGAATTTGAGCAAAATATATACGGATAATACGAAACACAATTTTTACGAAACAACTAAGATTTAAATGGCTAAAATTTAATGCATCTACTTTAACTCATAAATACATACAACATATTATGTTCTACTTTTAAAGTTATGTTTATTTTTAAAGACAGCAATGGACTTATTGTATATACTACTTAATATTCTACTTAATATTGGACTCTTATTTTAGTAAAAATGACATTCAGGTAGTTATGATGATTTAAAACTACCTACTCATACCATTCAACGCTATTAACGAGTCCTGTAAAAACGGATGTTAGGGTGAGAAATGAGAGTTACAGAAATGTCTTCTGCCCATTATAACTTAACTTTTTTCCAAAGAAACATGATACAAATTTTCACTAGTTCTTCCATAAAAAGCCTCTAAATAGCACACTCCGCAATGAACAGCGCCCTGTACATTGCGGGTTAGAATTAAATTGTTTTTTTTTTTGATGTCAAAAAATAAAAGTTGTTTCCCAGCCAAAATTTATTTTTCATACGATTTGGTTTGATGTACTGAACGCGTGGTTGACGGCTTCATTAGGTTTTTTTTACACCCTGTATAGTGAAAATACAGCGAGCGCCGAAATATATGTATTACGGTTTTACAATTTCATATGATGAGCTGTTGCTGTACAACTGGTCGATTTCATGTAAATAAAATTACTATGAAGTTGCTTTGTCATTTAGGCAGCCAGTTAAGAAAACACATGACAGTATTAAACAGTAAATTATTATAATTCGTACAAGTACACAAATGAGTATCATGTATTACCGACACTGGCCTCGGTCAAAATAAAAATTAGGTACCTATCTACGTTTTTTTTATGCTTTACATGTAAACGCGCTCCTAGTTTTAAGAATTAAGACCTAAAATACTAATAGATTCTCACTTCGAAGCTGGAAGCTTATGCCTTATGCACTGAACTCACAATTGAACACTATAGCAATCTCTTTTCATTATTAAGTCCACAAATCCCGATACAAATCAAACAATCGTCGTGATTGTTTTGCTGCCTAATCGATGGTCTGAACTACACTAAGCTGTAGGAGTACTACTGTAAGAAGGCAGAGTAGGATCTAGTTAATGGAATCAGGCGTTACTTTGCGCAAATCCATGACTAAAGCTAAAAAAGATAATTATTTTGCTTTAAATTTCCACTAAACGACGCCAACGCAGGAACCCAAAAACTTCAAAAAACTACAGCTGAAAGTCGTAGGACGTACAATACAACAAACAACTTGACACAGAAGATGCAACTGGAGTCACACCACTGACATTAACAAAATACTCGACGCGTTTCGCCACTACACGTGGCATCTTTAGGAGATGTTGTCGCTTCGACAGACTACGAGCGACCGCTAGTAGTCTGTACAGTACAGTACATCTTCTGTAACACGTTGTGAGTTGTATTGTTAGCCCTGCGACTTCCAGCTCTAGTTTTTTCTGGTGTCAATTAATGAAAATTTAAAGCAAAATAATCCTCTTTTTCAGCTTTAGTCATGAATATCCGTAAAGTAACGCCTGATTCCATCAAATATCACAAAAACAAACTGATTTTTCCCATTACTCTTATGAATTATATTCAAACAAAATGTATGCCGTAGTGTACCATAAGACACGATCAATTTGTTCAAATTTTAATTTACAATAAAGCCTAAATAAATAAATAAATCATAAACGTCGTTTCGAAGCGCAATTAACATTTACACAAGAATGGATGGCGTCACGTCGCGTCGCACTTATCGCGTTGCGTTGCTCATGTAGGACAACGCCTGAGTAACGTGTGTCTCAGTGCAGGCGAAACCTTATCCATCAGTTTTACAAACAAAGTCGATAGCGAATTTCATCATCGACTATGCAAAAACACTTTGTCTAGCTGTGTCTGTTGCGTCCGTTCCCCCATACAAAATGCATGGCCAATACAGGGTGAATGTCTAATGCGAATCGATACGCGATACGTTACGTGTAATTGTCTCGTGTCATTAACCTCGGTTTTGCTTATTATTTTCAAAGTCAAAAGAGCAGATTTTTTCGAATTCATAGTTAAAAAAGAACTATGTTTTATCAACAAAGGGCGGAATTTACTGGATTGTCTGTGCGTTTTGGTGTATCATCAATACATAGTATTAAGCAAAGTCTATGTCTGTATGTAAATATGTACATAGAGTCATACTTGTGGTAGGTTTATAGTATAAACTTATATATATTTATTTAATTGAGATAGGTTTGCTCTTGACCTAAGACTAAGCCTTACGAGGTAAACGAGTCTACGATACAATGACGCAGGTAGTGAGTTCCACTCTTTTATTTATTGTTATGTTTTTGCAGTGCGCATCAGGAATGTAGATGAGAAGCGCTTGGTTCGTATCAGTGGAACATCGACACTGTACGGATGGTATCCCGCGGTAATGTATTGTGTAGGTATTGTGTAATAACATGCTGAATACGTTAGAGAACGACTGATAATTACTAGATTTCTAATCCACGCGAAAACAAAGGCGCTGACCTTAAGCTAGTTAACAACAATTTGTAGAGTCATCGTCGATTTTTTTCTCATTTACCGTTCGAATTTTATTTAGCTCTAGATTCAATCCAAAAGATAACTTAACTAAGATTTTTAATATTTTTGAGAGAAATAATAAAAGTACAACTGTTTTTTTTTTTAATCCTTTGTTCAATGTGACAAAAACACATTGAAAATGATTTTACTGACCTAGTTTTCTTGCGTTGAAGCGACTAAAATAAAAAATGACTTTGAAGTAGTTATTTAGTTACTGTTTTTGTATGGATTTAGGTAGTTGGCAATTGCTAATGTCATGATAAGATGGCGCCATGTAACCTGAAACTTGCATAGTGGGCTGACTTTTTAATTCGATTAGAAGTGCCGTGAGATAAGAACTCAATAGTGATAAGGTAATTGCAATAAAATGCGGATCTTGACCCCAATTCTTCGTTAAAACTATTAAAAAAGTGTCATTTCGGTCTCTATTTGAATGGTCGTCTTAGAAGAAAGAAAGTAAATATTTCAAGTCAGTTCTTTACACGAATTTCGAAAGGACAAAATGAAAATAACTTTGTGTGTATTCGTGGTTACTCTATTCTTCATTGGAGTTCAATCATGTAAGTATTTGCTTTTTTCTTCAATTGGTTGTACATGTTTCTCTTCTTTCTAATATCTCTTTAGATAGTGAAATTCTGTGCGCATCATTATTGCACATTTTAAAGTAACATTCCACCCATAGGACATCCTGTATTGTTTTTTTTAGGATTGTACGTAATGAAAGACACCCAGTGACTAAATTGGCAAATTCATGTAGTGGATTGGTATTGTACGGTGTCACGGTGAATACTATGGTATCTTAACGCTTGTGATGAGGGCGATTTGGCAACAAAAATTGGTTGCCCCTACGGGCTGGCCACTGGACATGACCTCCGTGGTCGGGTAGCATTATTTCTTAAATTATTATTGTACTTTTTTTTTTGGTTGTGTATTGACGACCGCTTGGTGCAGTGGTCCACGTGTCGAACTTCTAAACCAAGGGTCGCGGGTTCGATCCCCGCACAGTACAAGTATAAGTGTGCATGAACATAGGTATGTGCTTGTACTGGTCTAGGTGTTTTCTATGTATAATATGTATTTAATTACAAATAAAAAAAAGTATTTAAGTATGTTTATCCGTTGTCTAGTACCCATAACACAAGCCTCGTAGCTTAATTTGGGACTAGAGAATTGGTGTGATTGTTGTGAAATATTTATTAATTTATTTGCTCACCCGCTGTAGTCACCGCAATTAAGACCCAGGGCTCACCTTCTGCAAAATGTCGCTGTAACTAGCGACTGTCAACAAATTAGTCGCGGTGATTGCTTAGCACAATGTCAGTACCGACCCGCGGCGACAAAATCGCAGACGCGGCCTGAGTCTGAGTAAGAGTCTCAGACATCTTTTTTATCTTCCTCTTACCAGTGTCTTGCCGGGCCAACCAAACAGAGAGCAAGATATGCCCTCGTCTCGCGGAGAGGTCCTGCACAGCCCGGACCAGGAAGATCCGTCTCCTCAGCTGCTCCATCCCTCAGTGCTACTGCAAACTGGGGTACTACAGGGAGCCGTTGACTCGCCGATGCTATAGGTGGAAGAAGGACTGTCCTAATCTCGAAAAGTTGTACACGCTTTTAGGGTGGACGTGAATAAAATTATTTATTAATTGTTTATTTTTGCTCTCTCTGTATTTATTTCCTACTTTCACGCCAAACACAAGGTATGTATTAGTAATATGCTCTTATCCAAAGGTTGTTTAGAAGAGATCACTCTTAGCGATAAGACAGTCTACATTGTACATCTATATTAAGTAAAATTTTTAAAAATCATATTTTTTATGGTGTGCCATAAAAAGTTTTTTTTCTTCTCTGTGCTAGAGCTGTTTATTCTTTGAATTAAAATCCATTGCCCAAAATTTTCCTTTCATAACTTTTCAAGTTGTACAATTATTTTATCGATTGGATCTTTGAATCCGATCATCATAATTTTTGTCATCAAAATGAAATAAATATACAACAACATCACATACATTGATCTAACCCCGTGGTAAGTAGCTTAAGCACTTGTGTTACAGATATCAGAATCAATAGTGGTATTACAAACAAACTTTAAATACATAAAACACCCAGACCAGTACAAACAAACATGTTCATGCACACAAATGTTTTTACAGTGCGGGGATCGAATCCGCGACCTCTCGGTTAATAATCGACTTCTTGACCATTACACCAAAGTTGTCGTAAAATTAATTCAAAAGAACCTTTGACATTGTGACAGATTTTTGATATAAATTTTTGATGCTGAATTTAAATTCAGTCAAAGCATAATCTTGCTGAAAAATATCGGATCCTAACTTAGTTTTTATGGCTGACACTGTTGCTATTGCAGTATTATGAATCTAAACCTAAAGCTCCCAGACCAACTAATTACATTACCTAAATGGACTACTAATCTCTCGTGATGTGTAGTAGGTAGTGAAGGTAAGTATGTCTATAAAACAAATTGCATCATACAATGTGTATACAAAATGTTGTAGAAAATTTAAATTGGCATTATGAAGCAGTATTCAATTTTAGCATCAAATTGTTCGCGCCATCTAGCGGCTTATAACGAACTACTAACTTCAAGCATCGAGTAAAGAGAACTACATACGTCATCGGGGATTTTATCGGTTTGTCGTCTCGTAGTTCTTCAGTTCTCCGAGAGGTGGCGCTGCTACCTACCTATATATCGCTGTGACCATTCATTTTTAGACTAGTCATTCTATGTTCGCTCTTGTAAACTACAATTTCTTGTGATACGCAATAAACGTATACTTACTGATTAAAATAAAGAAAATTCATTGAAGAGTACACCCTGCTGATCCTGAGAGCTAGCCAGTGGAACAAACATTGGTCCTTCGAGCCGGATCTCAAGAGAACGAGCTACCTACCCACATCTGCGAATTCATCAACTCCACCGAGCACCAGCGTCGGCCAGGTCGTATTCCCTCCCCGTCCTCTCCTACAGGATCGTTTGTGCTCATACTGTGCTTTATCCTTGCAGATATTCGAATTGCCATCCGTTCAGCCGTTTGCAGTGAAAAACTGTGAGTACTTCATTCTTGTTTCTACAATCCCCAAAATGAGTGAAGAAAGTGGAAAACCTATGTTAGAAGTGCCTAAATCACCTCAAAAGAATGATCTCAGTTATCTTAAACGATTACGCGGTACCCTTAAGGGCCGTATTACGCTTTTACAAAATTTTCTAGTTAAAATTGAAATCGGTTCAGCTACCCCCTTGCAGATTTCAGAGTTAAAAGTTCGATTACAAAGTGCTCAAGATACTTTTAAGGAATTTAATAGTATTCAAAGTAAAATCGAAGTTCAAGTTGATGAACAGGAACTTGAAAACCAGTTAGTATATCGAGATACGTTTGAAAGCTCTTATTTCAGTACTGTAGCATTATTAACTGAATTTATTAAACCACCGAAGGAAAGTGATGTTTCTGAAAGTGTAGCACGTAAAGAAAAATCCACTTTAAATATAAAATTACCAGATATTAAACTACCTTCCTTTGATGGTTCTTATGATCACTGGCTCGAGTTTAGAAATTCCTATTTTTCACTTATTCATAAACGAACTGACTTAGATTTCATACAAAAATTCCACTATTTAAAATCGTCTGTAAGTGGCAGTGCCTTGCAAGTAATCAGTGCATTAGAATTTACGGGTTCAAATTATGTTCACGCATGGGAGTTATTGGAGAATAGATTTCACAATGAACGACTTTTAGTGCACAATCATGTAAAGGCATTATTTAACGTTCCCTCTGTGTCTAAAGAATCACCGCAACAATTAAGAATTCTAATAGACACCATATTACGTAATTTACGCGCGCTAAAATCATTAAACGAACCCGTAGATAACTGGGATACACTTATAATTTATTTGATTGTTTCGAAATTAGACGTATCAACTGAACGGGAATGGGAAAATCACAAGGGTTCCATTGTAGGATCGAGTACAAATACGAAAATAACCTTAGACGAGTTATTGCAATTTCTCCGTAACCGGGCGGATACATTAGAAATGATAAACTTAAATCATCCGAAAGGCACTATTTCTACCGGTCGAAACACGTATGAGTCTAAACGGCAAACTAAACAGAACACTCACAGTTATGTCACTACAAATAGTAAGCCTAATCGCGTACGTAACTGCTTGATGTGTAAAGAAAATCATGCACTTTACGCTTGTACTGTTTTTCTTAATCTGCCAATAAAAAATAGGTTATCATTTGTAGACGAACACAAGCTTTGCCGTAACTGTCTGCGTGCCGGTCATACTGTCACTGAATGCCTGTTTGGTCCGTGCAAGCAGTGTCAATTAAAACACAATAGTTTATTACATTCAGATAGCATAAAATCTGACGGTGACTCGAACTTAATAAAACCGGCGAGCGGTAGTAGCACATCGACCGCGCTGCATTCTTCAACCGTCGAATCCAATGCGTCCGACAAAACATTACGCGGTACACAAATGGTGTTACTTTCCACCGCATTAGTAGAAGTAGCTGATGATAAAAATCATTTTCATACCGTTCGAGCTCTCCTTGATAATGGAAGCGAACATTGCATTATCACGGAAAGTTTAAGTAAACGTTTAAACGCTTCACGTATACAGTCCCCTATACGAATTTCAGGCGTGGGACAGTCAGTCTCACAATCCAATTATTTATGTAATATTCTAATGCGTTCTAAGTTGAGTGATTATAATACGAATATCACTTGCTTAATTTTACCGAATATTACAATGCGTGTACCTTCGAATCATTTCGATTGTGATTCCATACGAATGCCTGATAACGTTTCACTCGCTGATCCCACTTTTAACGTACCTTCAAAAATCGAGCTTTTGATAGGTGCTGATAAATTTTGGGATTTATTACACGATAACAAAATTCGATTACCTAACGGTCCGTTCTTACAAAACACCAAGTTAGGATGGCTTGTTTCGGGTCCGTTGTATACAGAATTACAGATAGCCTGCGCATTAATAATCAGGTGGTTTGTAATTTTTCTCAAAATTTAGATACGGAAATACGTAAATTCTGGGAAATCGAAACAATCCCAAAGCCCAGTCGTGTTCTCACCAAGGATGAAGTCTATTGTGAGAACTTATTCGAAGAAACAACTATACGTGAAAAAGATGGTCGATTTTCGGTCCGCATACCGTTCAAAGAATCGACAGATAGTCTCGGCGACTCCTATGCGATGGCTCACAATAGGTTTTTATCTTTGGAGCGAAAATTAAATCGTCTGCCAGAATATAAAACCATGTATTGCGACTTCATGCGTGAATACGAGAAGTTGGGTCATATGACGCGTATCCCAATTTATGGCATACCTAATTATTTTCTTCCTCACCACGGTGTTTACCGCGAGGGCAGCCTAACAACAAAGTTACGCGTAGTATTCGATGCTAGTGCTGTTACAACATCCAATAAGTCACTTAATGACATTCAACACCCTGGTCCGCCACTTCAAAATGATACATTTTCAATATTATTGAGATTTAGGCAGCATAAGCATGTAGCATGCGCCGATGTTGAGAAAATGTTTAGGCAGGTAAACATTCAAGAAGATATGCGACAATATCAATTAATTCTTTGGCGTGAGAATCCATCTGATACAATAAACGTTTATCAGTTAAACACAGTAACTTACGGTACAGCGTCCGCACCATACCTAAGTATGCGTTGTTTACAACAACTTTCATCAGAATGTGACGATAAGGAAGTTGCTCGTGTCATAAAAGAAGATTTTTTTGTTGACGATTTGATCACTGGTCACGATGATCCCGAAATATTATTATCAATTTGCGAAAAAACATCAAAGGTATTACAATCGGGTTGTTTTCCTCTTAGAAAATGGACTTTGAGTTGTGACGTAACGCAGAATATTTCAAAGGAGCTCTCAATCGGTCAACTTACTCAAAATAAAACGCTAGGATTAGGATGGTATAATTCTACTGACGAGTTATACTTTGCGACTAGAATCGATACGAATAATATATCGCTAACTAAACGCGGCATGTTAGCCACTATCGCTCAAATATACGATCCGTTAGGCTTATTGGCGCCAGCTATTATTATTGCTAAAATATTGTTGCAAAAATTATGGCTACTAAAAATAGACTGGGACGAGTCCGTACCTAATGACGTTACCCGTACGTGGTTAACTTTCATAGACGCTCTGCAGTATCTTTGTGAACTACGCATTCCACGATTCGTAAGGAGTGTTTACACTGAACGTACCGAACTTCACATTTTTACAGATGCATCTCAAGAAGCTTACGGGGCGTGTGCTTATGTACGGACATCTAACGGTTCTAACGTTGTTGTAAAACTTCTTTGTGCAAAAACTAAAGTCGCACCCTTAAAGGTTATTAGCATACCTAAACTTGAGCTTTGTGGAGCATTAATAGGCGCGAAATTGTACGAAAAAATTATGGAATCACTCTCGTTACAGTTTGAAAAGGTCATTTTCTGGACCGATTCCACAATAGTTTTAGGGTGGCTTAAAATGTCTCCACATTTACTTAAAACATTTGTTCAAAACCGAGTTACTGAAATTAACGAGTTGACTGGCAGTACACAGTGGTTACATGTAAACGGCCAAGAGAACCCGGCAGATCTAGTGTCAAGGGGTCTTAACTTGAATTTACTTAAAGATTCAAAATTATGGTGGAACGGGCCTGAATTTTTGAGTAACCAAATTTACATTAATTCGGATATGTCAGATATTACGAGAAAATTAATAAATAACACTGATTTACCTGAAATTAATCAAAAAAAGGTAACGTTTGTTGCTAGTACAGTGCCAGACTTAATAGATTTCGAACGATTTTCTTCGATTCCGAAGTTGATAGGAACCGTTGCGTATGTACTCCGCTTTATAAACAATACGCGCTTGCAGGCGAGTGAGCGACGCGATAGAAAAACAGGTTCATTATCCGTGGACGAACTAGAACGATCACAACGTGTGGTCAGTAAATTCGCACAAATGCAATCGTTTCCGTATATTTATGAGTGTCTACTCAATAAAGTGCCTCTAGAAAAGTGTAATAAAAACAAAAAGGAAACTAATCGCGTTCTGGGACTAAATGTATTTCTCGATGAATACGGATTGATACGGATAGGCGGCAGATTAGGTAATTCCTTGAGTTTTGATTTCAATAAAAAACATCCGATTCTATTGTGTAGTGATCATCGTTACACTGTGTTACTTTTTAGGTACGAACATAAACGATTGATGCACGGTGGGCCACTTCTTTTAATGTCTCATATGCGTGAATCATGGTGGCCACTGAAGGCAAGGGACTTGGCAAGGAAAACTGTCAGAGAATGCGTGGTCTGCACCAGAATGAAAGGTAAAACTTTAACACCTATTATGGGAAGTTTACCAAGCGCCCGTGTAGATCCCGGATACCCGTTTATCCGTTGTGGGGTAGATTATGCCGGGCCAGTGATGATTTTAAACAGAAAAGGAAGGGGGGCTAGACTCGTTAAAAGTTATATTTGTCTTTTTATATGTTTCGTAACCCGTGCTATACATTTAGAGCTAGTTGGTAGTCTTTCCACAAATGATTACATAATGGCTTTCAAACGATTTATTTCTCGACGCGGAAAACCGGCAGAAATGTTTTCCGACAATGGGAAAAATTTCGTAGGTGCCGAAAAGGAACTTAACTTAATTTTAAACGATAATCATGAACAAATATCCGATTTTTTCACTCAAAATGGTATCAAATTTCATAGGATCCCAATATATGCCAGTAATTTTGGAGGATTGTGGGAATCAGGAGTGAAGTCCTGTAAATTTCACTTAAAACGTGTTGTAGGAAACGCTAATTTGAATTGCGAGGAGTTTAGCACGGTGTTGACACAAATCGAGGCCGTCCTGAACTCCCGACCCATTTCTCCTCTATCCTCAGATCCAAACGACCTTTTACCTTTAACACCGGCGCATTTCCTCATCGGCCGACCGCTGACTTCGACGGCTTCGGCAGACATCACAGACGAGAGGACTAGCAGCCTGACACGATATCATCGGGTCGAGCAAATACGACAGCATTTCTGGAAGCGCTGGGCGACTGAATATATTTCCGAGCTCCAGTTGAGGACGAAGTGGAAGAAACATGCTGAGGACATCAAGCTTCATGGACTGGTCCTCATCAAGGAGGATAACCTTCCACCATTAAAATGGAAGTTAGGAAGAGTTGTACGTCTGTACACAGGAAGAGATGGCGTTTCACGTGTAGCTGACATACGCACAGCGGCAGGCGTAATACAAAGAGCCTGTTGCAAGATCTGCCCACTGCCTGTGGACTCCGTGGAGACTGAAAAATGATCCTGAGCCCTCTACTCATTTTGGAAGCGATCCTTCCAAGGCCGGGGGCATGTTCGCGCCATCTAGCGGCTTATAACGAACTACTAACTTCAAGCATCGAGTAAAGAGAACTACATACGTCATCGGGGATTTTATCGGTTTGTCGTCTCGTAGTTCTTCAGTTCTCCGAGAGGTGGCGCTGCTACCTACCTATATATCGCTGTGACCATTCATTTTTAGACTAGTCATTCTATGTTCGCTCTTGTAAACTACAATTTCTTGTGATACGCAATAAACGTATACTTACTGATTAAAATAAAGAAAATTCATTGAAGAGTACACCCTGCTGATCCTGAGAGCTAGCCAGTGGAACAAACACAAATGTTTTTTTTTAAGTTTTTTTTATCAATTATATTTTTAAAAGATTTTTTATCATATTCAATTCTATGATATGACAAATAAGAAAATCATCCAAAAATACTTATTTTTTTATAGTAAGAATTTTGGGTTGCCAGCCATCCCAGCAGTAGAATAAACAAACCACTTTAACTGTATGAAGGTTTTTGCTGTACTTATTTTGAAGATGTGTCTTGTTTCAGGCCAAAATAATTCATAATAGAGCTAACATTCTACTTCATTAGGATTTAGTGTGATTTTTTACTTAGTTTCATGAAAACTACCACCTGTACATATTGTAAAGATATTTGATAATGCTGGACCTTAAAGGTCTCAAAATACACCCAAAACAATTTTTTGCCAGTTTTTAACTATACTTTCTTACTCTTTCTGGCAAACCGAGTAACTACATCCGAGACTTACTATACTAAGTAGGTACATCCTAGAGGTCCCAGGTCGAGCCAAAATTGTTTTATAGATTTTTATGTCATGAATTTCTCAAAAACAGCTGCTCGGAGTCAGGAAGTTCCCCGTGCCTCGGAAAGCACACTAAGCCGTTGGTCCTGCGCCTGATATCTCTCCGGTCATGTCGGATTGCCGTCCGGTGTAGTTGGCTGATCTCTGTTGAAATTTGGCCGCCGTGGTCAAAATCGGCAAGGGGACTATTACTATTATTATAATGTGTCTGTTGGTTAATTAAGTCACATTATGTGGACAACGCTTTAAAAGTTGACTTAACAGAAATCATGGAACATATAATTTTTGCATGTTACTGGTTTATTTATGGGTAACTTGTAATGCAATATCCTCGTCTGTAGTATAGCAGAACTCCCAGACGTAACATTTACTAGGTAGGTATTATTAGTTCTTAGTAAAATGACTTTTGTAAATTAAATGATTACGAACTTTTCTGCTTACGGCTAAGTCTGTTAATTGGCATAATTAAATTAAAAATAATTAAAAATCTTTTGTTTCGGACCATAAATCCATATACCTAGTGTTAGTGACAGATGACTTAAAACTACGTTAGTATTATTTTTTTAAGAGAAATTTATACATAATTAAATTTGGTGGGAGACAAATGCTCTGCCACCCAGTGCCTTAATATGGGACTATCCTCCCTTAATGCAATGGTGTTCAGGATGGTATAGGATTATAATGACACCTATCTTAAATATTTTCAAGACCATGGCGCTTAAAAAACATAGCCCCTATGAAGTTAATACAACCAATATATTTCCAAAAAAAACTGTAGAAACCAATTTTTAAAATAAAAATGTATGGCGGCAGACCGTTTTGACAGATATCAAAAAAATATGTCATCGATTGGAGGTGTCATCTAGATTATTGAAATAAGAACGTATTTTGTTAAATAAAACAATTTTAAAAAAAAACTTCCTCCTACATCAAAATGAAATCATTATTAAATTGAGAATTTAAAAAAAATCTCAGCCAAATACTGAGCTTGAATTAGCGACTGACAGTCATATTAACCAACCGCGACCAAATCGTTGGAAGTCACATGTTGCGGCGATAGAATGCCGCAGGTGTGTCCTGGGCCTTACTTTATTTATTTCATTTGATACTGCCTAATTTTCGTCTACTAACACAGTAACATGACTTCAGAATATTATTTGATATCTACTCTTCGAAACGAACACTTGTCACAAAATATAAGTGGGAACGGACGAAAGCACAATAGCCTACCATTTTTGTTGCAAATCCACCCTTATTACGAGTGCATATGACGTCGCCATGTTTACCTTGATGGACTGCTATCTGTTCTTCGTAGGATACTAAATTGAATTCCTTTTCCATTATAATTCAGTCCTTGCGATACGTAAGAATAAGAAGGTTAGGGCACATACACTGACGGTACTTCATTCACATTGCATATTGCACACGAAATCGTTTCATCTCTTGATTCGTCATTGAAACTGTTACGATTCATGATTTCTAAAGAAAAGTGAATTTACAAAGAAGATACGTGATTTTAGACGTATTCGTATCTATAAATTGAAAAAACTTTACAGTAGAGTAAAAAGCGTGGGGTGATGACGTTTTCATATTTCTCTTTTTATAGTTGGCAATACTAAGATGATTTTAACATACAACTATAACAAGCACCCCACGCTTTTTACTCTACTGTAATATGAATTCTGTGTACTCAGAAATTATTTTCGTGTTTTTTTTAGTTTTTTAAACTATTATTTATTTTTATTATTAAAGATAATGGAAAACTCTTATACAATTATTGCATTGTAATCAGTACTTACTACGTGTGCAAAGTTTCAAATTAATCCGATTTCTGGAAGTTGGTGAAAATTGAGCTCCAAAAATTCCGTTACATACATACACCCCAATCTAATAAAAGCGTGTTAAAAAAAATATATCGAATCGTAAATAAACGATTTGTGAAAAAGCACGACTCATCTCTGTATGAATACGCCTTTAGGCAATCAATTGTTGTTAAATAGCTCCTATTGCAAGTGCATAAGATGCCGCTGTGATGCAGTTGTGTGTACTAAATATACTCATTATTTGACGTCAGAGTAAAGGGGCTACAATTTTTGGTAAAATTAATAAACTTGACATATACGTGTTGAGATAAAGTGTACAAACAATATCATATCAGGCTGCCCAATCTTTTTGCGATTACGCCCTTGTTACAAATGATTGAGATAATAATAATAATAGCCCTCCTGGCCGATTTCGACCACGGCGGCCAATCTCAACAGAGCTAACTACGCAGGAAATATTCTAGTGCACTAGTGTGAGCGCAATACACAGGTGCAGTCACTGTTCCATCACTCTCAAAGTTCGGTGAGACGGCAATCCGACATGACCGGAGAGAGATCAGGCGCAGGACCAACGGCTTAACGTCCTTTCCGAGGCACGGGGGTGTAACACCGCCAACTTCTCAACTCCGAGCTGTTTTCGAGAAATTCATGAAAGAAAATTTCATAAACAATTATGTCCTGGGATTCAAACCCAGGACCTCTCAAATGTAAGGCAGAAACTTTGCCACTATACCAATGAGGTTATAGTTAAGTGATTGAGATACCGTATTGTTAACCCTGGCGTGCTGTCGTGTATCTTCACTTTCCATGAAAGAAGCCGGTTGAAGATATAAATTACAGATCTTTTCAAGAAAAGAGTGAATAGGTTGTTACTAGATAGACATGATCCATCAATGGCCACATCGTCACTTACTATCAGGTGTGGTGGTGGCATAATGTTTTTAATGCAATTTACTTTAAAAAAAAGAGAAGAATCCGATTTTTGTCGGGCGTTACAATCTAATATAATTCCTAACGCTCATTGTATTACACTATATTACATTGCAGACAGTACTCATTGTATTGCAGATGAAAGGTAACCTTAAGGTTACTGTTAGTAGGTAATACCTTCGGTAATTTATGTAATTAAAAAGCGGACCTTAAATTTAGGTGCTATATTATCGCCCTATTACAATAAATTTCTAAATCGCGCGACAATAGAAAGCAACCAGCAGGGCTAGCATGGCCGGAGACATTTTATCCACGGGGAGAGGACAAAATACTATTCCCCTCTGACATTTTTGTCCACCCTCCGAGCATGGCGACATGGGTGGATAAACTATTCACGGTGGACAAAACAGGGGAAACGCTTGTCCCCGAAATTATTGCCATTATAAGAAAACTTTTATTCAATTACAAAATTGCCGAGAATATCATCGTAAACCAAAGACTTTTCGTGATGAGTGTTTTCAACGTTTACAAGCTGAAAACAATTCTACCCTACAAGTAACAATGCTTTCTCATCTTTCAATACTAATTGCATGGTCACTATAATATAATAATTTAGTGGTGATTTTTATTGTTGTCAATATCTTTCAGAGCATTGATAATAGTCTTAAAGAGCAAAATAACATACTGCGCGAGAAAAATGTATTGCTCCGTGAGCAAAATGCGTACCTTGCTCGCGCAAATAAATTAAAGAGACTCAAAAGGTAATAATTATCAAAATATATTTCAATTAAATTAAGTGTTGATTAAATTTTCTCTTTTTTGTCTTGCACTCGTTAAAAGTCTGGTGTGATGAGGCACAGGTGATTCATGCCTTTCTTCATTAGTCACCTCAGAATTCTCCATGGGTTCCATAGGAATTCTGAAATACACAAATTAAATTACCTCTTAACACAGATTCTATGTCTGGTTGTTAAATAAACTTAAGTAACTAAATAACTGGAGTCATGAGCCAAGGCTCTAATGCATAGACAGACATGACGAATCCATAAAGGTTCCGTTTTTATCCATTTGGCTACGGAACTCTAAAAAAGCATTGAGAATATGTTCTTTTTCACTTGAGGTGAATCAAAAATTGCTGCAGATGCGCTCACATTCTGATGATGGCCTCAGAAACTTGGGTCAGGTACTTGCTGACAGTTGTTTGAGCAATTGCTAGCCCATGGTCTTGACCCGTACCTCTTTGGTAGCTACCATCAGCCAGTATTCTGATGGATGTGAGTACCTAAAATACAAGTAAGTATAAATGTATATAATAAGAAGGTGTACATGATACGATTAAGTATAGGTGCTTACTTTGATGTGCACTGGTAGTCCATCTGCTGTATTTGATGGTTTCAAAGCCTAATAAAGTTTTTGGCACAAATAATGGACGCAATCCTTGTGCATTTGAAAAATCCGGCGGAATTCTGTGTCGGGTAATTCGAAGGGATTGCTCGAATCGCGAATTAAACGCCGGTGTATTTTTCGCTCAATTTTTTCCCTTTCCGACGACAACACTAAGCTCCAATAAGCACGAGACATTTTTATATTGCAACTACATAATTAATTATATTTTTTCCAAGAGATATACTTAAACCCACCATCTAAAGATGAGGACAATTTTTTCCCTTTGTTATGTCAAAATATCTGTGATTTTTCTCTTCCACTAGTCGCCATGCTATAGGCGTGGGGTGAGTATCCACGTCTAATGTCAAAAAGTGATATAATTCTCTTTCCCTCTGTTGCCGTGCTTTGGCAGGTGGATAAAATAATTTTATCCCTTGTCAGTGGAAATAACCGGTGGACAAAAGCTTTATCCCCAGCCCATGCTAGCCCTGCTGCGATGGACAAGAGGCGAACGTTCGGCTCGGGCGCTCGTGATGACGTAGTGCCTGCGCTCCCCTCCCGCTGCCGCGTGGGTCGATGCCGATGTTGTCCGAACAGTTATCTTGAGGTTACCTTCTAGTGTTATCATAGAAGCAGCGTCATTTAGCTTTCGTCTAGGAAAGTATTTACAGAATTTACCTAAATTTTATATTAATACTTACAACTTTTCAAGACCAAATTATTTTGGCAAGTCCGCATTTAAAATAAGCCAAAGTAGCAAAGTTACCAACACAAATCCAGGTCACTGTTTCCTTGACAGAAATAGAAACACGTGGGCCACAGCCTAATGTCCGAAGTGCGAAGGTAAGTCTCGGCGTCCAATCCACTCGGTGTGTAACATAAATCTAAGTTAGCCCAACTTACCCCCGACCATAGAGAAGAGGGAACCGACAGATCAGCACCTTTACTCAGTAATGCTGGCCACACACGATATCTAAGTCCAATAGGCCAATTGGCATGACGCAACCAATTGGATCAGTAAGTACGTGGGCCAAACTGAAAGTTTTGCGTAACTCATAAATAAAACAATTAATTTGTATAATATTATATTTACTGCTTTTCAAAGTATTCTCCGTTGCATTTTAAACACTTTTTCATCCGTTCAAACCATTTTTGGAAACACGAGGACCATTGGTCTGAGGGTATGTTTTCTACGTGCTGGTTGAACGCAATCACTGCCTCTTCTGGCCCCGTAAATGTCGAACCTCTCATTAAATCTTTGATTTTTGGGAAAATGAAGAAATCGCAAGGTGCTAGGTCTGGACTGTGTGCGGGATGGGTCACGGGCTCTATGTTTTCAGAAGCCAAAAATGACTTTGTTTTTTTCGCGGTGTGCGCCGAAGCATTGTCGTGGTGCAACAAAATGCGACTTCTAGGTCGTTTTTCCCTTACTTTTTCTGAGACATTGGGTAAACACATAGTGGTGTACCATTCAGCATTAACGGTTTTTTGTTGCTCAAGTGGGATCGTGCAGACAGGACCCGTCTTGGAGAAAAAAAACGCAATCATTTGTTTGCCCACGCTTCTCGTTTGCCTCAATTTTGTTGGTTTGCTCTCACCTTCAAACACCCACACAGAAGATTGTTGCTTTTTTTCTGGAGTATAACAATATATCCATGTTTCATCACCTGTTACGATGTCATACACAGCATTAGAATGTCCGTGATTGTACTTTAATAGCATTTCTTTACACCAATCCACACGATTCCGTTTTTGTTCTGGAGTGAGTTCGTGAGGAATCCATCGGCAACAAAGTTTCCTAACTTTTAAATGATCATGTAAAATTTTCTGAATTTGGCTCATACCAATCCCCAAATGTCCTCGAGTCTCCTCATAAGTGATACGCCGATTTTCTTCATTTAGTCGTCTGACTGTAGCCACATTTTCCTCCGTGATCGCAGTTGAGGGTCGACCTTCACGAATTTCATCATGGAGAGAAACACGGCCGCGATCAAATTCAGCATACCAACGCCTTACAGTGCTCAGATGTGGTGCTTCTCTCCCAAAAGCATTTTGAAGACGAGCAGCGCAATCTTGCGGAGAAAGCGAACTTTTAAAATCATAAAAAATCATCGCCCTAAAATCTTTTCGTGTTAGTTCCATTTTTGCGACGGACAACGAACTTCAATTTGAGATAAAAAACAATTGACAAGTGACATCCCGCCAGAATTTATTTTCATTAACTAATGAGATTTCATGTTTTAAAAAAATATAACATTCGAAATTCAAACATTTACGGGTGGCCAGCTACGCAAAACTTTTAGTGTGAACTAGGTAGCACTGATCGCATGAATTCAGTAAATTCAAGCCCACATACAATAAGTTCTAACTGATCCAATCGGATATTTTGACGACCACTTTGGTGTGATGGTCAAGAAGTTGAACATTATCCAAGAGGTCGCGGTTTCGATCCCCGCACTGTATAAACATTTGTGAGCATGAACATGTATGTTTGTACTGGTCTGGGTGTTATATGTATCTAATTAAGTTTATTTGTGGATTCTGATATGGTAACACAAGTGCTTTAGTTACTCACCACGGAGTCAGATCAATGTATGTGATGTTGTTGTATATTTATTTTATTTATTTTTCAATTTTTTTAAAAACCAAATTAGTACGTTCATACAACGACACTTCAAGGTAAGCACAACGGTACTCGTATACGGGCCTTTTTGCAACGTAAAGGCGAACCTGGTGTACAATATACATTTGAAATGTGATTGCTGTTTTTCGGAGGCTGTGTGCTAAGTTACCTCTGTCAAGTTTTACCAACTTAATTCTAACTTTAACTAGGAACCGAAGTGCTATACAATTTTAACGAGACTCTCCCTATTTGACGGTCTACATTCTTCATTATGAAACCTCATAGGTTTAAGAGGCAAAACCTAGACACTACTTATGAAAACAAAACACTGATTACTGAATGGTGAGACGTTCATTCGTTTTGGCAAAATCAAAGTCAAAAGATGACATAAAAAAAAAAAAACATTTATTTTTCAGACAACACGATCCAGATTGTTAGTAATAATATCTTATCTCCTATGTTAGTACAATTCAGAAAATGTAGTATTTGGCAACCGACTTTACACGTGAAATTAGTTTGCCAATTAGTGGACAGTCCCCACGATTGGCTATAGCGTTCAGAACACTATTGCGGCTGCCGAAAAAAAGACACAGACTGTCTGTTTCATCGTTAATGTCTATAAAGTAGGTCCTACCTATCCTTTCAATTAAATCTAAATAAAAAATGTGTGACAAATAATCTTCTCATTTTATAAACTTAATGTGCGACAGAATTAAAACCAACGACTACTTAGTATAGATCCCTCTCCTACTTATTTTCAGAAAGCAACTTACGTAAGATCATCTTCTATATATATATAAAAATGAAACCCGTTTTCCTTGGTCACGGCATCACGCGTGAATGGCTGGACCGTTTTCAGTAATTCTTTTTTTGTTGTACTAGCGGCCGCCCGCGACTTCGTCCGCGTGGATGTTAGTTTTTTGCGACCGGGCTTCATACAAATTCGCAACCCCTATTTTATCCCTTTGGGGGCAGAATTTATCAATATGTTATATTATTTCTATCCTTCTTTACCTTCCAAGTAATGTTGAGTCAAATAAAAAAAAGTCCCATTAAAATCGGTTAAGTAGATTCTGAGATTCAATTTCCTGCCTGCCCCCTAAGTTCATCGGCGTGATTATTTATATCCCAGTTTACTCTCCAGGTGATACTGAGTCAAATAAAAAAAGTCCCGTCAAAATCGGTCCAGTAGATTCTGAGATTAGCCCGGACAAACAGACAGACAGACAGACAGACAGACAGACAGACAGACAAATTTTTTAAAAATTGTTGTTTTGGCTTCTATTACGGTAATTAAGACCCCCTGTAACAATTTTTCATAAAAATCTTCAATGTACAGAAATCGATCTTTTACAGTCTTATTATATGTATAGATTTGTTATTACTAGGAGAAGGTTCTTACGGAAAAAAATATTAAGAAAATCTCTCAGAAATATTGAAAAATATGCATTTAATTTTGCATATTTAAAAAAACGTGTGTAACTAATGTCAATGTCATTCACAGCCATAGATTATTTTGAAAGAGCATCGTTTGTTTTGCTGTCATCGTTTGTTTGGCCGTCATCGTTTGTTTTGGTTGTTGTTTGCTAATTAGTGTTTGTTAATCACGGTAAGTTCACAGCTTCATATTGATTTTTAGTAACTTTTGCTGACTTCACAATAATACAATTTGGTATACATGGTTATACAGAAAATGTATGAGAGCTTTTCATTTTCAGTTGGATTTTCGTTTTTAACAATGCCACCAACCAGACGTACAAGCTTAGGCCGCAGAACTCGAAATACGGCAAGTCAAAGAAATACAAGAGCAAATCAAACTGAAGAGCAACGCGAAGCGCGAAATGAACTGGAACGGAATCGATATCAAGATAGAAATTTTGTGTTTAATCCCCACAAGCTGCATTCAGTTATAATGTGGCAATTGATTACAGTTCAGCGAAAATTGTTTGCTATTGGACAAATGAGTATTGTGTGTCCACATTGCAAGGCATTGAAATTCAAAACTGAAGCCCCTGGATTGTGTTGCGCCAGCGGCCAAGTCAAATTGACGCCATTGGTACCGCCACCAGAGCCACTACATTCATTGGTTTCTGGAATTGGCCCAGATTCTTAACATTTTTGACTGATATCCAGCAGTACAATAATTGCTTTCAAATGACATCATTTGGGGCAACAAAGGTTATTCGAGACAATTTTATGCCTACTTTCAAAGTAAGTAATTATAATGGCAAACAATTTTATTAGATCTACTACCTATGGCAAAGAAGTTTTTTAGGTCTACTACCTATAGCTGTCATGGAAGGCTGTTCAATGTCGAGGTTTAAAGTAGTTTTAATTTGAAATGATGTAAAGTATTGTGGCAGTATTTTGCGAGCCACATGGTGGTACAATTTGCTATACAATTACCTGTATACCGCGTGGTATTGAGCTTAGTGTTAACTTAAAAATGCAAAGCTGTTCAATAGCGATTTGTAAAAATATTTGTGAAATTATTGAATCCTAAGAAATAAAGACTATTATGAAAATACATATTTTGTTTTTTATTTAATTATAAATACCTAAGTAAAGTCCTTTTCAGGTATAGCGAGACCAGGGAATTATGGATTCATTTTTATATGGAGGATTCAGTTCAAATTGAATAGGTACTCATACCTAAGATAGGTCATCTATCTATACATATAATAAGACTGTAAAAGATCGATTTCTGTACATTGAAGATTTTTATGAAAAATTGTTACAGGGGGTCTTAATTACCGTAATAGAAGCCAAAACAACAATTTTTAAAAATTTTGTCTGTCTGTCTGTTTGTCCGGGCTAATCTCAGAATCTACTGGACCGATTTTGACGGGACTTTTTTTATTTGACTCAGTATCACCTGGAGAGTAAACTGGGATATAAATAATCACGCCGATGAACTTAGGGGGCAGGCAGGAAATTGAATCTCAGAATCTACTAAACCGATTTTAATGGGACTTTTTTTTATTTGACTCAACATTACTTGGAAGGTAAAGAAGGATAGAAATAAAACAGTTTTAGATACCAAAATATACAGGGTGAATACGAAATCGTGTAATTCCTTTAAACGACATGTTCAGCTGCTTATATAGAACGATTCTGCAAGGGTCATTTGCCCATCAGAAATCACAAGAATAAAAATCAATTTAAGATCGCAGTAGAGAAGATGAGTGCTTACTTAATCATATGATATCATTTAATGAGAAAAAAAAGTAAAAAAAAAACTACCTATCAAACTAATTCAAAATTATTCTCAATTTATTACGCGCAGTGGACGGTTACCTTTTCAATGACCTTGGATTTCAATGCACTCGGGCGTTTAACAGGACGCGAGGTGCGGGCCGCGCGCGCAATGATCAAAACAGTCTTCAGATCTTTCTTTTTATGTGTAACTTATCGATACGACTAATGACTAGTTCCTCAGTTAAAAACGCCACAAAAGACAAACAATACCATAAACTTGCTTGATTCCATTAATTTATCGTCAAGCTAGAGTCCCAAATTGTGTTTCGAAACAAGAAAGTATGAGTTTCTTGAGAGGCAAGAAAGAACGTCTGTTTTAATGAAATGTGTAATTCCAGCTTGCTTAGTAAAACAATCTCTAAACATTGCTCACTTAAGCTAAACGTAAACTCCTAAATAAACCTAGCAGGAATTAAAGCTCAGCTCGTGATAAAATAAGACTGATTGATTAGCACGTAGGTACACCACAGACCAGTCCCTAGTCTAGTCACTGAGCACTACCTACTGTGTTGTTTACACCAAATAAACTAATCGAAAAAAAAACTTACATGTAGTTCCATGGAATATTCACTTACACAATCATCACCACACGTGCACGTCCTTTTGTGACATACCTTATGATAAGAAAATACACCACACAGCACTAGCTAAACAATAATGAACTAGGTATTGTTACAGTATTGTAACAACCTCTAAAACACACAAAATTTACGTCGACTGCGCAAGCGACGCGGGCTTCCGGGTGCAGTGCAATGTCAAACTACGACATCAACGACATGTTAATTAAAATTTCACTAACTGATAATCTCCATTAAACAAAACCTCAAAACGCGAGATGCAACGCGACGCGGCGACGTTCCAATCTGCACTACTGCATGCTTTCACATTTATTATTAATAACAACAACAAACCAGTAACAATTTGAGTTTATGCAAAAAATAGCAAAATTAACTCTTATTCCCTTGACATAGGATAGTTATGGACGCTTTGGCGGCGAAATGCTTTTATGACGGCACGAGTATTTGCAAGAGTATTTTTTAGGCGAAATTATGGCAAGGCAATAAAAGTGATTTCAGTTGTTTCTTATCTTACTCATTTCTTCAAACACTTGCTCACAGACAGGCTTTTAAGTATTGCAAGGCAATAAAAGACCACTTTTATTGCCTCGCAATAAAAAATACTCTTGTACAAAGCAGCCGCCTCGACACGTGCTATCATGAAGGCATTTCGCCGCCATAGCATCCATAACTATCCTATGTCAAGATATTAAGAGCTAGTTTTGCAATTTTTTGCATAAACTCAAATTAAATTTAAATTGTTACTGGTTTGTTGTTGTTAGTAATAATCAGTGTGAAAGTTCAGTACGAAGAATGCAGTAGTGCAGATTGGAACGTCGCGTTGCGTCTCGCGTTCTTAGATTTTGTTTAATGGAGATTATCAATTAGTGAAATTTTAATTAACATGTCGTAGTTTGACATTGCACTGCACCCGGAAGCCCGCGTCGCTTGCGCAGTCGACGTAAATTTTGTGTGTTTTAGAGGTTATTGCAATACTGTGACAATACCTAGTGCTTTGTGGTGTAATTTCTCTTCATAAGGTATGTCACAAAAGGACGTGCACGTGTGGTGATGATTGTGTAAGTGAATATTCCATGGAACTACATGTAAGTTTTTTTTCGATTAGTTTATTTGGTGTAAACAACACAGGTAGGTAGTGCTCAATGACTAGGAACTGGTCTGTGGTGTACGAGCTCAATCATTCGATCTTATTTTATCGCGAGCTGAATCTGTTACAATAAAAGTGATTTCAGTTGTTTCTTACCCATTTATCCAAACATTTGCCGACTGGCTTTTTGCAAAAGACCTTATGGACTATGCAATAGGGTTTTTTTTGATATGTGAAGGTACTCTAATGTTAGTACAAATTTTGCACTTGTTTCGATCGGTTGCATAATTTATCGCGATGCCGCTCACGAATCGGGAGCTCGCAGAACTTGTGTTTAAGTACTCTCGCACTCAAAATATGAGCGAGACTAGGGAGTGGTTCCGGGTTCGATACCCAGAGTCGCAAGTGCCATCTGCTCGACGAATTTTGAGAATGGTTCAAAATCTTCTCGATTTCTGCCAACTAACCGTCCCTGGCCATGCACAAGCGCGTGGCCGTGCACCTGTGTACCCTAGGGCACTTTATCGAGCCATACGCCGATTTTTTATGGCAAATCCAATGGCAAGCACACGGGAGGCGGCACGGAGGTTTAGAGTCAGTCAGGGCTACGTCTGGAAGTTATTGAACTTATCGGGACAGCACCCCTACCATTTCCAGCCAGTCCAAGACCTTACCCTAGCTGATTATCCTGCCCGTGTATCGTTTTTTTTAAATACGCCAAAATTATGATAAGCCTTATTTCTAAATAAGATTCAGTAGAAAATACTAAGAGTAATAGTTTGTATTTTTTTTATTGACAATTTTGACCGTCCTAAGCCGGTAAAAAGTATGAAGGGAAAGTTGGAATTCAATGTAAACAATACTAAGAAGTCGAGAAGCCCGTGGTTGTAGATTAACAAAGAGACTATTCGTAATTGCGCTTATCGCAATCGAGTTGGTAGGTACCTATCATGAACCTAATTCACTGCTTTTTTAAATTTCATTCAAATTTTTTACACATCAATTACCAAACCAAACATTTGTACAAGTAAAAAAACCTTCTAAGTATTCTTATTTTTCAGTAAAGCATTGTTTTATTACTTATTTCTTGAAATAAAACAAAAGAAATAGTAGGTTTCCAGTGAGTTCGAACCCATTGTTATTAACTGACAAAAGCCCCAATGTTATCCTCCGAGCCATAAAAACACGTGCGAAAGTGGCTAAAAATGTTCGTTATTAGCGCCTAGTTTTGTGAGTCAAATATCGGCGAGCTATCAACCGTCTGGCAAAAAGATAAGATTTAAATTTGCTTGCGTATTCATTTTGGGTTGGGAGCAGACAGTAAGTGTTATTTAAATGCCCTATTGATTTACTTACATTGGAGTACAGTGATCGTGTTCATTACTCACACATTTGTCTTATTGTGGTGTAAACAACACAGGTAGGTAGTACTCAGTGACTAGACTAGGGACTGGTCTGTAATGTACCTACGTGCTCAATCAATCAGTCTTATTTTATCACGAGCTGAGCTTTTAATTCCTGCTAGGTTTATTTAGGAGTTTACGTTTAGCTTAAGTGAGCAATGTTTAGAGATTGTTTTACTAAGCAAGCTGGAATTACACATTTCATTAAAACAGACGTTCTTTCTTGCCTCTCAAGAAACTCATACTTTCTTGTTTCGAAACACAATTTGGGACTCTAGCTTGACGATAAATTAATGGAATCAAGCAAGTTTATGGTATTGTTTGTCTTTTGTGGCTTTTTTAACTGAGGAACTAGTCATTAGTCGTATCGATAAGTTACACATAAAAAGAAAGATCTGAAGACTGTTTTAATCATTGCGCACGCGGCCCGCACCTCGCGTCCTGTCAAACGCCCGAGTGCATTGAAATCCAAGGTCATTGAAAAGGTAACCGTCCACTGCGCGTAATAAATTGAGAATAATTTTGAATTAGTTTGATAGGTAGTTTTTTTTTACTTTTTTTTCTCATTAAATGATATCATATGATTAAGTAAGCACTCATCTTCTCTACTGCGATCTTAAATTGGTTTTTATTCTTGTGATGTCTGATGGGCAAATGACCCTTGTAGAATCGTTCTATATAAGCAGCTGAACATGTCGTTTAAAGGAATTACACGATTTCGTATTCACCCTGTATATGAAAGAATTATTCCTCTTAAAATGACCTTAAAAAAATGTCTGCGACAGTATATGTCTATGCCGAAAATAGTTTGGCAGAATAGTGCAAATAAATTGTGGTATATACATTTGAAAAATAAACTTAAAAAAAAACTATTCCACGCGTACGAAGTCGCGGGCACAGCTAGTACAAAATAAAGTAGTGCATCATTGCAACGCTTAGGCGGTACAAAGTTCGCCGGGTCAGCTAGTTATAAACAAAAATTAATCGCCGTAATGTTTGTACGTGCATGACTTTAGACTAACTGCACCACATTGGATGTTTTTTTGTGTTCCTTTATGTCAAAACAAGAAATATATTTAAAAATATTTTTGGTAAAAAAACTTTTTTTTTCTATAAACAACGGGCAGGACAACGTCATCGTTACTCTTGTTTTTAATAAACTAAATAAATAGATGAGGATTCTTACAAGTCACTTTAAAATCTAATATGCCTCGTATAAAAATTTCACCAGTCAAATTAGCATGAAACCCCAGACCTGTATCAACGAGGACACAATGTTGACAACCCATCAGAATATCTGAGGAATTATTGCGTTTTCCAAGAGCATATTACAGCTTTCACGGCTCCTTGCGAAGTAGGGATGCGACACGTCTTCCTGATATTTTTAAATTAATCTTATTTTTTTGTAGGAACAAAGTTTTGACTGATATTTTTATTACATTTAAGAACTTTATTGCACAAAAATTGTAAACAAAAGGTGTCAAAAGCATTTCTTCCTGTTAGTCACGGAGAAATATAGCAATGGATTTTTGACAATACCATGGTATTGACAAAAAAACAGCTTAAGAAAAAAAATTTAGATTATTAGCTATTAAAAGTTAAGATCCACAAACTCACCCAGAATCACATCCATTAAAAGTTAAAAGTAGTCAAAAAGAAAAAAAAACACAAAAATTATTTACTGATCAAAATGTTACGCACATTTTATTTTAACTTGTTTCGGTTCAAAAATTCAGATGCTCAATTATCTAAAATTATTTAGTGAATAATACAGGGCTATTCACTATATCGTACTACGGAACAAAAGAGCAAAACCCTTGACAAACAAATTCTTACAAATTGCGATCATAGGAAACTTATCAAAATAGATTGCAATCCATTCTTGGGACATCCTGTACCATCTCAAAACCTAAACTATCCGTGTCCCTGTCAACACAAAGTAATTCGTGTCCCAACTTAAATGCAGTATGTTACATAAAGTACTCTTTAGTGGTTCAACTTGGTGGTCCGGTGAAGTAATGGACGAACTTGCCCAAACTTTGGGGTGTGTGGCACAAGACGTTGAATTACATAGGAAATTAAAGAAATTAGCGATATTACGAAACTGTCTGAAAGAAAAGGTTATAAAAATATATTGGTTATAAAAAATATTATTGAAGTTTCGTAAACTATCTTCCTTCTTAAAAACTGTAAAAGAACGACGGGATAATTAGCTTTATAATTTTTTTTAAAAGTTATAAAAACTTTTACTTTAAAAAAACACTTTGCACCGCATTTCACCTTGTCTTTCACCTTGCCTTGTTCGTAGCGTACCTGGTTATCCAGTCATGTTTTATAATGGCCACAGTATTACAAGATCATTAAATGCCATATGTTCATACTATTCTGTTCATTGGTGCATATTTAGTATCCACACCTTTTTTTTAATTCTATGTAAAAGGATAAACAAAACTCCCTCGCAAGACAGGCATCTTTTTCACAGTGTCTATATGTTAACAGTAAAGAATTTCTAACTGACTGCTTGAGTAAATTAAGTCAATTATCAGTCAATATAATACTAAACAGATTTCGTAGAATGAAGCCTCTGGGAAATTTACCTGATATCGGGAAGTGGGCTAGTTAGGTACTTACAAAACTATGATGTTCAACTCACGTTTAAAATTGCTAGTACATAGATATATTTTTTTGTTGAGGTTGAAGGATACCTAAATGTTTGTTTTAACTAACTTTTAGAAGGTTGGGGTAAACGAGAATTAACAAAAGCCTAGTCCAGACCAATAGAACAATCAATTCTAGCTAAACATTCTATAACGAACTAGTAAAGTATATACCTCCTTTATCGGTTTTCAACACATATCTGATTTTAGGTACAGATTTTGTTTCATTGTGGTTAGATGTTCTGCTTTTAAGTTTATTTGGATATAAATCGATACTGGGAAATGAAATTGTTTTTGAAATAATACACAAACGTTACACAAATAAAATTCGTCTAATATTTTTCTCAGTTCAAAAATCGCATGACAAAATCAGTGTCCCATCACTACGTTGACCGAAATTCAATTTGGGAGCTTTGGACTCCGCTTTTAGGCTGTATTCAATGAAGAGTCATTTATTTATTTCCGTGTCAATGAATTAGAGTATTATATTAATTTACAAGCCCCTAATATAATGGTCTGCGGTCTTGTTCCTTTTATTACATTGGTCTTTTGAAAGGTTAAGTGATACCGGTGCCTGTGTATTGGTGCCCAGGGGGTAAATACATACAGTCAAAAGAATTTTTCAAATGGGGGAGATATGCGGTAACATACATATGAAAATATTTAAAAAAACTAGTGGACCCGGCAGATGCTGTCCTACCCGCTGTTTTCGCAATTTATCACAATATTTTCTCATCGTGTATACCTTCCCTGGGCTTCCACAAATATTTCAAGGCTAAAATTATTGAAATCGGTTTTGCCGTTTTCGAGTTTTAGTGACACGAACGAACAGCAATTCATTTTCATTCATAGCGATCGGCCCACCTGAATTATCCCATGGGAATGCGTCATTTTCTCGCGGTAAAAAGTAGCCTTCGTCGTGTCTTTGTCCTTTCTCGTGTATCAAAATATTTCCATACCAAATTTCATGCAAATTTGTTCAGTAGTTTAGGCGATATTGAGTAACAAAGAGACAGACAGAGTTACTTTCGCATTTATAATATTAGTATGGATAATATAAATACGGTCGAATTGAGAACCTCCTCCTTTTTTGCAGTCGGTTGAAAAGCTTGAAACTCAAACGATTTCATTTTGATAGCAATGGCGTAAAAATATATTCGTCATCTGGTATAAATGGTGTCATTAACGGTCGGTAAGACAGTGACCTAAACACTGTAAATACTGAAATAAATGTTTACAGGTAAAGGGTTAAAGTTAACTCCCAGGGCTAAACTAAAGCGCTGGGACTGTATTTTCAATGTTAAGACGATTTATTGATGTGTACCTAACTAAAGAGCAAGCTTTAGTTTTCCAATGATAAACTAGGTACACCCAAAAGTTGATGGAATCAGGCGTTACTTTTGTCAATACTGAAATAAATGTAGACAGGTAAAGGTTTAGAGTTACCCCCTGGGCTAAAGTAAAACGCTGGGACGATATTTTCATTGTTAAAACGATCTAATGAAGTATACCTAACTATAGAGCAAGCTTTAGTTTTCAAATGCTAAACTAGGTACACCCAATAGTTGATGGAATCAGGCGTTACTTTGCGGAAATCCATGATAAAAAATAATAATAAGAAAAATTGTGCTTTAAATTTCCATTAAATGACGCCAGCGCAGGAACCCAAATACTGTAACCACTTGAAACCACTTCCAGTTTTTTTAAGCGGTTACAGTTGGATGTACTAGGGTTCTTGCGGTGGCGTCATTTAGTGGAAATTTAAATCAAAATAATTCTCCTTTTCAGCTTCTATACCCAAAAATATATAGCAGTTTGCACAAAACGTAGGTACGTCCTCGTCTCTTTCTCTCTCTCTCGCTCTCTCCTCGTCCTCGTTAGGTGACATGCTGTGATGCGATTTCGTGTGCGCTTCGCGAAAACTTTCGAGCTATAACCATCGCATAATATTGTAAGCACACTATACTTTTATTAAAAGGGAAGTCTGGTCTTCACGACACAGGGTATCCTAGTGTGGAGACCAGCGACACTGTTTAGTTCATGTGCTTATTTTAAGTTTGAATAAGTTATCTTTAACAGTGTATCAGTATATTTAATAAGTTTTTTAAACTGAAATAAAATTCTTTATTCTTTATTATTCTTTATTCTTATAATAAATATACAACAACATCACATACATTGATCTGACTCCGTGGTTAGTAGTGTAACGGTTCGTTACAAAACTAGCAACTTAGAAACTAATTAATAGAAAATCTTATTGATATAATAACAAATCCTAAGTAAAACACTATTTTTAAAACTTACTATATAAAAAATAAAAATTGGTTGCCTGTAAAGTCGGTATACGGGCGAAAGTTTTACGTGACAACGACTTTGAGAGGTAAAATAATTTTAATGTGAATATTCATTCGTATAACATGAACCGGTGTGTATGCCTATCTCTCTCACTCTCTCTCTCTCGCTCTGTCTCTCTCGCTCTTAGGCGGGTTAACTGTGCTCGAGTGGAAGGGACGCGTGCCTTTCACTTTTTATGTCTGTCTCACTCGCTCTTACGCGGGCTAACCATGCCCGAGTCGAAGGGACGCGTACCTCTCACTCGCTCTCATTGTGAGCGCGGAACGTGAGCGGAGCGTAACGCAGTTTCTTGAAGTGTCACCCGGCAAACCAATTTATAAGACGTTGTCACGTCAAAAAACAATAAACAATAAGCCTATAATTAAATATTTACAACAACTGTAAATCAATGCAGTAGTCCGTCAGGTAATATTCAATAAGTCCGATGTACTGCCTTTAGCACTGTATCACGCCACGGCCGCGTGCATGGGACCGGTGGCGGGCCGAGCTCCGAGCGGTCGAGAAGCTTCACATTCGCTTGGAGGGAGCACACGATACAGACGTGCGCCCTTCCTTATCTCATCTTATTATTTTGCTACTCGAAACCTCCGTTTCTATGATTTGCATTATTCGAATACATAGTGTAAATACTAATTCTAATTTTCAAGTCATTTTATAATAAGTAGTGCCTGTTCTTTATCCCCAAATTGGGTAAGTGTTGCAAAGTATTATTTTATGCAATTAGTTGTAGAACTTATCAAGTATGTAGTTAATCGGCGGTTGGTAGTTACGCTGTGTCAGTATTAAAACAATTAATTATCTACAAAATGTGATTGCTATACGAACGCTTTTGGCTACTCGTGCACTGTCGTCCATTTTCTTTTGACAAACCTATGACATTGCTTGACCTTCATCCTGCCGTTAAGCCTGCCATTCTTGCCTCGTTATAGTTTCATAATATCCCAAAATAATGTACTTAGATATTAAGCTTGCGAGCCTAAGCTCGATTTCAATTAGAATTTCATAAAGCCTCATTTACACTACTAGAAAATTTAAGCAAATTATCCTATTTGCCCATCCTAGATTTAATTATTATCATAGCTACCTATTTATCCTATTGTGCAAGCCCCATCATTGATCACTATTTTTGCTAATCGTATTCATTGTTCTGCATTCTGTACATATCGCTTCGTAGCTGTGCACGAAATGTCGCCGTCACTCAGTGAATCAGAACATTCTTAAAGTGTCTGGTTTTCTCAAATATTCCAGGGACCTCCGCCCGGGCAGCAGATCTTCCTTCACGTGTTTGAGCTACACGACGCTTATCTTCATCACCATCACCATCACCACCGCCGGCACACAGATCCAGACTCAGGCCAGTGATACGATTGGGTTTACTTAACGTGGATCGGTTCAGTAAATTGTATACCCACCCCCCATCTCTGCCAACTATACTACAACTTTTTGTTAGCCTAGTTTGTAATAAATTCATTCTCAACTACGTAGTTCTTTTCTTTGACGCCCTAAACGTCACAGTAGCTAAAGCACTTGACAAGTGCTTGTGTTCACAACACAATGTGTTACAGATACCAGAATCAACAGTGGTATTACAATACAAATACATATTACACCCACACCAGTACAATCAGACACACAAATGTTTGTACAGTGCGGGGATCGAACTCGCGACCTCTTGGTTAATAGTAAACTTCATGACCATTACATCAAAATGGTCGTTAAGCTATATCTCTCCAGTTCAGGTCTCGTGTTCATGAGCCGTTAGGTCAGTCGTTAAAGTGAAATTAAAACACACGGAAAGAAGAAATCGGCCTACCACAGGCGGGACTTGAACCCGCACCTCTCACAAGCCAGACGATTGCTCTAACCAATTGACCCTTACACATCCTTCCTAATTTCTTCAAGTGCTATTTAGGCTGCAGCCAGCCATGATTCATCAATGTTTCGGTAAAATACTTACAACATATGAGAAAAACACATTTTCAGCAGTTAAACAATCGGTTAATCAGTCGTTAATGTCATAAATTCCAGAGTGTATCGCGTCTTGTCGCAAGTTGTTGTGGTGCTCGTATGTTCTCGGTGACATGGAGCGACTTGGTACGACGTGTTTTCTAGAAGTCAATATTTTGTCACCTACTGTAACGTCCACAGTACTTGAAAAAATATTCGATGATCACAACTCTGTCATTAATGTAAAAAGGAACTGTAAATATACGGTAAAAACTTAGTAACTAACAATATCTCCTCCTATCTATATACGAAAAATGAATTCCTGTTTGTTAGTCTCGCTAAAACTTGAGAGTGGCTGTACTGATTCTGCTTATTTTTGATTTGAATTATTTGTGGAAGTTCAGAGAAGGTTTAAAAAGTGAGAAAATATTTAAAAGAAATTGCTAAAACAGCGGGCAGGACGACATCTGCCTGGATCACTAGTCTGAAATAAAAACTTTACATTTAAGCTATTGTTCTGTAAAAACACTCTAAAATGAATCGAGCATTCTCTTGCGGCCTTCAAAGTAAATTAGCCTTGGCCTTTCTAAAAGCCTTAAAAGTACAGTTTTCACATGAATCTCAGGCACCTTATTCTACGATATGATAAGGCTAATTTTGCCACAATTTAGTCTTAAATACACAACTCTCGTCAGACAGCAAAACTTGCGAAGCAAACCTGATGTCGTACTCGCTAACGTTTCGTCCGTATATCCGGGTCTAGCTAGCGCGTTCGCTGACACGGTCAAGCTCGTAAGAGTGACAGGGATGGCTATATCCAAAACTACAGACTCGGAGAGTAGGCGGCTGGTGTTGAATTCTTTATGATGGCTGTAAATCTAGTTGAATCGTAAATTTTCCTGGCTGCGAGAGCGAAAAGGGCCTGACCCTTTCTCGCCGAAATGTATATTAGCAAGGCCTACTGTTGCAATACGAAAACGAAGGGCAACACTCGATAAAAAAAATTATTAGGTCCTCAAAAAATTGTCTGATTCCGATTTTTTCAACAAACAGTTTTTCTTTAGTAGCTTTTTATTGTATATTGTTATATGATAATACTAACAATCGCACTACATATGGAAGCAAGTTAATTTAATAAAGACAAGACCACACAGAAAAATATGATTATTAGATTGTAAAAAACTAACAAATAACCAGTTGACTAGATCGGAATCAGTCAATTTAGTCAGTGAACTTGGGCCTAAGAAGATAAAGAGAGGATCAGAGGCCGATCAACCAAAACATGATGACCAAAAACACCATAAGACAGTATACTAAGTCTTAGAAATCCCTTTCACTGACTAACGTTTGTATGTTTATGAAAATCCGACCATAGGAACGAACAAATTATGTCTTCGTTCGTAATGTTACTAAAAGCCGATTTCTCAACACTACGTTTACGGTATCTACGTTTGCCATGGATTCGTACGTTTTCCATACGGTAATTCGTAAGTATGTAGCTAGCTAACACCCGTATTTATAGAGAAGTAATTACTTGTTGCTAAGTAATTTCTCAATTAAGTCATTACTTAAGGTTAGAATTCTTAAAAACAAAATCTCATTCTATAGTTGAGTAACACACGTTACTTACTTGAGCAAATGCTCAAGTAACACTCGGCGCTTGGTGGTTGTTTCTGAGTGGCAACACTTTGTGACTGCGTTTCGTTTCATGAAAAGTCAAACGTAAGGTCTAGATTACTTTTATAAAACCATGCAATTATATCTTTGATAATACTTTATTTTATATTATATACTTTATAAAAGCAGTTTAAATAATAAAAAGTACATTATTGTCATTTAATTTTGTTGGTACAAAAAACAGGAGTGCATGGAGAAACAAAACGTTTGACACGATATAACCCTACTAAATTTAAATGTTTACTTTTACTCATGGATTATAAGCCGACAGGTGCTCTTTTACTTAGAAAGATTATACTTTCATTTCTGTCTGTCAAATACACCAACTCAAAACCATTTTCCGGCAAATTATTGTTTGGTTGCTAAACCAATTTGTAAGCATGGAAACCGTCTTTTCCATACTCCAAATAAACGTATCTCTCCTCTTGTGCAGTTCTGGGATTTGAAACCGGAGTCAATAAATGTCTGAAATAAAGAATGCTTTATTGTTAAGAAATAAGCGATATTGTAGTGTGGTATTTATTACCTATGCTTTGAAGATCACTATATGACACATAGCATTTAAATATATGTTTATCGTTGAATAAAAAAGATTACATTATTATTTACCTAGTGCAAGGATACCCTCCATCTGCAAGTATCACCCCATCGATTTCATTATTGCAAAGCCTTATATTTAGCCGTGAATTTCTGAAAATTCGACTATCATGTGTACTGCCAGCCCAACGTACTACTATATCATATATCATCAAATTAGGGCCACCAACTACTTGCACATTCAATGAAAAATAACCTTTTCTATTCCGGTACTGCTCTGTATGAAGAATACCTCTAGGCTTGGTGATTTTAATGTGGGTGCAATCGATTGCTCCTACAACATTTTTCAGTCCAGGTGCTCTGCCAATGCAACCAAGCTTTTCGAATTCGTCCTTGGTATTCCTTAAATTTGCAGGAAATTTAATAAAATCTGGCATCAGCAATGCCAATGCTCGACTAACTCTCTTCACTATATTACACACTGTCGATTGGGAAATATGCATGATATCTCCACATACAATCTGAAAGCTTCCAGTGGCATAAAAACGTAAAGCAGTAAGTAACTGACACAGTGGAGTTAAAGGAAGCCCTCTTTGTGTCTCTGATTGTAAAGAGTCGGCAATTCTCGGTAAAATAACATCTATCACAATACTTTTGGAGAAACGAAATCGCTTTTTAAAACAATCTTCCGAATAGTCATGAACTGGATCCACATCACGAAAGTAAACTTTGGGATTTCTAGGTTCAGCAACTTCTATCTCCCCTAATATTGTATCATCTATATTGTCTACAACAGCAAAAACCGCTTCGATGCCATCCAAAGTTTCCATTTTCTTATCCAAAATAACCTCAAAGTAGTGCTTAAGTAAAGGAAATGGTGACTATTACTTGACTGAGAATTCTAACTTTTGACAGTTCTAACTTTGAGCAATTACTTAACTATAAAATACAAATCGTTACTTAAGTAATCACTTTTACTCAAGTAATTACTTTTACTCCTCTATAAATACGGGTGTAAGTGTAGCTGAGCCTGCTAACGTCAAATTAACAGGTGTATTTCATGACAGCTACAAGATTATTCGTATACAAATTTCTAACTTCGACTGATCAGCACCACACTTTCCGTTCGAGTGGTAAGTGATCGGTCAAACAAATCGTTTGAACACGTCACAAAGGTGAACTTTTTACGATTGCACTAGAATTTACCCCCTGACAGCGCTAAAAGTTCGAAGAACTCCCGTGATAACTGAGTTGAAAAATCATTGCTGCATTACGGAGAACATTACGTAGTAAGTCATAACGAGTGTTATCCTAAAGTCAGTTCATATTACTACATAGTATTAAGAAAAGTCGCTTCCCGCGTATGTTATAATCTGTATGCTTGTATGCTTAGATCTTTAAAACTACTCAACGGATATTGATGCAATTTTTTTTGATTAGACAAAGTGATTAAAGAGGAAAGTTTTATTTGTATTAGAGAACCGAATTACACACGGACGAAGCCGCTGTCATGAAGCTAGTTTAAGTTATAACTATACTGAAGATTTCCCTAGACTTGGGGTCTTGTAATTTAATTAACACCACAGTAAACCCGTAGTAGGGGTGTCTGCCAAAGGAATGGTTAATGTAGGATGTGGTTTCGACCCATTTAAAATTCCAATTTTAGACCTTTGATACCGGAATCCGTATCTGCTTCTACTCGAATTCAAAATATATATTTCCCCGAATATGAGAAAACATGTACTTGGGAATTTGACCGTCCAAATGTGGTACTGGAGCGAAAATTTAATGTTTATCTGTGCCGTATTGGTCTGGCGTTTAATTAAGAGATTTAACTTCTAAAGTAGGTTAGGAAGGTAATATCCGCAAAAGGTAAGTACGTATTACAACACACGAAATCTAATTGTAAATAATTAAAGGTTCTTTTGCAGCTGCCTTATAGATAAGTTTTAGTATTTTTGGCAATGGTTCCAACCACAGATGACTATAAATTTAATCATTGATAAATGAGCAGAGAGTTGCTATTTACAGATTTACGTTAACACTATCCAAATTTGACACAGAATTTTAATTTAAACATTAGCTTAAATATACCAGAATCACCTGTATATTATTATCAAATAGGAAGAATAACAGACAAATGTTATTCAAATTAAAATTCAAATTATTTATTTTCAGATAACTTTAGATCCAAATATTGTTAGTAACAATTGTTCTTACGTCTAGTATTAGTAAACATAATTAAGAAATGATAATAAATAAATCAATTCAAAATTAATTAATTTACATAATAAATTTGCTTCGACCTGGGATTAGTAAGGGCAGTGATCCAGTACTTAACTAAGGCACTATCCCATCTCACGGCCAAAACCTTTAAAATACTGTTGGGACTACCGAGTATTCTTTTTTGTAGAGATATAATGTTTTTACGCATTAAAGCATGAAAGCAGTTTACGTGAGCTTCGGCAAACATGCCAGGCGCGCTGCAAAACCTCGGCAGTCCCACCAGAACCCGGAACATATTGTTGTAAAGGACGCGCAGAGCGTTGTAATTTTTTTGCGTATAGCTTACCCACAGGCCACTTGTGTACAAAGATTGGCAGTATGGTTTAAATAAGGATACTTTTACCTCAAATGAGCTACGCGCGAACCTGCGGGCCCGCATATTACCGCGTACTGCCAACGCTCTGCGCTCCCTCCCTATGTCACAGTCGTCTTTGAGGTCAGCGGTGACTACATGACCTAAGTATTTGAATGTAGGTGCAATGTTCAACTCTTCGCAGTTCAATCGAATGGGCGGCACATGCCTACTGTTTACTCCACGCGATGCGAACACCACGACTTCGCTTATTATTGCGTACTTATATTAAAATAACTATGACTTGTGTACAGAGGTGCTTGTGACGCAGTGGTTGCATTGCAGCGCTTTGGTAGTGATACCAAAAGTTAAGCCACCTACGACGGGGTCATGTTTGGGGTGAGTGACCATTCTGACCATAAAAGTGAATTTACAAGCATCTCCGTGCTTCGGAAGGCACGTTAAGCTGTTGGTCCCGGTTAATATCGATATATATTAGTCGTTAAGCCTGGTTGGAGGCCCTCGGGCGGCTTAATAACATCTGACTAACAGGTTGGTCACTTACCTTACTCACACCCCTCCACCAATCCGCACTGAGCCCGCGTGGTGGAGTATGGCTCGCACCAACTCATAGTTGAGGTGAGGCCTGAGCCCAGCAGTGGGACGTATATAGGCTGATGATGAATGACTTGTGTATACTGCTTCATGTTCAATGGCTAAAAGCTTCTAACTTTTCGCAAAATCCAAACATGTACTTATAAAAACACTGCATATGTAGTTTATTTGTAGCAGAAGGTGTCAATCTTTATAAGAACTCGTGACCGTTGTAAAATATCTGCAGACTATTCAGCAAATCATCTAGAACAGTCCCAAACACCACACAATACCGGTGTATTTGGCGGTGCAAATTTCAAATTCGGACGCGGAACGTATCAAGTGGTCTCCAAACATTGGTTCGCTGCTAAAATTGATTTTCAGCTGTTCTGCTGAAACTACGCTATTTCAGGCGTGATCTGGTACACATTTTCGGTGCGAATTAAGTCTGTAGTTCTGTTTGAATACAGAACTTGCTAAGTGCAAGTCAGTGTTGGATGTTAGAGGTTTTATACCAACCCCAAAAAAAAAACGAAAAAAAAACATTCACACTGACAATGTCAGGCAGAGAATGTTATAAAATTATCTCAAACGTTTTGTTTTATAATTAAGTCTATGGATTAAGTCAGTCAAGTTAAAAGGAATAGAGGCTTAAAGTAGAGGTTGTTTAATATTATTTTATTTTATTTCCAAAGGGGATAACAAACAGTTACACATTATACATAATAACTTAAATAAAAATAAAAAAAATAAATGAGTAACCCACTACGCTATCCACAGGTTAATTAATATTGTTGCTGAAGGTCGCTAGATGTAGCAATATAATAATTTTTTTATAAATTTAATATTTAATATAATTAATTAATCGTGGTGTTCTATCATATTATACAAGGTGTAACAAAAAACCCCGTTAAAAAGATTTTTTGAGATTTTGACCTAGGTTTCTTAGCGAAAGTTGTTCAGGTTTACGGGCACAACAACACCCTTCAGTTATGACGGGGTTTTTTGTTACACCTTGTATATGCTTATGAAGTAATTATATTTTTTGCAAATTCTAAAATACTACTATAAACTAATTCATCAAACTTTGGTGCCGTGACAGCAAATATATCTATGTTGTTAAATTTATTATTGTAGATGTCTATGTTGTTACGTCACTTCTTAGTATTTATTGTACAAATTCGTAACGCCTTGCTATATTTCAAATCAATGTAGGTGGCGCCGTTAATCTTCAACAAAAAAATATGAGAAATATGTTTTTTTTTACCTGATCTACAAACCGAACCCAAAAAAAATGTTACCGTCCATGTATTTTTTCTCATTAATAACTATTTTCTTAATCAGCTAGTCCCCTAAGTTCGTTTTAAGCAAGATACCTTCCATGAATAATTTATGGGTATTTTCAACATTTAAGGGAAACGCTGATGCAGCCAAAAGCATTATAAATTGTTTATCCAAACTATTTCAATTATCAATTCTGAATGGAGTATTGCAATTCCAAATTCCATTTTCAGTGGAGCTAGTGGAGTGGGTGCTAGTGTTGTGAATTGACGATATAATCTGGAACGTTTTTGAATGGTCTTGATTGACGACAATTTGTTTAAAAACGCAGCCTTATACTGTAAAGACGCACTGACGACCGAACGGTGTGTCGGAATTAGTAACAAAACATGTAACATAACATGTTTTACAACAAACACATACAAATTGTTTGTAATATTGCAATGTTAGAAGTGTTATATAACAGAAGTTATATGTAATGTTATACATATAATCTGGACGCAGCCTAATAATGGAGGACGAAGGACCAAACTGAATGCCGTCAGTTGACAAAACGACCAACCTGGAAATCTTTGAGGCCTTCAACTGGCAACTAGTAAAAGTAGGTGTGTAATATGTCATAAAAAGCTTTCACACTTTAACCACTGTACTGATTTTAATAAGACACATACAGAGTGGATTTGGGAAGGGATATAGAATAGTTTTTATGCAGGAATTTCAAAACGTAACTGAATTTTACGTTAGCAAAGCCAGTGGTGAAAAGCTAGTGTTGAATAAAGGTAGGCCGTTCAGTGATATTATCGATCGTTCCATCGCTCAACTCCGAAATGATCGATGAAATGTCGATACGACCGCATCACTGCCTCTCGAGTACGCGGCCAAACATTGGAATTCTCTTCGCAACTCTAAAATTGATTTGCACTTAAACAAGCCTGCGAACTTTTATGCCGTTCGGCTTTCAGTGCCCGTTAGCACTTTATTTAGGTCAATTTTATGGCGATTTGATGGATTCGGTGAAATTTAGTACGCAGTTTTAGTTGTTTTAATGTGGGCAGCGGGTCCACATTACTACCTGTTTTGTTTATTTATTTAGATCATTTAGTCTATTGATTTATTTCAGATAAATTTAGGGCGATATTTCAGTAATAAATTATTAGGCCCTCTTAAGATTATCTGAAGATTAAGTTAAAGTCACCATTTCGCTTGATACCAACCTCCTTTATAAAGTCTCTTTTACTAAGCAGCCGTTAAATAAGTTTTTTTTGTTTCACTGACAAGCATTAGAAAAAAATTAAGAAAAATAATTATCTGACGCAAACACATAGATAGATCCATTGTCTTTTTGTAACCACCATGCACTATGGTTCCACTGAAATTAAGCTGAAACCCCTCAATAGCATCTGGTTCACCAAGTCTTTGTTCAGGAACAAAACAGGATAACTAATGGCTAAACTTGACCTAACTTGACTTACCAGCTTAGTTCTTAATTATTTGACTAGACCTAATAGCTTTTTGTGTTACTCTTAGCACTATGACCTTAGGTACACCACTACTACATTCAAACTGTTAAATAAACTACAGTTTACAACCTTTATTCAATGTTTTAATGAAATACCTAGTAATGTTAATACATACTTTAAACAAGGCTTTCTCAAATTACAACGCACAAACCTTTATTTATTTATTTAAGCTATATTGCACAACAAAACTATGAACAAAAGGTGGACTTAACGCCCTGGGGCATTCTCTACCAGTCATACCTTTGGGCTAAGAAATGATTAGTGGGCCTTTATTATTATTTTTAATTATTTTTTTACACGCTAAAATCGCTGAGTCTATGGCAGCTCTTCCCAAATTGAGCGATAAAAGCCCCTTTTAGGCTCTGGATGCCTAAAGGAGGATGGTAAGACACCCAGAAAAAAATGAGGGCGTTTTGTAGAGGCTTGGGCTTGAAGAAATGAGAGCGCAAAAAAAAATATTTCTTCTCAAAGTGTTCAGTACACGAAATAAGTTTGGGAACATCTGCTCTATGGTCAATACCAAAGTTGCATATTTGCAATTAAGACTGTAAAAAATATATTTTACTCATAATTTTCTAACACCTTGTATGTATGTTTTTACATAAGCATTAAGCTTTATATGAAAGCAGTAAGTGAGCTCACAAACTTAAAACCCCTTTCAAATCTCAAAAAACATGGCAATCCAATATACTGAAAAATTTTCACCCCTAGGTATATCAGTTCTCTGAATTTGAGAGCACAAGCCTACAAGCCTTGTTATTGAACTTGTTTCCCGAATTTCAGCTACAGAATCGGCTATGCCCGTTTTTACTGGCCATAGTTCAGTCGTTTTGTTCGCATTGCGTTAAGAACTTTGATAAAAATAAAATATCAAAAGATATACATTCGTACTGAGCTTACTTTTTTTATAAGGACTTCTATCTAGGCATTTAGCCACAATCTCACCTGATGACAAGTAATCAATGAATCATGTCTGTCTAGTCATAGCCTATTCACTGCTTTCGTGAAAAGATCCAAAATAAAGCTGAAAAAGAGAATTATTTTGCTTTAAACTTCCACTAAACGACGCCAGCGCAGGAACTCAAATACATCCAACTTACCAACCACTGAAATCCAGTAACCACTTGAAAAAACTAGAGCTGTAAGTCGCTGGACTTACAATATAACTCACAATGTGACACACAAGATGCACCTGAAAACACAAAACTGACACCAACAAAATACTTGACGCGCTTCGCCACTACACGTGGCATCCTCAGGAGTGTTGTTTCTTCAATGATTAGTCGCACGTAGTTTGTCAAAGCATCAACATCTCCTGAGGAAGCCACGTGTAGTGGCGAAACGCCTGATTCCATCAAGAAGATCCAAAACTATAGATAGAATATTATCTATTGCACACCACACACAAAGAAGATTACAAAAAAATCAATTTTACACAAGTTATCGAGGGAAATTCCTGTAAAAATTCATAGGAATTTTACATCTCGAAAGAGTTAGAACTAGCTATCAAGTGGCGAACGAGCATGACAAAGCATTACTGATAGCAGTCGGTTCGCTTTAGTAGGCGTACAATTATTTCGGCCTTTGTTCAAGAGCCTGATTGCATATCTTTCGAACTTTATTTTAATTAAAGGACGCAGGCGATAGTTTTCAATCCGGTGCTGCTGTTTACAAGTCGTGTTTGTGCAACGATATTTGCCTGCCTGTTGTTTTAGTGCGCCGTAGTCGAATAGAAAAAGAGTCCAGATGAAATTGCAAAAAAAACTGCTAACACTACATAGTGTATAAAGCAAAGTCGCTTCCCGCGTCTTTTCCTGTGTCTGTCATATGTACATACGTATGTCAAATTCATCTTAACCGATTTTTACTGGCTGGCTGCAGCCTAAGAAGCAATTAGGGCTCTAACACACGAACAGCAGTTTGCTGTCGACGCATGTAACTGCAGTTGACGTCAGAAGGCTAGCTGTCGACATGCCGCAGCCGTGCTGTCGACGCTTTGGCGGCTGTCGCCGGCAGGTGCCGACAGCTAGCCGCCTTCGCCATTATGAAGGTCAACTGTCAGTAGTCCAGGAGCAAAGAACGCGCACGCCGAAAAGTTTTTTATGCAAAATTTATTTCATTAAAAATATTTTATTTTATTAAAAATATATTTGCACACATACCCTAATGTCATTGCGAGTCTTTGCTCCGCTGAAATTCTTTTTTTCATGACAATAATATTGTCATGCAAAAAAAACTATTAAGACTATTTTCAAAAACTCGATATCTCGCCAAAATAATATTTTGGCGAGATATCGAGTTTTTAAAAATTGTCGTAATAGTCTTTTTATAAGCTCGTCAAAAGAAGCTATTGACATTTGAAAATAGTTATAGAACTTTAACTCACTTTTTCGTAATATTAGATGAAAAGAGAAAAAAGGCCATTTCGTTCTCTATTCAATAACATTTCTTCAACCCACAACGACCGGTTCTTTTTCTTCTATCGACGATGAAGGAGTTAAAGCAATGACAGTGTTTCTTCAATGAAATCCATTTTCAACTGGCTGCTGTACAAAGACTTTTGTTGACACGGTCGTCGACAGCTTGGTGCAAGCACGTACACGGCTAGGTGCCGACAAGTGACGGCGACTGCGGTCGCTTTTGCTGTCGTCTATGTGCTGCTTGTTTGTCGCGCTTCGGCACGTCACTAGAATAAATACACATTTGATATTGTCGCTTCGCGTCGCACTTGTCGCGTTTTTCGCTTACGTATGACAACGGGTTAGTGGACTCAGAATGTGGGTAAGACAAAGTTACAATACGCTGTTGATAACGAAATTCGCTATCGACTTCATTTTTTGCATGTATTAAAATATAATTATAATATTCATTAGTTTGAATTAATTTGTACTAACATAGATTTAAGCTTTTGTTACTAACACAATATGGACTCTGGTTCGAAATAAACATATTTTATTTTATTTATTTAAAATGACATTCGCTATTGAGCCACGTGGCTTCTATGTTTCATACACTTAACAAACGCAGTCCATTTTTTTTTTCGTTGGCTTTGCAGTATACCTTTGTCTTGGAGATCTGTTTCAATTCTTCTCTCTAAAAAAGGGTCAAGCCCAGTGTGCGCAAACTTTTAGTAAACTCGTAAAATCCCACGTTTTTACTACAAGGCAAATTTTTGGCTTTACGGCGTCCGAGATGAGCGAGCGAGATACACTGGGCTATCTCAATGTCAGGCCGAGATCTGGAGGCCTACTATGTAACGCATTCTAAAAATAATAGTAATAATTGACCTCCTGGCCGATTTCGACCACGTCGGCCAATCTCAACAGAGATCAGTCAACTACGCAGGAGATATGCACAAGTATGAGCGCAATACACAGGTGCACTCACTGTTCCATTACTCTCAAAGTTCGGTGAAAAGGAAATCCGACATGACCGGAGAGAGATCAGGCGCAGGAACAACGGCTTAACGTGCTTTTCGAGGCACGGGAACGCATCTTAAAACTGAAAACATGTCGGACGCAGATTTCAGCAGTGTGCAGGAGTTCAGTTAGAGGTCCACGACTTAATTTACGTCCGATAGTTTACAGAGAAGATGCTTGTGGCGCAGTCGGTGTAGCGCTCTAGTAGTGATACCAAAGTTAAGCGAGCTTGGGCGCGGTCGTGTTTGGGATGGGTGACCATTCCGACAATTTAAGTAATGTCTATGTTTCAAACTTGGACTTAATGCTAAAAGCATTTTCTGCCAGTCAACTTCAAGGTCATGCAGAAAAAAGGCAATGGGTGCAGTGAAAATACAATGGGAAAGGTAAATTGTGGTTAATAACGGAAAAAAATAAATAAACATGATTTAAAGATATAATATCAATAGATATTAGTCGCTAAGCTTGGTCTGAGGCTCTTGGAAGGCTTAATAATATCTAACAGTATGGTTGGTCACTCACCTTACAAACAACCCCTTCAGCAATCCGCACTGAGCCCGCGTGGTGGAGTATGTCTCAAACCACTTCACATTTGAGGTAAGTTTACAAAGCTTAGTATGTACATTCACTTTGGCTAATTTTTTTATCAGCCGCGTCCTATGTTTTCAGCGTTACCTAGCATTATATGATTTTAAACTTTCGCGTTGCATTGTAACACTAAATTCTTGTTATCGGGTCTAAACGCGATATATTTAAATGAGTATTAGGTACTTTTGCTCGACGTTTTAGCTGGATTGCACACAGCCGTGGTCACGAGCTGACTTCAGTATTACCTAGCATTTATGACTGGGATAACAACAGTTGAATGTACACACAGAATAGGACCTCTGAGCTTTGCTTTGAATATTCTTGCGATTTCGTGTTAGAAATGTGCACCTACATACTTAGTAGTGAAATAACAGTCTCCTAGCCGATTACGACCACGGCTGTTAATCTCAACTGAGATCGGCCAACTGCGCAGGTGAGTTAAAGTGCACAAGTGTGAGTGTGCGCAATACACGAGGCACTCACTGTTCCTTCACTCTCAGAGTTTACGGAAATCCAACATGACGGGAGAGAGATTAGGCTCAGGACTAACGGCTTAACGTGCGCAACGAGGCACGGGGGTGTTACTGAAAAAATCATGAAGAAAATCTCAGAAACAATTTTTGGCTCGACACTAGATTCGAGCCCAAAAACTCACGTATGTAGGTACGGCAGAAAATTCGTCACTACACTAACGAGGCAGTCTATAGTGATATAGGTATGCTACGTTTTAAGGATTAGAAAATTATGTTATTTATTATACAAATCAGTAGAAAAAAAATTATTTAATAATATTGCCTTTCACACTTAGTAATGTAATTTTTTAATTGTAACACCTCCAAAAAGCTTATAAAATTTATTTCAAAACTTGCAAAATTTAATGCAATTTTCAGGTGGAATTGCAAACTGCTTATGTTTCGCGGTTTCAAGAAACCCATTTATACGAGTAAAGGTAGCAGGCAGCAGTATCTTGGTCAGGGTTTCTAAAAGTGGGGACCAAGAACCCCCAGGGGGTTTGTGCCATATTTGTTAGGGATCCGCGGTTGCTCAGTTACACCATATCATACTGGTATGTGGTATGTGCAGCTGCATTATTAATAGCTCGTGTTATCAGTTTGCGGATGACACATGTTTGTTAATCGGGGATAAAGATGCACAAACAGCCCGTGATCTTTTGCAATCTGATCTCGATAGGTTGACAAGATGGTGTCACGATGCTGGCCTCGTCCTCAATGCCATCAAAACTAAGTTATTGGTAATTAAATCACCATATGTCAAACAAACTCCAATTGACAGACTTGTGGCTCACGATCATAGCTGCTTACATACTAATAGCATTACTGCATGTTGCTGCCCAGGTATCAAGATAGTGGATAGGCAAACTTACCTTGGATTAGTCATTGACAGTAAATTTAATTGGAGATACCACATTGAACACGTCTGTGCCAAGCTGAAACAGTTTCTGGCAAACATCACTATCCTGAATAATCGCATATCATTTAAAATTAAGTTAATGCTGTACAATGCACTTGCGGAGTCACATGTCCAATATGGTCTAAGTAGCTACGGCCGAAGTTATTTAAAATCATATTTTGACCAAATCCACAACCTACAAGTAAGAATTCTCAAAACCATAGTTTCCAACAAAATTAGGAGTAAATATCAAGACAATACCGGTGCTCTCTTCAAATACTGTAAAACATTGCCAATACATTTGCAGGTGCAATACAGTTTGCTAAAGGAAAATTTCTTTAATGAATCGTTAAAAGTCCCTATTAGCCACCCTGTATGCACCCGAGCAACGTCTGCTAGCAGGCTTTGCACGCCGCGCGCAAACAATGCGTACGGCGAGCGAACAACTGGATACCTCATACCTAGACTTATCAATAACATTCCTCCTACTAAGCTAGTGAATATCACACAGAAAAATATTAAAATTAAGTTCAAAGAATATTTTCTCGGAACGTTGTAGCCTAAAATTATTTTTTTGTTATTAATATTGTTTTGAATTGTACCTATTGTTTGAATATGTAATAGAAAGATAAGTAGTTATTTCGCTTCAGAGTAATTTATTGTACTATTTGTAAATTATAAGCTCCAATAGCACAAATACAAATCTTAGTGGTTTTAGTTGCTATCTTTATTTTCATATATGTTTGTAGTGTTTTTGTATGATAAATAAATAAATAATAATAATAATACTTATCAGGAAATTATGTAACCACAATAACCAAGATAACAACCACATAAATAAGATTGTTTTCTTTTCCTAATACATTTCAAGGGGGTCCGTGGAGGTATTAAATTAGGTAAAGCGGTCCTTAACTGCAAAAAGTTTAAGGAACCCTGATCTAGGTAGTATAGAAGTCGAGCGAAGTCATCCGCAAAATAAATTATCTCAGGTCTTGTCTTCAAACTTTGCTCAATCTTTAAAGAAAGGGTGGGGTGTGATGATCAGCGATTGAAAAAAAGTTGTGAATTGATTGTTTTTAAGTTCCTACTAAATATAGCCTTTTATAATCTGCATTGTTTAACAACGAATTTTACTCCAACTATCTAAAGCCAAACTAAACTTACTAGCGGGCGCCCGCGACTTCGTCTGCGTTCAAGTTCGAACAAATGTTGAGTGATTTTTGGCCCAGTCTACTCGCCGAGATCCTTAAAACGGTACCACAATCATATTTTAAGCCCTAACACCGCAATACAGGCTGGTAGGAAAGGAATGCTCTTACACAAATGATACAGGTGGTAATCTTTTCGGGTGTCAAGCTGGTGCAGGGTGATAGCTAGATTTTATTTATGATAACTCGAAAACTACAAAAAATCGCTGAACGTATATGGGGGTTGAATCGATAGGTATATCACCCTGCACCGTTGCATATAGAGATGAGATAAGCAAATTTCTTAAGCTTAAAAAGGTTTTCTTAATAATATATTTCCTTAACGACAACCCAAGTTTACATTTGGTTAATTAGAATGCTAGGTTTGTTTGGTATTACAGGCTTCTATTATGTATAGTATTGCGTACTAGCAAAATAGTCTTATCTAGATTTTTATTTAAAAACGCTCTCACTGCGACCACTCAACTTATTTCCGCGAGCACCGGCTATAATTACAGTTATTATAATTGCAACAATAGTTTCAAACTTGCACAAGACAGTTCCGACAAATTATGGCTTAGCAGTCGTATGTCGAACAGTGTGACAGTGTGCGAGCCATAACGTACAAGAGCTCAGTAATTCTATATTTTTTTTCACCACTAGCTGCCCGGCCCAGCTTCGCACGGGTGGACAATTATTCTAGCCGTGCAAAGCCGGAATGGGTCTACGTAATGGTGTGTTTTTTTTTTTTGTAAATCGGTGCAGTAGTTTCGGAGCCTATTTAATTCAAACAAACAATCGACGACCTCTTTGGTGCAATGGTCAAGAAGTTTACTATTAACCAAGGGGTCACGGGTTCGATCCCCGCACTGTACAAACATTTGTGTGCATAAACTTGTCTGTTTGTATGGTCTGGGTGTTATTATGTAGGTAGTTATTTAAGTTTATATGTAATACCACTGTTGATTCTGATATCTGTTACACAAGTGCCTTAGCTACTTACCACGGAGTTAGATCAATTTATGTGATATTGTTATATTTTTTCATCCTGCTAATTATGCTTAGTAAGCAAAAGCTCGGGGAACTAAGCTGTTGTTTTTTTGTATATGACGTGACGTTTGTAAAATGCTTGCATGTCATGACGTGTCTGTCATGGCTGTAATGACAGTCTATTTAGACTACGATCAGGATCAAAAAGTGAAAGACCCAGGTACACACGTCCAACCGTCAAGTTAATCAGTACGGTATCTCATGCTTACGTAGTGATTTTGCAACGAAAATGAATAGGTTGATGTGAAGCTGTGTGTACAGTACAGAGCACCTTAGGCAGTTGATTTTTTAAAGTGCATTGTACAATCTTTAGAACCGATTCTCATTAAAACTTACTGCCTCAACTTTGACTGTGATAACAATGTTTAGAACATGTTTCAAATGAGTTGCAAATTGTGAGTGACAATCAAAGTTGGCAAAGTTAAGATTTAGTAATAGGGACATGATGTGAGCATGTGTTAAATGCGTGTTAAACATAAGGATCGGGTTAAGTGCCACTTAATGTAGGTAGCGGTTAAAGTGACGGCAAACTTGGTGTATGTAAACACTGAATAATCTTTAAGTCTAACAGATATCTAAGTAATCTTTTGTTTTTTGCATGTTTTTTTATTAAAAGGAAACTTCGTAAAGACGAGAAATCTACTCTCTGAATCAGGTATTTTAGATCACGAGTCTTGCAGAAATCGGGAATTTTTCTGAATTCTTATTATGGAAGATCATACTTGTCCGATTTACAGTTCACATTGAGAACGTCATATTATTGCCAGTTCCAGAATTTACATTTATATACATACATTGTCCAATTTTCTAGCCCCAAACTAAACGTTAGCTTGTGCTATGGTCGTGCTCATCACACAAACATTTGCCCCTAGCAGGATTCGAACCCTCAACAGCCGGTTTTATAATCCGTAATTTCCGTACTTGACGTTTGAAATCTATAATATTCTAAACTACAACTAGCTGAGCTGCGTGCAACAACGGCACCTGCTTTTATGAAGTGCAAAATGGCAGTAATTTTGACCACATAAGACCCCTCTTAAGAGAAGAAAAAGTAGACTTAGCCCCGTGGAAGTGGATAAACATGGCACCGTCCACATCTTCTCTCAAGCCAAGCTATGGGCACGGGTTTATACCTAGCCAGTAGTATAACCTTTTACCATAATACTATTATTAGTAACAACCACTTTGGTGTAATGGTCAAGAAGTTGACTATTAACCAAGAAGTCGCGGGTTCGACCCCCGCACTGTACAAACATTTGTGTTTGAACATGACTGTTTGTTCTGGTCTGGGTGATATATGTATGTCGGACGGTACTTTGGGCGTTCTTGGTGCATCGGGTTGTCGTCCATGATGAGAGACCGAAAATACGACACGGAATCACTTCGACAGGGTTTATTCTTCACGATGGTTAAAATGGCACTCCCAAATATACGTGCGTACGTCGGATGGAACCGGATTGTTATGGGAACGAGGCGTAGTCAGCACGTGTACGGCAGCACGTCCGCGCAGATCGAATTCTCAATCGTAAGTGACGTTAATGTCATTTTGCAACAACTTGCCAACTGACATCTGTCATTTTTGTCAAATGTCCACTGACATCTGTTATTCTAGCTAACAGTTGTGAACGCGCCCAAGTCTGTTCCGACTTGACGTTCCGTTTCACGATCCACGACATGTATTTATTTAATTTTATTTGTAATACCACTGTTGATTCTGATATCTGTAACACAATTGCTTAAGCTACTTAACACGGAGTCATTTCAATGTATGTGATGTTGTTGTATATTTAAAAAGTCTTAAAAATAGTTTATTATGTAACAAAGTTTATTAATATTCTGTAACAAAGATTACAATTGGCTATTTTGTAACCCTACAATGCCCGGGCTGCTTTGTTCCGAGTTGCTTCAGAACCCGAGGTCAACTGCTCAAGTTCAACTCTTTCTGGCATATCCAAACTATTTCACCGCTTCATGACTTATCAAGAAGTTTCATGTCGTCTGCATGTTTACTGCTCAACACCGGCGGTGCATTAGCGCCAAATAATACCGACTTTGGTCTTAAACGAAGCCTATTTAACTCCTCGTTGCGAACGTTAATGGAAGTTTTGGCAAGTGGTTGTATTGATGCGTCGTAAAACAGCAGTTAAGCGGGTGAATCTTAGAGGTTTCAAGATGTTCACAGCATCGAATTTTAATGGTCTTTCTGTACTCAAAGGGTGAAAATTCGACCTTTTTATTGAGAATCCGTCCGTCTCTCTGTATGTCCGTTACCAGGCTGTATCTTATGAATTTTCATATCGATGAAGAAGTTTCTGTGGGCATTTTAGCAGAGTTGCGAATGCAGGAACAAATATACAAAAATCAAACAGTTATATAAAGAAAAAGTTCAAAATAAAAACATTGCCTAACTAAACTACATTTTTACTGATACAATCAAACATTACATAACTACATAGTAAAAAGTAAAGTCACTTCCCGCGTCTGTGCCTATGTGTGTAATATGTATGCTTAGATCTTTGAAACTTAACGGAATTTGATAAAGTTTTTAATAGATAGAGTTATTCAAGAGGAAGGTTTATAACACAGCGGGCAGGACAACGTCTGCCGTGTTCATAATTAAGTAAATATCGTTAATAACTGAATCAGTCAAAGGTTCTTTGTACAATAAATCATTGCTGATTTATTAATAAAATATTACAAGAAATATAATAATAATAATAAATATTTCACAACAATCACACCAATTCTCTAGTCAGTTATGAAACAGTTGTTTGTTCAAATTCTATAAAATTGGTATACCATGATAGATGCTCCAATGTATTTCGTAGATATTAAGCTAAAGCTAACCACAGGTTAATGTGTTTAGTACAGCTGTTCGCTAACTGCTGTCAAGTTCGCGCATTACGCTGAAACTTTGCAAGTGCGATTCAGGAGATGCGACAAAGCGGGTGGTGTCAGTGCGCGCTGTTGGTAAATTATCTCATCTTGAACTGTTAAGTTGGTGTAATTCAAGAAATTGGTGGTCCATTTAGTTTTTTTTTGTACTGGTAACACACAATGGACTGCCTCGTTGGTGTAGTGGCAAAGTTTCTGCCTTACAACCGAAAGGTTCGAATCCTAGGTCGAGCCAAATTTGTTTCTGCGATTTTATGTCATAAATTTCTCAAAAACAGCTCGGAGTCGGGAAGTTGGCGGTGTTACACCCCCGTGCCTCGGAAAGCACGTTATGCCGTTGGTCCTGCGCCTGATCTCTCTCCGGTCATGTCGCATTGCCGTCTCACCGAACTTTGAGAGTGATGGAACAGTGACTGCACCTGTGTATTGCGCTCGCACTTGTGCACTATAATATCTCCTGCGTAGTTGGCTGCTCTCAGTTTAGATTGGCCGCCGTGGCCGAAATCGGCCAGGAGGACTATAACATAACGGAGCAGCACTAAGGCTCCGGCTACACCTGCGGCATACAGTCGCCGCGACTCGTAACTGCCTGTGATTTGGCCACGGTGATTGGTTGACACGCTGACAGTTGCGAGTCGTAACGACCGTAAGCGGCATGTGTGCCCTGGGCATAATTTGTAATCATGGCTTGTTTTCCCGAAGTTTCAATAACAAAGAATGTAGAACAATCTTGTAGCGGCTGAAAAAACCTCCGCCATGTTTACTTTCGAGTTCGAAACTTCAGGAAAACATACTAATTTGCTTACAAGCAAGGTTCTTATTAAAATATTTTTGCTTAACTTAAGAAAGTGACTCATACCTACTCCTCTGAAAGCAGTGGAGTAGGTATGTGTTGATTTGTAATATAACAATACCGATTTTTTTATTATTACTAGCTGATCCGGCAAACGTTGTTTTGCCATATATATTATTATTGTGGACAACCCTTACCACTAAGGGATTTGAAAAATAGATGTTGGCCGATTCTCAGACCTACTCAATATGCTCACAAAATTTCATAAGAATCAGTCAAGTCATTTCAGAGGAGTACGGGAACGAACATTGTGACACGAGAATTTTATATATATAGTGATTTTTAATGGCACAAACAGTCTGCATCTCAATCTACATCTGCGTGGAAGGCCATTATCTTGATATATATTTTGCTTACCTGGGTTCTTTCAACTCACGGTAATTTTTGGTGATATGTTTAGGTACAGAAAAAATAAGGACTTTTTTGGATGATCTCCCTACTAATATATTAAGATAATATAAAAATTATTATTAAGGCGAAAGTTTGTGAGTTTATATAAGTGAATGTTTGTTACTCTTTCATGTTAAAACTACCGTATGGATTTTAATGATGTTTATCTGAAAATAGCTTATACATCAGAATAACATTTAGGCAACACATAATCAAGAATTGCGAAGATGAAGGGTTTCCACGCGTACGAAGTCGCGGGCAGTCTAGTGAAAATAATACAGGGTATACACACTACATACTATTAAAATAATCCAATAATAAACCTCTTATTCCGCTAATGCTATCGTAACTTAATGTTTTTTTAAACATCCGATACTGGGCAGAACTGTATTTTTGTTCTGTTGAGAATTCAAGCAAATTCAATTACATCGGAATTGGGACTCAGGACATCATAATTTAGACCCAACTATTTTTAGATAACATTAGGTGTGCCCTGCTACAATAATGCCGTTATTACGAGCATTTAACACCTAGGCCAGTACAAACAGACATGTTAATGTACACAAATGTTTGTACAGTGCGGAGATCGAACGCGCGACCTCTTGGTAAATGAGTCAGTTTCTTAACCATTACACCAAAATGGTGTAAGAATTAGCCACTTTGAATCTTTTCGGACGGATTGCAATTCATTCAAATAGAATGGAAATAGCTCTTCATGAAAAACTATGAACCCTGAACGTAGGTATATTATTTCATCTAGTAGGTATTGAAAATTGCGTCCAAAGTACGCTCCATCAGTTTTTAATACAAAGAGCATTGATTAAATGCACCGAAGTGCAAATTGTGTAAACAAATTGCAGCTCAGTTGTTTCAGAGATGCGGGGCGAAACTTTGAGAGCCGTTGCTTTTTTATGTTTCTTCCTTGGCGTTGTAAGTTTTTTAATTTATTTTATTTGTGTAGATTTTACTTGCAACTTGGATTTTTCGCAATAATTAAGAGATGGATGAAACATGATACAATATAGCAAAACTGATACAAAAAATATTGTATTGAAGTTGCTTGTTACTAAGTAATTTATTTCTGTTATTTCGAGTACAAACTTACTAAAACCTAAACTCACCTGCCGTAACTGAAGCTTAACACATCCACGGACACTGCTACTGCGACTGATAGACGTTATAACAATAGAACTCTTATTGTGTCTGGTTGGTGGTGGTTCAGACTGTCCGGGAATGTGTTAATAAAAAAAAATAAAAAAACATTATATGAGAACTGTTCCAATCTGTTCCTACATTTCGCAGGGCGTTCCTGCTTTAGTTTAATTCCGCTATGGCACTCAATAAAAGGGCGTCATATCAGCCGTTCGACGTTCACTGCTGAACATAGATCTCACCCAAGGATCTCCACCGAGGTCCTTCCTGCGCTTTCCGCATCCAGATCACCTTCATCAGATCGTCGATCCACCTTGTAGGAGGCTTGCGACGTTACCCTTAAAAGAAGTGCATACCAAAAAGAAAGCCGAACCTCATCAGAAAAATAAAATCTTCCCGACTTCACTAGCTAGGACATGTGGAGAGGATGGGAGAGGATCGAGCCACTAAAAGAGCCTATCTTAGACAACCTTCCGGGCGCGGGCGCCGCCGGCCGGTGGGGCGTCCAAGATATCGCTGGAAGGACAAAGTCGCCAAAGACCTGAAAGAACTAAAAGTGTCCGACTGGTCAGATCTGGCACAGAATAGGGAAGAATGGCGTACTTTAATGTCGGAGGCCAAGATCCACTTCGGGTCGCTGAGTCAGCGAAGAGAGAGAAGACCAAAAAGAAACTATGGATCGGTGCCATAGCGGAACCATGACCATTATTGACCATATCATGTCTTACCCTATTCCACTAAGAATGTTATCGTAAAAGTTATTTTTCTTTTCAGAACGGCCAATCCTTTTTGCAAGATCTCCTCAATATCTTAGATGATGATTACAAAGAAGATATTACATCGTCATCTTCTTCATCATCATTATCATCATCATCTAGTGATGAAGACGGTTCGAGTATTTTGAGAAACATCCTGAGGGCTAAAGCAAAGGTAAGGTCTAGTTCAAAGTGTAATTAAATCATATGGTTAAAGTTAGAACCTAAGCGCATTAAAATAATCCGAAACCAAAACTCCTCCTTCCTGTAAATAACCATATCCTTAACCCGAAGGTTGTTTGGAAGAGATCGCTCTTAGCGATAAGACCGCCTAAATTGTGCATCTGTCTTTTTATATTGATTTTTTTTTTAATTTCTTTTTTGGTGTTCAATAAAGTGTTTTCTATCTATCAATCTTATAATTTTTCTTTGTTGATTGCCAAATGAAAACCAAATCAATGCAAATGATAACGCTAGTTTTACCCTAAAAGTTTATGACACACGAGCACAGACATGACAGCAAGTCAAGGTTAAAACTTTTGCGATTTTGACATGCATTCGTAGCTTGATGGCTTGATGTGCGTTTTATGTAAACGTTACAGTTTTTCGGAACAGTCCTTCTGTTCAAATATAATCTGAGGCCTTAACTCGAAGAAAACCAGCAAATCTTCTTACAGACAGAAAAGCCAGATAACTGTCTGTTTCATACTAAAGGCTATCTGTACTATCAGCCGTTTGTATAAAACTGTTATATATCCTTCAAACGTAGAAAAATTAACAAAACCGGTCATTAATAGTAAAAAAAAATCTCTATCCTTTCAGAGACCCCAAAAAGGCCAAGAAGATGCATTCTCATCATCATCGTCGTCATCATCAGATAGTTCCAGTTCAGAAGAAATACGCCACGCACTAAGAGCAGCTCTCCGGTCCAGATGTAGAAAAGTCAAGAAATGTGTCAAGAAGTGTCCGAAAAAGAAAAACTCGTGCCCTTTCAACTGTCAGCAAGTGTACGACCAACAGAATCTGTGCGAAGAAATAACCACCCCTGAACCTGAGAAACCGTGTAAATCTAATAAGCCCAAGTGTGGGCGGACAATGCCGCCTAGGTGGTTGTTGAAATAAATCTTACAGTTTTGTTCTCTGATTATAGTTGAGTGATTCTCATAGGTCAACTTTACTGAGGTAGAAATTATGTCACCCCTTATTTTATTTTTTTAAATAGCTGGTAAGCATCAATGGCTGGATGAATTTTGACCAAACACAGTTAAGAACCACCGTGATTATAATCTTGAATATATATCTTTCGAATAAAAAACCGCCTTAAAATCGATCCATCCATAAGTTCGGGAACCGACACAAAAACAAAACACAAGTAGACATAGTCAAACTTGTGTTTGTGGTTTGCCCAAATGCATAGGTAATCTACTTATTTTAGAATCATAGCAATTATGATTATTTTATTATATACTAACATTACATACATTGATTGATCTGACTCCCTGGTAAGTAGCTTATGCACTTGTGTTACAGATATCAGAATCAACAGTGGTATTACATATAAACATAAATTAATACATATTAAACCCAGACCAGTACAAACAGACATTCATGCACACAAAATATGTGTGTACAGTGCTGGGATCAGAATTAACAGTGGTATTACAAATAAACTTAAATAAATACATAATATTATATTTAACTTAAATAAAAAGCAATAAATGTGATGTTGTCTCCCTTATGTCCGTAACAACAAAAGTACACTTCTTTAATTTAATTATTTATCTACAAAGACGTCTACTTATTAAGAACTGCTCCACAATCAAAATCCTTAGGAATTATTCAAACCAGCTCGGCAGATTCCCAAATCATCGCATAAAGGATTCCTCGATCCTCGCATCTCCGTGGAATGCTTTTGAATTGCCTTTAAAATGTGCCATCGATCGCTAAATTCCACTTAGTCGACATACTGACACAGTTAAAATGGATTCAGTAGTCTTAATAAATTCACCTGACTGACTGCCCGTTGGTGTAGTGGCGAATATTCTGCCTTACATCGAACCCAGGACGGGTTCGAATCACTAGTCGAGCCTAAAATTGTTTCTGAGAGTGTACATGTAGATTGAGATTTCTCTTGATCTCTGTTTAGATTAGTTGCCGTGGTCGAAATTGGCTTTAAGAATATTTTATACACAAAAATTATTACACAAAAGTCTCGAACAAAGGAAGGTATATTTATTAACGAAAACGCATAACTACATAAATTAGAATTTGATCTCTTTAGTAACATGTCCAAAATACCAAAATATCTTATTACTATTATTTCAACCTATGCCTTGATCACACGTGACGAGTGGATGCGTGAGACAGTGCACTCGGCCGAGTGTTCGCTTCGTGTGAATGGATTGGCAAGTCTATGTAATAAATACTGTCTCAGTTTAGAGTCATTTTACTGTCTCGCCCATTCACTCGCGTGTGGTCAAGGCATTAGACTCGGGCACACCTGTGACTTTCTGTCGAGTTGACGCTTCTGCCAGCGTGTCAGCCAATCGCAGCGTTGTATGAAAACGCGCGCTTAACCCTAACACCGAGCGCCCAATGTGTTCCCGCTCTAAGTATTGATAAGGTGAAAGCGCACTACTACCTGAATCCTGAAGCACTGAAGCGCTGGCTTTCTAATCTCTTTCTGCCGGGACATACAATGTCTTTATTTTTTTTTTTTGGGAAACATACGGTTTTAAAATTACATAACAAAATAGGTAATGAAAATAACAAAAAAACCAATTAAGTTTTCTCAGGTTAAATAATACATGGAGTGAACCAATTCAAATTTTGTTGAGAAGGTTAAATTATGTCAAACTATAAAATTATAAAAAGATGACTTAATGCCAAAGAAACAACATTACTTATAATTGGGGCAAGTTATGAATTTATTTTTTCAACATAACAAAAGTTGACGCATAAATGTCAACTGACTGAATAAAATTGTTATTAAGCTACGACTAGTACGAGGCAAAAAAGAGTTACCAGCATTTATTATATAGTCCTATAATGTGGCACATGAAAAAGACACTGATGATGATCATTAATCTATCAAGCATCACTGTTATGGCGACATAGAAGAAGTCTATAAAATATATCTCCTGAGATATAGGAATAGTTCAGGTAAAAGCCAGCCATATTATACGCAAAAACAAATATGTAATTAGTATTTACTGCGGAAAAGATAAAACTATATTATTGTATTACCAATTTATGATGTTATTTATGATATAACACATACTAGGGCGTTTTGATAACTCCATGACTTTCAGGCTGAATAGAAACTTTTTTTATTTTTAATGATATTTTCTTAAAAGTAATATTTTTGCGAACCTAAAATAATTCTATTTTCAAATATGGCGCGAAAACAATATTTAATAACAAAAGAAGTTTGGCGGCTGTGAAGGTGTTCTTCGAAAATGGAGAAATCCGAGTTTCGAGTCTTGATTAAACACTATTTTTTACGCGGGAAAACCATTAAGCAGACCGAAGACAAGTTGAAAAAATATTACGGGGATTCAGCGCCGTCTCATGGAATGGTACATAAATGGTTTACTGAGTTTCGTTGTGGACGTATTACAACCAATGATGCCGAGCGCCCAGGAAGGCCGATTGAGGTAACCACTGAGGACATTGTTAACAAAATCCACGATATTGTTTTGGCTGACCGTCGAGTAAAGATACGCGAGTTAGCTGAGGCTGTGCACATCTCAACTGAACGAGTTTTTCATATTTTGCACGATATTTTGGGAATGAAAAAACTTTCTGCAAGATGGGTGCCGCGCTTACTGTCAGTCGACCAAAAGCGAAAACGCGTGACTACTTCTGAGGCATGTCTGGCTATGTATAATCGCAATCCAAGTGAATTTTTGCGTCGGTACGTAACCGTGGATGAAACGTGGATCCACCATTATACGCCAGAGACTAAACAACAGTCAAAGCAGTGGACTTCTACCGGCGAACGTGCACCAAAGAAGGCAAAAACGGTATGTTCGGCTGGTAAAGTGATGGCAACAGTATTTTGGGACAGTCAAGGGGTTATTTTCATCGATTTCTTGGAGAAAGGCAAGACAATAACCGGTGCTTACTATGCTGCATTGCTGGAAAGATTTAATGAAGAGTTGATGAAGAAACGACCGCATCTAGCAAAGAAAAAAGTTCTATTTCATCAGGATAATGCTCCGGCCCACTCGTCTGCAGTCGCGACTTCAAAACTTGTCGAATTAGGATACGAATTATTGCCGCACCCTCCATATTCACCAGATTTAGCCCCCTGTGACTTCTTTCTCTTCCCAAACATGAAGAAATGGCTTGCTGGGCAAAGATTTTCATCCAATGAAGAGGTGATAGCTGCAACCGAGGCCTATTTTGCAGGCTTTGACAAAAAGTATTTTTTGGATGGGTTGAAGAGATTGGAGCATCGCTGGAAAAAGAGTGTAGAGTTGAAAGGAGAGTATGTAGAAAAATAAAATGTTTTTGTACACAAAATATATGTTTTTCTTTTCAAAGTCATGGACTTATCAAACCGCCCTCGTAGTTATAATAATGTTGAGATTTTAAATGTATTTATTTCGTTTCTAATTGATTAATGATAATTTTAATTTTTATAGCATGTATTCTAAATTTACTTTTGACGACTTCGTGTAGTGGCGTAAGTACTGGTTTCAGGGTGCCGCCACCATCTTGTTGGAAACCAATTTTCAATGTTGTTACGAGTCTGGGGCCGTACTCTCTAAAGTTTCGTCTATTCAGGTCTATCCAACGCGTTCGCTCGTTCCCAACGTGTTTCTGATTTCCATAAAACCTTAGCTACTCACTTTGGGATCAGAGCAATTTATGCAATGTTGTCTCCATATTTTTTTTTATATGTTACAATATTATCAAGTTGGATAAGACTTCTAGACCACAGAAGCAGGTAATTATCAGTATTGGTCTACATGTCGGACTTCTAAAACCAAGGGTCGCGGGTTCGATCCCCGCACAGTACAAACATATGTGTGCATGAACATGTGTGTTTGTACTGGTCTGGGTGTTTCCTATTAATACGTATTTAATTACAAAAAAAAAGTATTTAAGTATGTTTATCCGTAGTCTAGTCTCTATAACACAAGCCTCGTAGCTTAATTTGGGACTAGAATTGGTGTGATTGTTGTGAAATATTTATTTATTGATTATTACCAAGGCTGGTCTGGGTGTTTTCTATGTATAATATGTATATATTTACAAAAAAAGGATTTAAGTATGTTTATCTGTTGTCTAGTACCCATAACACAAGCCTCGTAGCTTAATTTGGGACTAGAATTGGTGTGATTGTTGTGAAATATTTATTTATTTTGAAATAAAATAAAAAGCTTCTTACTTTCTCTTACATTATAATTTTTACTGCCTGCCGAAGACACGGTATCAATGTAGATTGTTTTCCTATAATGCTCGGGATCGGATATTCGAATTTTATACCGATTTTACAAGGATAGGTCTGTGCAGGACGCCGGCGCTAGTTATTTTTTATTTTATCGCTCACAAAAACTGAGCGCGATCGGCTAGCTGAACATACCAGGTTCAGTCTGGGTGTTTGCTCAGATATACAAGGTAGGAGTAATGAATCGCACTGCTATGGGAGGTAGCATACCAAATGTATGTAGGTGTATTTATTTATTTATTTAAGCTTTATTGCACCAAAATACTTGTTAAAAAAAGGTGGATTTACCGCCGTAGGGCATTCTCTACCAGTCATACCTTTGGGCTAAGCAGAAATGATTAGTGGGTGGTGCGACAAAATAAACAAAAGAGAACAAACAAAGATATCAATACCAATAATATGACACATGAGATTAAATATAAAATACTAGTGGCCGCCCGCGACTTCGTCCGCGTGGAAAGCCTTTAACTTAAAAATTCTTTATGAATTGTAGCCTATATGTTATTCTGATGTATAAGCTATATTGTGGTAAAGTTTCATTCAAATCCATTCAGTAGTTTTTACGTGAAAGAGTAACAAACATCCATACATCCATACTTACAAACTTTCGCCTTTATAATAGTAGTAGGATACACAATACTCGTATATATAATACTAATATACACTAAATAATGACGGTTGCGATAAAGTAAGAAAGTGGGTGCGAATGAGTCTCTTGAATGATAGTTTGCTAGGAGCCTGTTTTATATTTTCGGAAAGAGCATTCCAGAACCTGATAGCCTGAATGTGAAAACAGCTGGTGACCTTCAACGGCTGCACAGCTTTCCGAACTTTCGAATAAAAAAAACGTACCGAAATCAGTCCATCCATTCAGCAGCTACGATGCCACAGAGGCCAGGGCAAAAATAGCCAACATGTTTTTGAAAAATATTTTTTTTTTAAATTCTCTGAAATTTCGCATTTAGAGTTAATTTATAAGTTATTGATACTAGTATTATGAAATGGTAAGATATCGCCTCTATAGAATTTAGATCACTCCAAAAATAGGCAGTTACGATATGAGCTAATTGTGGGTGGTTCTACTAAAAAAGAGTCCAATGGACCTGCTCTGCTCCTAATCGTCATCAGTACGAAGAGTTGCTAACACGTGCGTGTGTGTGCGTACCGTGGCCACATACCACGGCATGTGGCCACTTCACGCACACAAACGCATTTGATCAATTGTTACTGTCGTTAGTGTGCCTAATAAGTAAATTAAAAAAATGAAATTAAAATAAAAAACACCGTATCTTCCCCTGTCTGGTATAATCTAAGCTAAAGATATGGAGAATAATACGAACTTACGCTTCTCAGCAATTTCATCCGCGCAAATAATATAGAACTTCAAGTAACTCGTATGAGTAGTACCTTTACCATTAAGAAAACATCATAATATTGGACAAAAAGACTAATAATAATAATAGTCCTCCTGGCCGATTTCGACCATGCATGACGCATTTCGCATGACCAACGGTTTAACGTGCTTACCGAGACACGGGGTGTAACACAAATATAGAATAAAGTTGCATTAAAAAATTGTACATTGGAGCCCGCATTTAAGCAAAATTTGCCTGTGTTTGGGGGTCCGCTCTTCATTAAATATATTTTATTTTAACAAGGCAGTATGGTGAACATGTTTCTTACTTTATTTATTTTTTATTCTCTTACTTTTAAACCTTTTTTTAATGTTTTTTTTTTAAATAAACATCATAATATTGGACAAAAGGACTTTACATACATGAAATTAATAAATTTAAGAGGATTTTCAATCCGCTACCCGCTTTCTGTAAGTTCACACCTTTAATCCAATGTTCTAATCATTAATCACTTCGTAAACTAACATAAAATTCCTAATTAAAGCCGGATGTCGGAAATATAAACAAAGATAATTAATTTTCGAGGCAGTTATCGAGCTAAGTTTTCGTTAGCGATTACACCATTGCTTATTTCTACTTTTAAAGTAGTTCCCATTCTGATCAGATCAAAATGGTGTCTACGAATCCAAAAAAGTTAGGGCTTAAGGTTTCTATTTTTGGTTTGGTTCTTGCCGTAAGTACTGACGTCTTCTTTTAGCAATTTCATCTTGCTAGTTTTATTTTATTCAATTTCCATGCTGTTTCATAAGTAAACACTTTATTATAAAGGGATCAATCTTCACCACTCGAAACTATTATACTTGTCTCATGTCTTTTCTTACACGACCCTGACCTCCTATGGTATGATGCACTTACTAAATATTTAAAAAACAATGTATTAGAACATAGTTTAAGATCTTATGAAAAATAATTAAATAATATAATATCATAACTATAAAACCTATACATCAGTTTTACAATAAACACCAGTGCATTGAACCAAGTGAGTTTTATTTTTTATCATCTAGCAAAACAAGGTTCAGAATTTTTCATATAAAATCCCTCATGAGAGCCATCCATCCATTTCAATAAAGTTATCAGTACAGCTTTCATCTTGTTCTACTGCTGGGTACATACAGGCCTCTTTTCAACTATGAGGTGGTTCCAGCCACACTTAACCACTCGGGCTCAGTGCATGTTGGTGGAGAGGTGTGTCATATAAGTGACGTTTATTAACAAACATCTTCCTGCTTCGGTTAATATCGATAGATATTAGTCGGTAAGCCGGTTAGAGGCCCTCGGGCGGCTTAATAACATCTGACAATAAACTTGGTCACTTACATTACAAACACCCCTCCACCAATCCGCACTGAGCCCGCGGGGTGGATATGGCTCGTACCACCTCATAGTTGAGATGTCTGCCTCGTTGGTGTAGTGGCAAAGGTACTGCCTTACATCCGAGAAGTTCTGTGTTCGAATCCCATTCTGAGATTTTCTGTCATGAATTTATCAAAAATAGCTTGGAGTCAGAATGTTGGCTGGGTTACACCCCCGTGCCTCGGAAAGCACGTTAAACCGTTGGTCCTGCGTCTGATCTCTCTCCGGTCATGTTGGATTGCCGTCTCAACGAACTTTGAGTGATGGAACAGTGGTTGTACCTGTGTATTGCGCTCACACTTGTGCACTATAATATCTTCTGAGGCTGATCTCTGTTGAGATTGGCCGCCGTGGTGGAAATCGACCACGAGGACTATTATTATAAGCAGTGGGACCTGTATACCATAGGCTGATGAGGTGAGATTGTTCTCCACAGTTCATCGGTTCGACAGCAGCCAGCCACCATTCCCGGGTGTTATCTGAACTGTACAAACAGTCTCAGAGACCTCGCCCTGTGGTGCTGGTTCTGGACAATGATGGTTTGAATCATGACCATAGACACAGAGCCCCGTCCAGAGAGGACAGTTACAACAAAAAGTCGGCGCCTTATTCGTATCTTCAGAAGTTGTTGGAGGTAATTAAGTAATTAAGTTACTTTATTTTTTAGTATTAACAATGCAAATTTCATTACAATGTGAAATTAAAACATACTTAAGAAAAGTAATTCTCACGGTAGCTCAATTGGGAGAGCATTCGCCCGGTTTGCGAGAGGTGTTGGTTCGAGTCCCGCCTGTAGCAGTTTATTTTTCTATTACTGTATTATAATTTCACACTGTTACACTGGAGGTAAGTTGAACTTGTGGAAAGTTACAATTAAAGTAACTGGAACTTAGGAAAGTTGAACTATCAAATTATTTTGAGTATTAGAAGTATTTAATTCAAGGGCAACAGATTCTATAGCTACAGATTCTATCGTTGACACTGACATTAATCGGCTGATTTATGACCAGTTTCAATATTCAGTGTACCTTTCCCGGAAAGTAATTAAAAATGCTTTTAGCATTAAGTCCACCTTTTGTAAATTTCTTGTGCAACAAAGTTTTAAATAAATAAATAAGTTAGATAGCTGTCATCTTTATACTAAAAAGCTATCTAGGGTAACAGCCGTTTGAATCAGACAGCCATCTATATTTCAGTCAAAGATTGATGAATAATGAATCTGGATTTAAGTCTACATCAGTCGTTTACTTTTCTGTAATTTTATAAGTAGTATCTATCTTTAACAAGTAGACGTGTCGTGTTGACAAACCCTTTTTTACGCAGAGGAAATGCGTTACGCATACCTGCTACCCTGGAGATGAAAGAAGGTTATGTGGGACTCCTTAAAGCACGGCGACTACCCATCATTCTCAAGTATACCCACTATTATCTCCGCGAGTTCCCTCGTGCCGCTTTAAACAGGACAATGGAGGATCGCTTGTAGCATGCGCTCTGTTGGTGTTAACAAATCCTAATATTTGATTTCTCCTCAGGGCTCCTCTTACGTGCCGAACGCATACAACAACCATAGATCGCGGCTTAGCAACAAGAGATACAAAAACAGACATGGCAATAAATACAATGACAGAGACGATTATGATCGTAGGGACAAATCTAGAAACGATAGAGACAGGTACGACTATGATGACGATGTCGACAGTGACGTTGAAAACCGATACGACACTAACAGATACAGAGAAAACAACAGATATGGTTCTAGAGACAGAAATGCAAATAGATACAACCAAAACAGGAATGATAGATACAGAGAAGAGAGAAATCGACACCACCAAGTTGACGATAGAAAAGATAGATACAGGAACAGAGATAGACTTGACAGAAACAGGAACTACAGAGAACGCACATGGCTCAGGACTGGCGAAGGAGAGGCAAAACCGGATACACAACAAGTTTCAAAAGATGTCCAAAAAGCAGTAGGTCCGGCCCAAGCTCAAGTTCCCATAGTCAAAAGCTTGCTTAGATCCCTGAACTGTGAAGCAAGAGATGAGTGCGAAGATGGTTGTGATGGCAGCGGGGATTGTGAAGATGAATGTCAACAAAAATACGATTGCGGCAATGAAGAACCGGAAGAAGAGACTTGTACAAAGAAAAATCAGTGCGAAGGCAGCACAGTAGGTGAATTATTGGTTACTGAGAAACCAGGATGCAAGAGATGCTAAATAAATTTAAATTTGCAGTTATAATACCTTTGCGTTAATTTTGCCCTCATATAAACTTTCCACTTAATAAACCCCCAAATAAAACAGCTGGTGAACTACATTGGCTGGACGGATTTTGCCCAGCCAATGTTCTTTGGTATAAAGAATGAATGGAATGATCATGATGATAGCATGATCATGATCATTCCATTCAGGAGCTACGATGCAACAGACAGACAACACACAAAAACACAACCCCACTTTTAAGTCGGGTGTTAAAATCAAGAGGTTTATGTTTCTAGTGGCCAAATTAGAATGATTGTATTTTTGCCTGTCATACGTACGTAAATGAGAATATTTTTATCCTTCGTACAAGATTAACTTGGCAGTGTTAAACGCTTGATTTTATATAAATAAAACTCAAAGGTGACTGACATAATGATCAATCAACGCACAGCCATAACCTAGGCATGCCAGCCAGGTAGCCAGAAACTTGGCATGCAGCTAGATGTTATGACTAGAGATCGGATATTCGGATGCATATTCACCTAAAGTTCATTTTTGGCTAAGATATTATGGCAACGGCTTCTTTAAATATTTATTCAAAAAAATATTTGGGATTGCGCGATCTTCGGGATTGCGGAACTACATGTATCATGGTAAGCATGTGGTATTTATTTAAATAAACTGGATCCCGGGAGCACGTCATAGTTATTAATGTGTATTTACTCAAAATATCTTTAAGTAAATTTAAGATCCCTATCAGTATGTTCAGAGTAAAGAGAAACAGAAGGAAGGTGTGAATTAAAGCCAAAAATATAATTATAACCTTTAACCACACCTAAGGTTTTGCTAGTAAACATGTAATTCACCCCAATACGTTTTCACTTAAAGGTTTTACTAAGAAATGCATCACATATCGGCCTAGAAAGTTAGTGGTTTCGTCTAACGATATCCACAGCTTATTATTTTGTACGTCATTATGAATACTCTTTAATTTGTTTTCGTAAACTTGACTCAATTATTTTTTTCTCAACATACTTTCACTTGGGATATCCCTATCCTAATTGTTATACTTGCAAATATATTTTTTAAACTCCGAAAATATGGGTTTCCAACTTTTGACCATGGTATGTTACACATAATTTAAAAATAAATCAAATCACAATAAAAATCATTTGCCTTTTTAGCTTGAATGCCGCGATGTTTTTGTGATTTCCAAAATCCGTATCACAATGCACACCAATAACTGTTGTAGAATAGCCAAGTCGTAGGAAATTGGAGAATAAGACAAAATAACACCCGAACACATGCCAAGCACAGAGTCGAATGCCTTTAAATTAACAATAGGAACTTCTTTCGAGTACCTGCCAGCAAGTAGGAATACCATTTGCCGTCTCACTCGCACTTATTATCAAGTACCATAGCCTCCTCTCTTGTACCACTGTATTGTCTTTACCGTGCCGTGCTATAGAGATCTGACAACGTTGCGTGTTAGCTGTCTCTTTTTAATTACAAAAACATTAAAAACAAGAGACGTAAAATACTCATCGATAGCTGACAATCATGCATTTTAACTAATAACGAACGTTGGAAGGAGTAGAAGTAGGAGGCAGTAAAGTGTCATAGATAATATTTGTATCTTAACTTTCAACTCGATCGTTAAAAACAATAAGTATACATACATCCGATTTGATTTCATAGTAAAAACACTAAATTTGACGATTCTGCAATCCCGAGATTTTTCAGATATAAAATTGTATTCCATAATTACGTCATTTAAGCAAACACCTTACAACCAACACAAATAAGTCAATATATATTCAATATACACCCGTTTGATTCTGTAAAGAAAAGAAAAAACGAAATTTGTTAATCCGATATTCCCGGGATTTGATCGATGTAAAAACCCATTCCATATTAGCCAACACCTCAACTTTAGGTAAATATGCATCCGATTATCCTATCTCTGGTTATGACGTATGCATCAACTAAGAAAGAATTTTGATAAATTCTACCCCCATGGGGATAAAATAGGGGATGAAAGTTTGTATGACAATTTGACAATAATTAACCGATCGGGCTGAGACTCGGTGGTAAAAACTAGAGTCCACGCGGACGAAGTAACAGGCGGCCGCTTGTTTATATATAATACAGCCAAATTCTAAGTGAATGACAGCACAAATGACACAACCAAAAGGAGACACACATTTCAAGTTGTTTCGGCTTTATTGGCACAAGTGTTCAACACTGCCAAGTAATTTTTTAGTAAGGCTTTTTGTGTTTCTTACGAATTACTTTCTTCTAAAAGAGCCAGGAGAGGAGGAGATCTTTCTTGTCGAGGTTTTGTATATCCTAACCGTTGATCTTTTCTCAGTTAATTCATAGACAAATTAAGAAAAAAATAGTTTAATGACAGACCAATAATATGACAGTGGCCATTACATTTGACAGTGGTTGACAGAAATCAAGTACTTGTAAAAGTAAACAATAATGTTTGGAGGTTTCGTCCACGGTTTCCTAAGTAAAATCAATTCCTGAGCTGAAGAAGTCGAAATTGTACACGAAACGAAATGTCAGAGCCAAGGAAAGAGGTAAATTAAAAATATCTACAAGTCTAAAGCCCTGAGCACACAGCACGCTACCGCTCTGCTGCCGCTGTGAACTCTGTGTGCCGATGTATATAGGCTTGGAATCTTCAATATAAATAAATAAATAAATATTTCTCAACAATCACACCAATTCTCTAGTCCCAAAGTAAACTACGAGGCTTGTGTTATGGGTACTAGATAACGGATATACATACTTAAATACTTTTTTTTGTAAATAAATACATATTATACATAGAAAACACCCAGACCAGTACAAACACAAATGTTCATGCACACTTATGCTTGTACTGTGCGGGAATCGAACCCGCGACCCTTGGTTTAAAAGTCCGACATGCGGACCACTGCACCAAGCGGTCGTCAAAAATATATAGTGGGGTCCGAGGGTGTGGCCTGGTGACCAGTAGCACAGGCTTCTCCCTGAAGCCTATTCCAGGCGCCAACCCTCACTGTCTCGGCTACATCTTTGGATTTTATGTTTTCACATTAATTAATAAGTGTACATTTCTGATTCTGATTTGCAAAGGGGAAAGTAATATAAACAAAACACGACTCACTATCGCTTTAGTCCCGTGCAAATGCTGCTTGGTCGATTTTTTGTGGAAGCCTTTAACGCAATGTTTCCATTCCTTAGCCGTTAAATAAGTAGCCAAATTTACTTAAAATAATTAAAAAAATAAAAAATGCAACTAGGGCCACATTGAGGTTTTATTTTTTGTTTAACAGATTAAGAGTTCTGTCTGTAGATCTAGTAGTAGTAGACCTTTGTTTTATATTTTGTTTTAATTACAGAAGCCAGATAAGCTTGTGCTTAAAGATCAGGGGTCGGTATGTATAAGCCTATATAATGCAAATTAATGTTTGTATGTTGACATAGTACGCAAATTAATGATTTTATAAATTTCAGCAATACTCATACGAAGAAAAAAGGCGTGATACTGCTGATGCGGTGAGATGAGTTTGTTCTGATCTTAAAATGATGTTTACTCATATGTAAACATATTCTAATATTTATTACTCTATCTATTCAAAAACTGCATCAACAACCTGTTAAGTAGTTTTTAAAATCTAGGCATACATACAGGTATAGGGTAAGACGCGGGAAGCGACTTTGCTTTATACCAGTAGTGATTATCACCCATTAATTTTTTTATTGTCGTTCATAATATAACCTTCTGATTGTGGAAGTTATTTTTTGGTTTCAGGCTGAAACAGCCTCCATATACACACTGAAAGGAGAGCTTTCAGACTACATGGGCACTCAGGGCAGTGACGCTGAAGATTATGCTGAAGTGTACCCTGGCACTGAAAGAGTGGAGTACGATTTCACTTCTGAAAGGCAGAATGTGTATTCTACCAAGTAAGTAGATCCATTTCAACGACTCATCTCATCAGCCTCTATACGTCCCTCTGCAAGGCACAAGCCTCACCTCAACTGAGCCATACTCCACCACGCAGGCTCAGTGCGGATTGGTAGAGGGGTGAATTGCGCAAACAGAAAAAACACACGGCAAACGTGAGAACGGGTGTACAAGATGCTGATATAGGATTATGTATATTTATTCTTAGTAGAATAAGACCTCCTCTACCTTGGCAAAAAAAATTGTTGAGTTACAATATCGGATAACATGCGGAAAAAAATTTGAAAGTGTCATTTTATCATAACAGTGACCTGTCCTAAACTATATTCGACTCACAAAATAAGTTTTCCTGCAAATACGAATAATTAATTGAATGTAAGTATAGTTTAATTTCATTGAACTTTATATTATGTATCTACAAAAACTATTTTTGTTTATTTAACTACGTTGTTATAGATTTGACAACCAGTCAACTTTTGTCCGGCGAAAAGTTATCATTTTAGAGGACAGTATTTTTCGTAGAGATATTCCGTCAACATGGCGCCTGTTGTGCTCCCCTTTCCTCTCCCCACCTCGGATCAGTGCGGCTTAAGCCCGCGGCGCGAACGCACTGGTCGTGACGTGTTGTGGTTTCCCGCCAAAAACGTAAGTTTATCATTTCAGTGATGTGGGGACAAAAAAAAATTCATTTCGGTAGCCGTTATAACTCGTGTTAGATTTATTTAATTTATTTCAAAGTTGTGCATTAAACTCGCCGTAAGGACTGCTAGTTTGAGAAGTGTTGATATTTTGATACTGATTTTGGTTCTAGAGATAATGTAAATTTAAGGTACATTTTATCATTTCAGTTTTATCATTTCAGAGGATTCGGTGGACTGTAATACTGATAACAGTCCACGGAAATGAAATGCACCTCTGAAATGATAAATCAGGGATCCTGGTCTCAAATATTTATTCATAGTTCCGAAATATATTTTAACCTAGAAGAAGTCAGAATTATTGTGTTTATTTGGTTTTTGTTCGTGACGTGCGTGTTTGGTGGTTTGATATCTTACTAATAATGAAAATGTAAATACCTGTAAAAATCGTACTTTTAATCAGAGCGTTTTAGTATAAACTGAATAAATAACAATGTAAGAAACCCCAACTTGCATTTCGGTTTGCTCTTAGCTATATCATTCCAGTGGTCATTAATAATATCGGTGTAGAGTTATATCATTTCAGTGGACAAATTTTCATTTCGGTGGACATTTTTATCATTTCGGAGGATACTTTTAATTTCGGTGGACCTATAAAAATTCAATCTTGAATATTTCTCTGAATTTTAATGATATTTGTTGCCCGCTCTCACACATGTTATATAATGGGTTAAACTTTTATTTGTCATCAAAAATCTGTAGAATAGCATTGAAATAAAAAATCTCACCGAAGTGATAAAAAAAATCTACTTGTTGAAATTTACCCAGAGGTGTGGTCTTTGCAAGATAAGTGACCGATTTCACTGTCAGATGTTGATGATGTCCGCCCGAGGGCTTCTTGCCATGTTTAATGACTATGTCAATCGATATTAACCAGAAACAACAGTTTACTTGCCTTCTGAAGCACAAAGATGCTTGTTAATAGACGTACTTTATATGGTCGGAATGGTCATCAGTTATCCCGTGATTGTGGTACTTGTAACATGAGGTCATGCACGAGTTTGCGCACTCCAGGCATACTACTAGGCGAATTTTTTGTAAATGAGGTGTAGGTAAACTCTTTAGAGCAGCCTGATGCGAAGTCATGTTAATATGGTTTCACGCTCCAAAAAAGGTGCACCTGTCCCAGGTGTTAAAGAACAGATACGACGGAAACAGATTTTCTAGGGAGCGTAGGTTAGCGCCGTAGGGGAAGAGAGCCCACACAGTACCCACGCGCTCTCCCGTGATTCGGTTCGTATGCCGCAATGTAGGTGTTCTACTTGACTTGCGGCATACTAACCATGGGTTGGTGAAGGGTACTTGTAATACCGGCGTCATGGGCACCGGAGAAGGAATTTCCTTCTCTATTTGCCCCTTCATGGGCCCCGGGCTTCAGACACGAGGGTGTCTGTCTGTCGCCCGCTAAAATAAATATAAATAAAATAAAAAAAGTGAGTCGGCCGAGTCCGGGGCATTGCGATGAATGCCTGTGGCCTCTCGGCCTACGGTGGACCCGCCACGTCACCGACTCACATGACACCGGTGGACACCGTCCGGTTTTTAGTAGGTAGGCGGGTTCTCTCTCTGAGGCCTGGAGCCCAATATAACCCCCAGTTGCTCCCGCAGTATGCGTAACAGCATTTCCCTGGCGATAAAAAAAATAAACAGGGTACTTGTAGTACGGCCGACATATCGGGAATTTAAAAACAAAAAGTTACATGGTAAATATACCTAATAACAACTATTGCCACTTATTTCCAGCTTCATAGAATCCACGTCGCATCTCGTGAAGGGGTGCTTAGGGGCTGGCATCATGAGCATCCACGAAGGGTATATGTATGGGGGCTTGTGGACCTCGCTCGGTGCCACATTCTTCATTGGATTGATTGTCCCCTATACTATGTATGTGAGTATAATTACTTTCTGTCGCGTAGAGTCGTGAAGTTTATTTTTTATTTTTATACGTGATAGATTTTCTCTTAACCGACTAAGCCCGACGAAGCAGAGACTGAGTCGACGATGGATGGTGTCGCCTAAAAGTTCGAAAAATAATCTGTGTGGGAGGAATCGTGTCCTTTGACGAGCTGATAAGGCTAAAAATGAAGATTTATGGACTAAATGATATCTTCGCATCCTCACATTGAAAAAAAAGGACAGGAAATTCAATATTTTCCTCAAATTTCCATTTGTATTTTAGCTGAGCACAGCAAACAACTTAGCAAGTTGTTTTATGAGTGAAAAAGAGCAGCAAAGTATGTATAGTCCATTTTAGTAAGTGAGATTAACCCGGGTCAGGTAAAAAGAACGCTGGCGAATAGGAGTTTTCGCATGGGAACTAACGAGGACAGTCAGATATCTCGCTCGCTCGCATGGGCGCGGTCCTGCGGCGCGCGAAATGCCTGCTCCCTCCTCTCCTCGTACCACTAATTAGACCCATGTACCTTCTAAAACGCAGGTGACCATCAGCGTTCTTTTTTAACCGCCGATGAAAAAGAGGGATGCCATAAGTTTGACCCCTGTGTCTGTTTGTGTTTTTGTCTGTCAGTGGCACCGTAGCTCTCGAACGGATGGAGCGATTTCAAAGCGATTTTTTATTCGAAAGCTAATATTTAAATAGTTGTAAAAATATGTCCCTCGGGTGATTTGAGGGTGCCTCCCACAATCATTGATGAAACATACGCTGGCTCAAGGCGTGAGAAAGCACTTACAAAATTCAACGACTCCATCAAGGTTCTCGTTAGCTCAGTTGGTTAGAGCATTGGACCGGACTTCCAAAGGTCCTCCCTGATGACCGGAGCCGAAAAACAATTTTCTAAGTGTTATACCTTTTTGAATTCGAAAGGTTATTTAATGACAGTGGTTCTTACCTATATTTGGTCACAATGCGTCCAGCCGTCGAAGCTGTTTCCTGGCTCATTAGTTAAGTTAGTTTTATATGACACGACTTTCAAACTTCCTTGGTTCCAGATGCTGGTGTCATCAGCCCAAGAGCTGTACGTTAGGCTGCGGGTACCGAGATTGTCATACCCTGACCTGGTGGAAGCGGCCATTGCTATTGGACCTATTAAATTCTTCAGGAAGTATAGTAAGGCTTTTAGGTATGGATCTACAGGTATACAGACATTTAGGTAATCACACTCTTTCAGTCAAAAAATACCTACTGATTTTAACGGCTACGCCGATATGTAAACCTTTATTGTACAACACAAAAATTCAATAATTGGTTTATTTGAGTTCTTTACAAAATGTTTTCGGTTTCAAAGTTGAAACACAAACAGTTTATTCCCTCAAAGCAAATTAATTGAGTTGAATATCTGACAAAAAGTAATTTCCCGAAAAGCTTTCTAGTTGGACTAATTAGGAAATAAAGCACTAGACAACATTGTGCTTCTAGTACTGAACCCGCTCGAAAACTAACTTCGCGTCGTAAGCTCCCTCAAACTGCTGTAACAAGGGCACACGGTAGTGAAATAGGCCAAGTTTTGGATATGTTATGGTAACACTAAACTAAACTGAAAAAGTGACGTCTTTTTTTTAAGTGGCTTGTGTTAACATGCTGAATAACCCCTTGTGTGTTGTAATTTCTTTAAAACACAGTAGAAGTTTTCTTTCATATTTTTGTCTTGAAGCTAAATCGCTATGTACTCAAAAACTACGCAAAATTACAGTACATACAAATAGGGCCGATTCAGATACCTATCAATACGAGGCACTTATAAAACTTATAACTTGTGTCGCGGTGCTAAGGCCTAAAAATCGAGGTATCGTTTTAAAGATCTCAACGAGTAGACTGGGCCAAAACCTTATTATTTGTTCGAATTTTGTATTTCTTTGTAGTTCGTTCTTTGTATTTCTTTGTAATTCGGCTCGTTTACATAATTTAAACAAGCTGTGAAAACCTATAAACACATCGATTTATTTAAGCTCTGTAGCATAACTGTAATGTATTATGGGGTTGGTTTTCCAATAAATAAAATTAAAATAAAGAACTTGAAGGCGAACGAAGTCGTAGGTGGCCGCTAGCTTTCTGCAAAATCTTATGTGAACAGGAAGAAAAGCTCAATAATGTTTTTTCATGATATCATAAGTGCCACTTTATTCAGAAGTTGCATATACAGCACAAAGTTAAGAAGTGTTGGTACCGGCTTAGCTTATTCCATTTAGCAAATAGATTTTTATTTCTGCAGCGCAAATAATAAAAACCGTGTCGCGGTTCGTTAGCATTCTAATCGTTTTTCAATTCAAACATGGAACGATTTTTTTGGTAATTACAATATTATGGCGTAGGCACAACTTGGCCTATGTTTATTTGTTGTCGACTTTCGGCGTGTGAAATTTAAGGAAAACATTGTTATACTAGAAAGTCATGTATTGTTAACAACTGTGGACTAACAAGTTTACCATCTCTTCTCATCTGAACTCCAAACCAGAGCACACTTAGACTAGATAAAGTAAGAGGAATAATTTAGACACAACACAGAATAAAAGTGAAAATCTTAGAAACTACATAGGTAATCAAGGCATCAATTCTTCTATTTATTTCGCATCATTTCAGCCTGTAAATGGGATATTTAAGCCTTAAGGTGGCCTGGATGATATCCTTTAAGCAATTGTTAATTCTCGATCTTACACATCCTTCTGTGTATTGCAATAGATTTTTATGATGTGTTTCTCTTAATCTCTTTGTTTGTACAGATTTTTAAAGGAGTTTCAGGAATTCAGCTTTTATAATCTTATGGAGTTTTAAAGATTAGGCTTTTATCATCTTACCTTTTTTTGTCTTTACAGGTATTCAATAGACATTTGCCTGTTTATAGAACTATGTGGAACGTGCTGCATTTACCAAATCATGATTGCTCAGACCTTGAAACAGGTTTGTATTTATTTACTTGAAAGACAGCTAAATAATTAAAACATTAATGTAATGCCCGTGAGGTGGAGTACGGCTCGTGCCACTTAATATTGCAGGTTGGGACTGTGCCCAGCAGTGGGGCGTGCTTATATAGTTTAATGATTAATCGTGTTAAGCATTCAAGTTGCGAACTAACGTCAATATGTTTGCATCAGTAAAAATCAACTGTCTCTTAGGCGGGGATTGAACACGCGTCTTTGGGAATCCGACCCGTGTGCCTAAGCCACTCGGCCACTCAGACTTTGGCAAAGCCTGTTGAATTCGCTACTGCTTTGTGGTCGTCTGTTCCGTTCGCCAACACAAGCGCATGGCTAACAGTGGCAAGCAAGAGAGCGCTGATACGGCTCCATGGGCTAGATGGCGCTGTTAGCCTAGTACCGCACATGAACCGCGGTATTATGTGAGATTCAGATCCATAATAATATAGATGACAAATTGAGGCTATGTCTACCGGACTTTGGTCCCCGACCATAACACCCGGTCTGTAGAAACAGTTTCCTTGTAGCTTCCTAACTCTAAATCTGTTGTGCGAAAGCTTTTCTAACAAGTAGGCCGAGTTTACTACTCTTACACTAGTTAATAGGCTGATGAGATGAAGTAAGATGTTTATTTATTTAAAACTTTATTGCTCAAGAAATTTACAAAGGGTGGACTTAATGCTAAAAGCAGTCCAGTTTCTGCCAGTCAACCAGAAAGAAGGCAATGGGTGCAGTGAAAATTAAATGATGTTTCGCAAACTTTTCAGAACTTGGAAGCTGTGTCAACATTAGTGCAAGGTTCCAACTTTACAATCAGAATTTACATACTGATTGTGCTGGTGCCACTGTTATTTATGTGCATGATAAGGAACTTGAAGTACCTAGCACCTTTCTCCCTGCTTGCTGATTTGTTTACAGGTAACTACATTATTTTATTCCTAAGGTTTTTGGATTTGGATAGACATAATAAGTTCTCTATCTACGTATTTTTACGCAGCAGGTTTTTTTAATTCGTACAGTTAGAATATTTGAGTTTTTCTTGGTTTTAATTTTGTTTCACCGACTCAACGCTACAGTGACAATAGTTCGATTATTACTCGTATCGAGCGCCTTATATGGATCTGGAATAATGCAACTACCAAAAACATCAGAATTCTAATGTTTGTGACCATGAAAAAAGTTAAAGATTGCCAAAATATTTTACGTTTTTTCCTCTAATTTTTAGATGCCAATCTTAGGCACCTGATTAGAGTGGGTACTCTCAATTACTGTCTCGTTGTGTTTTTAAATAGTAACGACAAGATGCTGATCCTTAAAACTTCATTGCTTATCCCACTATCAAACCATCCCAACTCATGTTTAGCCAGTCTACAGCTTGACTGCGCTGAAACTCCCAGGTAGTGAAGGTTGTGTTATTTTTATTTTATTTATTTAAGCTTTTTTGCACAACAAAACTATATACAAAGGGTTGACTTAACGCTGTAGGGCATTCTCTATCAGTCATACCTTTGGGCTAAGCAAAAATGATTAGTGGGCGGTGCGACAAAATAAATAAAAGAGAAAACACAAAAATAATAATACCATGACACATGAGAATAAATATAATACTTGTGTTGGTATTAGGAAAACTCTCAGCGACGGAATTAATCAGAAAGTAAATACCTAAGATGAGTTTGAAGTATAAATCCAGATGTAGATTTTAGGAAACAGTTTACAAGTATTATGAACAACATATTTTCAAGTCCAATACAGTGGCTTTGATTTCTCTCAGGGCAAACTGGCCTGGTCCATTAAGGTTCTCGGTAGCTCAGTGGTCAGAGCATTGGACCGGACTTCCAAAGGTCGGGGGCTCGAATCCTTGCCGATGACCGGAGCCGAAAAGAATTTTTTAAGTGTTGTCTTTTCCAAACTGGCCTGTTCTGGTGCAATTTACAGGTTGTAGGTTGTTGCTGCGATAGGAGAGAAAGTAGTCTCATTGCATGAAATATTGTGGACTTTTTCAGCGATCTGTGTCCTTACAACGCTGTACTTCAGCATATCCCAAGCAGCGCACGTCAACGACCGTCCAGCTTATAAAGGCTTCCATGGCCTGATGCATTTCTGTGGAGTCTTTCTGTATAGCATAGATGGCGTTGGCATCACACTTCCGGTGGAGAATAACATGAAGAATCCCAAGAATTTCATTATTGTTTTGCAAGTTGGTAAGTTTTGAATGCCGTTGTTTTTTCCTAAAAACAAAATGCAGAAGAATTTGAACATTTAAAATATGGTTTATGGCTTTCTGAGATTGTTTCTGAGATTTTCTGTTATGAATTTTCTGTTTTTGAGCAGCTCGGAGTCGGGAAGTTGGCGGTGTTACCTCGGAAAGCACGTTAAGCCGTTGGTCCTGCGCCTGATCTCTCTCCGGTCATGTCGGATTGCCGTCTCACCGAACTTTGAGAGTAATGGAACAGTGAGTGCACCTGTGTATTGCGCTCACACTTGTGCACTATAATATCTCCTGCGCAGTTGGCTGATCTCTGTTGAGATTGGCCGCCGTGGTCGAAATCGGCTAGAAGGACTATTATTTATGGCTTGCTTATACTCATCTCAGAAAGCTTTTGCCATAAAAATAAAAGCAGTGTATGATTTAGCCGCCACTTTATTGAATGGTTGTATTACCATGTCTTTACTGATGAATTTACAAGAATAATTTTTGGCTTTCAGGTTGGGCAGTCGTGTTGATTTCTGTCACTTTGACAGGATTCTTCGGATACTTGGGTTGGGGTGAGGATTCACAGAGTCCGATCACAATACACATGCCTCTACAAACGTACGTAACATCTTCTAAAATATAAAAATGAATCGCAAAATGTCTTGGTAAGCGCCAATGTCGAGAACTGCACGACCGATCCCTCTTATTATTATTTTTTATGTTTCTTGTAGTACGACGATGATTCATACGTACAGAAATAAAATAAAAATAACGGACAGGGCAATGCAAAAAAAGGAAAAGTTGATTTGTAGCGCCGGTGTTGTCTAGAGCTCCAGTTAAGGGGTTAAATTCCATTCCCAACGGGGAAGCAAGAAAATCGAAATAAATTTCTTATTAAATAATCGTTTGCTTATAGTACAGAAACCCTCTTGTGCGAATCAGGCTTGAATCGTATTTTTTTGGCTCTCTTTTCGTAACTTAACAACAAAAAATACATTTACCTTCGGCATAACATTTCTTTGTTTCACAGAGTCACCATAACCCTGCAGTTTCTAATGTGTGCAGTCTTAACTGTAACCTTTGCAGTCAACTTCTGGGTACCTTTTAAGATAATCTGGCATTACATTGGCAGGAACTATATTATGTGCGTATTGAGCTCCGTTGTACTATTTTCATGCTTTGTTGTGTTATTGTGTTGTGTGATATTTTTAATTTAATATGACCCTTATTTAGAAAGTACTTTTTACATTATTTTTCCTGGCGTTTCACTCACCGGCTAGTAGTTTGTCCTCAAGATATTTAAGTGAAAACAACGCTTTTCCTTACCCTGCACCATCGCGACCGGTATGGCGCGCTGCAAAGTGAGTCGGCCGAGTCCGGGGAATTGCGGTGAATGCCTGTGGCCTCTCGGCCTACGGTGAAACCGCCACATCCCCGACTCACATGGCACCGGAGGGCACCGTCCAGGTTTTTAGTGGGTAGGCGGGTTCTCTCTCTGAGGCCTGGAGTCTCATATAATCCCTAGCTGCCCCCGCGGCTGGTGGGTATGAGTAACAGCATTGCCCTAACGATAAAAAGGAGCTACTCTTTAATAACAGATTACTGACATTTCTCAATTTGTTTCGTCAATTAATAATGGGATTTATTAATTAATCTTTAACAGGAAACGTGGTCACTGGGAACGCTTTTACAGAGGTATCTTAGCAATACTGTTGACGTGTCTTTCTTTGGCTTACCCCAACTTAATAAGTATCATGATTTTCGTAAGTATTTTTTCTACATCTTATTATATTGTATTACTTTTTTGGCTCTCCTTCCGCTAGAACAACAAATGCGTAATATAATTGCCTGATTTTGACAAATCGAGAATGGACGAAATGTCAAAAACGGGTTGAAATTCAACAGTTATTTTAGTAAAATAGCTTTATCGGAATCAGGAGGGGCCTACTACGAGAAACGATATCTGTCAAAACTTTAACGTGTACAGACGACAGACTCTAACCATCACGCTACGAATTTCATCGCCCTTATTACATGCGCATAACCATATACCTACCATAGATTTTACCTAGCCGTGCTGTGTTGCAAAACGAAAAAAACTATTATCGTTTTTAATGGATTTCTTTTTTCGTAGAAAGGCCTCAAGGCCCTCTTTTTCTGCCATATAATTTCATAGCAGCTTTATAAATTAAATTATGATTGGAACGGAATGATATTAACATTTTTCTTATTATATTTTAGCTCGGGAATTTCCTTCTAGCATTCATAGCTTTCATATTTCCAGCATTTATTGAAACCTGTGTGTTTTGGAAGGAGCCAAGGAAATGTAAATTCAGGTATCTCATTCGTTTTACTGTCTTTCAACTCTTTCAAGATCCTCTAAGATCTATTTACTGTCGTAAAACGGAGTTTCCAACGCTCGGGGAGTTTTTGGACTCGGAGTCAGTGCAAAAATATAAGTATTTATTTCTAACTTTAGTACAATCTACTTCTTCTTCTTCTTATTTTATTTTTTGACGAAACATTAGCGTACAGATTGAGTTGACACTAAATTCTGCCAATGAGTAGTTAGAACACGACTTTTTTATAAGGGTGAATATTTACACAACTAAGCAGATTTGATTTGATTTATAGGGTAAGTACAAAATAACAAACAAATGCACACAGCATATTCACAAAACAGCACAAACTAAACACGTCACACGCCACGTCACAGATTGTTTTTTTAAATTTGTTAAGTATTTTCACGTTTACAACGCATTTTGTTTTAATTTCGAAAAGACAACACTTAAAAAAATCTTTTCGGCTCCGGTCATCGGGGAGGAATCGAACCCCCGACCTTTGGAAGTCCGGTCCAATGCTCTGACCACTGAGCTACCGAGAACCTTAATGGAGTCGTTGAATTTTGTAAGTGCTTTTTAACGCTTTGAGCCAGCATATGTTTCATCAATCACTGTGGGAGACACCCTCAAATCACCCGAGAGACATATTTTTACAAATATGTAACAATCGGTTAAGATGAAACAGGCTATAATTTTATTTGTTAAGTATTTTCGTGTTTGCAACGCTATTTTTAATTTACTATTTTTATTATTTGTTTTTTTAATCTTTTGAGCAATCTAGTCAATACTTTGGAATTTGTCAAATTTGACATTGACATGGTACGAGTACTAAAGAGCCAAGACTGTTTATTGCGTTTGCAACAACGACAAATATCGCGCACTCGGAAATAATGAACAACGCCACGCTACGCTAACATCATATCAGAATCAGAATCATTTATTTGCTTTTGAATATGGTACATTGATAGATAATAAATAAACGACATAAAGTTTATACATATTTAGCCATAATACGGTATAGCATGCAAATATACCAAAAAAAAATCATATACAAGGTCATCATTAAACAATTAAATTTCCATCAAACATAGTTAAATCCCATTATATTATACATTACATTATAACATTATAGAGGTATATTATTCGTTAAATTAAACGTCATCTTAGGGTCGTTTATATTAACCGAGTAAAAACACTTAACCCTCAACCAGTCAGACAATTTCTTTTTAAATTCGTTCAATGGAAGCTTAGTCAGCGAATAAGGTAATAATAGATGATTTCTTCGTCCCTGCCAATGCCTGTAAAACCGCAGGAAGGTCACTCATAATCTTATTAGGTTATTCCCTCTATGTTTCAATATTTAAATATTCTAAAAACCTGAATCACTTTGCTTTACCTACATACAGTAGGTAACAAGCTGTATTTTTTATAACAAGATTCACAGTTCTAATGCAGAATGTATTGATAAAATGATGTATTAATATAAAATGAAAATAAGAACTTATTAACTATTAATTTTCAGATGGCGTCTTTTCAAAAACCTCCTCATCATATCTGTCGGATTTATTCTGGCTGCAAGTGTGTTTTATACCTGATTTATCTATAGTAAGAATAAATTTATTAACAAGACCAGTTCGTTTCTTTAATTAAACACAATTGTCCCTTAAAATTCTCCTGGAAAATAATATTGAAGTACCTATTTTACCTGTGTTGTCTACAAATTTATGAAAAGTAATAAACGTCTTCGATATATTCAAAGTATTAAACACTTTTGGGGACCTCTAAATTTTGTGACATCTAACCCATACAGGGGATAAATGCCCGACCCATATTTTTTTTATTTATTTAAGGTATACATACAGATTACAGTTAATTCTTGGTCAACATACAAATCTTAATTAAATTTACATATACCTACATTGCGTTTGGGATAGATGACTCACCGGAAAAATGGGTATCTAACCTACAAAATCTTTGAATTCATTTTGACATTGCATACTGTCGCAACGAGACATACAACTGAGTCGATTAAAATAGAGTTAGAGATTCGTTTGATAGATATGGAAAATAGTAATCGAATTTATCTGCGAAACTAATGTAATGAAAATCGGGTCATCTATACCACTGATATATATCTATATCTATCTCGACTTTAACCTATGTATAGACGATAACTTATAAAGAAGCAGGAGAGGCAGGGCAACAGCTGTTAAATAAAAAGATACTTACTGGTATTATTTCACAAACAATATATTTTACTTAAGTCACACACAAGATCACTAAGCTATTTTACCAACGTCAAAGAAAAACAAAAAACAACTCCAAATACAAAATATATAAAAATAAAATTAAAAGTATCAAAAACAATAAAAAAGAGGTCTGTCGCCAACATACGACGCCCCGGTGCGAAGCACCATTCTAATGTGGCGACAGTGCCGCCGGCGCGCAGTAATCTAAGGTGCCCTGTTCTATAAGTAAGGGCACTACTTTACGCACCGGTCGCCTCAGTGTCCCTTTCATAGTGGCCACCTCTACCACCCGGGCACCTCCGTCCGGGCCGGTAAAAATCCTCTTGATTCTTCCTCTGGGCCAAGTTCCCCGCGGCAGGTTTTGGTCGGCTATCAGGACTGGATCACCCACTTGCACGGGCGAACAGGACAGCCCAGCTACTCTTGGGATAAGCGTCGGCAAATATTCATGCACCCATCTGGACCAAAAAATTTCTGTTAAACGAAGTGCCTTCTTATAGTCCAGCCGGCGAGTCAGGTCAGCATCCGAGCCAGGTTGCACAGCCTCCGTTGATGGAGTTCCCAGAAGAAAGTGGAAGGGTGTTAGGGATTGCAAGGTTTCGGGGTCCACCGGTACGTGTGTCAAGGGGCGTGAGTTCACCACTGCCTCTGCTTCCATTAATAGGGTCCCAAGCACTTCCTCCTTCGGGGCTTTCTCTTTGAGAGTTGTGGCGAGGGCGGCTTTGATGGAGCGCACCAGACGCTCCCACGAGCCTCCCATGGTTGGCGCTGCCGGTGGTATGAAGGCCCATGCTATTTGCTGACCAGCTGCAAAGTCAAAGACATCATGTAGTTGGTTGGCTGCGCCGACAAACGCTGTCCCGTTGTCAGAAATGATCTTTACTGGGCAACCACGGCGCGCGATAAACCTGCGCAATGCCATAATTGCAGAGTCCGCTGACAGGCTCCCGACGATCTCTAAATGGACGGCCCGGGTAGTAAGGCACGTAAAAAGGGCGACCCAACGCTTCTCCCGTCGGCGTCCCACAGCGATATCTACTGGCCCAAAGTAATCGAGACCGGTGTAAGAAAATGGGCGCTGATGATGAGCTAGTCTTTCGCCAGGGAGATCTCCAAATTGGGGTACCGACGGAAGAAGTTTCTTAACCCTGCAAAATGTGCAACGTTTAGCGACAGACTTAACAGTAGGGCGTAAGGCAATGATATAAAATTTTCCCCGCAGAAGATTGACCACCGTCTCTATGTTGCCATGACCGAACTTTCGGTGGTAGTGGTCAATTAGAAGCTTGACAATTGAGTGTCGGCCATCCAAGACTATGGGATCAACCTCCTGCGTGGGAGCTTCCAAGACCGCTCGGATTCTACCATTGAGGTGAATCAACCCATCATCTCCTAATGATAAAACAACATTTTTGAGCTTCCCTTGCTTGCTTGGAGGGAGATGAGCTCTCAGTCTTAGAAGCTCGTTGTTAAAAGAATCTAACTGAGATTTCAGCATCAGATGCCTTTCAGCTTCCCGAATCTCTCCCGCTAACAAAGGTCGCAAATCGACAGAAGAGATCCTGGAAGAGGTTCGCAATGTTTTTGAATTTTGGGGTGTGTTTTTGCCTAAAAGAGAACGAAAACACACAGCGCAAGAATGAGCGCGAGCAGTGGCCCTGACTAAACGATCCCATCTGCTGAAGTGGCGATAATCGGCCACTACAGGAGCTTGTGAATCTGGCCGTTCTGATTGTTCATTTAGTAAAAGAGTCAGTGCATGGTCAGGTTTCAACTCCTCGAGCACAGGCGGAGGAGCCTGTGTGGGCTCACGAGGCCATTCATCTGGAGAATCAACCAAGAATTTTGGGCCCGTGAACCACCGAGACGAAGCCGAAAGTGATGATTGGCCACGTGTGGCGTCATCTGCAACATTCATTGCAGACGGAACGTAACGCCAATCACTGACATTAGTCGTTTCCAAAATTTCCCCGACCCGATGAGCGACAAACGGCTTGAAAGTACGGGCATCGCTTCGCAACCATTTAAGTACTGTTAACGAATCTGACCAATAATATATATTAGAGGCCACGATGCGATGAGCCTCTATGATATAAGTTGCGAAACGAGATGCCATAAGAGCCGCCTGCAGCTCCAACCGTGGGATAGACGTGGGTTTTAATGGGGCCAAGCGTGCCTTTCCCCCTATGAGGGCTAAGTGTACTGACCCGTCTTCGTGAACAAAACGCCAGAAGGCCACACACGCGTAAGCTAGCTCACTTGCGTCAGCCAGGACGTGGAGCTGGATTTCACGAGGAGACTTAGTTCGATAACAGCGCGGAATGGTGATATTGTTCGACACGTCAGTTAAAGTTGTAAACCAAATATGCCATTTTTGTTTTGCTACGGAAGGCAGCTCCTCGTCCCAGTCTACACCCATCCGCCAAGTATCCTGGAAGAGAATGCGTCCTGCGATTACTATGGGCAGGAGAAAACCAAGAGGATCGTAAACCTGCATAAGGTGCGACAGTACCACCCTCTTAGTAAGCTTAGCCGGAAGCTGGGACGTTTTTCTAAAATTAAGTGTGTCGTCACCAACGTTCCATGCCACGCCAAGGATCTTTACTTGTGATGGAGATGAAGAGGAAGAGGGCCCGAGACCCACCTCGGAGGTATCGATTGCTCGAAATTCTGGCTTTAACAATGAAAGAGCCTCAGGTTCATTAGAGACCCATGAGTGCATCTCCAGACAGGCGGCCTGATGGACGGCTACAATATCCGCTGCTAGGTGTGCGGCCTGCTGAGGGCAGTCGACACTTCCGAGATAATCATCCATGTAATGATCTCGGATGATAGCTTCAGCTGCTTCAGGATATTTACCTTTGTGTTCTGAAGCATTTTTGTTTTTCAGAAAAATTGCGGTACACGGGCTGGAAACAGCGCCAAAAATCATTGACGACATTCTGTACTCTTCAATTGGCAAAGAGGGATCTGCACGCCAAAGGAAGCGTTGAGCGTCTTTATCGTTATCTCTAATTTTTGTCTGCGGAAACATCTCCCTAATGTCACCATTGAGGGCAATATTCCCTTCCCGAAACCGCATGAGTATGGCCAACAGAGGTTGCAAAAGATCTGGACCCGGGAGCAAAAGAGTGTTTAGACTGACTCCGGAGCATTTAGCGGCAGCGTCGTGCACTAACCTCAACTTTCTTTTTTGGGGGTGATACACTCCAAAATGAGGTAAATACCAGAGATTGCCTACCGAAGGCTTGTTGGTGCAAACCTCCGCGTAATCCTTTGCCACCATCCCGTTGATGTAATCATGGTATGCTTCAGCATAAGTCGTGTCCTTTTTAAACTTGTTCTCCAAATTGAGGAAACGAGACATGGCTAGGTTGTAGCTGTCGGGAATAGTCGTTATGTCTTCCCGCCAAAGCAGCCCTGTTTCGTATCGACCTGATGGAAGGCGCCTTGTAGTATTCTCCAATATTTTTAGCGCCCGCTCGTCATTTGCACTATGGAGATCCATCTTTTTAATACCAATCGCATCGAGGCGATAATTTTCTTTTATTAGGGATTCCAACTCTGACACTGAACTATGGAATACAGACTCTATGGGTTTACCTGGAAATTTGCCGAAGACTGTCCACCCCAAACTGGTCCGAATAGCCACAGGTTGATTGCGAGTGCCACGCCTGACCTCCTGTGGTAAGGTTAAGAACCAGTGATCAATGCCAATTATAAGCATCGGCTTGGCCTCCACGTAGCTTAACTCGGAGGCAATGTCTTTAAGGTGAGGATACTTGGACAAGTCTGCAGCACGGACCGTTTGATTTGCTATGCCCAAATTCGGTATGGAGCGAACACGATCTAATAAAAACTTCTCCTTAGAGTGCTTGCCTTTGACAAAAATGTCGACATAATTTACTTCAGAGTCTTTTGAGAGGCCACCAACGCAGTTAACCCGAATCATGCCCTTCGGACCTTGAGCACCAACTAATTCTGCAACTGATTGGTCAATCAAGGTCACAGTAGAACCATCGTCAAGTAAAGCGTAAACTTCTACTTCTCCTCTTGGCCCCAAGACTGTGACTGGAAGTACCTTCAATAAAGGCTGTAACTTCGACTGAGAGGTTGAACAATCTGCTGCAGTGCTGTGGGCGACAGTCACAGGAATGTCTTTTGGTTCGGGAGCAATGATCGGGGAATCACTATGAAGTAACTCGTGGTGGTACATCTTAGTTCTGCAATCTGTCTTGGAGCAATTGCCTTTACAGATTTTATAGAAATGACCACCTTTCTTAAGGCATCTACGACAAACTTTATTTTGTGTTGTCCAGCGCCATCTATCAGATACCTCGAGAGCTAAAAACTTGTCACACTTGACAATGCTATGACCACATTTCTGACAATACTTACAAGTGTTGACAGATGGCGTCGACTTAGGGCCTGCGGCAGACAAGGAAGATTGCGCCACCTTCGGTTTGGAAAAAGAGGTGGCATAGCAAACGTCATCACAGACATTTGCTTCCTCGGGTTCGACATCCATGGTGGCATGCGTTCGAACCTTGTCTATGGGCTTGCGAAAATTATCTATGGGCTTTTGACGCATGCCGTCATCGGAAATGCCAAACTTCAAATGGACCCGTGATTGATGTGTGAGAAATGTAGAAAGCATTTCTAATTTAAATGAATGTGGATCATAATTGGCATGAGCAAAATCAACCCATTTCTCACGCAACAATGGGGTCAATTTGACCAAAACGTTGTACAACAACTCTGGAGAGGCCAGGAACTCAACAGAATCTGTCATTTTCATGGTGTGGACACAATTGCGTACCACACAAGCAAGTTGGTGAAGTTCCTTGCCACCATCCAATGTTGTTGGCAACTTAGGCATGGCCTTCACTTCCGATACGATATGACGTATAAGAAGCTCCGGCTGGCCGAACTGCTCCTGTAGAGCCGCCATGATTTCGTCTGGGTCTTGTGACAGAGAAAGAAGGGAAACGACAGCATCACGAGCGGCGCCACGTAAAGCATTGTTCAGCCGACCTATATTTTCCGTCGCCGAAAATGAACCTTTTGAATTTAAATAGGATGTTCTAAAGGTTAACCAATGGGTGGGCGAGCCGAAAAATATAGGCAACTTTACCTCTGCACTTACCTTTGTGCTATTATGGGCGAGGTCACTTATGGCCTCAGCCAGCTTGAGGAGGTCGTTAGAATGTTGTGTACAGCTACAGTTTTTATTATTGTTACAATTAGTCTGCGAAAGTGTGCCTATGTGTTCGGTAGTTGGTGTTGGACGTGCCATGTAGTAAGGCGTGTGCTCGCACGCCGCGGCTAACAAGCCGGCGGCACTGGGCGAAGCAACACGCTCTGGACAGTCACGAGGAAGCGCCACGAACGCTGATGGAGCCGGTGCGTAGGTAGGCGCGTGCTCGTGTACCGTAGCTTTTAAGCCAGCGGCACTGGGCGAGGCCACGCGCACGCAACCAGCTCGCGGTGCTTCCGTCAGAAGCGGCACCGTCGCAATGAAAGGCGCGTGTTCGCGCACCGTGACTGGCGAGTCCACAGCGCTAGGCGAAAACACACGCTCGCGATCGGCTGGCCGCGACGTAAGTACCATTGGGATCTTAGCCTCAACTGCATTTCTTGACTCCTGTAAACAGAGAGGTCTATTAGTTTTCTCGCTTGCTGTAGAAGCTACCCACCTGTCCACACTTAGGCTTCTTTCAGACGACTGACGGCTGCTGGCGTCTTCCAATGCAGCTAGCTCGGCCTGTAGCTCTATTTCTGCGACAGCTATCTCTCGTTCTCGCGCAACTCGTTCGCGCTCTGCATCTTTTTCTCGCGCAACTCGTTCGCGCTCTGCCTCTTTTTCTGCCATACGGCGGGCGTGTGCGGCTTTTATAGCGAGGCGCTGTGCTTGTAGTGAAGCAGAACGGTGAGAGCTACGATGGGAGCTACTATGGGACGATGAGCGACTAGGCTGCATTACGTCTTGTTTATCTTGTGGGCCTCGTCCCTCCGATGGAGCGACCGATGAGGTTATCGGGGCGTCCGAAGTTATTGGAATTAGGCCCTCTACCTCCAAAGGAGTGATTGAATCGCCTGATTGGGCGTTAGAAGAGGCCGCTGCTGCCATGCTCCTCGTTTTTACCATAGAAAAAATTTTTTTTTGAATGTTAGGTTAATTTATCCGGCTCGAAGGACCAAAATATAGACGATAACTTATAAAGAAGCAGGAGAGGCAGGGCAACAGCTGTTAAATAAAAAGATACTTACTGGTATTATTTCACAAACAATATATTTTACTTAAGTCACACACAAGATCACTAAGCTATTTTACCAACGTCAAAGAAAAACAAAAAACAACTCCAAATACAAAATATATAAAAATAAAATTAAAAGTATCAAAAACAATAAAAAAGAGGTCTGTCGCCAACACTATGTATTGGCTAAATAAGAACCCCTCGCCCGCTGCTAGCACCGACTCGGTCCGTTTATACATATAAAACCTCGCGAATTAATTACAAAGGCAGCCATTACCTTGTTCGGCAGTATCGTAGAGCGGAACTGCCCACTCCTGAGCTGTTTATGGCGTTTTCATATCGTTACCGGCGGTAGAGGTATGTGCCACAAAGATACCATTATAATACGAAAAGTTTGCACGCTCGTGTTAAACGATAGAAATTAGAAAAACAGAACAAGATCAAAGATGGAAAACAAAATAAAACTAAATACACACACTTAAGGCAAGAAAACAATTAAGCACAATCAATAACAATACAAAAAAACCGGTCAAGTGCGAGTTGGACTCGCGCACCGAGGGTTCCGTACAAACCTGTAGATAAGGAGTAGTAACTTTAAAATTTTCAAAATTGTCAAAAATATTTTTCAAAAATATTTTTTTAATATGATAAAACTGAAAATTTACGGTTTTCGTAATTTTTCCTATATCTGTACTATAAGACGTGACTTCGTACTAAAGGACAAAACCGGATCTCATACAAACTGGGGCCTGAGCGTGCACGGCTAGAAATTAGCCACAAATTAGAACATATAAAAAGGATTCATGAGCCCTTATTTTAAAACTGACGGCTTTGGCCAAGTAGACTAAAACCTGCAACAAAACGTTTTAGGTTATGTTGCATGTGTACACAAAAATCGCTATTTATGAAGATTGATTTCATTGATTTGATAGTTTTAAGGCATTAAGCAAGTAATCACTGTTAGTGGCGTACACCATACACGCACAACTCTCAACTAACCGGACTCCGACGCAATGCAGAGGGTTGGGCGCGCGAGCCGTGAGCGTGCTAAAAGCTATGGCCTTAGTTGAAAAATAAAGAATATCTCCTAATATGCTTCATCATCATCATCATTATCAGCCAAAGGACGTCCACGGCTGAACATAGGCCTTCCCCACAGTTTTCCACATCGACCGATCACAAGCGGTCTGCATCCAGTGCGATCCTGCGATCTTTACAATGTCGTCTGTCCATCTTGTTGGTGGACGTCCTACGCTGCGCTTTTGGTCGAAGGGTCTCCAATCCAGAACTTTTCTGCCCCAATGGCCATCAGTTCTTCGCCTAATATGCTTGAGTGTATTTATTACTTTTATGCCTACCTTATTATCTTATTTTTGGGGATGTTTTGCAAATAAAAGAAAGTAGGATTTTAAGGATTCATTTATTGTTTAAGATCATCATAATCATAATAATTATATTAATATACTGTCTAAGAACTGTGCAAGGGGCTTTATTTGTTTTTGATGCCGTGCCCAACCAAGTTACCATATTATACTCATGGTATGAGCACAGCAACCTACAGTCCAACACATACACGATGGTGTCCCACCAAAGAATCTTCTGATCTATTTTCTTTTAATGTTGTACTGGCTTGATCCCGACAAGCTTGGCAGATAAAATCAGTTTCATTTACCTGAAAATAAAAAAAATATTTTGTTTATTATTTTATTATAATTATTTAACACATCAATAATATTGATAATAATATCTGTGATTGAATGACTTAAGTTACAACAATAATAGTGTTCTGTTAGAATGTGTAGAGATTGGCTTTTGTAATCACATCAAAGTCTAATTCTAAACCAACTTTAAAAATGTGTTAAGTGTTCTTCCAATTTAATATTAGTCACACTGTATATTTTGTAAGCTTCCAATATACAAATTAATAATGACATTTATATAACAACCATGTTCTTTGGTTCATAGTCCTGACTGTATAACAGTATAATTATTTTGAAGATTTTGCAGTTTTTTCAAACTAAACCTTACTGGGTCTAGTACCCAGGAAGTGCAACGCCCCATATTTTACTGGGCACTGAAGTAATTGGGACAGTTCTATGGCATGTTATGTATGTATGATGTAATGTAGTATTGCAAAAGCTTTAGTTATATTTGATTGGGTAAATAAAAGTGGGATCGAATAGGGTTAGGTAGGACAGATAAATAAGTAGGTACTTACTGTTTGAGGCACCACCCATTCCCTTACAATAGCAAGTATAGCCTCATCATTCAATAGGCGTCTTCCTATTGCATTGGAGCGGTCCATTGCTATTCCACAATTACTGCACAGACTCATGATGTTTCAGAAGTCAAGGTACAGGGTTATCCGCCGGTATTCTTGCCAAGGTCAGTAAGAATAGCAGGATACGGTGTCCAGTGTTCAAAAGCCAACGGTAAATGAGGAAGCAATCGATCTCGGAGTACGGGGTCCAAGTAGAAAAGCACGGAAAAACAATTCACTTACTTAGAGACAACGGAAAGCGAATAACAAAAACAGACAAAATGACAGATAGTATAGTGACAGTGATGTGATTAGCATGACATTCACAGATTATAAAAGTATGTCCAAGAACACTATCGATTTAGATGAATAATCAATCGTATCGATTTTATTGTTTCCTTTTGCTACATTACAGTGAATTATTACTTACATTTTTATTTAGTATGTATTTTATCATTACTTGTTTTTACGGGTATTGATAAAAAAGCCTTCCTTTGTTATAATGTATTTAATTTTATTTCCGTTAATCGATACTCAATAAATCGATAATCAATAAGCTGTCTCTACACAATAGTTTTAAATTAAAATATTTTCAATTGGCCATTGCCAATTCAGATGAGCTTGGTACAGAATTATCAAGAAAAATAGACGATTTTTTTGGTGTATATTTCATTCGTCAACATTCAGGCCCAAAACTGACCTTGTCCTTTCAAGATTCTAAGTTTATGGGACGTGCCCTGTAGGTTTTGATTCCCGTGCGAGTTTCGAAAATTTGCGGAAATTTGCGGCCTAAATGGCTGTATCTTTTGATTGCGTTGGCTTAGAAGGTTGATTTTTCTACAGCTTCCAGGGACAGTAGACCTAAGTATCATATAGAAATTTCAGTTTGATACCTCCACGCGTTCCTGAGAAAAATGGTCTTGACAGACGGACGGACGGACGGACGGACGGACAACAAAGTGATCTTATAAGGGTTCCGTTTTTTTCTTTTGAGGTACGGAACCCTAAAAAAGTATCTAAAACACAGTACGATAAAAAAAAGACAATTTTTACTACAGAAAACTTCGACGACCGCTTTGGTGTAATTATCAAGACGTTGACTATTAACCAAGAGGTCGCGAGTTCGATCCCCGCACTATACAAACATTTGTGTGTCATGAACATGTCTGTTTGTACTGGTCTGGGTGTTATATGTATTTGTTTTAGTTTATTTGTAATAACACTGTTGATTCTGATATCTGTTTCACAAGTGCTTAAGCTACTTACCACGGAGTCAGATCAATGTATGTGATGTTGTTGTATATTGATTTAAAATACACGTTATAACGGCCAAATAATGCCGTTGTGTGTCTGCAACACCTCAGTATTTTGACTTCACTCAGCGTAAAGCAAGACCATGGCGCTGGTTATCAGTGAGCCCTGCCGAGGAAGGGGAATTGTGCTAGATGAAGACGGCAAAGGGTTAAAGGAATCCCGGGGACAGGAAGCACGGGGGTGTCACACCGCCAACTTCCCTACTCCGAGTTGTTTTGGAGAAATGTATGACAGAAAATCTCAGAAACAATGTTTGGCTCGCCCTGGGAATCGATACCAGGGCCTCTCGGATGTAAGGCAGAAACTTTGCCACTACACCAACGAAGCAGTCAAAAAAGCTTAATCATAATCATAATTTATCTCTTTTATTTCCATAAACATTGGTGTACAAAGGTTTTTGTATAGTGCGAACCCGCGACCTTTGTCTAATAAGTCAACTTCTTAACCATAACACAAACCAAAGTGGTAGTCATATCTCTTCGGTGACTGTATTTATATTAATTGAAGTCATTGCATATCTAAATAACACATATTCTTGCGATTGGACACGACTAGATATGACAGCGCAACTGAGAATGAGTTAAAAATTGCTTATAAAATTAAAAACCTACGGCTTATTATGTCATTCTGGCAACAAAGTGCAAAAATTGATAAACTTGAAGTTATGTAGTTAATATAAAAAATAAATATTTCACAACAATCACACCAATTCTCTAGTCCCAAATTAAGCTACGAGGCTTGTGTTATGGGTACTAGACAACGGATAAACATACTTTAATACTTTTTTTTGTAAATAAATACACATTATTCATAGAAAACACCCAGACCAGTACAAACACACATATTCATGCACGCTTATGCTTGTACTGTGCGGGGATCGAACCCGCGACCTTTGGTTTTAGAAGTCCGACCTGTGGACCACTGCACCAAGTAAAAGCGTCAAAAGTAAGTTAATAATGAAATATATTCTGCAACTCTGCGGCGGACCGAGCAGTGTTGATCCCGTAAGTTGCCGGTTCCAAGCGAACATTGTAAACGACGACCAGTCAAATTGAGCGTTGCGGTGGCGCTACCAAATTGATGACGCAACATGGGTTCCAAAGATGCTTCAGATCGCAGTAAAAGTTTTAATTGCTGTTACTGACTACCACTTCGGTGTAATGGTCAAGAAGTTGACTATTAACCAAGAGGTCGCGGGTTCGATCCCCGCACTATACAAACATTTGTGTGTGCATGAACATGTCTGTTTGTACTGGGCGTTATATGTATTTATTTAAGTGTATTTGTAATACCACTGTTGATTCCGATATCTCTAACACAAGAGCTTAAGCTACTTACCACGGAGTCAGATCGATGTATGTGACTTTGTTGTATATTTATTCTGTTGAAACTTCCATACATGGGGCACTTGATACTTTAAGTCTTTGGTTACAATTTTAAGTTAACGACGTCATACTTTGAAAAAACCGGTCAAGTGCGAGTTGGACTCGCGCACCGAGGGTTCCGTACAAACCTGTAGGTATATAAGTAAGTTTTTTTTAGACTCGTTTTTTTTGTCAGAAATATTTTTCAAAATGATTTTTTTTTTATATGATGACACTGAAAATTTACACTTTTCGTAATTTTTCCTATATCTGTACTATAAGACGTGACTTCGTACTAAATTTCAAGATTCTAAGTTTACGGGAAGTACCCTGTAGGTTTTGATTCCCGTGCGAGTTTCGAAAATTTGCGGCCTAAATGACTGTATCTTTTGATTGCGTTGGCTTAGAAGGTTGATTTTTCTACAGCTTCCAGGGACAGTAGACCTAAGTATTATATAAAAATTATAGTTTGATACCTCCACGCGTTCCTGAGAGAAACGGTCTTGACAGACGGATGGACGGACGGACGGACGGCAGACAACAAAGTGATCTTATAAGGGTTCCGTTTTTTTCTTTTGAGGTACGGAACCCTAAAAAATACACCTGAAAAACACACGTTGAAAAATACACCCAATGCACTCAACGGGCAACTGACCCAAAAACCTTGTGGTAAAGCCTGAAATCATTGATTCCGTCGAGTTTTCATACTATAATTCAGATACTATTAAAAGTATATTTACTTATCCTAATTATAAAAAACGCTGGCAAAAGAACCTATTAAAAACGGTTGTAAAAGATGTATTAATGTCGAAAAGATTTTATAAAATTGATGATTATGAAATTGAGAAACATATGTGGAAATGTTAGAATGCAAACAATTATTGTAAGTATAATTTAAAAAGAGACAGATAGAAGATATATCTTGCTTTGTAATACAGACGTAACGGCTATACACTCAATCTACTACTGTGGCCCGCATTCCATCGGGATATAGTTGCAATGTGCAATTGAATTACCGCCATAACTTAATATCACTTACACACACATATTTTTTTTATAAATTACCTGATCATTTCATTTCGTTGCCTTTAGATACTTAAATTTAAAACAGTTGCAAAAGATGTATTAATTTAATGTCGAAAGAACAATATAAAATTGATGATTATGTAAATGACAAAGATATGAGGAATTTTTTGAATGTAAAAATTTTTGTAAATCAAGTTTGAAAAATGGCAATGACAATAGTGACTGAATTTCTTGCGCCGCTTCTTCTCAGCACTGGCCCAAATTGTCCCGAAGCGGTGGTAGGGTTAATTTAAAAGTGCTCCTTGTGAGTCTATTTACAATTTTTTTTATTGATTTTAGTTATATGGAATATTTAGGATTTTAACGAAAACGTTTCGTCCTTTACATTAATTCAACTATTTAATCGGCATTCCAATAAATGTACTCGTAGGTAATAACGTCATAACTAATTGATTCCAATAATGGATTATTTATCATCTAAATGTTCCTGCATCAGGCATGATGTCCACTTAACAAAGCTAACTATACCAGTAAATGTAGGCGAGCGTTAAGCATTTCTTTATTATGGCCCAAATAAGTGCATGTGCGACGGATGGTCCTAAATATAATCATAAAATATATAATTTTTTTTTGACGTGACAACGTCTTATAAATTGGTTTGCCGGGTGACACTTCAAGAAACTGCGTTACGCTCCGCTCACGTTATGCGCTCACAATGAGAGCGAGTGAGAGGCACGCGTCCCTTCGACTCGGGCATGGTTAGCCCGCCTAAGAGCGAGTGAGACAGTCATAAAAAGTGAAAGGCACGCGTCCCTTCCACTCGAGCACAGTTAGCCCGCCTATGAGCGAGAGAGACAGAGCGAGAGAGAGAGAGTGAGAGAGATAGGCATACACACCGGTTAATGTTATACGAATGAATATTCACATTAAAATTATTTTACCACTCAAAGTCGTTGTCACGTAAAACTTTCGCCCGTATACCGACTTTACAGGCAACCAATTTTAATTTAAACTACATATAACAAACTAGCTGAGCCCTGCGGTTTTACCCGCATAGAATCCGTTTTCTACGTATCCCACAGGAACCGTTAAGTGTTGCTCTAGGTTATACTTTATCTATGTTCCAAATTTCAGCCAATCCGTCCAGTAGTTTTGGCGTGAAAGAGTTACAAACATCCGTACGTACTAATTTTTACGTTAATAATAATTATAGTTCTTCTTGCCGATTTCGACGACGGCGCCAGCCAACCTCAACAGAGATCATCCAACTACGCAGGAGATATTATAGTGCACAAGTGTGAGCGCAATACACAGGTGCACTCACTGTTCCATCACTCTCAAATTTCGGTGAGACGGCAATCCGACATGACCGGAGAGAGATCAGGCGCAGGACCAACGGCTTTGTGCTTTCCGAGGCACGAGGGTGTTACACCGCCAACTTCTCGACTCCGAGCTGTTTTTTAGAATTCCATGACAGAGAATCCCAGAAACAATTTTGGCTCGACCTGGGATTTGAACCCAGGACCTCTCGGATGTACTGCAGAAACTTTGCCACTACACCAACGAGGCAGTCCACGTTTATAATATTAGTGGGATGGTATACGATAGCTTTAAAGTCTGATGTTGCTCTTGCAATTTCTTTTTTCTCTGTATGTGCACCGCCAGTATGTTCTCTGATTGGACCTGTGTTAGACTGTTAGAGAGTGCCTTCGGCATTAAGTTTACTATTGTACACAAGTTTGTGCCGAAATTTTTAAATAAAATAATTAATTACCTTCGCCTCACAGCATCCGTATCTTCAGCCCTGAGTGGACAGTGGTCTTTATCTCGATATTAACAAGATGTCATTGAAACAATGAACAGACTGTTGGTCAAACACTGTCAATCACTGCTTTTATGCAAACTAATACTGCCAATAAAATCGTCAGGCAATCTGTATTACAAGTTCTGACGAATCACAAAATGTCGGATGACGGCGCCATGTTGATGAAATGTTTGAACATTTGAAACGACGACCACATTGGTGTATAGGTTAAGAAGTTGACTATTAACCAAGAGGTCGCGGGTTCGATCCCCGCACTGTACAAACATTTGTGTGCATGAATATGTCTGTTTGTACTGGTCTGGGTGTTATATGTATTTATTTGTAATACCACTGTTGATTCTGATATTTGTAACACAAATGCTTCAGATACTTACCACGGAGTCAGATCAATGTATGTGATGTTGTTGTACATTTATTCATTTAAAAAAATATATGGTCTCTTCAATCTCTTAGTCTAGTTTTCAATTTGCTGCTCTGCACGATGTTCAAGTCGGCGGAGTATATATTTTTTGAGTCTTTCTGTCATAAAACACTTTTGTTTCAAGGTCCTGGCTTAGATCAAATCCCAAAAAGGCAGATACGGTATGAGCTAGTCGTGCTTGGTCCTACTAAAAAAATCAAATTCAAATTTCTTTATTTGCTTGTAAATAGGTTACATTATTACAAATGTGGTCGTAAACCGAGTCCAATGGACCTGCTTCGCTAACAGTCGTCGTCAGTACTGTGAGTTGCTCAAACATGTGTGCGCCCATTTTTAAATTGACGATTGTAAGTACAGTATCTTCCTCTGTTTGGTTTTATCTAAGTGTCCTGGAACCTTGTATATGATTTTGTTTCTTTTTAAATGAGAGATAGTTTTTTTTTTAAATGAGATTAAGTTGAATCCCAGGAATAAGCACCCCGGTTGATCCGTGTAACAATATAGTTGACCACTTTTTATAAAGAAACCTGTTGCGCTCACACTTGTGCACTATAATAACTCCTGCGTAGTTGCTGATCTCTGTTAAAATTGGCGGCCGTGGTCGAAATCGGCCAGGAGGGCTACTACTAATAAAGTAACATAAGTACAGTACTCCAAAATTGATAATGCGCATGCAGATCTTCGTTATTTTTCGTATTCCCGAAAACACCCGAATCATTAAATCGTAAGAGCCCTAAACATCATCATATCATCATCATCATCATCCAGGAGGAGAGCTAAGATTTAACTCGACAAGTATATTCGAGATTTCGACGTTCTTAAAACTCAAATGAAGGTTAATAGTATTATTGTATTTGACGAAATATTTATACACATTCTTAGGCTATTTTCTTGTAACTGTTTATTTATCCATGATACAAAGTATTTTTTTCTTTCTTACACTAAAATCTTATACAGTTAACACAAAGTAAACAAATCTTCAGATAATGCAAAACATGTTTTAGATAAGGAAATGTATTAAATAGAATACTTGTATTAGCAAGTACAGTTCAGCTTATAATATATATATTTATTTAATCATTTATAAATTTTACATAGGTAATAATAATAATAATAATAGGCCAGACATAACACTCATCGATAAACAGAACAAAACAGTACACATCATAGATATAGCAGTCCCAAACACCCACAATCTCCACAAAACCATCACTGAGAAAATACACAAATACACAGAATTAAAAGATGAAATATTGCACATCTGGAGAATGGATAAAGTTTTTATCGTACCGTTAGTTCTATCGAGTACAGGAGTTATTCCACGACATCTCATCACAGCCTTACGCACTCTTGATTTGCCTGAATACATAACTATGCAGAAAGCGGCCATACTGAACACGTGCCGTATCGTCAGGAAATTTTTGCAGGATGACCACACAACACAACATTTAGGTAATGAGGCCCACTTGGCTTAGGCCCGTGAGTTTCATTTTTCTACCGAGACTGGCAGAAAGAAGTAATTCTTTCAGTCTGTCCAGAGAAAAAAAGAAAAGCTTAAAAAATAATAATAAATGGTAACAATGTTTAGCACTTAATACTAAATAAAATAAAACATGAAAGCAATTGTATGAGAACAGCTATTGCTGAAATATGACAGCGCTGATTTTCAGCTGCACTCACTACATCTGTCTTTACAGAATAAATTAAAATATAAGATAGGTGCAATCCCCAAAATAGATCCGTATTAAGTTTAGGTTAAGGTTAAGTGTTTTATTAATAAAAGCTTTTACGTTTGTACTTCGTAAGAGATTTTTTTCCTAAAATGAATAAACTATATTTCATTGTAAAGAAAATCTGACGTCTAATCTTAAATACTGTATTTTGCCATGTACCCGCTATTGAAAACTTAAATGTAGAATTATTGAGAAGTCAAGAGTCTAAAAGCGATTATCTTGTTATTATTTAAAACAAATAAAAGTACCTACTTTAAAACCTGGTTATTAGGATTCTTAGATTTCGGTGAATTTAGATTATTTTTCTTTTAATTTAAAATCGTCACGATTTTACGGACCGGTATAGTTGCCACAATGATTTTGCTACTAACTGATTGGGTTGAAACAAAATGGTTGGGTTTATCCATTCAAATCATCTCAACAGGCTAGATGACTCCACCAATCATAATCATAATCATTTTTTTCCTTCATAAACATTGGTACATACAGAGGTTGTGGATTGTATAGATGCGAACTCGCGAAAACGTGAAGGCATATTCATCTTTTCAGGTTTTCCAATCGTTGATACACTCTTTTATCGTCTGTCAAAACGATCTGCTTCTATAGATTTGTATGAGAATACTCCAACGTGTCGTCATGATAGAGTATCAAAAACTGGAGTCAATTGGCTAAACATTTATTGGGAATTGTGGAATTAACTAAGTTTCCAGTTAAAACCCCTCGAATAAATCAGGAATACAGCAGGGAGCTTCAACGGCTGGACGAATTTTGACCAGCCATAGCTAAGAACCACCGTGATTTATCTTCCGAATAAAACCGCTTTGAAATCGGTCCATCCGTTCGGGTGCTACGATGCCACGGACTGACACACACAAACAGACATAGGGGTCAAACTTATAACACTCCTCTTTTTCGTCGGGGGTTGAAAATTGGTTTCTAAAGATTTTTGGAAATAAATTGGTTGTATTACCATCATAGAATATTGGGTTCGAATCCTGCTAGGGGCAAATGTTTGTGTGATGAGCACGAGCATTTGTACCTGAGTCATGGGTGTTTATAAATGTATTTAAGTATTTCTATCCGTTACTCTAGCCACCATAGCACAAGCTAACGCCTAGTTTGGGGCTAGGTATTTGGTGTGTTCGTTTAAACAATTTATTTATTATTATTATAGAGATTATGTTTTTAAAGTGGTGTCATCTAGCCTTTTTTTAGGGTAACTTTAAAAAAATAAAAATAAAAATTATGGAATAAGAACAACGATCTGTTCAGGTCATACACGGACTGATTTTAGAATTATCAGTCAGCAAAATCCGTTGCTTACTTTTAAAGATTTATGCACACAAAGGGACAAAGGGACAAAGGGACAGAGAAAGCGACTTTGTTTTATACTATGTAGTGATTAGTTATCTTTATGTAAGATATTTTCATTTACCTATAGACGTTTGGAAAAATCATCCAAAACTATGTAAGTAGGTAATTATGGCATAATAATAAACTCTTGGCATAATCGTCTCCTAACGTGAAACCGTTAGCCAATATCACTAAAACCAATTCAACGTGACGAATTTGTTGATATGTAAATGAATGATGCATTATGCCGACTGTACCGCAAGGTCGTTCCGAGATGGTTGTCTCGCTTTAATTGATACGCGGAGTAGAGACAGTGGGACACGCTTGTGTAGTGAGGAAAAATGGAATTAAACACCAATCATGTAAGTAAGAATTCATTAATTGGTGATAAAACAAAAGACAGTGCCTGTCAGTGTAGCCCTGAAATTGAGGAGATAGATAAGTCGAAGAAATTTTAATGAGCAACAAGCGACCCGGCAGACAGACGTCGTCCTGCCCGCTGTTTCTGGAAATTTTTTAATCGCTTAAACCTTCCCTAGACTTTCACGAGTATATCGAGAGTAAAATTAGTCAAATCGGTTCAGTCGTTCTCGAGTTTTAGCCAGACTAACGAACAGCAATTCATTTTTATATATAAGAAGACTAGTGGACCAGGCAAACGTTGTCCTGCCCGTTCCTATATTTTAAAATTTTCTGATCTTTTAAACCATCCCTGGACTTCCACGAATATTTCAAGACCAAAATTACTCAAATCAGTTCAGCAGTTCCCGAGTTTTAGCGAGACTAACGAACAGCAATTCATTTTTATATATAAGAAGAAGATAAGAAACAGTGTTTGATAATGTTAGAGAGTTACTATGTCCTAACTGCGACTAGTCTGCCTTCCAAAGATATTAGGAGACATAACATACAATTTAAAAACAGTGGTTGCCTGTAAAGTCGGTATACGGGCGAAAGTTTTACGTGACAACGACTTTGAGTGGTAAAATAATTTTAATGTGAATATTCATTCGTATAACATGAACCGGTGTGTATGCCTATCTCTCTCACTCTCTCTCTCTCGCTCTGTCTCTCTCGCTCTTAGGCGGGTTAACTGTGCTCGAGTGGAAGGGACGCGTGCCTTTGACTTTTTATGTCTGTCTCACTCGCTCTTAGGCGGGCTAACCATGCCCGAGTCGAAGGGACGCGTGCCTCTCACTCGCTCTCATTGTGAGCGCAGAACGTGAGCGGAGCAGCGTAACGCAGTTTCTTGAAGTGTCACCCGGCAAACCAATTTATAAGACGTTGTCACGTCCAAAACCCACGAGATAAGCTAGGAAACAGCTGGTAAGCCGTTGGATGAATTTTGACCAGCCATAATATGATAGCTAATAACCACCGTGATTAAATTATGTTTCGAATAAATAAAACCGCACTGAAATCTGTCTTTCTGTTCGCAAGCTGCGATGACACAGCAGCAGACACACACACATTCACAAACAGAATAGGGGTCAAACTTATATACCCCCCTTTTTAGTTGGAGGTAAAAAATATTAATAGTAGCGCTATTTATGACCGTAGTGACATAAAAATATAATATCTAATAATAGTCCTCCTAGCCGATTTCGACCACGGGGCGGCCAATCTCAACAGAGATCAGCCAACTACGCACGAGATATTATAGTGCACAAGTGTGAGCGCAATACACAGGTGCACTCACTGTTCCATCACTCTCAAAGTTCGGTGAGACGACAATACGACATGACCGAAGAGAGATCAGGCGCAGGACCAACGGCTTAACGTGCTTTACGAGGCACGGGGGTGTAACACCGCCAACTTCCCGACTCCGAGCTGTATAATAATATAAGCCCTTGTCTGTTTCGCTTACCCTGTTGTGTTGTTGTTGTTGTGGTTGCTATGATTTAAATTTAAAGGCTTAAAATAGTTATCAAAAGTAGGTACCAATTATAAAAATTATTGAACTTTCAATTGAGAGAAGCGTAAATGACTTGTCCTTATTTTAAATAAGAAGGCCGAATCAAATAACTCGCGAACAAACGACTAAGTTCTTATACAAGTCAAGTATATATTTTTGTCAAACTTTTTTTAAATTGTACATTGTCATAAAAAATGAACGTGTAATTCAAAATTTTAGATCAATCAAAGACTGGGAATTATGTGAAATTTTAGTTTGCAAGATGTGATTTCAGACGTTTGTTGGTTTGTTTGTGTGTACACCGGTACAGGTGACACTAAAGAAAAGCTTGTAAAAACAAATAAACAACCTTAGAGGACTTAAGCACTATCTAACTTAAACAATTCAACAATTTCTCATTTAGTTTTCACTGCACCCATTGCCTTCTTTCTGCATGACCTTGAGGTTGACTGGCAGAAAATGCTTTTAGCATTAAGTCTACCCTCTGTACATTTCTTGTGCAATAAAGTTTTAAATAAATAAAACAAGTTAAGATACCTACAACAAATTAATTTTTTACTGTTTCAAAAATATTGGCTCCGATTTGCCGTAGCCAAAGGTGTCTTTTTTTTCAGCCAAATTCCCAGGTAAACCTACAAGCTAAAAATATTAGATCTGCCTAATTATGTTCCTAGAAGTTAGGTAGTGCTGCCTTTTATAAAAACATTTTTTCTCCTTCGTTAACATTAATCCCGTAATTAAAAGTCGGCCTTTCAGCGTTTTCTTTCAGGTTTTCACAAGGTTACACAGTTCAGAAAGATAAAGAAATGTCGCACTGTATCTAATTGTTTTTTTTTTTAATTTCAGTGTATTATTAGGCACTTAATGAGGACAATTTCATGTAGTGGTCATGGTCAATCGGGACTAATAAAACACAACATGGTTCGGAAATCGAACCCGGGACTTCAGACACGTTAAAATCCCGATGCGTATCTACGCCGCTCGACCAGTTGATCCTCAATGAAAAAAATATTAACATTTGTAGTTGGTACTCAAAAAGCATTTCGTAACCCACGGCCTCGACCCAAAAAGAATGGTGTTGTCTTAGTTATAGTGTTCTTTGTACTTTTTTGTTTATCCCGTCTGCCAAGGAAGGGTTATGTTTTTCACGCGGATCTTGTATGTATGTAATATTCTTTATAACCTGATATATTTGAAATCGCTAAACGGATTTACATGATTGAGGTATCGGATGATTTGTCTTAGTAGGCCAAGTGTGCTTAGATGGGTCAGGTCCAAAAAAATAAACATAACGGCTGTGCGAAGCCAAGCCAGTAAAAAAAATATTTTTGTTCGAATACTTACTACTATATGAGTATCAAATTAAAGAGTTCAGCACCACGATGTCAATGATGTATAAATGTCGTTACGTAATTTTTCTAACTAAAAAAACAAATAAAATTATAATAAAACCCCCGCTGCTTAAAAAACCAGTAATACAAAATCTACTTAAAAGGCTCGAACAAGATACAAAATTCAATAACTAAGCAACATCATACATAACATGCAGTCGGAGGCAAGAAATAGAATTATGAGTCAAAACATACTCTTTTTGTACATGCCATGTTGCTTAGTTACTGAATTTGGAATCTTGTTCTAGCCCTGGTATTTGTATTTAATATGGTTTTTAAAAACTATAATATTTTTTAGGTGTGACGCTTCTGCCCATAAATATCTTACGGTGCCCTCGAGTAACATCTTTCATCTTTTGTTAATTACGAATAATAAGTTTGCCGCATTAAAATTTTTGAGACTGACTTAACTAAATTACCAGCTGGGTACTTGCTCTACACGCTAGATTTAACCAAAGCTCGGAATCTGACTATTGTTTAAAACTTTCAAACATTTATCCATCAATGACAATGCCTACTCCCAAACAGATCATGTTACTAAAGGTTATTTGTAAGATTCCTATAATTCAGTTCTGTTTTAAAGTACTGTGGGGTGAGCACGAACATTTTCGTATCGTATTCGTGTCGTCCAAACGTCAGGAACTGACAGTTTCTCCATACAAATTGACAAGTTAACGATAGGCAAACGCTACGAATACTTTACGATAGTAGTTCGTGCTCAACGACTCTAAAAATTCTCTTAGTCATTAAAAATGCTTCTGGTTGGCTTAAAACACTTCTGGGTCACTAAATACGCTGCTGGGCCTCCAATTGGGATATGTTTTTCAGACAAAAGCGGTGGTGCTGGGACATTGTCATTTCAATAGATAAATCGGGTCAAGAAATTGTCGCGCTGCGTACTCAAGTGGATTTTTAACCCCCGAAGAAAAAAAAAGGTGTTTTAAGTTTGACCCCTATGTCTATGTCAGTACATGTGTTTTATGATGGTATGTTTTTGTGTGTGTGTCAGTCTGTGGCGTCGTAGCTCCCGATCGGATTAACCAATTTGAGAAAAGGTTTTTTCATTCGTAAGATAGTTCAATAACGGTGGATCTTAGTCTATTCTATGACTAGTCAAAATCAATCAAACCGTTGAAGCTCGCCAGATGTTTTCCTGGGTCATGTCGTGGGCTTATAAATTTTAAAGTTTGGTCCATCAAAAAGCCTTAACACACACATAATTTCTTCACACCCTGTTTATACTCGTATCTCTCTGTCGCAGATAAACAACATAAGAACAGACTCCGAAGACCAGGATCCTCACCTAAAACCACCTCCTCATCCACCAGATGGCACCAGGAGGAAATACGTTCTGCATTCCGATAAGGAGACCTACGACTTCGTCGCACACAGATGTACGCCAAAGCCTACCAAGTAAGTTATTTTTTATCCGCAAAGGTGTAGCATTTAGCCTTTACGACAACTGTTTTTTACACCCCAAAAAAGGGGGGTGTTTCTGTGTGCCTGTCTCATCGTAGCTTCTGAACGGATACACCGATATCAAAGCGGTTATTTTTCGAATGTTATATAACTATGGAAATATATAACCCTAAAACTCGAACCAACTTTAGAAAAACGACCATAATATCTCAGGGTGCGCAGCTTTACAATAAACTTCCAACTGAAATTAACAGTGCCGATACATTGAAAATTTACAAAAAAAAACTGCTTGGGTTTATTACTAAGGATCGGAAATAATTTTTTTTTAGTTTTATTGAATGAAGACGAGCACTTATCCATTAGTTTAGTTCATTATTTGTTCAACTGCAAATATTTTTATTTTTCTCAAATAAGTGACATTTAATTGTCTTTTTGAGAATAAAATTATTTAAACTGATATAATCACGGTTGTTATTAACTACGGCTGTTTAAGGTCTGTCTAGCCGTTAAAGCTTAACAGCTGGTATCCTAGCTCATGTCGAGGGTTTTTCAAAGTGCTGCCTTTGACCCGAAAGCAAGATCGCTATTGGGTTTTCGACTAGCACTAACTGTATAGTACAGTGTAGAATACTCCTAGTACACCATACACGGGCTCGACAACACACGGTGTGCGCAGGCGACGCGTCCGCTCTCGCCGATGGCTCGCGTAGTAATGGCAATTATTGCTATTTTTTGTTAATTTAATTAGCATGCTAAAGGACAAAACCGGATCTCATACAAACTGGGGCCTGAGCGTGCACGGCTAGAAATTAGCCACAAATTAGAACATATAAAAAGGATTCATGAGCCCTTATTTTAAAACTGACGGCTTTGGCCAAGTAGACTAAAACCTGCAACAAAACGTTTTAGGTTATGTTGCATGTGTACACAAAAATCGCTATTTATGAAGATTGATTTCATTGATTTGATAGTTTTAAGGCATTAAGCAAGTAATCACTGTTAGTGGCGTACACCATACACGCACAACTCTCAACTAACCGGACTCCGACGCAATGCAGAGGGTTGGGCGCGCGAGCCGTGAGCGTGCTAAAAGCTATGGCCTTAGTTGAAAAATAAAGAATATCTCCTAATATGCTTCATCATCATCATCATTATCAGCCAAAGGACGTCCACGGCTGAACATAGGCCTTCCCCACAGTTTTCCACATCGACCGATCACAAGCGGTCTGCATCCAGTGCGATCCTGCGATCTTTACAATGTCGTCTGTCCATCTTGTTGGTGGACGTCCTACGCTGCGCTTTTGGTCGAAGGGTCTCCAATCCAGAACTTTTCTGCCCCAATGGCCATCAGTTCTTCGCCTAATATGCTTGAGTGTATTTATTACTTTTATGCCTACCTTATTATCTTATTTTTGGGGATGTTTTGCAAATAAAAGAAAGTAGGATTTTAAGGATTCATTTATTGTTTAAGATCATCATAATCATAATAATTATATTAATATACTGTCTAAGAACTGTGCAAGGGGCTTTATTTGTTTTTGATGCCGTGCCCAACCAAGTTACCATATTATACTCATGGTATGAGCACAGCAACCTACAGTCCAACACATACACGATGGTGTCCCACCAAAGAATCTTCTGATCTATTTTCTTTTAATGTTGTACTGGCTTGATCCCGACAAGCTTGGCAGATAAAATCAGTTTCATTTACCTGAAAATAAAAAAAATATTTTGTTTATTATTTTATTATAATTATTTAACACATCAATAATATTGATAATAATATCTGTGATTGAATGACTTAAGTTACAACAATAATAGTGTTCTGTTAGAATGTGTAGAGATTGGCTTTTGTAATCACATCAAAGTCTAATTCTAAACCAACTTTAAAAATGTGTTAAGTGTTCTTCCAATTTAATATTAGTCACACTGTATATTTTGTAAGCTTCCAATATACAAATTAATAATGACATTTATATAACAACCATGTTCTTTGGTTCATAGTCCTGACTGTATAACAGTATAATTATTTTGAAGATTTTGCAGTTTTTTCAAACTAAACCTTACTGGGTCTAGTACCCAGGAAGTGCAACGCCCCATATTTTACTGGGCACTGAAGTAATTGGGACAGTTCTATGGCATGTTATGTATGTATGATGTAATGTAGTATTGCAAAAGCTTTAGTTATATTTGATTGGGTAAATAAAAGTGGGATCGAATAGGGTTAGGTAGGACAGATAAATAAGTAGGTACTTACTGTTTGAGGCACCACCCATTCCCTTACAATAGCAAGTATAGCCTCATCATTCAATAGGCGTCTTCCTATTGCATTGGAGCGGTCCATTGCTATTCCACAATTACTGCACAGACTCATGATGTTTCAGAAGTCAAGGTACAGGGTTATCCGCCGGTATTCTTGCCAAGGTCAGTAAGAATAGCAGGATACGGTGTCCAGTGTTCAAAAGCCAACGGTAAATGAGGAAGCAATCGATCTCGGAGTACGGGGTCCAAGTAGAAAAGCACGGAAAAACAATTCACTTACTTAGAGACAACGGAAAGCGAATAACAAAAACAGACAAAATGACAGATAGTATAGTGACAGTGATGTGATTAGCATGACATTCACAGATTATAAAAGTATGTCCAAGAACACTATCGATTTAGATGAATAATCAATCGTATCGATTTTATTGTTTCCTTTTGCTACATTACAGTGAATTATTACTTACATTTTTATTTAGTATGTATTTTATCATTACTTGTTTTTACGGGTATTGATAAAAAAGCCTTCCTTTGTTATAATGTATTTAATTTTATTTCCGTTAATCGATACTCAATAAATCGATAATCAATAAGCTGTCTCTACACAATAGTTTTAAATTAAAATATTTTCAATTGGCCATTGCCAATTCAGATGAGCTTGGTACAGAATTATCAAGAAAAATAGACGATTTTTTTGGTGTATATTTCATTCGTCAACATTCAGGCCCAAAACTGACCTTGTCCTTTCATAGCATAGCATGCTACGCGCTATTGCTATGCTAATATGAAATTTCATCGAAATTGGGAAATAGCGTTAGCGTATAATATTAAATTGCGAAATTGTGACTGTTGTATGCAACGTACATTTTAATGTTGTGACTAAGATTAGATGAAATTTGACTTTATTAAAATTAAAACTGCACCGAATAGATAATTCAATCAAGTCACGAAAAGACAAACAATTTCATTCAAATAAACAGTTCAATAAACTGCACGCAAAATACGACTCTAAATGCAAGGATGCCGTATTCTCTTCTCTTTCTTTGTTCGCCATTCACTCGGGTAACGCTCAAAAGCCGATCGTCGCCCGACAGCACGCGAACGCGAGTTTCAATTGGCTGCTACTGCCAATAGAGGCTGCTATTAGCAGTAGCAGCCTGCTAGAGCAGTGCGTGCGAATCTATGAAAGCAACGACACGTCGCTGTCCGTGAATTTTAGCATTCACACAATTTAGCATCGTCAAATAATTTAATTATTGCTAACGGTTAAATAGCATGCTAATTAATGATGCTAATGCTAATTATTCCATTACTACCTCCGCGCGCTCCGCCACGCCGTAAGCCGTATTACATTGCATTTTAAAAATAGGCGCTTCTCAACCGAAGGTTTATGTATACCAAATTAGTGGTATTTTATCGGTTAGGAAACTGTATATTACCCAAACAGTCTTACGGAAACACAAATCTTTGCCATTTTATCCAGACAATACTGTCAAAAGAAGAAAGAAAATTGTTGCAAAATCTTTAAGAGTTAATACTGCATTTGCTGAGAAAAATTTTAATACTCGTTCAGCACAACTTTATAATTTATTAAATAGGGAGTTAGATATATATAATAAACAATACTCGGAGTTTAAAAAGATGCTAACCAAATGGATGAAGCAAAAGACATACGAAGAGATAGAGGCACTATTAAATTGCAAATAGGCGCACATCACACACAAACAGACACACACACACACACACACACAAACACGCACACACACACAAACACGCACACACACACACACACACACACACACACACACACACACACACACACACACACACACACAAACACGCACACACACAAACACGCACACACACGTACTCACTCTCAGGCACATTATGTTTATTTTTAAATTTTATTTAATGTTACTTAGATAGTTCTATCTTTTTAAGGAAGGCACAGGCTTTATCAAGATTAAAAGGAGATACTGGCCACATCTTGTAAGGCTTATCTTTGTAAAAGAAAAATAAATATTTTGTATTACTGCCGAAACACAATGACTGAAAGCATATATTTTTTGGCATCAGACTTAGTCTGCCTAGCTGGACATTTTCAGAATCCAGATGGACTAAGTCCTACTAGGTGCTTGTGGCGCAGTGGTTACAGCGCTTTGAGAGTGATACCAAAAGTTAAGCAACCTACGGCGCGGTCATGTTTGGGTGACCATTCTGACCATAAAGGTGACGTCTATTTACAAGCATCTCCGAGCTTCGGAAGGCACTTTAAGCTATTGGCCCCGGTTAATATCAATAGATATTAGTCGATAAGCCTGGTCGGAGGCCCTTGGGCGGCTTAATAACACCTGACAGTAAGGTTGATCACTTACTTTACACACACCCCTCCACCAATCCGCACTGAGCCCGCGTGGTATAGTATGGCTCGCACCACCTCATAGTTGAGGTGAGGCCTGTGCCCAGCAGTGGGACGTATATAGGCTGATGATTAATTCCTACTAAGGCCCAAATTATTCCAACGTATTCTCAGGTGTATTTTGGTTTGGTACTGCTATAGACAGGTCAACATTTACGAAATAATTAGGTAGGTACTCGTTATCGTCAAAGCTTCTTTTTCCTCCATTATGATCAATTATGAATATAAAATACTTCGTTAGTGGCAGTCTATATCGCTTGCACGTGTTTCCTCTCAATATGTGCATGAAATCAATTAAATTAATTCCTCTTACGAAAAGAAGAGCCTATTTATCAGCCAACGATGTTATTTTAATAATAAATGAGGGAATGGAAAACAGTTGTTTGATCCCTAGATTATGTATTATTAATTTATTACTGGCCACTTGTAAAATAAATCTGCTATTTATGTACAATCAGCACTTTAGATAAGTAGAATTTGTAAGACAAAGTAAATATTTACCGCCACTCTATCGGACTAATCACAACATAATTCAACAATATTTTAGAACCTTAGAATCATATTTAGTAAAAAATTGTTTACAACTATATAAGCTTTTAGATATAAAAAAGTAAAATTACGATATCGGATTTATCGGTTACAGTCACACATTTTCATATATTTGTCATTTATATAATCATCAATTTTAGAATATCCTTTCGACATTAATAAAACTTTTACAACTGTTTTAAATTTATCTAAAGACAATGAAATTAAATTTTCAGTTAATTTATCTAAAAATGATTTACATCTACCCATAAACGAGTGATAAGTATTTTACGTATTTAAGTCTGTTTGAAAAAAGAGACCCAGGAAGGTGGGTCGCCAAAATGGTTTTACATTAGTATCTTTAAAACAACGATGTTCGTAATTGGATGCTTTAATTGCCAAATAAAATGTGCTATCGCCTATTTAAGCCATTCAAATGATTCAACCTTCATTTATATTGAGTTGTATGCGACGAAGTGAAGACAAATGATAGAAAAATTATAATGTCATGGTCAGAATTTGATACTGAAATTTTGTTGCTGTTGTAAGATGCCTATGATCGTTGAAAGTTGTAGTTTACTAGCTGACCCGGCAAACGTTGTTTTGCCATATAAATTATGGTGGACAACCCTTATCACTAAGGAATATGAAAAATAGATATTGGCCGATTCTCAGACCTACTCAATATGCTCACAAAATTTCATAAGAATCGGTCAAGCCGTTTCGGAGGAGTACGGGAACGAACATTGTGACACGAGAATTTTATATATATACTAGCTGACCCGGCAAACGTTGTTTTGTCATATACATTATTGTGGACAACCCTTATCACTAAAGGATATAAAAAATAGATGTTGGCCGATTCTCAGACCTACTCAATATGCTCACAAAATTTCATAAGAATCAGTTAAGCCGTTTCGGAGGAGTACGGGAACAAACATTGTGACACGAGAATTTTATATATATATATAGAGATGTAGGTAGTTTATGAGAGTAGGGTAGAGTAAAAAAGGCAACCCATGAATTAAGAAAAAAACGCCAAAGTCATTTTAAATTATAAAATTCTATATTATAAAATTCTTAATAACACAACCTCCTTTTTAACTCCCAACGAAAAAGACGGGTGCTTTTAGTATAACCCCTTTTCTGTTTGTGTGGGTTTGTCTGTAGCATCGTAGCTCCCGTAAGGATGAATAAAAGAACCTTTGTAGGTCTTCTTGATGAAATAATTTGATTTTATGATAGACCGATTTCAGTGCGGTTTTTATTCGAAAGATAATTTAATCACGGTGGTTCTAAGATAAGGCTGGTTAAAATCCATCCAGTCGTTAAAACTCTCAAGCGGTTTTTCTGACTCAAGTCAGGAGTTTTTTTATAGTCTGTTGATAAATGAGCATATTTTTTAATATATTTCCAGTGCATTGGAATCAACAGGCCATCTCATCAAGGGTTGCCTAGGCGGAGGTCTGTTAGGCATCCACGAGGCTTACATGAAAGGAGGCTTATGGACGTCTTTGGGGATCACCATCATCTTCGGTTTCTACATAACTTATTGTGTTCATGTGGGTACTAGTATTAAGCTTGATAAAAAACTTAACTATAGTGCGACAAACTCGTACGGAACATTCCTGCGGGGCTACAGACGAGGCGGGGGGCGAGGTAGCACGACATTTGACACTACCGCTTCACACGTAGATATTTGTGACTGAAATATCTTGAGACACATCTTGATGACGCGTCGATGTCATGCAACTTTACGATATACACATGAAATGTTAAATTTGAAAAATGAGTGTTTTTTTCTTTGAATATGAATTACGCATATCGTGTTACAAAATGTTAAAGACCGAGAAAAAGAAGGCCTCACTAGAAGACCAGGGGTTCCTAAGCTGTGCGCTACGGCGCCCCAGTGCGCGTGGGTCGATCCACATTAATAATGTTCGCGAGTATGCTATACTATTGGTACTCACGGCTACACGTCACAACGTAATAAGATTAGAAGAGGTAATTTTACAACGAAACTGAGTAGCTTGATGTCCGCATCAACAGGCTCCGGCCTGTACCTTTTTGACTGTTTCTTTTAAAAAAATAGCAAGCTTGAGTAGTGCGCCGTGACAAGAGACATAACTTGAAACTGGGGCTTAGTTTCAAGTTTCGAGTTGAAAAAGTTTGGGAAACCCTGCTCTAGACTAAATCTTTATTTTGATTTAATGTAGCGTGTTGTCTTATTCCAGCTATTAGTGAAATCAGCGCAAATCTTGTACCAGAGGCTGCACGTGCCCGTGATGTCGTACCCCGACGTGGCGGAGGCGGCGCTCGAAGTGGGGCCTTTCCCCTCGCTGCAGAAGTATAGCACTTGGTTCAGGTGTGTTATAGATGTAATTTAATAGTCCTCCTGGCCGATTTCGACCACAGCGGCCAATCTCAACAGAGATCAGCCAACTACGCAGGAGATATTATAGTGCACAAGTGTGAGCGCAATACACAGGTGCACTCACCGTTCCATCACTTTCAAAGTTCGGTGTGACGGCAATCCGACATGACCGGAGAGAGATCAGGCGCAGGACCAACGGCATAACGTGCTTTCCGAGGTACGGGGGTATAACACCGCCAACATCCCGACTCCGAGCTGTTTTTGAGAAATTCATGACAGAAAACCTCAGAAACAATTTTGGCTCGACCTGGGATTCGAACCCAGGACCTCTCGAATTTAAGGCAGAAACTTTGCCATTACACTAACCAGGCAGTCAGTATAGATGTATGTAACTCTTAATTCTTCTTATCGGCCTATAACGTCCTACTGCTGGGCACAGGCAGGCCTCATCTCAATTTATGAGGTGGTACGATACATACTCCACCACGCGGACTCAGTGCGCATTAGTATTGATTAGCAACGTGGTATTCTTCAGAGCTCTTTAAGGACAGGTATATAGGGAACAGGTAAACAAAGTTACATTGCATAGTCGATGGCGAAAATCGCTATCGATTTCGTTTGTTTAATATTTATATGGGAATGAAGTCATGTCATGACCAGCTTGTTGAAAGTGAATGTCATTTCCACACATCTCGCAAACGATTTCGATAGCGATTTTTGTTACGACTATAAAATTTATATTTTACCTTGACTATGGGCCAGTTGTAAAATCAGGACAAGTACTAACCTAGAGTTGCACGTTTATTGAACTTTTTTAAGGCAGAGTATACCAATTCTTAAACAATTGCAGTTTCCGTGTCGATTTCCATGCTGCAACCGTTCCATGCAACTGTACAACGATTTCTACTATTCAATTGGCTGTTCCTAATTCAGTGAATTTGGCTTGTTCTATAATACTATACCACCCAACATAGCACCATTAGATCCTAAATAAGAAAAGCTCTTGACTTGCCAAAATTTTACTTTCAGATACGCAGTAGACACGATAATCTGCATAGACCTATTCGGTGCGTGCTGCGTCTACCAAATCATCATAGCCAAGACCATAATGCAGATGGTGGAAGACACCAAAGAGTTTGATGCAGGAGACCTGTCGTCTTTGAGGCTGTACATCCTTGCCTTACTGGTTCCCGTTCTACTGCTGTGCATGATCACCACGCTGAAGTATCTTGCGCCGTTCACTTTGATTGCTGACGTTTTTATTGGTAAGACATATTTTTCTTTATTTCGTTCACAAAAACGAAAAAAGAACTTTGCCATTTGCATTGAATGCCTTGGTTTGGAAGGTGGGGTGACAGACGGTTGCCACCGAAAACGAACAGGCAAAAAGTGTTACTTAATCTAAAATTCACTCGAAGAAGTTTTTTTTTAAACAGCTAATAGAATTTCGTTACTAACACATCTCGTCTCCGCTCAGCTCTAGTGGAGATTTAATTCTAAGCGGAGATGTTATAAATTTCTATGGTGCGATTGAGGCGGAGGTGCGAGCTGTGCCTCTGCTACGCGCAACAGAGACATACATATTAAACATCTTACATATTAGAAAATGATGTTAAGTGACGTGCTGTGAGCGCATGTACGCCTCTCGGCACAGAAAACAAAGAGTGAATTAGCAATAGGTTCATATATTTGTGCATTTTTATCTCAAGCGTAAAGAAGTTACCATTAGCTCAGCTATCATGAAAATAACCCTTTAATCCGACAAGTTAGTGCATGACCTACCTGAGGGGTAGCTGTCGTTGATTAGATTTGGGGTGCTATATATAAGCTTTTTATACGTCAGTCCCAGCCGCGAGGAATGAAACAATCAGGTGATACCTTGCCACCGACTTCCATGATAATCTTTCAGTAACCTGTTTGTAAATTTTTACATTTAGTAAGCAAATAAACAAAATTGAAATTTTTCCACATATAGGGTCGCGAATAAACTCGTAGGACTATACATAGCAATCTGATTTCAGTTGCATGCGTGGTAGCGACAGTGTACTACAGCTTACGGCAGGCCCCTCCCATATCAGAGGTGCCGTCTTGGAAGAATACTGTGGGTTTCTTCGAGTTCTGTGGCATCGCGATCTTTAGCATGGAAGGAATCGGGGTTTCTCTGCCTATAGAAAACAACATGAAGAACCCTAAGCAGTTCCCATTAGTGCTTTGCTGTGGTAAGAACTCTTTCTGTTTAATCCCTTAAAAATTATGGTCTTACGGTGTAAAGCCCGGTTAAGCCCTTGAAATGGTAAGATAAGTCTACCTAATGCATGCACAACATAACTTATCATAATGATTTTGTCTTTGAAATGAAATAAAAATGTCTGTTTGATTCTTTCAGCAATGTTCATTGTGGTTTCTTTCCTCATCCTGGTCGGGTTCTTCGGCTATTGGGGATTCGGTGAAAGTAGCATATCTCCCGTAACTTTGAATTTCCCTTCAGAGATGTAAGTCTTAATTTTATTGTCCACATATTAATTTAAAATTATTGACACACTACACTCACACATACACATCACACACACTATCACATTTCATGAAACAGCATCTACATCTTGTACTCTCCACCGCGACACGAGGTTCCCTATCCTGCTTATGAATCGTAACAAAATCATAATTGAATCATCTGTTTTTGACAGTTCTAGTATGAACGAAATGTAAAAATTGGGCAATGCAATTACGATTTTGTTATGATTCAGTAACGAAATAAGGCCTTTGTCCTAATATGTGTGGATCTCACTCTAACGAAAAAAAATATCTCTAAGAATTTAGTCCACAATTACAATTATTTTGACATTTTGATTAATGTTTTTTCCTTATTTTTTCCGTACATTTTTCATAAATAACGTACAGTTTTGTAAACAATTATCGTACATTATCTTATATATAAAATTCTCGTGTCACAATGTTTGTTCCCGTACTCCTTCGAAACGGCTTGACCGATTCTCATGAAATTTTGTGAGCATATTGAGTAGGTCTGAGAATCGGCCAACATCTATGTTTCATACCCCTTAGTGATAAGGGTTGTCCACCGTCAGCAGGACAACGCCTGCGGGGTCCGCTAGTTTTGATATAATAATGAACTCCGTGCAACTTAATTATGACTGATTTTGTCTAACGCCTAATGTTACGGTAATGAATGATCGTGCTCTGGCCAGTAGGGTGGTCAAGATGCCTCGTCCAGAAATTAAGAATTATTTCATAAACTTGTTGTCTTTTAGATTCCCCAAAGTCCTGAAATGTCTGATGGCACTGATGATCTTTGTTACCTTCGCGCTGAACTACTGGGCTCCCTTCAACCTCGTCTGGCACTACATATCAAAGAAACACAATCCGAAGAAACACTGGCTATGGGAGAGAGTGTACCGAGCAACGTTCATCATCATAATCACTGCTATAGCTATTGCGTTCCCAAATATTGGCAACTTGATGGGATTGGTAAGTGATACATCTTCAGTATTATTATTTTAATTATTGGTTTTCTTAGAATTAAGTCTGTTTTATCGTTTGTTGCGCTTCTTCGAGACAATTGATTGACCAACATTTGACTTAGGTACACTTTTTTTTCGTCCTGTTCATAACTAGGTATTTCCCACTTCCCTCCCCTTTTCTCTCCACTTACGTAAGCGGAAGCTCTTTCTTTTAACCTTTAGACGATATTCACACTGCACCGTGCTGTCGCGATCACTAAGGCCTCATTTACGGAGACGCGGCGCGTGGCGCGTGTCGTTGGGCGACGCGGCCCGCACTAAAGTCAAACATATGGCGTTGTATGAGAGCGTTTACAGAGAAGCGATTTTACACGCGTTTGTTTGAGTTTGAGCGTTTTGTGCGGCGGAGCCTGGCAATGTTGCCCGCCGCTGCGCCCGCCGGTGTGCCCGCATCGAATCCTCAAGCGTGTAGCGGCGCACGCGGCGGCGCACGCAGCGAAATAACGTATAGTACTTTATTATAAAGTACGGGTACGGTGGTAACCCTATCGGGCATGGCCGCTGCGTGCGCCGCCGTGTGCGCCGCTACACGCTTCGTCTGAGTCGACGCGGGCACACCGGCGGGCGCAGCGGCGGGCAACGCCTCGCTGCCCGCCCCGCGTCTCTATGAACACCATCGTCTATTACTATATGTTTGTGTTTGCGCGTGCGATGGTGCATGCCACTTCACGCGCTGCCTCACCGTAAACACAAAAACGTTTGACGCGCCGCGAGTCAGCATGCCGCACGCGCCGCATAACGCGCCGCATCTCCGTAAATGAGGCCTAACAACGCGTCACCGCGCTGTACCGTTTGTACTAAGCAGAATGTGTGGCGGAGCGCGATGCAGTGTGATAATCGCCATATTTTTTTGGTTTCAGCTCGGTGCCTTCTGCTTATCAAACATGGGCTTCATATTCCCCTCAATTATCGAACTGCTCGTTGTGTGGAAGTCTCCAGGTCTCGGCAAGTATAAATGGAGGCTTTGGAAGAATATCTTGATCCTGATCATTGGAGTCCTACTATTCATAGCCGGCACATACTCCAACCTTAAGGGGTTGATAGCTAATTTGTAATGTTCATACCTTAGTATAGATATATTACCTAATTTTAGAATAAAAAACATTCAAAGAGGCACTGTTATTGATTTCAAGAAACTTATATGAGACGAAAAATATCACTGAGAACCGAAAAACTACGTGGCGCTTCCTCGCAGGACCATTTTAGGTTTATCAAATGTTAACATATGGAAAAATATTAAGAGAAAGTCTATATTAAATTCTAGGACTGTCAAAAAAATCTATACCTACCTATACCCTCGAAGTTCGGTGTTGTGCTCTGTAGCCACGCCACCGTATATTTTTTTATATTGATATAACCCATTTTTACGTACAGCTAACGGACATGACGTACATGTATTATTTGTGAATGTACGACTTTTAATTAGAAAGATAAAATTAAATTAATATGGCGTTGCTGCAGAGAATTCTCTGTAGCCACGCCACCTGTAATCAATATTTGTAGATACAATTTCAGCTATTTCTCTGAAGGTATATAATGTACGAACGCTGTGTATTGTGTACAAATGATAAGTATGAATAAATATAGTTATTCTAATGTTGAATTCTAAACTCGCAAATTTCCCCTTATACAGGGTGAATACGAAATCATACTTCCTTTAAACGACATGATCAGCTGCTTATAACTCAGCTGCTTTTTGCTAAAGCAAAAAGCCAGAAACAACTGAAATCACTTTTATCGCCTTGCAATAAGGTTACACGTGCCGTCATGAAAGCATTTCGCCGCCAAAGCATTCATAAGTATCCTATGTCAAGGGAATAAGAGCTAGTTTTGCTATTTTTTGCATAAACTCAAATAAAATTTAAATTGTTACTGGTTTGTTCATTTGTTGTTGTTAGTAATAATAATAAGTGTGAAAGTTCAGTATGGTGAATGCAGAAGTGCAGAATGGAACGTGGCGTTGCATCTCGCATCTTGAGATTTTGTTTAGCGGAGATTATCAGTAAGTGAAATTGTAATTAACATGTCGTAGTTTGACAGTGCACTGCAACCGGAAGCCCGCGTCGCTTGCGCAATAAGGCACCTAGTTCCACTTTTGCACTTTTGGTAAAGATGTTGATGTGTAGGTTACTACCCTATTTTGCCCCGTTCGGCCGAATCCCGCTGGTATATCAATGAAACATTGACTGTGTCTGTGATCTTCAAGTTTGACCGGTAAAAATACTTCATACTGTACCGACGGTATTAAAAAGGGTTTTTAAACAAAGCATTGAGGAGAAATAAATTATTTAGGCCTAAATTTGCATTGAAAACGTATTTTATTCCGAAATATAAGAAAGCAGAGTTGTGAAATGTTGCTCTTGAGTAACTTCTTATGAATCTGCTATTTGACACATTTCTTGTCCTAAGCAATTCCTATTTTGCGGCCCATTTTACGGTTTCTCATACAAAACTGTCAAATGAATTAATTGCTGAATATGAATCATATTGTGAATTGCCGAAAAGTGACCATTTTATGATTTGAAATCTGAATCATAATATGAATCCAAGGCCTCTTTAGGTCCGCTGATCATGTCGTTTAAAGGAATTACACGATTTCGTAATCACCCTGTATTATTTTAGCTATGACTTCAGATTAGCAGGAAAATGAAAACAAAACAAATTTCATAAATCTAAGTTATTTATTATAACATTTTAAGTGCTCACCAAAATATTTTTATACCCTAAGACTAAGTACCATGTAAAATAAAGTAAACTTTATATAAGTCCCGGGTTCGATTCCCGGTCGGGTTAATTTGGGAAACGAACTTTTCTACGTTGGCTTGGGTCTGGGTGTTATGGTACCTCCGTTGGTTCTGATTTCCATAACACAAGCGCCTAAGCTAAGTAATTGGAGTCAGATCAATGAATGTGTGTCTGATATTTATAATTTCATAATAATATGTTTATGGCACGTTTAGGATCCAATAGTTATAAATAGTTTTTTACATGGTACTTAGTCTTAGGGTATAAAAATATTTTGGTGAGCACCTAAAACGATAAATTTGTTTTTTTTTTTATTTTCCTGTTAATCTGAAGTCATAGCTAAAATATTATAAGGGGAAATTTGCGAGTTTAGAATTCAACATTAGAATAACCATATTTATTCATACTTATCATTGGTACACAATACACAGCGTTCGTACATTATATACCTTCAGAGAAATAGCTGAAATTGTATCTACAAATATTGATTACAGGTGGCGTGGCTACAGAGAATTTTCTGCAGCAACGCCATATTAATTTAATTTTATCTTTCTAATTAAAAGTCGTACATTCGCAAATAATACATGTACGTCATGTCCGTTAGCTGTACGTAAAAATGGGTTATATCAATATAAAAAATTATACGGTGGCGTAGCTACAGAGCACAACACGAAGTTCGGAATTCAACGGGTTAATTAAGGCACAATGTCAAGAAAAAAGGTATTATAATATAATTTCTTTAAATGTGTTTCAAATGAGATTCTGCCAATGCTAGGTAGGTACCTTTTTAGATTTTATGATGCAACTACATCATTATGCGATTAGTACAGAGATATACGGGTGGCCCTGCTATTGCGTATATATACAGCAGGACCACTAGCTTTGAAGATTAGACAAAACTAAGGTTTTATTTTTGATAGTCCTAGAATTTATAGACTTTCTTTTATATATATTATACAATTTATAGATATTTTTCCATTTGTTTACATTTAAGTTAATAAATGAATGTTATATTGATAATGAAACCACAAAGTACCCTAAAACATTTATTATCGCGAGAAATATGACAATATGAAATAAATTATTATAAAACAAATGCATATAAATGCTAAAATCATAAAAATTTTGTCACTGAAGTAACGTAATCAATATAATAAGTGCCAAAGCATAGAACAACATAATTACTAATAATTAAATTTCACGAGAATTTTGCATCCAGTCCAGTCAATTATGCCAGTAAACTTAGAAAAAAAAACTATTTAAAAAATTCTTTACATTATCGCTTAATCCAAGTTAAATGAAAAATAAATAAATAAATAAAGGATTTGAATTTGAACCACTATGACTGGACTTCTACTACCTAAATCGAAAGGAACTTCCAGTGTGGTGAGCACGAACATTATCGTAACGTATTCGTATCGTCAAAGCGTTTCCCAAACAAATTGACAAGTTAACTGAAGGAACGCACACTAACGGCACGGCTTCAACCCAGCCGCTAACTTGCCATTTAAAAATAGAGCATTAAGTTGCGAGTCGTACAATATATTATGCAAAATTAATAGGAAAAAGCTAACGGCGTGCAGTCAGCAGGCTTACCGCTCAACTACACCTCAACCCACAGCTCGCGTCTTCATAGCGCGCTATCGGCGTGCTTACCAGCTAGCCGGCTGTGTGCAGTTAGCGCACCGACTCAGAGTCGCCAGCAGAATGCTTGGACCTTGTGGCAGACGTGCAGACTGCTGGCTTGCACCTCACGGCCTGCGCGCTGGTGGCTAGCCGTAGCCTAAATTGGAGGCGACGCCGTGCTGCAGCTGTGCCGATTCCGAGCGGCTAAAGTGTGCGACGACCTTAATAGTAAACGTTACGATAGTTGATCGTACTCACCCTACGGGTGAGCGACAGTACATCAGTGAGTATTTTGGCACATTACTATGGTTGACAGCAAGTCAGGCTAACTATGTAAACTAGGTACCAAAATAGTTTTCATTTCTAAGAGCCAATCTTAAGGTCAAAGTAGGGTAGCTTGGTGTGCTGTTCTCTGTACCATCCCAAAATAAACAAATTACAGATTACAAATCTTGCTAAGGAGACTGTCAATTTTTTATGTTGACACGGTACTGTGGTGCTAGGATATTTATGACGCCATCTGTACCAAGTGGCGTCGTTTTGGCGACTGTCACAACAAAATTAATATCTTGCTTTTGGCTCAACAGAAGTTGTTCCTTTAAAAATAATAAGAACAATGCCAGTGAGCGAAAAGCAATGTCGTTATACAGCCCCAGTGTTTAAGTCGGCTTCTAGCGCAGACGATTGCAGTCACCGATATACTGTCAAGTATGTAAATTCCCTACCAATATTCGAAAGAATTATCTCATAGTGAAATGAATGTTCATTGGCTCTCAAGTTAACCTTAACCTCTTTTAGAAAATCATCATTATGTGAAGACCGACAACAGCTCTTTGAGGTTGACAACGGTTCCGCAGACGAAGACAAAGATAGCGAGTGACATCATGGCAAGTGCTCGCCATAGACGCCACCGGTATTTGCCGAGGCCCGGCCGTTGCCAGATCACCATCAAATGGATTGAGAGGGGCCAGATGAACGCCATGTTAGTCAGACAAAAGGCTCCCAGCTGAAAGAAATATTGACTTTGTACAGGTTGGCGGACTTTTTAACATCGCTGAGCATTTATGGACAAAATTTGGTCATTTAGTTATTGAAAGGAATGAAAAAGATACAAATGTCGTTACCAACACCTAAAATGGTGCCGCTTCTGATTTATTCGCCCCAAAATGGGAAGATAATTTTCACTGATTTTAATTAAAGCATTTCAAAGATATACAAACCTATTTAAATAATATTCTCATAACGCATAATTCAACTTAAAAAAAATGGTTCAACTCACAAATCCCATCAAGGCGTTGATATTGGGGAAGACGATAGCCACAATGCTGATCATAATGACAAAAGCAGCTCTATAGATCAGCTCCCACATCACAATTTTTTCCTGGTTGTGACGTCCCTTGATGTAATGGAAGCAGATGTTGAAGGGAGGCCAGAAATTCAATGCATGGGTAACGTAGATCATGATAGCAATCAGAGCTTTCAAAACTTTCACGGCTCTGCAACATTTCAACAAATTAAGTAGGCAGCGCGTTACCTGAAGACTAATTCCACATTGCAGGGGTTCCTTTCGACTTTAACTACACTCTTTTGCAAAAAAAACGGGCACCTAAGGAAATTTACGTTCTAAGGTCGATTTGAGTTAATTAAATGAAATTTATTTCTTTGTCGTAGTCTGTATACTTATAATCGTGTAAATTAATGCGCGTGAAGTGAGTTCGGGCAACTAAAAGAAAAAAAAAACGATGGATTCTTTAAAACAGATGTACACGCCCAAACAATAAGAAGTGGTCGGCAATAAAGATAAGATTTTTTTTTACTTTTTTTAATTTAATAAAGTTACAAATGTAAAAACCTAATACCGAATGTGACCTCCTCTTGCCAAAATCACAGCTTGAATCCTTCTGGGCATGCTTTCCACGATGTTTTTAATAACGTTTTGAGGAATTCGTTCCCACTCTTCTGCAATGACTCTTTTTAGCTCCCTGATGTTTTGTGGAGCAGGTTGCACTGATCTTACACGTCTCTTTAGAACATCCCAGACATGCTCAATTGGATTGAGGTCAGGACTTCGAGCTGGCCAATCTAAACGACGGATCCCAACTTCTTGCATGTACGCTTCCACGTCGCCAGAACGGTGCGAGCGAGCATTGTCGTCCATAAAAATGGAATCTTCCCCAAGTGCAGTCAATGTGGGTTGTGCATATGGAATTAGGACTTCCATTATGTACCGATGTGCATTTAATGTTCCATTTTCTATGAAAACTAACTCCGTACGCTCCGTCGAATTAATTGCTGCCCAAAACATAACGGAGCCTCCGCCATAAGGAGTGATTTCTTCGAAACACACTTCCGCATAGCGTTCCCGTGGTCTTCGCAGCACTCGCCGGCGTCGGTCCTCTCCACACAAAGAGATTCTAGGTTCATCAGAAAACAATACTTTATTCCAGTCCTCCAGAGTCCATGAAGCACAGTTCCGAGCAAACTGAAGTCGAGCAACACGGTGCTCACGGAGTAATTTAGGGCCCCGAGCTGGGCGGTAACTCCTGATATTGGCAGCCAAAAGCCTCCTCCTGACCGTCCACAAGCTAACTTCTACTCCTCTTACTTCTTCAAGGCTCTTCTTCAGGTCCACACTTGACGCCTTACGATTCCGCAACGCCTGACTCACCAAAAAGCGGTCATCTCTTGGTTCTGTGCATCGTTTTCTTCCCGAACCGGGTCTTCTTTTGACCGAACCGGTCTCTTGATACCGTTGCCAAGTCCTCTGGACAGTTGAACGACTCACATTTAGCCGCTGAGACACGTAAGTTTGCGAACAACCTTCTTCAAGTAGGGCTATAATTTTACCGGCCCTTATCGCTTTATTACTCATATCAAAAAGTGGTATTTAATGTAAAAATAAAGATTAAATTGTTTAATTTGCAGAAAATGTCCAAAAAGTTTTAAAATATCGTAATCAGTTAAAAATCGTTTCAGCAATTCGCGCCATTAGTAAAGCAATTTTAGAATAATCCACAATAATCATTATTTTTCTTTTATTAATTTCAAATTTTAAATTTGGAACGTAAAGAATCATGCCAGGATGCTTCAAATAACATGCCAATACATCGTCAAATGAATAAAACCTATTTCTTGTTCTTCTTCATTAAAGTAGAGGAAAAAATCTAAAGTGCCCGTTTTTTTTGCAAAAGAGTTTATTTACAGTCTGTCTCGAGGATCTTTACAAGGCTGCTGTGGGGTGAGCACGAACATTCTCGTAACGTATTCGTGTCGTCATAACTTCAGAAACTGACAGTTTCTCCATACCAATTGACAAGATAACGATAGGCAAACGCTTAGAATACATGACGATAGTTGTTCATGCTCACCCCACTGACGGTGCTTTGTCGGTGGCTGAGTTCTGTTCTTCAAAATTATAATTAAGTAGCCTGAGTCGACATGCTCTTAACTTGTAGAAGACCGTCTGATTTTGTTGCAAACATAGCCCGTCACAGACGCAGTTCGTCTCATACGAAGCTTGCGATATACGCAATATATAACTTTCGACACATTGTTAAAGCATTAAAGTCTAATTCTTTAAAAAGCCAGGGATGGACGAATTGCGTTTGTGTCAACCAGGGGAGAGCCGATGTTCGTTGATCATTATGATAATAGAAATTAACTGTCCAATTCAAAAAGCCCCGAATTAGTCAGGAAAAAATCTGGTGGGCTTCGACAGCTGAACAGAGTTTAAGCAGCCATAGCCAAGAAACACCGTGATTAATTATATTTTGAATTAAACAAAACGCTTTGCAATTGGTCTATCCGTTCGGGAACTACGATGCCACAAACAGACAAAACACAAACACATATACACACACAGGCCTAGGGGTCAAACTCATAATACCCCTATTTTAAGTCGGGGGCTAAAAATAGACCTGGTGTATACTTACGTCTCCATAGGAAAGTTGACGGTAATTGGTGAATCACTTTTCTCCAAGAAGGCAGCGTAGCCAAATAATCCTACGCAAGCGGTGCCTAATACGATGCAACTCATTCCTGAAAATATATAGATACAGTTCAGCCCCTGACTCTAAAGTCGGCTCTATATGGTGGACGAACAGTTGGCCCAAAAAAATTAAAGATATTGGCCATAAGAAAAAAGAAAAAAAGCACCAACAAAGCACAGATTAACGTTGAGACCAACGCTTTTTTCTAGGTCCACACATTGCTTGACAGGTTTTCGGCCAACTGTTCGCCCAGCGTCCGAATCTCGGGTAAGCCGCTGTCCGTTGTTTTGGATATGGCCATCCTTGTCACTCTTACGAGCTTTCCCGTGTGAGCGAACGCGCCGGTTGGTCCCAAAAACGCGAACGAAACTTTCGGTTATACGGCCCGAGAGCGTTCGCGCTACCCGAACAAGAAAGTGTCGCCTGGAGTGTTATAAAAGGGAAATAATTATTAGAGGGACATGCGCGGCGTAATTTAAAAGTGCACGTAGACGTTTCGGGAGAAGACGATAAAATCGATTCCTGCATGTTAAAAACGCAACTTTCTGAAAACTGTATTTGATTCTTCATCATGCATGACGTGTGGCGACCTCTACCATTCGCCATCACAAGTGCATGCCTAACGGCAAGCACAACAGCGAGAGCTGATACGGTTCCATAAGGCTAGATGGCGCTGTTAGCCTAGTACCGGCCAAATAGTACCGGCCTAGTACCGCACATGAACCGCGGTATATAAGATTTCGATCCAGAATAATATAGATAGACAAATCAAGATAATGTCTATCGGACCTTGGTCCCCGACCCTAACACCCGGTCGGTAGGAAGCGCTTCCCTTTAGCTTCCTAACTCTGGATCAGTTGCGCCAAACATGCGTGTATTTTCTTCCGTTGTTGAGTAATACACAAAAAGGTAAGTCAAAACTTTGACGTCACCATACAAGAAATCTGCTTAACCTAGGACGAGTGGGTAACCTTTTATTTGTGAAATTCGTCAAATATTCAGCGAACATCATCAGCTAGGAACGTTTCGTATTTCAAAAGATATGAACGAAAACATGAAAACGCAAATAACAGCTGGTTATCCGACCAAGTTCGATCGACTACAAAAAAGCAACAATTTCATACATGTAAGAGAACGACTACAGAATACACGAAGACACAAAAAAAGACAAACAAAAACACCAAATCATTTAGCTTGCAGGATTTCATTACAAACAACCAAACTAGCAAACATCACAACAGTTATTAAATAAAGTATTTAGTTGTTATTCTTGTTTCTCTTTTTTTTTTCTCTTCATTTCTGTCATGAAGTTGGCGGTGTTACACCCCCATGCCTCGGTGTGCACGTTAAGCCATTGGTCCTGCGCCTGATCACTCTCCGGTCATGTCGGATTGCCGTCTCACCGAACTTTGAGAGTGATGGAACAGCCTTAGTGTGTGTATGAATTCTTCAATACTACAGGTAAAACTAACTACTTTCCGTCGCCGCGACTCGGAACCGACAATGTGTAAACCAATGGGCGCTACTTAAGGCAAGCGTCCACAGGTCGGTGTTGTACGGGTCGCACATAGGCAATGCCTACATTCGATGCTTACCGTTGACGTCATACGGAATGCCGATCTACAAAAATCCAAATGAAAGTGTCATCAGCAATCCTATTGCTGATACTCGCGTCGGCAATCCGCTCGCTGCCGATACAGTGGACGCAGTGAAAAAATAATCCGTTAAGTGCGATGCGTCCAATGCGCACGATACCTACCTGTGGACGCTTGCCTTAAATCGCTGTCAGTCAAAAGTATGCCGAATTTGTGTCCCTATTTAAGTACCTACTTACCGACAATCAGAGCAAAGGGGAACTTCTTGGGGTCTTTCATGTTGTTTTCGATAGGTATGACGACTCCAGCGCAAGACATACTGAACACGATCATTCCAGTGAACTCCAGTGACGTGTAGAACGAGCCAACAGGTTTCATGTTAGACAGGGATGGATTAAATTTGGTACAGTAGTAAATCGCTGTGCAGATTGCAAGAACTGAAATCAAAGTGAATTTTGATAACTCTGCTGAATTTAATTTAATATACAACAACATCACATTATTGATCTGACTCCGTGGTAAATAGCTTAAGCACTTGTGTTACAGATATCAGAATCAACAGTGGTATTACAAATAAACTTCAATAAATACATATAACACCCAGACCAGTAAAAACAGACATTTTCATGGACACAAATGTTTGTACAGGGATCGAACCCGCGACCTCTTGGTTTAATAGTCAACTTCTTGACCATTACACCAAAGTGTTGAAAGAATGTTACAAAAAAATGTTTAATGGGTAAAGCTGTGCGCTATGCCTCCCGCCCATGTGTGGATTGAGGTATTATAATATGATTGGGGTAATATTAGTGTGTAAAAATCAAAACTTACACACGACTCCGTTCGCTACTAGGGAGAATGGAGCCAGGTACTTTAGATGTCTGATGAGGCAAATCAGTATGACAGGAACAATCGCGCATGCCAAGTAAACTCGTAGGTTTGGGTGACCTAAAAATTACCAAATAATAAAACTAAATTAATTCTGCCTAGCGGCCGCTCGCGACATCGCCTTAGGTTACCTGTCTACCAGTGCGGAGCGAGGCCGCGTAGCGGAGGAACGTAGAAAACTTTACTTTAATTGGATTGCACGAAATCTCCGCTCGGATTCCTCAGTCGACAATCCTATTGGTTGATATTGCTCCGCGCCAGCAGACAGGTACCCTTAAAAAAGAAAATTAAGTTCTAGCTGGACGATAGAGAAGGGATAAATAAACTCACTCGGAGTAATTCCCTCCATTACAATTTTATCGGTATTTTCAACAAGCTGTTTGATGGACTTGGCTATGATCAGCTGATAGCAAGCACAGGCCCCAAACAAATCTATACAGATAAGTGTGTCGATGCAGTACCTTAAAAATAAAAAATAAAAACCATTAAATAATGATGTAATAAATTAAAAATATACAACACCATTCCAGTGGTAAGTAGCTTCAGCACCTGTTTCAGAAATTAAAATCAACAGTGGTATAACAAATAAATATACATACAAGGGGCCGCCCGCGACTTTGTCCGCGTACAAATTCTAACAAATGAATGTTAGAGTTTTGTCCCAGTCTACTCGCCGAGATCTTTAAAACGGTACCTCAATCATATTTTTAGGCCCTAGCACCGCGACACAGGCTGGTGGGAAAGAAATGTTCTTACACAAATAATAACAAGGTGTTTGGTGGAACCATGTAGAAATTTCTATGGTCTAGGGTCGAAAGAGAATACCTATGCGACCATTGTAAGTCCTATAATTTATTGGGTCATTTTTAAGTAATTTTTTTCATCCCTAAAATTATATTACACTTTCACACACAAGAGAAGAGATTTGATTGTTTGTTTCAATTGTATTAGTCTCCGAAAACTACATAATTCCTAATGAACATTATTCCTGATGAACATAGGCTAAATGCTAACTTCTCGTCTCAGCTTTGCACGGGTGGAATAATAGTCCACCCTAGCGAAGCAGAAGGCCTACTACTAGAAACGATATCCGCCAAAACGATAACATGGTATAGGCAGCACATCACGCTATGAATTTCATCGCCCTTATTGCATGCGCTTAAGATAACAGTTTTTAAATTGCAATTGAAATGCTGTCATATGTCAAAAAATCGAAAAATCGATAATCGTTATGATGGATTTCATTTTTTGCTCGGTCTCTGGGACCGTCTAAATATGTATATCAAACTCAAAGTCATAACTAAACGCTGACATAGTGATCTATCAACACACAGTCCAAACCCATGGATGGGCTGATTTGGCATGCAGGTAGCTACTATAATGTAGGCATCCGGTAAGAAAGGAATTCTTGAAATTCCCATAGGAACGGGAAATATACGCAAACGAAGTTGCGGGCGGGCGACCGCTATAACTGCATATAAGGTTGATAACACGACACAAAAAACTATATACCTGAAACACCTAGACCATCGGGCCACTTTGGGGTTATGGAAGCAGGCCATGGCGGCCTCACCCACGTCCGGGTATGACATGGTGGAAATACGGGTCCGCTTGTACAAAACTTGAGCCGAGTACACCAGCAACTGGAAACAAAATATTTAAATATATTTATTTAAAAACAATCACACTAATTCTCTAGTCCCAAAGTAAGCTACGAGGCTTGTGTTATGGGTACTAGACAACTGATTAACATACTTAAATACTTTTTTTTGTAAATAAATACATATTATACATAGAAAATACCCAGACCAGTACAAACACGCATGTTCATGCACACTTATTCTTGTACTGTGCGGGGATCGAACCCGCGACCCTTGGTTTTATAAGTCCGACACGTGGACCACTGCACCAAGCGGTCGTCATAACAAAACAAAAGCCCCAAAATGAGCCAGTAAAACTGCCTGTGAGCTTCAACGGCTAGATGGATTTTGATCAGCCAAGAACCACCGTGATTAAATTCTCTTTTAAATTAAAATAACCGCTTTGAAATCGGAACATGTGTTCGGGAGCTACGATGTCACAACAGATATACACAAACACAAACACATATGCACTGACATAGGTGTCAAATTTTTAATTAGCCCTAGTTTTCGTCGGGGATCAATACGAAAAAAAAATTCTAAATAACTGGGCATACCTACCTATTAATACCGGTGCATGTGTATTACTTTAGCAGTAACTATGACCCGTTCAGTAAAATGAAGATGCGTTTGGTACACACACACACATACACACGCACACGCACACACACACACACACACACACACACACACACACACACACACACACACACACACACACACACACACACACACACCACACACACACCACACACACACACACACCACACACACACACACACACCCACCTACACACACCCACCTACACACACCCACCTGCACACACCAACAGCTACCTACACACACACCCAAAAACACACACCAACACTCACAAACACTCTAACAAACACACACCAACACACACCAACACACACCAACACACACAAACACACACAAACACACACAAACACACACACACACCCACACACACACACACACACACACACACACACACACACACACACACACACACACACACACACACACACACACACAATTATGCACAATTGACGCATAGGTGTAAGTTTCAAAATCGTTATGTGGCCTAGTTGTCAGACTGTATATGTTCGTATAGACGTACGTGCCTTCTAACGGTGAACTTGAAAAATAATACCCAAGTGCTTTTTCATTTAGAATCGCGGGCGCGTAGGCGGGCGCGGTCAAAAATATCAAACATATGAAGTGACATCCAAGTGTTTACGTACGAAACGCACGCGCTGTCTAATAAGTAGCGACCTCTCGCCAGCGCTTGCACATTTCTACGTAAACAAACAGTGAGGCTTTAATACTTACATGTAGACAGTACGCCATATAAAGGCCAAATAAGAAATTGAGGATTAGTCCTACGTACGCCCCAGCTTTAGCGTAGGCCACGTGACTGCCCAGTATACCACCACCAAGGGCACCCTTTACCATGTGAGCGATGGCACCGATCAACCTGCAAGTAAAAATATTAGGTCCTTACCTATGAAATTGGCGTTTTGTATGGGAGGAACAAAAAGTCGAAATTTTTTTATATAGCATATTTATTTAATCAAAGTATGAGCCATTGTAATCTATGCACTTTTGCCATCTCATAGGTAGTTCATTGATCCCTTTACTAAAAAAACCATTCGAACGGGAATCAATAAAATCTTTGAAGGCGACTTGGACTGCCCCATCTGAGTTGAACTTTTTCCCTTGCAAGAGGTTATCCAAATTTCGAAAAAAATGGTAATCTGTTGGAGCAAGGTCCGGGGAGTACGGTGGATGCCTTAGAGATTCCAATTGAAGTTCTTCTAATTTGCTAGCCGTCTGTTGTGCAGTGTGTGGTCTAGCGTTGTCGTGAAGCAGCAGTGGCGTAGAGCGATTGACCAGCCTTGGTTGTTTAGCAACTAGCTTTTCCATCATGGTTTGCAATTGCTGACAATAGATATCTGCCGTAATCGTCTGGCCAGATTTGAGAAAACTGTAATGAACGACACCGGCGCTAGTCCACCAAACGCTTACAAGTAACTTTTTATTGGTCAATTTTCGCTTGGAGCAGGCTTTGGCTGGCTTGCCAGGGTCCAGCCATTGCGATGAGCGCTTCCGATTATCGTAGAGAATCCACTTTTCATCACAGGTAATGATTCGATTTAAAATCCCTTCGTTATTGTGCCGGTCAAGTAATGTAACGCAGCAGTTGACGCGCGTTTGCCGGTTTGCTTCACTCAATTCGTGAGGAACCCACCTTTCAAGTTTTTTAATCTTCCCAATTTGCTTCAAGTGGATTAAAACAGTTTAATCACTAACGCCAAAGCCTGCAGCTAACTCGGACGTGGTTTGCGATGGATCCGCTTCCACAATAGCCTTCAATTCTTCATTATCAACTTGGGTCTCCGGCCGTCCACGGGGCTTGTTTTGCAGGTCGAAATTTCCAGAACGAAAACGTTGGAACCAAAAACGCACTATGTTTTCTTTTGCGACACAACCGCCATACACATCATTAACCCTTCGAGCCGTTTCCGCAGCACTGGTGCCACGGTGGAACTCGTTCTCGTAAATAACGCGATATTTCAAATTTTCCATTTTGTAAATTGAGCGATGCAAACAGAAAAAAGATAAGTAAAAAAACAAATGAATGACGGTTTACGAAACACAACTACTTGTGGAAATAGCTGTATACATTTGAATTTCGAATTCCTAACCAAATAGGAAAAATTTGTGATCAAAGTGGCCAGTACGACAAAACGCCAATTTCATATGTAAGGACCTAATATATGTATAATAATATATTACAACATCACATACATTGATCTTTTTTTTTTATCAATATGGGTTCGCTCTATGGTAAGTAGCTAAGCACTTGTGTTACAGATATCAGAATCAACAGTGGTTCCAAATAAAATACATATTACACCCAGACCAGTACCAACAGTCTTGTTCTTGCACACAAAAGTTTGTACCTACAGTGCGGGGATCAAACCAAATTTGTGTAATAGTCAACTTCTTAACCATTTACACCAAAGTATATAATAGTAGATTATGCACCGAGAGCGTAAATGACTGTCTGACGTCACTAGATCCTCAATGAAGCGTGGGATTCAATCAGCCCAAGACTACGACAGTCCTTACTCCAAAGGTGATACTCATATTTTCAAACCATCGCTTTTTTGTTGTTCTCCATAGTTCAAAATCGTCGTAAGATTTTCAATTCATTTTTTAACACGCTTTTATTAGATCGGGGTTAGGTATGTATGTACGTATGTATGTATGCATGTATGTATTTTATTACGACCGTTTGGTGCAGTGGTCTACATGTCGGACTACTAAAACCAAGGGTCGCGGGTTCGATCCCCGCAGAGTACAAGCATATCTGTGCATGAACATGTGTGCTTGTACTGGTCTGGGTGTTTCCTATGTATAATATGTATTTATTTACAAAAAAAGAAGTATTTAAGTATGTTTATCCGTTTGTCTAGTACCCATAACACAAGCCTTCGTAGTTTAATTTGGGACTAGAGAATTGGTGTGATTGTTGTGAAATATTTATTTATTTATTTATTATTTCATGTATGTATGAATGAAAGTATGTAACGGAATTTTCGAGCTCAATTTTCACCAACTCCCAGAAATCGGATTAATTTGAAACTGTGCACACGTATTAAGTACCGATGACAATGCAATAATTTAATAAGAGTTTTCCATTATCCTTATTAACTAAAAAAGTGTAAAAACTAAAAAATACGCTTTTATTGCTAACTAAAAAAGAGAAAATGATTTCTGAGTTCACTTTATATTACTGTAGAGTAAAAAGCGTGGGGTGCTTGGTATAGTAGTATGTGAAAATCATCCTATTATTGGCACGTATAAAAGAAAAGTATGAAAACGTCATAAAGTGCACCCCACGCTTTTTACTCTACTGTAATATAAATTCCGTGTACTCAGAAATTATTTTCTCTATTTAAGTTAGCAACAAAAGCGTGTTTTTTTAGTTTTTTAAACTATTATTTTTATATTCTAATTTGTACTGCATGTTACATTACACGCGAAAGCTCCCGGTAGGCGAGCACCTGTAGGGTGTAATGTACTTACCCAGTGGGATGGGGGTTGTTGCGGTCCTTGACATAGTCAAAGGATTCCTCTTCAGCCTCAGAGTTAGCCACCACCTTGAAGACAGGCCGGCTGGCCGGTGGAGTGGCCTGTAGAAAAAACTCATCGTAGAAAAAGTTCTGTAGAACGGCGGTCTACCAAACGACTGCTTATCCGAACTACCGCTAAAATATATTGTTTACTGCCTCGTTGGTGTGGTGGCTAACTTTCTGCCTTACATCCGAGAGGTCCTGGGTTCGAATCCCAGGGCGAGCCAAAATTGTTTCTGAGATTATTTGTCATGAATTTTCAAAACCAGCTCGGAGTCGGGAAGTTTGCGGTGTTACACCCCCGTGCCTCGGTGCGCACGTTAGGCCGTTGGTCCTGCGCCTGATCTCTCTCCGGCCATGTCGGTATCCCGCCTCACCGAACTTTAAGAGTGATGGAACAGTGAGTGCACCTGTGTATCGCGCTTACACTTATGTACTATAATATCTCCTGCGTAGTTGACTGATCTCTGTTGAGATTGGCCGCCGTGGTCGAAATCGCCCAGGAACACGATTTGTTTCAACGAACACACCAATTACCTACCTAGCCCCAAACTAAGCGTAAGCTTGTGCTAATGCTGATTAGGATACCGGATAGGAATACCTACTTAAATACATTTATAAACACCTATGACTCAGATACAAATGCTCGTGCTCATCACACAAACATTTGTCCCTAGCAGGATTCGATCCCGCAACAGCCGGCCCTAATATCATAAACGCGAACATCTCTCAGTCTGTTCGTTACGCTTTCACACCATAAACACTGAATTGACATTGATAAGCTTTAAACAAATATGAAATTGGGCAAAAGACACGGGATTCCATACAGTTCTGTCTAGAATTCGGACATGTTTAGAATAGAGCGCAATATAAATAATCGGAATTATGTGCGAGCAAAGCCGCGGAAGGAACCTTTTCTGACATACCTCTACCTAAAGACTGATTTCCTTAACAACTATTTGATTTACCAACGTAAAAATGCATAATCTTACCATTCTGTTAGATCGACTCACTTAAAAACGTATGAAAACAATCAAATATACAAACAGTTATACAACATAAGATTTTCAAAAACTCTCATTTGATCTTGCTATCAATAAAGATGTCAATGATTGTTCTTCTTTTGAAATGTGACATGAATTTCTTCTTCTTAATTAAGTACCTGCCTACCTATTTTCTTAAAAAAGTAGGGAACACTTAGTTAGCAAACATTCAGCATAAATATCACTACATGGTATAAAGCTAAGTCGCTTCCCGCGTCTGTCCCTAAGTCTGTATTTAATATGTTTTTATTCCTGCTTAGAACTTTAAAACGACTAAATTAATTTTGATGCAGTCTTTTTTGCTAAATTTTGAGGCCCTCCAGTTAAAAAAGTATGCCCAACGCTGGGCTAGCTTCCTGGAGGCTAGCAAGTGGCGTAGGTAAAGGGTAAGTTTGTGGGGTACCTACAACAACAGCCCAAGCAACTAGTATCTAGGCATCCTAGGTAACCTTTACCTAGCAAGGTAGCATTTAGTATGCTATTTGGCACGAGGGATGCATAAAGCTATCTCTTACCGCTACGAGATTTGTGTGGCTGACTGTTTTTCAGTTCAGCAGAGAGTGTCACACACACACACACATTCTCGTCGGATTATTGTGGTTATTCGTCAACGGCTATGGAAAGATTAAGCTAAAATCTACCGACACGTTTATTGTTACCAGCAGTATTGACTTTATTATAAGGTTTATTAAATTACCTATTACATATTCATTCATCAAATATTCTGAGTTTGATAGAGTGCAGGAAATAATCGTCATACAGCACGCACGTGTTGCATTGAGAGCAAAATATATTACAGACGACCGTAAAAAATTAAAATACAATAATTTATGTATATCAGAATTCAGATGACTAATGAAAGTTTTCCCCGAAGTAGGTTACTACCTTTTTTTCTAACAACTAACTTGGTGTGATTATGAAACTTTAGTCAACCGGTTACACCATGATGATTATTGGATACGTACTTAGTTACTGCAATGTATAAGTAACTGGGTATTATTATAAAAACCCTGGAAGGACTGAATCAAAACTAATTTTCCCCTTAGAAGAGATGAATCAAAATGATTAGTTAGATCAATGCTATCGGAAGAACAAGGTAGATACCTTATTTTTATCTCGCTCCATTTTTCATAGGCTAAGAGCTGAGGCTTAAAGTCACTCAGTTTCGTCTCAGACAGGTTCAGAAGATGGCAATTGACTGACATTGCTTCTCTTCAAATGAATACCTACAGTATCTTTATGGTATTCCTCTCCGTTGCATTCAAGATAGATTAGTCCTATTGTGTTCACACTCAACCTACTTTCTTTCCTATCCACGTTCAAGTTATCTAATAGCGTGAACATTAATCAGCAGTAAATACTGGAATAAATGCTAACTGAATTTCTACGCTTGTCGTATACACGTCCATTCCACAAATCGATTTCATACACGCTTAATCATGAGAGCAACTCTACCATTTAGATTTAGTTGCAGAATAACAGGCAGTGTAGATACACAAATTCGAAAACGAACGAACGAATAAGACAATGAAAGTTAATTTAGCATTGACGATATTAATAATTGCACAAGCATTAGCTGAAAATGACGACGCGAAAGTAAGTGGTTCTACGAGTAATCGCTTTACTAGTCGGTCAATTTTTTTTATTACTTTTTCATTTTTGTAGGCAGCGGACGGAGCAGAAGTTAAAAGTGCTAAAACAGAGGATGATATCACAAGATCTGCGGACGCTGAATCGCACACCGTTCCAGTAGAAGTTATCAGAGACGTTGTAAATGATAGTGAAGTGGTAAAAACCGCTGAGACTGGTGAAAATAAGGAAGACAGTCGTGTTGAAAGGTCAACCGTTAGTCAGGCTGAATTAACTGGACTAATAGATGAGACTGCTAAACTTGACACTGATTCCGAACATGTTGCCAATAGAAGATCAAACGAAGAAACTTCAACAGCAGTCAATGTTGACGAGACATTCGTGAAGGCTGGGTCTGAGAATGAGACAGAAAGAGCAGCTAAGCCCGAAACTGAGTCAGTTAAAGATGATGAAATTTTAAAAACCGCTGATGATACTCAAAAAGAAGATGTATCAGTTAGAAGTGCTGATGCGAAAGTTGACGATCAGGTGCAATCTGAGTCAGAAGTTAGGAGTAGTAAAACTGACGATGATGTCAAAGAATTAGAGAGATCTGCCGATGCTGAGGATATAGCATCGTTATTAAAAGAAGGTGTTGAAGATATCACCAATTTTAATACGAGAAGAATGTCGTACCCTTTAGAAACGATGCTTGACACTAAGGCAAGACTGGGAGAACAATCTGACGCCGATGAAGGGTTTCTGAGACCAGCACTGGACTATGTTGCCAGACCTTTGGAGCATCGAAAATCTTTTGGTACGTAAGAAATCTAGCCAAATAAGTAATTTATGTTTAACAGCAGACTTGACAGTCTTTTTACAGAATGAAGTTTGCTCTTCATTCATACAAAATTCCATTCTCTACTTTTAATATTTCCAAACCACGGTATGTTTGTGTAAAGAATGGCCATTCCGCCTTATACTACATACCTCTTACACCGGCCAGATAAAATAATGGATTAGCGAAGAAGAAGTGCAGAAAACTAAATCATTATACACTTCCTTGTATTCCTAGCACACTTTTTTTAATCACTATTTATTTATTGAAGGTTTTTACAAAACATTATAATGCCACCCACATTGTGGCTACATTCATTATTCTACCTACGCTTAAGACCTTCACAAATCATTTTGTAAAGTGCCCTGTTCCTAGCACACTCGCGCACCATCGTAACCATCCCTGTCACTCTTAAAAAGGTAACCATGCGAGCAGACGCACCCGCTAGGCCTAAAGGCCACGACACGTTAAGTAATAAGTAGTTACTACCGCAGGCTTAGTCCACTACTCCTCTCAAGCCAGTCTTTTCTCCAGGTCCCGACCGAGATAGAGATATTCTTCGTTCTCTATTGAGTTTGCTGTCTCGCTCCGACGGTTGTGTTCGTCTTCGTTCTCTACCCACCTCGTCGAGGCGTTTGCTTCTAGAACTCTTGCCGCTTCCACGAGGTGGGGATTCTTATATTAATTCGTGTTATCATCATCTTTCACTTTACCATTAACTAAGCAAGGTCTATTGGAATTATTTAAAGCGTATTCTATGTGTCCAGTGTTTTAAGGGTTGAAGTACCTACCTATACATGAAGGGCACAACAAGAAATTATATTAAACTATTGAACTATTATTTTTTAGTGAAAAAACCTTGTTCAAAAGTATCCTAAACCTCTCAATAATGTGGCTACGACGAACGGGAGGCAATAATGCTACGAGTAACAAGTTAATTTTACTATGTTATGGCCTAAGCATGCGGCCCCAGCGATAATTTGCGGATTACATAAAGTATTCTCTTTTATTTTATTTTTAGCTTCTGTGTCCAAAAAAAACCCTTGAGATAGGCGTTAATTAACAAAACTAAACCCTATACATGTGTAACAAATAAACCTTTGATACACTAACACGAACTGTATCCATCCAAGACCATAACGCTGTCTTTTGTTTCAGACAGTCACGGACCACGTAAGACTCAAACGCTCCTCCCGCCTTTGATGCCAGTTCCGGATAATCAAAACTTATTCTTGACTCCAACTTTGCCTTCCTTTCCATCCCGTCCTAGCCCTCCTTTACCTAACAGAAGGTTAGTCAATATTTTCCCCACCAATCCACCTCCAAACCTATTCAAACCCTTTCCCGTCTACAACCCAAATCCAAACCCATTTCAACCACCAGGCTCTTTTCCGCTCTTTCCTGTGACGACAATAAGACCTTTCGCTCCCTTGGGACAACCATTGCCGTATCCTAACCTACCAAACCTGCAAGAGATGTACAGAAAGGCCGCGGAGGACTCGAAATCTCTGGAGAACTTCAACCAATTTCAAAATAACGGCTTCAATAATAAAAGATTAGGCTACGGGGTGCCAAGCTATTTACGATACGTGTGATTAGTTTTTATTAAAGATTAGCGCTAAGTTTTAAACAAATGTTTGTAAAAATTAATTAAATATAGTTCCTACTTTACAACACAGTTACATCTTTAATTTTACCAGGCCTTAACTGTTACCTTAAAAATAACGGGAAACCACTTATTTTGTAACAATGTTGTAATAGCTCTCTTTTTAAGATAAATAGTCTTTTCAGAGCGAACTCTTTATCAGAGCGATCGTTTCCAGAAAACCTTCAGGTTAGAGATATTTTTATTCAAAGGAAGCGGGAGTTTTTATTTTCCACCTATGCAGGTTTTTCAGATTCTTACACGATTTTTTACAAGAAAACTATCTCCGTAAATAGAGCATTTATGTCAATTTGACAGTTTTGACAGCACTCAACAAAACTAAGGATGTCACCGAAGCAATATAATATGTGTATTGTCGATAATTCTATCGATTAAACTATCGATAGCACTACCATTTTGGCATGATATGACGCTTTAATTATTCATGAATAAGCCACTCTTAAAATCTTTATTACGTTTTCTTTAATTTTGTAAAGTTCATATGCAAATAAAAAAATATTTGTTTAAATCGAATGTAAGCAATTACTATTTTGTGTAATCAAAACTTGCCTTACTTATTTTTATCATACTTTCTGTTTTTGTAAATACAACTCCGTAATTGAAAAGGTTACTCATAAATCTGGAATACATTACCCTTTACTTTGCAAGTAAAACATTGAATTTAATTACTTTAATTATCGATAGTCGAATGATTCTATAGTGTTCAATCGAATAAATAGCAGAGTAGGCCCCAACCAAGCAGGCCAGGCAGTTAGGTAAGGTAGGTACCTATACTATTTGCGATATAGCATGGTGCGGGTGACATCTGTCAGTGCCACATGGCTAGGGATGGACTTAAAGCAATCATTTTTATCGATAAAGATACTAGCACCATAAATCTAGTTCTCTTTAATATTGTTATAAAAATTAGTGTGTTACTCGTACTTACTTAGTCATGCAGTGTAACTCTCGTACTTACTTAGTCATGCAGTGTAACTACATGTATAAACATGTAAATATGAATATTTTATGGACATGTCTTTGTGATTATATTACAAAATAATTTAGTAATTAAGTGAGGATTCAGATGTTCCTGACTCTGATATGAGTATAGACGAAGTATAAGTTTAATAAGAATTGTATAGATCATTAAGTTTTACACAATAAAAATTTAAATATGGACAATATATGTTTTGATTATATAAAAAAGTCGACTATTCAGCATAGCACTGCATCCCAACATTAAAAACGTAATAATAATAATAATAAATCATTTATTTCGAGAATCCACTCATAGAAACATACACAAACACAATACAAGGAGATTTACAGATACAGATACAATAACACAAAAACACCGTCAGTCATAAATTCATATTAGGTCATATAATTAATAGGTAGTTGCAACATTTGCATTAGTAATACGCGTTACGTTACACGCATAACATTTTGCATATTTTTTTCTTTCAATTACATTTTATTTGTAGACTAGAACATTCTGGTTGGATTTAATTACATTTTCTACAGTTATAAATGATTTTATATTTTGCGGATGTGGTACAGCTAAAATACTAAGCCATAATTTTAAATCGCGACAACTTTTAAGAGCGAAATGAAACGTTTCTCTAAGTGTCACCCGCACCATGCTACAGCGCAAATAGTATACCAGTGATTACTTGCTCTGTGAGTATACCTACTCAATTTTCAGTTTTGTTTGTTTGTTTTTAGCGGGTTGTGGATTTGTAAGCAAGCCGTGTGTATTTCTATTTATTAGTTCTCCAGCAATGGGTAAGAGGTATCACTGTGAATATTGTGATAAAACAATGGTGGCTGCTCCGGCTATCGTTAAAACTCACAATAAAGGTATGGTGCATCAAAAATTGGTACAGGATCATTACAACCAATTCAAAGGTTAGTTGCTAACTCTGATTTTTCTGTCTTAAAGTACCCAGTAACTTACTGTTCGATACGTTTGTTTATTTTTCTTAACTGGCTTTGTTGAAATTTATTTAATAAGCAAGTTTCGTTTCGTTCAAGTGGCTATGCTTAAACAATTTTAAGCAACAATAAAATTTAACCTTTGGTACGCGTAAGGGCTGGTCAGTGCTTTCTTTGTTAAATGCGAGAGCTCTGATCAGTGCTCAGGTGACCTAAGACACTTTGACTTGATTTTGTACAAAAATGCCTTGTAATATGTTCTATTTTGTTTTATAAACCCTTTCCTAATAAACTGAACGAACTTATGAGAACTTCATTCATTAAGTGAAGTGAAGGAGCAACATTCAACAGCAAAAAAAAGTTGTTAGGCTAGAAAAAGTGTACTTTGACGTTTGTTTATTGATTAGTTATACCGATTTGTGCATGTTTTTTTGCAATAAATGTTGTTCAGCCGTTTTGTGTTCTTGCAAAATCATGGCATGCACTGTCGCGGGAGCTAAATCGTTTCTGGTAATATGGCTATTAACGCTGGATTATGACACTACTGAAATTATTATGACGAGTTGATGCATAGTTTGTTATTTATTGTTGTATTTTCCAATTTTGTTATAGCATTAGAAATAACTGATTTGTAATTTTAAATCTTTTTAAGTAAGATAAGTTTTTTATTTTATTTTTTATTATTGGGTATTCACATAGTTGTTTATTGGTTCTCCCAAGTCACAGGCTCTGCCTAGTTTGGGGACCCCTGCAAAATTTTCATGCGTTTCAATCTTCAATTTGCACAATGCAATCTGCTTAAAGTTTAATTTATTGTTATTGTATTTTATGTAATATTGTAATTGTGCATTAAAGAAATATTATTGACTTGTTGAACAAACTGAACATTAAAAATTTGTAAATTTGTTGCATGGAAGTTTGAATGTAGGTATTTAGGTAAAGTGCACAAATTTAATAGTCTACTTTAATAGCTGATACCATAGCTCTATTTAATAAAGATTTGAATGGCTACATTTAATGTTTTCAGATCCAGAAACAATACTATCTGAAGAGGCGTTCAAAAAGCCCTGTATCCGGTTTGCTAGTGGCCAATGTCAGTTTGGAGGCATCTGCCGATACTCACACTATACAAGGCAGGAGATTGATGCTCTAAGAGATTATGGTGAGGTTTTTAATACATTACATCTCACCAAGCTCTTTATATTACGTGTCTCTGAAATTGGATGGTAAAGAAAAAGAGAGTTCACCTGTGTGTATTATGCTCACACTCATGCACTATTATATTCCCCCTGAAGTTGGCTTATCTCATTGAGATTGGCCGCTGTGGTCCAAATTGGCTAGGAGGAACAATAACATTACTCTGTATACAAATTGTCATGTTTATATTGGTGAAATTATGGTTTATTTTGAATGATATTCCCGTTGGGAGCTAATTTTCTAAGGCAATGTGCCTATAATATGCATACCGTGACAGGCAATACTTATCTATTTTCTTCTTCAGTACAGATGGATTTTGATTCAACCGATAATTAAAGACTGATTTTTCAATAGTCCATTGAATATTTATTGCACTGTGAGATAAACCAACCTTATTTAAAATCCCATTCGTTTTGACTATCTGCACAATGCAGTGACTTTTTAGAATTTTATTGGACTGTTAGCTCTATCTATCTATTGAAAATCATCACTCAGATTAATAATCAATTTTTTCCACATTAAAAGCTTATGATGAAATTGCTGCCTTCCTCTACTATTGTCTAAAAAAGATCTCCTAAAACATTTTGTTAGTCTTGCACACTTGTTTGTACCTTGCTTGTATCACAAGTAAAAAATAAATAAACTGCAAATAAATAGATAAAAAATTAAACAATGATCCAAAAAGGGGGTATATTCTAATCACTTTGATTATTTTTATTTATCAACAAAGATTATGTTTCAACTATTACAGTTGCATCAAAAAAGAGCATGGAACAGTTCAAGCCTCCACCATCGTTCCACGATTTATACCAACAACTTCAGGAGCAGAAGGCTAAAACGGAACCGGAGAACAACACCACAGTACTGTATGACAGTAACGGAGTGACACATGTGTTACCATGGACTTATAATCCTGTGTTTGATAACTACGGTGACAATCTACCTCCGAGCATCAAAAGGATGAAGTTGGATGATTTTAAGAACGCCGAGTTCTGCGATTGGGGATGATGACATTGTAAGTTGATATTAATATTCTATATTAGTGTTAATCTCTATCTCACTAACATAATCTCTTTTTGAATATGAATCCTAAATTAAAAACAGTAAAGTAGTTATTATTTAATAAATAATAAAATATTTATTAATAAGAGTTTAAATGAGAATTTAATTTTGTTTTGCTTTACAGAAACAATTTTATATTATCTAATGATTCTTCAGAGAAGATAGATAGAAAGATTGACATTTTACTGACTTAACACAAAACAAAATTACAGAAAGAAAGATGTATAAGAAACTAAATATAAAAAAATAAAAATAAAATTATAATAGTTCAACAGTACATAAATATGTTTATTTATATTACATTCAATAACAATCAAAGTATTAAATGGTTTTTTAAATAATTTCTCACATTCACAATCTTCTCCTCGTAAGGTATATTGCTTGTTGAGGTCTCGACGGTAGATTGATTCTAGGGAAATTATATCTGTACTCTGGGAAATTAATGAACCTGAAGTGTGGAGGCACTTCGAACCTTATTTTAGCTAAGGTCTGGAAAAAATCAGAAATATTTAGCGCTCTTACAAACCAACAGCACATTGACGACAGTCACTTGTCGGCATTTAGTAATCGACGTGCTCGCAGCAAGCTGTAGACAAGTCGACGTCTGCCGTCGACGTGTCAGCTTGCTGCGAGCCGTCGCCACTTGTTGCTAGCTATCGCCACCTGCCGGTAGCAGCCGCCAACGCGTCGACAGCACGGCGGCAGTTCGACAGCTAGCTGTCGCTTTCTGAGGTCAATTGAAGATACATGCGACGACAGCCAACTGCTTTTCGTGGGTAGGAGCTTAAGCCGCCCCTGGATGTAGCCTTCCCTGTCACTCTTAAGGTGCGTACAGATTATATAACATATTTCAATAATGTGGAGACTGAATGTTATAAAACACATATATGACTAGAACAAGATGAAGCACTCAGGAGCAACTCACGAAAATGTCTTACAAAATTGATTGAACTTTGTTATTCTAATGTGTTCATATTGTCATATGTTGCAGAGGTAAAAAATAATGTCAGATAATGTGAACGTGTTATAAATAACAAGTTATACAACATGTTACATAGTCTGTACGCACCTTTACAAGCCTAACCGTGCGAGCGCAAGCACTGGCATGACCCTAAAATATAATGAGTATGGCCACTGTTTTTAAAGATCTTAGGTCCCGGGTTCGAATCCCGCATTGGACAATTTAGGAAACAGTTTTCCTTTGTTTGTGGACCTTCGTTATATTTAATTTCAATAACTCAATACATCGATGTTTACGCATTCGTAATAAAGTTAGTCATAACAAGGAAATTTTATGCATACTTTGGAATTAAAATAATTTATATTTAAATAAACAACCATAAATAATTCTTACCTGACTGAAAACCATAACTAGTAGCAATATATTAAAGTAAAACATAATGTTCACGCTAGTAATATCATTCCTTTATCTGGAATGTTGTTACATATTTTATTTATATATTTAAATCGATAAACATTGAAACAGTCCAAATTTTTTGTAAATACGAATATATAGCTAGCATGTAAAAGCTATTTTACGGATATTAACCTATTAAAAGTACAAAATGCTTATGGATAAATCTTAAGCTTAATTTCTTCTGTATACAGAACTTGTTAAAACCGGGATGTGGTATAACAACGGAGTGAATGAGTCTAGAAATAAGCATACCTACATTTGTTACCTATGCCTTTTCCATTATCTTTGGCAATGGTTAATTGAGCAAAAATCGTGAGGGTAAAGACCTAATTACAATTCATTGTGGTTATAACATGCTTTTTGGTGATTGACATATCAATCCATACCAATACTGTAAACTATGTGACTCTGTCTGTCTGTTTGTAGCTAAATTACGCCTAAACTACTGAACCAATTTGCTTGAAATTTAGTATGGAGATATTTTGATACCCGAGAGAGGGATTCCCATGGGAAAATTCAAGTGGGCCGATCGCTTTTACGCCCAAACTACTAGAAAAAAATACTTTCCGGGGAATTTTATCGCTTTCAGTCCTAAATTATCATAGATTTGAATATATTATACTGTTTTATTACGGGAACACAACGCATTCCAAAAAAAACTACCTAATGCGGACGAAGTCGCGGGTAAAAGCTAGTAAGCAAATAAGTACATACTCAAAGTTTCATTCGAACCCAAAAAAAACATTAACAAACAACGAAAATCAAAAAACAAAACCAAGTCAAAAGCGAGTATGTATCACGTTAACATTTTATTTTATCTGAGCCATAAATGTGAGACTTTTATTATCCAATCACTTTTGTTTTCAACTAGTTTGACAACCGTTGCCAGTCGGATAAATCAAATTAAAATGCACAAGCGTGTCCCTCAAAATGAATGTTATGTTTTTACATAGTTATTTTATTACGGTGAGTTGTTTTTAACAAACAAAATGTAAATTATTTAAAAGTTAATCGATATTTTACATTCTACTTGAAAATCTATAGAAAGACAGAGAAGAATCAGGCCACTGATCACAAATGTCACTTCAATTGTGTTAGTCATACGACCCCTTTGGGTAGAAACGTCGTACTCGTAAAAGACATTTTGGTCAAAAACAGTTTTTAACGGTTTCATACTCAGAATCGCGCTCTCTATCGAATTGTATTTTTAAAATGTTCAAATTCGCAAAAAAAAAACTGTCTTTTACAACACTTTCGACATACTTTCTAAACCACATTTTCTTCATTTTAATGTCGCAATGACCCAATTATTAGCAAAATTTTGTACAATGTATGTAGTAAAAGACATTTTTTTTAGATCATGGCTAATACAACATTTATTCTGCTGTATTAGTAAAAAATACCTACTTTCTTTTATAGGATTAGTTTATCGTAAGTAATATTCGAAATAAACTTTACCAGTTTTGTTTTTTGGCTCTACTGGAAAATGGCCTTTTGTTTTCTACGACGTTTCTACCCAGGGGGTCAATATATAGCATTGCAATTTTTACCACGTGACTGAATTTATGCTTTCGAAGAAACTGACATTATAAAGATAACAATAATATAAAGTTATCTTTATTGCACACAAAAAATACAAACAGAGAAATTTTACATAGAAAGATGTACAAAGAAGGCACACACACACACCATTGTGTATGGCTGCTACACATTGTAGCTAAAAATTAGAGATATTATCAAAATTGTGACCTATAAGGGTCGCCGCACTCATTACTTGCACGGATCCAACCCAGCCCTTAACTTGCAAATTAGAGCATTAATTTGTGAGTCGTACAATATATTTTGCAATGTAAATATGAAATAGTCAATGGACTTGACACTGACTTAAGTAATCAATTGCGTTACAACATTCTAAAGGAAAATTCTGATGGACTCGCTAACGACCTCCATAGTACATAATCTATATATATAAAAATGAAACCCGTTTTCCTTGGTCACGGCATCACGCGTGAATGGCTGGACCGATTTCACTAATTCTTTTTTTGTTGTATTTGTTATTATTAGGAGAAGGTTCTTACGGAAAAAAATATTAAGAAAATCTCTCAGAAATATTGAAAAATATACATTTAACTTTGCATATTTTAAAAAACGCGCGTAACTAATGTCATTGTCATTCGATGACATTGTTCAATCATTGCAACGCTAAGGCGGTACGAAGTTCGCTGGGTCAGCTAGTATGCATATATTTTTTTAAACTGTTTTTTCCAGATAACATTCCTGACCAGTGTAGCGGAGAAACTGCGTACAACTGATGACAGTACCCCGATCAAAGTTATACTCATATACGACGGTAATAATGACCACACTCTTATCGGCCGAACAGCCGCAGAAGAACCAGCCCAACTGGAAAACGAAAGAAAAGAAAGAAGAAAAGAAAATCTCGTCCGACAACAGCACAAAACCAAAATGGAGGAAATAATCAATTTCATGACTACCCACTTGGAAAGTACCAATTATTTGTACGATGAAATGAAGAGAATAACGAAACAGCATACCATTAAAACGCCTTTAAGGAAAATGGTGGAATGGCTAGAAGAACCTAATCATGAGAGAGAGAAAAAAGCAGTGTTCAGATGTTATATGGAATTAAGGAAGGAAAAACATATGAAGACTGTAGACGTTTGGGCTGCACAACCTAATAATATGGTGATTCACTATTTAAAAGACCCATTCAATGATGGTGTGCCTAGATAAAGTTCAAAGAAAAAAAAACACATTAATAATAAACAGGTATGCGGTTAAAACTTTCTATTATTTAAAAGCGATTTCTGAATTTAATATACACCGCTCAACAAAGTCTAGGGAACAGGAGGTTTTTAGGGAATATTTTTATTTTTATATATTTTTGTTTTAAAGTTTATATACCAATCGATGCGCAATTTAATGCTTAATTAGTTGCGTATATAAATAAAGATTTCAGTTTTTGAATTACGAGGTAATTTTAATGAAAAACAAAGAAAGTGTATTACAGAACTAAACAAAGAAATTTAATTTAATAAAATTTCTTAAAAATTAAAACATTACAGTTAAGAATAAATATGCGGGGACTTTTTTAATAATCAGTTGGACCCCCTAAGGCATTAACAACAGCTTGACATTGTCGTGGCATACTGATTATGAGACTATCGATTGTCTCTTGTGGAAGAAGACTCCATTCTCTGGAGAGATGTGAAAAAAGTTCATCTGCTGTGTTCAAATTTTGAGGGAGATTTCTAAAAGCCCTTCTCTTTAGTAAATCCCACGCGTGTTCAATGGGATTGAGGTCCGCGGACTGAGCAGGCCACTCCAGCACTTCGATGTTGTACTCGCGGAACACATCCATCACCTGACTCGCAGTATGTGGTCGTGCATTATCTTGCATAAAAATAAAATCTGCGGCCAGATTTTGTCGGTGCAGGATAACCACGGATTGGACTACCTGTTCGCAGTATCGCTCTGCATTTAAATTTCCCCTGATCAAAACGAGATCCGTCCGTCCACCCAGGCGGATTCCAGCCCACACCATGATTGTACCACCTTGGTAGGGATGCACCTCCTGTGGGTTTTGAAGCCGACTCTGCCGACCAGGAATCCGCCAAACACGCACTCTTCTTGAATCTGGATGAAATCCGAAGCGAGATTCATCGGAGAACAGTACATGTGCCCACTGATCTACGGTCCACTGCAAATGTTCACGTGCCCACAATAATCGACGTCCTCGATTTCCATGACGCAGCGCGGGCACTCTTAGTGGTCTGCGAGCACGAAGATTAGCTTCATGGAGTCTCCTCCGAGCAGTCTGGTCACTGATAGCAACCTGGTGCTGCGACTGGAGGTCTTCTACCAACTGACGAGCCGTAATGGTGGGTTGCCTCCTTGCGACATTTTGCAAAAAACGGTCTTGCCTTTCCGTAGTAACCCTATACCTGCCTCTGTGCCTTTAGGCTACATCGCCAGTAAGTCTGTAACGTGCCCACAGTCTGCAGATAACGCTCGCGTGAGAATTCAGAGCAGCTGCAACTTCGCGTTGGGGTAGCCCAGCTTCCAACATTCCTACAGCTCGAACATTTCTTCCCGCGTTAAATGACGTCGTGACATAATGGCCGTAGTCGCAAAAGTTACGAATAACAACAGTTAATTTTGTTTTTCAATAAAATCATAAAACAATAAAACAAATTTTTATCTTTAAAATTCTCATACAGTATCACTACACAGCAATCAAAGTGAAAGATTCCCGCCTTTTACGAAAATTCTTTTGTTTCTAATTTTTTTTTTTTTAATTCGAACAACGTTTGATAAACATTCAGCCTACCTGTTTACCTCAAAGAGATCAGTACTTTTTTAAAGAAGATTTTACAAATAAAGTCATATAGTTGGCTTGTTCCCTAGACTTTGTTGAGCAGTGTATTACATTTTTTAAATTAAAAAGAAATATTTTTATGCAATATTTCCGTGTATTCTTAATGACATGACTAATGATCGGCATAATTAAAAAAATTGATTAAACATTTTCGCTGAAAAAATTACACTCATCTTTTTTTTTTTAATTATTAATTTTAAACGGACCAGACCCGTTGTTGGGCGATGTAACGCGACAAAGTCTTTGAAGTATTAGTCGCGTTGCACTTGTCGCGTTGCGTCGCTCATATAGGACAATTAGGATACTAATCAAAATAAATTTCAAAAATAATAGTTCAAAAACTAAAAAAACACGCTTTGATTGCTACCCAAAAAAGAAAAAATTAATTTTGAGTACAAAGAATTTATATTACAGTAGAGTAAAAAGCGTGGGTTGCACTCAATGCCGTTTTTATACTTCTCTTGTTGCGTGTTTATTTTAAGTTAACTATTTTTAATTTTTTAGTAATAAGGATAATGGAAAAGTCTTATCAAATTGTTTCATTGCCATCGGTACTTGATATATGTGCAAAGTTTCAAATTAATCCGATTTCTGGAAGTTGGTGAAAATTGAGCTCAGTCTGTTAAATACATACATACAGCCCGAGCTAATAAAAGCGTGTTAAAAAACCCTACGTCAAAAAATGAACACGTAATTTGACACTTTAAATGAGTGACCTTTTATTATTATTGTTTAAAATTGTTAAAAAATTCATATTGTTTAAAATTGTTTAGAAATATATGTTTTTAATTGTTTAAAAATTCCAAAAAAGTACACGACACAATTGACGATGACGTCACATGCTAGTATCGACATAAAATAATACCGGAGATTGGCGTTCTGACAGATCCTAAAAAGAACGTCAAAGACTGGTGGTCAATGTGTCAAATACCCATTTGCGCTAGTGCATCCCTCTGGTGGCAGGTAGAAAAAACAAGATAATCGTTAATACGTTTTATTTATTGCTTATTATTGATCACGTAGAGTAATCTCGGCGAGTATTGCTGGAGAACTGACACTAACTGATAGAGCTTAGAACCTGGCATTATCTTTGCTCTTACGGCGCCCTGAAAAAAGAATAGTAATAAATTATTGGTATTAGTCCGTTTCATTGGTTTTGACGACAGCTTTGGTCTAGTGGTCTGAGGTCCAGACCAGGCCTCTCTCACTCGATGTACTTGCGCGCGGTAATAGCCTACTCTCGCCCGCACCGACGTCGGTGCGAATTCAGTGGGCTGCCAACAACCGTCGGACGCGCACGACGCACTATAATTATTCGTGTTACGCTTACGATCAATTTAGTTTTCATATGAACCAAATAAGTAATCTGTGCTTGTTAAACGTTAGCTTTATTTAAGAAAAATGACTTCTGGTGGTGGAAATGTATGTGCTGTTGATGGGTGTAGGTCGAATACTAAGAGAAATAAAACGCTTTCTTTTTTTAGTCTACCAGCTAATGAAGAAAATGTAATTATTACCCGGTAAGTAAGTGATTTATTTACAAAGTATAAAAATAAACAAATTAGTAGGTGGTACCTACGTAGGTAAATTGATTAACTTCAGGTAAATTGGGGTTTCGCTTTATTGAATTAAAATGTAATACCTACAGTGAAACATAAGTCAGTTACTTTATCGAAATAATACCTAAGTACCTATTATACCTATAAGTCTACTTTTTATGGGCTGCGCACCACCTACGAACTGTGTGTACCTACCTACCTACCTACTCGACGTGGTGGTTTAGTCGACTAATGACTAATTAATTAGCGAAATGACTAGGTAGGTAGGTAGGTACCTACGTAGTTGACAATAAAATTGACCGATTCTCGAAATGTACCTACCTACTAATAATCTACAAACGACAGATTCCACAAATGACAGATTCGTCTTAGAAAGAGATAGCAAGAGTCACAATTAAGTAGCTCATAATTCGCTTGTTATACCTAATACAGGCTGAATTTCTTATTTCACATTTGTTATTCAATAATGTTATATTATTTCAACAACAGTCAATCAAATACCATTTTAGAAAAATGTGGTTGAAATATTTTACCGAAAGTGTCAACCCTAGTTCGATTGTCACTCGGTCTCACATCACGTGGTCTCGCGCAGTTGCAAAGCAATAGTGACTTTATACTCAGAGCTGCAGGTGCATTATTGTACGCGGCAGAAAAAGTAGTCTATTAACGCTGTAGGTATCGAAATTTTTCTATGGAGTGATTTATCTGTTACGTAGTAACTATTTAGTAATCTGTGGTCCAGACTACAAAACCGGCTGTCGCGGGTTCGAATCCTGCTAGGGGCAAATGTTTGTGTGAGCAAGAGCATCTGTGCCTGAGTCATGGGCATTTATGTATTTCTATCCGTTATTCTAGTCACCATAGCACAAGCTAACGCTTAGTTTGGGGCTAAGTAATTGGTGTGTTCGTTGAAACAATTTATTTAAAAAAAAAATTTATAAAAAATTATATAGTTGATCAAGAGTGCTTTATAGTAATCTCATAAGTTCATCAAAAGCGCAGTAGGATATTGTAGGATTAAACTAGAAGTAAGCCGCTTATGACGTATGACATACTTTGTGCAAGCTATTGTGTTCCTTTAAGTGGTAAACACTACTATCTGATCGTGAATGTACATACATTTGACGTTGCTCACGTAGGCCAACGGGTAAAGCAGCAATATTGGCTAAGTTAAATATCTTACCAGCATAGATAAAGATGATCGTGATAAACGATCCTTTTTCTTTGCTTCTTGTTCCTGAAAATGCCAACAAAATATCATGTATTAACTTTAGGTTGATATCAAAAATGAATCGCAAAATGTGTTGGTAAGTGCATAACTCAAGAACGCCTGAACCAATTTGGTCGATTCTTTTTTTATGATATTCTTTAAAGTACGGGGATGGTTGGTTGATGATGGGAGTAGTTAATAAAAAGAAAGTAAGTAAAAGCGTGTTAATAAAATCAACATACCAAATGTTTCTTTGAATATGATCTCAAGACACTTTTAGGAACATCTTCCACCCACAGTGCATTCCAATAATCCTAAAAATTAATATGTATATATGCAATTTTGTATTTTAATGGCAAGGCGAGTATTTTTTTTCTTCTTCCTCTATGTCACAGCACATATAATCATACGACTCTTTTTTTTTACATCAGAGTTTTTAAAATAAACCTTTGTAAAAACTTACGCCAGTCCTTAGAATTTCGTTCTCATTCTTAATAACTTCTGATTGGTTGACTGGGTTCAAAGCTTGGTCCATTGCCGACTTCATAGCCACGGATAGCACCTTTTCAGGGGATGCCTAAGGGACAATAGACATTCTCAACCATACCATAAAAACAGAATTAAAAGTGTTACAAGCTTTGATACAAAAATATCCTACTACAGTGTTGCGTGTGTATGTAGACAAGTTTGTTTGGGCTGGTTTTGTTTTGTTTGATAGTGTCGGTCGGGCGGGTGGGTACGGTCGACATAGAAGTTAGAAGAAAAAGAGCCCTTTAAAAGCATTTACTTCGAAATCCACAGACCAAAAAATTACCTGAGACCAACCAAACGCACACATGTACGTTAAGTTACAAGTAAGAACCCTTAAGTTTTGATTGGTCTATCGAAGCAACAAAAGAGCTTATATAGCACAAAACCAGTAATGCAAACTTAACCTTATAACTACTCTCATATCTCCATTACTCACTTTAATTGGTAATAATTCCTTCCCCTTGTTCTTTACTTCCTGTAAATCAAACGTTTAATTCAAGTAAAAAACATACTGACGTACAAGTTTAGCTGGTCAAATGACCAACCAACCAAATTAAAGCAAAATTGCTTACCACCGATTCCTCCGAATTTTTGACATGGTCCTTCTGAAAATTGAAAACTTAATGAAATTGCATACTGCAACTAAAAATATGACTCATTCTTGTGGATATTATATCAAAGGGTTATTCTTAACTTAACTTACTTTTTTATTATTAACTTCAAGTAACTAAGTTAAATATGAGAATCCGCCACCCATGGCAAAGCCTGTGGATATTTGCTAATAACTTTTTTAAGCTTCGCTTTTTTACTATCTGTTAAATGTATGAGGGAGTTTCAATTAATGCGTTTCGTGCCGTACCGCTGCAGTGCAGCGCGGTACGTTTGCCGTACGGCGCACGCACGGTCATTTGTTTTTATACCAAACGCAACGTGCGGCAGCAGTGCGGTTGCCGAGCGTTCTCGTTACTGACTCCGCTCTGTTGCCACACGTTATGTTTTGTTTGAAAATAAATGCGTGCGCCGTACGGCAAACGTACCGCTGCAGTACGGCAAATAAATAATAGTTTAAAAAAAATTTAAAACACGCTTTTATTACTAACTAAAAAAGAGAAAATAATTTTTGTGTACAAAGAATTTATATTACAGTAGAGTAAAAAGCGTAGGGTGCTTGGTATTGTATAAATTACAATCATTCTATTTTTGGCAACTTTAAAAAGAGTGCTATGAAAACGACCTAAAGTGCACCCCACGCTTTTTACTCTACTGTAATATTAATTCTTTGCACACAGAAATTTTCTCTTTTTTAGTTTTTCTCGGGTTTTAGTTTTCGAAATTATTTTCATACAAAACGCAACATGCAGCGGAGTGCTGTTGCCCAAGCGTTGCCGGTTCTTGTTACTGACGCCGCTCTGTGGGGTGAGCACGAACATTATCGTAACGTTTTCGTGTCGTCCAAACGACAGAATCAGACAGTTTCTCCATACCAATTGATAAGTTAACGATAGATAAACGCTATGAATACGTTACGATAGTTGTTCGTGCTCACCCCACTGTTGTCGCACGTTACGTTTTGTATGAAAACTAATGACTGTGCATGCGCCGTACGCCACGAAACGCATAAATTGAAAGCGCTCTAAAAAGGAAAACTGACTGAATGACTTGCAGATGCACGCATAGCCCAAACCATAAGGCTTAGGAACTTGACATTTTGTATCATGCTACCTTTTGTAGTGCAGAGGAGCACTAAGAAAGGATTTTTGTACGAATGAAACTTCGACAGTTTTGTAGTTAAATGAATACAAATTGGTATTTGTATTTTGATACCGCTTGGTGCAGTGGTCCACATGTCGGACTTCAAAAACCAAGGGTCGCGTGTTCGATCCCCGCACAGTACAAGTATAAATGTGCATGAACATGTGTGTTTGTACTGGTCTGGGTGTTTACAAAAAAAAGTATTTAAGTATGTTTATCCGTTGTCTAGTACCCATAACACAAGCCTCGTAGCTTACTTTGGGACTAGAGAATTGGTGTGATTGTTTATAAATATTTATTTATTTTATTTAGGAGGCACTTGGTCAGAAATAATGAATAACATGTTTCAAGATTACTTGATATTTAACTTTAAAAGTGACAAAAAGGCCGGCAGAATTTGTATAGAACCACGTCATTCCTTGGTCCAATCTTCTTCAAATACTAACTTGACACACTGTAGCTGTAAAATTCTAAGTATGCGCGGACGAAGTAGCGGGCAGGCCGGTAGTAAAGATTATACAGGGTGTAAAAAAAACCTTAACGAAGCCGTCAACCACGCGTTCAGTACATCAAACCAAATCGTATGAAAAATAAATTTTGGCTGGGAAACAACTTTTATTTTTTGACATCAAAAAAAATAATTTAATTCTAACCCGCAATGTACAGCGCGCACGCGGAAAAGTCACCGCGGGGAGTGTTGCTTTACGCCGCCGCGACGCGGTTCGGTTCCGAGTGTGCGCTGTTCATTGCGGAGTGTGCCATTTAGAGGCTTTTTATGAAAAAAACTAGTGAAAATTTGTATTATGTTTCTTTGGAAAAAAGTTAAGTTATAACGAACAGAAGTCATTTCTGTAAAAATCATTTAAAAAAAATTCCAACTTTAACCATCAATATCTCAGTAACCGTTAACTTCCCAGGTATGGTGTAAAGGAAAAAAATGATCGTAACAATTGGTAGAATATGTGGTATTCGGCTTCGTTAAGGTTTTTTTATTACCTTGATCTGACTCCGTGGTAAGTAGCTAAAGCAGCAATTACAAATTAACTTAAATAAATGCATATAACACCAGACCACTACAAACAGACATGTTCATGCACACAAATGTTTGTACGAGTACAGTGCGGGGATCGAACCCGCGACCCCTTGGTTGATTAATAGTCAACATCTTGACCATTACACCAAAGTGGTCGTCTTATTATAGTTAAGTGACTATTTCTTACACTCACCTCAGTATAAGGATACTGTGGCACGAACCTCCTCCCGAAATCTTTATAAACAGTTGGATAGGAGTAATGCTGGTTTGCACCGAAGAGGTCTGACGGATTCCCCGCCTTCAACTCGCTTTGATATTGTGGGTTGTCTAGTTTCTAGAACATAATGCAGACAGTAAGTAAATTAGTAAGGCACAACTTTTGATGGTGTGAAGGGTGTCCACCGACGCGGAGCGGAGAAACGGAGATATACAAAATTAAACATGGTACATAATGAATTCTTTTTATATTAGGTACCTGTCTTTATTGAGAGTCAAGTCGTAGGTACAGGTTGAATTCATTAGTAATACTTATAACTGGAAGTGTTGTAAGTATTGTAGGGTGCGCATGTCTGAAACGCACACAGTTTTGTTGTATTCCTAGAATAAGTAGGTACCTACATATTCCTGTGTCGAGACGACTTGCGACGAGTCAGTCGCGCTGTAACACTGTACTTAGACGCACGATGTCGCGCCAGTAAATGGATTTTAAGTGAACACGCATATTATTTGGGGTCACCCAAGCCTACCTTCTGATATAGGGGCCAGGCCACTAAAGTAGTGAAAAAAAAATGATTAAAAGCTTACGTCTCCGTTGTCATCTTTCATTTGCGTCTGTTTTTTTCTTAGTTTAATTTCAACACTATCCACTATTTCTTCTGCAAACAACTAAAACATACAAAATGGATTTAATCTAAGGCGTTGTCCTACGTAAGCGTCGCAAAGCGACAAAGCTATGCGACCAATATAGAATGAAAAATATTGTATAATAAATTTAGTTATACCTATATACCAATATTATAAAGCGGAAGAGTTAGTTTGTTTGAACGCGCTAATCTCAGAAACTACTGGTTTAAATTGAAAATTTATTTTTGTGTTGCATAGACCGTTTATCGAGGAAGGCTTTAGGCTATATGACATCACGCTGCAATTATTAGGAGCGAAGAAATAATGGAAAATGTTTTAAAAAAACGGGGAAAATTATTATTCATCCTTGAGAGCTTACGTTGCTTGCGCTGCGAAAACGGTTTAAGATACCAAAAAAATATGTATGAAAGAATTATTCCTCTTGAAATGATCTAAAAATGTCTGCGACAGTATATGTATATGCCCAAAATAACGACGTCGCGGGCACAGCTAGTAAGATAATATATTAAAATGGGTTTGCTAATAAAATCCCGGACAGACTGTTTTTAATTGATGATATATTTCAATCGATTGTTTTACAGACGACACATCAATCTACAAACCGCCCTTCGCCCTTATTGCATGCGAAAAAGCTGCCATAGGTTTTACCTTGACTTGCTGTCATGTGGACGTACTTATGTTCGTTCTTCATAGTAGGCCTACTGCGTGAACTGGCTGACTTTGGATAGGTAAGTGCTTATGTAAGGTGACCAACACGTCGCGGTATCTTATGCGAGGTGGCCTGATGTGCTGACCACTCTCCTTTAATTATTTTTTTTTGTTAGCCTACATCATCTTACTGCTGGGCAAAGGCCTCCCCCAAACCCCTTCACCGATCCCTGTCTAGGGCCAGAGTTACATAGTTTGCCAAATCGTCGCACCATCTCTTTCTAGGCCTTCCCCTTCGGCGAAAGCCGTCCGAAGACACCCACTGTGTAACGATGCGGGCCCACCTGTCGGGATGCATTCTACACACGTGGCCGGCCCACTTCCACTTCAACTTGGCAGTCTTCTCGCCTACATCCGATACGTTGGTTTGTGAGCGAATGGCAGTATTTCTGACTCGGTCAGATCTTTTGTTGAACTCTAGTAATTAAATAAAAAACAAAGCACAGTAGTATCACCTACCGTTGGTAAAATTTGATAAAATAAACATAACGTCAATGTTTTAAACGGCAAAACCATGCTGACTGAATTACTATAACTGCTGTGGACTACCAATAATAGAAACTTAATTGGAAAAGTTAATTGGTAATAAAGTAAAATCGAATGGTGGATTCTCTCCTTACTCAATTTTTGTTTAATTTTATTTAGAACCTTTTTCGAGGCACTAGTGCAAAAGATATATGAGCAATTGCATGCACACTGCTGACTTTACACACAGTTCACTATTAGCACTATCTCATCAGCCTATATACGTCCCACTGCTGGGCACAGGCCTCACCTCAACAATGAGGTGGTCCGAGCCATACTCCGCCACGCGGGCTCAGTGCGGATTGGTGGAGGTGTTTGTAAGGTAAGTGACTAACCTTACTGTCAGATGTTATTAAGCGGCCCGACGGCCACTGGCCATGCTTAACGACTAATAGCTATCGATATTAACCGGGACCAACAGCTTAACGTGCCTTCCGAAGCACGGAGATGCATGTAAATAAAGTCACTTAAATGGTCAGAAGGGTTACCCATTCCAAACATGACCGTGCCTTAGGTTGCTTAACTTTAGGTATCACTACCAAAGCGCTGCAACCACTGCAATGGTTTTCTACCCGGGTACCCGGAACCGATTTATAGCCCGGTATTTGAGGCATTTAGTACCCGGGCGCAATTTCGCGGGTACCCGGGTGTCAACTCCGATTAAAGAATTCATCAAAATCCGCGTAAAATTATAGCAGCGTGTAGGCGTTTTGTTATATTATTTAGTTTTAAGAGGAAATACGTTTTATATTTGCAAGAGCGTACGAGTATTTAAATTTAATATTGTGTGGTGGACGGTAAGTAATTAATTAGCTTTTAATTAATTTAAAAAAAAAAGTTTGTAACCTAAACTTCCAAACTATGATTTCATGTTTTAGGTAAAAATTTATCTTGGCACTAGGGCTCTTCTTCGACTATTTTGATAAACCTGGAAAAAGTGCATCAAATAAATATAGAAAAACAGAGCTGTACTGAATGCTACTTCCCATTTATTTTGTCTGTTTTAATTGTATGACTGATTGTACCTAAGATAATGATAACGTTGTTTATAAACAAATATAACTAGCTGTGCCCTGCGGTTTCACCCGCATAGAACCCGTTTTCTACATTACCCAAAGAAACCGTGAAGGCTTACGGGATAAAAAAATCCCTATTGTGCTATTCCGGGTTATAATCTATCTATGTCCCGAATTTCTGCCAAATCAGTCCAGTAGTTTTGGCGTGAAAGAGCAACAAACATTTACACATATTTTTCGCGTTTAATATAGGTATTAGTAAATAGGAATAATGATAATTGGAGAATTATTTTTAAATTTGCTTCAAAAAGTGCAAATACCTACCCGGTTACCCGGGATAATTCGTAAAAAAAATACCCGACTACGTCTACGTCTACTACGTATATTTACCCGGGTACGTCTACCCGTGCAACAACCCAACCCTAATCTGTGCTATGGGTATGGGTTCGTACTATAGCACGAAGGGTATTTAACAAATAAAACAAGATTCCTTATGTTATTTAACTAACTAGCTACGACATACTTTTTTTTTCTTTTTTAAAATGTAATAGTTTGTTTTAATCTTACTTCTTTCTTTTGGAGGCGATTATTTTTAGTTTATAGACATTGATCTTTTTTTGCAATTGTTAATTGAAAAAAGAATTAACATTTTTCCGGGATGTCATAAACTGAATCCAGATCTGAAAAGTCTTCTCTGTCTCTTTAGTTCTGTGTATTTGTCTCTGCGGCCGTACTTCCTAAAGTTTCGTACGTATTGTTGGGGGACGCCAGACCGTCCGCTCGAACGTTCAAGATTTTATAGGTATAAACAAGGGTGGTTTTATCCGAAAATAAAGGCAACGGCTTAGAGTATGGGGTCTGGAGTTTTTTCATAGGTGAGACTGGTAGAAGACTGGAATTCGTTTGGACTATATTCCTTATTTGTAACAAGCACCTAAAAGTTGAAATCAAATAAATGAAGAAAAATAATATCAATCAGGATAAACAATCTAAACAAGGAAACTGTAGAAGAGGCTTCAATCGAAACGTTTACGTTTTAGGCGTAAATCTGTTTTCTTAGCGGAAGTGTAGGTACACACGGCTTCACATCAAGCTACTCAATTTCAATGCAAAATCACCCTTATTACCTCAAGCATAATATGAACTTGACGTGTGGCCAGGTGTACCCTGAATTTAAGCAGCAGCAGAGTGTGGGCGCATGCAGTTTAAGCAAACAAGCGATCATCAAGCGATATAGCGACTTCCTAAGTAGGAACATGCGCAAACACTCCATCCAAGTCGCTTTTTAAAATAAAACAAAATATGTTTATTTCGAAACAGAGTCCATATAGTGTTAGTAACAACGCAAGCTTAAAACTATGTTAGGACAAATTCATTCAAATTAAATTATTTTTTTACGTTTTGACGCGATCTTTAGGTAGGCACTTATTTATCTTAGACTAGCGGCCGCCCGCGACTTCGTCCGCGTGGTTAAGTTTTCTTCAAAAGTAGCACCACCTATCGGTAAGCTTTGAGTTGATACTTTACCTTCCAAGTAATGTTGAGTCAAATAAAAAAAGTCCCATTAAAATCGGTTTAGTAGATTCTGAGATTCAATTTCCTGCCTGCCCCCTAAGTTCATCGGCGTGATTATTTATTTCCCAGTTTACTCTCCAGGTGATACTGAGTCAAATAAAAAAAGTCCCGTCAAAATCGGTCCAGTAGATTCTGAGATTAGCCCGGACAAACAGACAGACAGACAGACAAAAATTTTAAAAATTGTTGTTTTGGCTTCTATTACGGTAATTAAGACCCCCTGTAACAATTTTTCATAAAAATCTTCAATGTACAGAAATCGATCTTTTACAGTCTTATTATATGTATAGATGTTTACTTTCACAGTGAAAACTAACAAAGAGCTGCGAAGATTGTTGAATGAATGAATGAATGAAATGAATGAATGAATTAATGAAATTTATTTGCGTATGAAAAAGGGTACATTTAGGTGGTAGGTTAGACATTGTGGTTCAACTTTTTCAGCCATTTTATTTCAATAAACACAAAATTCAATTCAATAAACACAGAATCACAAAATTAAATTACTACATGTCAAATATTATGTCAAATTACTATATCAAATTGCTATATAAAATTATCCGCATTATTAAGTTGTCCATAAAATTTATTGACAAAAATGAAGAATGTTCCAGTCCTAATTTTAACACATATATTCATTCATACTGTAGACACATTTTTCAATCAGCCATCTATAAAGGACCCCTTTTAATCTATTTAAAGGAAGCTCTTTCAGATTTTGGGGAAGTTTATTAAAAATGGTCATGCACATCCAGTAGCAATTTTTTTTATACGAGCACTCTTTGGTATTATTTTAGAAACAAGTCTCTTTTGATTCCTGGTATTTCTTGTAATACTTCTTTTGCTTGGCTGAAATAATGCATGTTTTGTTTGACAAACTTTGCAATTTCAAAGATGTACATACATGGAAGGGGAAGAATTTTTAAGGACTTGAATAATGGTATGCAAGGCTCGTCAGGTGCAGAGCTACATATTGCCCGTATGCATTTTTTTGAGCAATAAATGCCTTATTTGCATCAGTGCTGTTACCCCATATTATAAGTCCATATCTTAATGCTGATTCTACATAAGCAAAGTATGCTGTAAGGGCTGTATTTTTTGTAGCCACTTTTCTTAATCTATAAAGTGCGTACGAAAATCTATTGATCTTTTTGCAATTTGTTTTTATTTGATATTTCCAATTTAGTTTTTGATCTATCCAAACCCCTAGGAATTTTATCACATTTGTACTTTTTAGCTTTTGTGCTTCAAATTCAAAATTTAATATTCATTGTCTGGTATGATACATCATTAAAATTAATAAAATAAGTTTTGTCAACATTTATTATTAGATTATTATTTTTAAGCCATTCTATTATTGTTTTCACAGTGTTATTTAAGTCATTTATATGGTTATTTAATGTCAATTTTTTATCTGTCATAACTATTACTGATATGTCATCTGCGAAAAGTATACATTTATGTTCAATTACGTCCGGAAGATTATTAATGTAGGTCAAAAATAACAATGGCCCCAAAACGCTGCCTTGAGGAACACCATATTTATTTTCCCTAGGATCAGATATATTTTTTCGAACCACATGATTGCGGTCGAGTTTACTGATTTCTACATACTGTTTCCTATTTTGTAAATATGTTTTTATCCAACTCTGGGCAGAGCCTCTTAAGCCACAGCTACCTATCTAATTTGTTGACTGGAACTGTCTCTGTCATCCTCATCAACTTCACACTAAATTGATAGTGATGATGGGAACATGGAATGAAAACGTGAAATGTTATTTATTACTAGGTACGTGAGTTATTGGATCACGATAGTTTTTTTTTAACAAGCTTATATACTTAATCAAAAAGTGCACCGTCATTAACATCGGAAGTCGGCACTAAATACACAATCTCAGTACAATCGGACACTGGGTAGTGGGTAAAATTTAGCGGGTTCACTACTCCATTTCGAAATACGTTTCGTCGAATTACGTTACAGACACGGTACAGGAGAAGCTAAATAAATAACTATACAACGACATCACATACATTGATCGGACTCCGTGGTAAGTAGCTTAAGCACTTGTGTTAAAGATATCAGAATTAATAGTGGTATTACAAATACCACTTCGTACTCACTTGTAAACTGTCAAATTATGTTAAACACGAAATAATTTTATTTACGCGTATAAACAGTTATAATAATGCACTCATTGCGCGTCACCATTAACGAACGACAGAATGTTAACGGACATTTCGCTCCATTTGGATATTTTTTTTTAAATACGAGGTTACCATTGTAGGATTTAAAAAAAACACTAATTATTACCTTTATGTACTATTGTTTATTAAATCTTTTGCCTAAACACATTTATGTTTTTCTTAATTACTGCAACATACATTTATGAACAAATTTATCAGTTATTAATATTCAAAATGTAATATTTTCAATTTGAAGGAATCTACCATTTACAACCATAGACGATTTTATTTTAATCTGGCATACTTGCTAGACAAGGACACACTACTATATAAGACATCCTTTAGACATCGGCAGTTGCTCGGCCAACGTGTGGCGCCGGCCTTACGGAGATGAAAATGTCAGGTATAGTTTCAGTCAAAAAATTCAAAAGATTCGTTACTACAACCACAGATTTATTTAAACAAAATGTTCCATACCTAACGCGTTAATAGCCTACTTTTTCTGTCGCATACCAAAATGCACCTACGGCTTTGAGTGTAAAGTCACTATTGCTTCGCAGCTGCGCGAGCCCTCGTTGTAACAGATCGACTCTTAATATTTTAAATAAAGTTCTGAATTAAATAAATAAGTTATGAAATAGTGTGAATAGCGACATCTAGTGTTAGCAGTGAGGAACTGCCGATGTGTGTGACTTGATTTGGGAGGTTCGAAGGTAGAAAAGTTCGAAGTATGTTCTGTAGATGTCGTATCGAAATATTTTAAGATTCTTACATTAATTAGAAATTCATTTTGGCTCGGTAGTTGCGAGATTATTTCCTGTAAAATACTGAAAATTCATTTTAGATTAAATCTAAGAGAAAATACGTATGTAAGGAAGACGTAATAGTATTTTTGACTTGACATAGTGCTAACACGTATTTAAGTGAAACTTATTGATTATCGAGCAATATTGGCGTTATTTGGGTGGATGTTAAATTGATTTATTGCATTTTATAATTAAATGTTAATCTTTTCAATTTCCGATGTTCTTGGAGTTTGAGAATTAATATTAAAAAAATGTCCTCATACTAGAGCAGGTCACAGTACGAAGGAAGTGACAAACGAGAGCCATCTATATTCGCAAGGCACAAAAAATAAGCAATCTTTACGAATGACTATGGATGTCTCTTTCGCACGCAGTTAAGTAGCTATAGGAAAGAGTAAGATAGATAACGCAAAACGTATGACCTGTTTTAAAAGTACTGCTACTCCACGCTAGATGTCTTTGAAATCTTGCGAGGAAAATGGAGATGCCAAGCGAAAAATTGTTTCTACTATTAGTAGTTTTTTTTAAAGAGTAAGAGCATAAGATCAAAATACCTGAATCGATCAATTTCGGTTTAGTAATTACATTGAGTTGAAATATAATTTAGAATAAACACTAAAGTTAATGTTTCCAATGCTAATTCTGTAAGATAATTGATTAAAGAGAAAATATTGAACTCGGAATGCTATTTAAATCTAGAAATAATCTAAAATTCTTTGTAAACAAAAGGTTTCAGCGTTGTTTTGTTCTAATAACGAAAAGTCATGCATAATGGACAAAGGTTTTACAACATTTGAAACTAAAACAAATAAATAGGGTTTGCTCTTGTCAACCTTAAGTAGTTATTATAAAACTAGCGGTCACTGCGACTTCACCTGCGTGTGGTTCTTGTTCCGTGGAGACCCCGATGAGAAATTTAGATGTTGGTCGAATCTCAGATCAGTCAGATGTGCACGCGAAGTTACGTGGGGGATAGTTGAATCGTTTCGGAGGAGTAATTGAACATGTGATGCTAGAGTTTTATGTATAAAATAAAGGCACATATTCAAGCTAAACCAGTTGGTGGATTTGAATTGTACAAAACTGTATGGATATTCCAGTAGTTGGGTATCGCAGCCAGGCATCTGATCTGTTATTTCAGCTGTGGGATAGTAGAGTTGAGCGTTGTATACGATTAATGAAGTAATTTTCTAGCACATTCCATATTAATAATAGATTAGTTCACGCTTGGAACCTATTTACCAAACTTGGCTAGGATAAACCGGAAACTGTAATGGTAGAAATGGTAGACAGTGGAAGTGTGGGGATGACAACACTGATCAGGAATGTTCTGGAAGAAAAAGAGGATATATAGGGCCTACAGCGGAAGAGGAGGGGCATTCAGTTATGAATACGCGAGTATAAAGAGGTAGGCTCTGAATTTCTGTTTGTGAAAGTACTGAAAATCTGGATCAGATTATCATAGAAATATCGATACCAGAAGTATGAATTAAGGTAAGGGACAAAACATGACTTTACAGGAGAGCGAAAAAACGTTTTTGCTTTTTGTAATCTGTGTATAACTTTTTTGTTTACAGGCCGATTTAGATGAGGTCTATGGCAAAGTTTCTTAGAATTTAATGTTCTTTTATGCTATAAAAGCTAAATACAATAAAATCTTATAGTTTAGAAAATAGCCTGTCCCTTACCTTAAAAAATGTGAATCACTTATCCATTACGTTAGTCGAATTTGAGTTCAAGGCAAAGTCAAAATAATGTAAGTAACACAAAGATACGAGAACTTGCATAATAAAATAAGGTAAATAACTTCTACTAAAAAAAATTCTATGTAAGTACAAATGTATAACATAAAGATTGCACTTCAGTACCTTAATTGTATAGCAATACAGCTTATATTGGGTTATTTAATAAAGCTTAATTTCAAAAGAAGTGTTTTCTGTAGACAGGGTGATGTGTTTATTTTTAAAAAGTGCCATAAATTACAAATTTGTTTTTAAAATTATGTCATAATCAACAAAAAAAAACAATAAAAACAAATATTATCATAATCTACTTTCGTATTTTCCAAAAAATAATGAATAATAATCTCTAATTTCTAGACTTAAAACAAAAAGTAAGAAAGAAAATAACCCCGTAATCACGGGGTCAGTTCCTACATTGACGATTGCTGCTTCAGACTCCATGTACCCCTCTTCCATTGAGTCGTGAGATGCGGTCCTGCTGCTGGAATAGGAAGCTATGTTATCAGCCTGGAGATTTAGGTAGACGTCAAAACTTTTTTGCCGTCTCTCTACTCGAAGTTTCTCTCTCTGCTTCTCAACCTTTGAATCTACGTATTCTGCAATGGCTCTTTTCTGCATGTCTTCTTGGGAGTCGAGGAGTTTTAGAATGAACTCTTCGTCTGCCAGGATTATCTCCACGAAATCTGTAAGCTCAAAAACTGCATGTATGGGATCCTCCAAGGGGGCAGTTCTTAATATCTGCTCTTCTTAATATCCGGGCAAGAGAAGCAAGTTTGGTGGCCTTTTCCTTCTTTTTTGACATCTCTACTGGGTTCTCTTACTAGTGTTTTCTCAACTTCTGATTGAAATGCTAATTTGAGAAAGTAGTTAAAAACAATGTCTTTTGTCGTTTGTTTTGATTACAGTCCAATTCGGGTTTCAAGATCAGCATACTTAGAAGCCGTAAAGGCTTGGGTATGAGGCATTATGAGGTGAAGATATTGAATATGGTCGGACGGGTACTTTTCGGCTTTTAACTTGTCCAATACTTCTTGTCTCTCCTGAACGTAGTCGTTTAGTTGTTTGGGAAGGGGCTCCAGTGTTATGACACAACCGCCCCGGCTGATCACTTGCTGGATTAATGAGTAGGTTGTCATTTCCGAGAGTGCTGTTAACATCTTTATATGGACCTTAACGGCAGCAGGAACGATGTCGTCAGTGGTGGATGCAATTACGTTGTAAACCAACCGACGGACTGGAGTGCGGGAGACAACTGTCTCGTTAACTACAGTTCCTCCCCTCTGATACTCTAGATATGTATTGATCTCAGCGGTTTGCTGAACAGATGCCATAAAGGCTGCATACCGTTTCATGATCCACGTCCGGAAGTCTCGTTTATTTGCAACGGGACGACACATACTGTAAGCACCATAAACAGCCTGGAAGGCTAACATGCTGTGGGGGATCTCTCTCTCTTCCCTCTTCATCTCCCCATAAACGGTTCGGTGCTCCCGGGGTATTAGAGACAAGTCGTCGGTGAGAATTGTCATACCTTTATCTTCGCAAATCTGGTCAATGAAGTTAATGTCCGTAACATATTTTATGCAACTTAAGTAATATGTAATAAGGACTCTACCTATTGAACCGTCAAGGGTATCGGACTGAACCTGGAAGAGATCCCGAATTCTGTCCAGGGGATCTTTTCTTCCATTGAAGAAAGCTAATATCACGCCGGCAGCGGCGGATCTGTTAAGAGGAACCATAACTGGCTCCTTCTTGTCTAAAAGAAAGGGAAGCTCTTTCCCTGCCCTTGCGAATTGGCGAATGATGCCTGGGAGGGCCGGAAGGCGATCACTGGTGATGTCCATGATGTGGTCATCCCGGTCCATGACGCTGACCGTTACCGGCAATTACCTTAATGTAGCTGTGCTAGTTCATGACTTTAACTAACACAACCATGACTTTAATGATCTTAACTTCCTATTACAACATGTATTATCATATCTTATGTCTACACATATGTTACTTAATTATTAAAATCATATCAATAATTAAGTAGGTAATTGGAATCATCAATCATTTTATATTGTGAAATATAGCTTTATGCAAGGAATTACTGAACTAGTAAATCGAGGAGTGACAGTGATTATTGAGGGCAAAATCAAAAGTGTTTTAAGGATCATGAGGGAGCAATCATTCATGATCAGAACTATTGGTATCAGAGGATTCATCATGGGAAGAAGGTGATTGAGTGACTGAGAGCCATGGGAAGATTTTGTCTACTGCTATAATAGCTTCATACCGTTTGCCCTTTCGAGTGATTGGGGTGTCCTCAACAACATACCGATCATTAGGGAGAACCTTTTTAATGCGATACGGCCCTCGACATTTAGGTTCAAGTTTCTTTGACTGACCCTCTATTCCAGTAGGTGCGCGTATAACCCTAACTAAATCGCCTTCTTTGAATCTAACATCTTTATTTCGTCGGGCATCATACGAGGATTTGTCTTTAATTTGCTGAGATTTGATTAATTCGCTAGCTTCGGATCTTATTTCTGGAAGCGATACTGGTGTAGAGGAGGCAGTTGCCGTAATAACATCATTAAAAATACTTTGAGATGGGTTTGTAACCGTTCTTCCAAAAAGAAGTTCGGTTGGTGTCTTTTTTTTGTAGAGTGAGCAGTCGTATTAATTCCTAATTGTATGTCCGGTAAATGATCATCCCAAATTCCGTTTGGTTTATCATGATTCATGGCTCTAAGAGCTGCCAAGATGGTGCGATTGTACCTCTCCACCTGACCACCACCTTGTTTCGAGGAGTTGAAACGGCATTAAGTATGTGTTTGATGCCCGTAGTACCGATAAACTTTTTAAAAGCACCGCTAGTGAAACTAGTTCCCTGATCAGTGATGAGTCGGTTTGGTGTACCAAAATAACTAAAATGTTCGCGGAAAACTTTAATACTTGTAGCAGATTTTGTATTGCGCACGGCTATAAGATTAACGAATTTTGTAAATGCATCAACTATAACAAGAATATATGTGTTACCACGACTAGTTTTAATAAATGACCCCAAATGATCTGCATGAATAGTGTCAAATGGAATTTCCACTTTAGGAATTGGGTGTAACTCACCTGCCTTTTTCCCACTAGGCAATTTATGATGGGCACATTCTAAACATGCAGCTACATATTTCTTATCGAACCGCCTCATTTTTGGGAACCAGTAATGAGCCTTAATACGTCCCAACGTTTTGTCATAGCCAAAGTGGCCTATGTCATCATGGTTTGCTTTTAATAATTGCCACCGCGCACCACGAGGAACTAACCAACGTACGCTAGAGTCATCAAGTATTCTATAAACCCGACCGTTAACTAATTTGTAATTTTTGAAGACTTCTGCAGTTTCCTAAGTCTTTAGGTCATTCAAGATATCAGCAATACGTTTTATTATGGTCAAACAATGTAAGCACCAAGTAATGTAAAGGACACAAGAGACGATAATAAACTTTAAACATATTAGCGTAAGTCCATTCTGTGAATGTTTTTGTAAGACATTTTAATGTAAGGGACTTGCAATATAAAAACTCCATTTTGCAAAAAGGCGTAATGGTCATGATTTATGAATTTATAAATATGAGTATAAGGTAAAGTTCGACAAATTTTTATAAGGTAAGTTACTCTATTTGTTCGTAAAGGGGTAACAATTTCAAGCCCCTTAAAGCATTTTTTTAGTGAAGTATCAGTCTAGACTATCAAAAAATATGTACTGTAAGGGACATTTTTTGCTCGATATTGAAATTCTAAGTACGCCAGTTGATAACGCGCAAAATTCCGAATCCAACGGTATATATAACTCATTTTGGCCAAAATGTCCCTTACCTTAATTCATACTTCTGGTATCGATATGGTTTTTGTGAAGGACCTCAGTATTTTAAATTGGTAGAGTTTTAGTGAGTTATTCCGCGAAAATATATAAGATCTTGACTGATGGAAGCTTAGTTTTACAGGATTGCGAAAGATACAGCAGGCCGTAGAACTGGGTTTTGGTTAAAACGTAGTGAAAATCGTACTTGGTGTGTTGTGCATCTTCCAAGCCTAAGGTGGTTCAATTTGGGCTCACAACAAACAAAGTATGCCTAGTGTTCTTGGTAAAAACTCCGACAAAACAAAAAAGGGAGTGGTTACCTAAAGAGTTAAGTGATTCAGTAGTTAAAGTGCTCAGTAACAGGTCACGATCTTATATTATGGAGTTGGTGCTCAAGCCCCGTGGCATTGAAATCCTAACTCCTCGTAATAGGGTGATAGGTAGGAAGCTGGAATCATTCTGAGGTACCAGCGGCGAGTCAACCTTCTCAGGTCTCGTTAACCTCAGCTAGGTGGTACGCTTTCCATAGCTCAAATCGTACGTGCGGATGGAATTGGACGCTGGATCCAATCGTTTGGGGTTACCCAGCTTCCTAGATCAGTACAAAGGGTTATGGCCACACTAGTCCCTTTATGTATACAATTAGCCCCCGCCTTAGGGTGCACTAGGGTATTAGTCAAAGTCTGGTTTGCATCCAGCACTTGTTACAGTTGAGAGTAGGTAGACTTTCATTGCACACCGAAAGTCGACACATAATGGGGGTTGTTTGGGGATAATAACACACCAGTAATAGGAGTCCAGACAGGTCCAGGTACACACCTTAGTTGAATTCAGATTCGGGTAGGCAGGGTTTTATATATTGGACTAGGTATATGGTTCCTTTATATAATTGTGGTTAAATCATAGGTAGATTTTACTGTGGCTAATAGAAAATTAGGAAAAGTTCTTAGGTAGGTAATGATCTAGCTGGTTAGCAAATATTTAGTTTGGTTTTAGGAAGAATTTCAGGTAATTGAATAGGGAAAGTTTTGCTCAGAGTGAAGAGTTTAATGGTTCAATTCACAGTAAGTGCTTAAATATTCTTAAATTAGAGTAACAAAATATCTTGTGAATTCTTTCAACTTTATTGAATTATTCATATGTGTTTGAACAGGTTGGTTGTAGAGAAATATAACTTAAAGTTAACTAAGGAGTTTGTTTGCTAAGTTGTTTAATTAAGGGCTTGCTCGCTTCCTGGAACAGGGGAAGCTTGCTACAAGTTTTTCGTGTGACTTTTCTTGTAGCCATAGATAGGTTTTCAAGTCCACAATAAAGCTAGTTTTAAGTTAGAAAGGTTCTATATGAACTAGTTGGTAATGATAAATGCCCTGAAGCTGTTCTGGAGGACTCATATGTCATGGAAGTGGAAGTCCACAAGTTGTGCGTGGTTGGGGCACAAACTCTAAAAATAATCATATTATGTGAATCTAATAAGAATCTTATATATCCTAATTAACATTTTATTTTGGCTAATTTAGTATTGTTTTATTAATAAGATTACAAGTAAAGTTTATCATTACTGAGCAAAATTCTAGGTCAGCAATAGTTATCCATTTATTATACCTAAGTTGAGTCAGCGGAAGCCTATGAGGTTAGGTTAGGGATTAGCTTCAACTCCACGCTAATAAAAGAACTTAGGGTCACTGCGGAAACTAGGGTCCTCTCTAGAATCAATCACAGCCATATCAAGTTACGAGCCAATAACATAACATTCAATAGTAATTAGACCAAAGGTAGTATCAAGTAGGTTCCTAGTAGTTCATATCCATAGTGCAGGCAGTTAGTGCGGATAAAAAGTAAAATAGGTTGTTAAGTAGGGGGGTGGGTACAATTTGGTGCCGTGACCAGGATTTTATACAGTGTGGGTGCGGCTAGGAATGTTATGTTTTGGTTTCATATGTACAAGTTTAGACTTGTGCAATTTGTTGCGCGTGGGATTGGATATTGGGTGGAGTTGATGTACGCTTATGTTGATGTGAACAGGAAGATGAACAGGAAACTGAGAATACATAGGTTGTAATGTAGGGTTAAGTTAATATAGGGAGGAAATTGGATATGCATGGTTGGTTGGTAACATGATTTATTTTAGAATAAATAGGGACCCCGTCTTCACTGTAATTTACCTGCAGGCAAACCAGTTAACCTGGTTTGGGTCAACTCATATCTACTTCTGTTTCGCATTTTGGTGCTTTTCTTGAACTACCATAGGTAATCATCTGAAATAAACAATAAATTAGGAACTTACTGTAAAGATACAGACTTCTAGACAGGGTTGGCTAATTTTATTAATTTAGTATGTTTCTGGTTGGTAGGTTGTATAATAGGTAATGTTAGACAAAGTAACAAATCATATTATGAATCAAATTAAATTACAAAGTACATTTTAGGATTTTATTAGTACCAATAGCTAAGTTAAATAATAGTATACGCAGGTTTCCTTACTTAGGTTGAAGAGGTTCAGTAGGCATATTCATTGATTGGGTATGGGTGTAATAGAGTCGGGTTAGAGATATGCTATAGTTCTTTCAAATCACGAAGTCGAGCAGAATTTACTTGTGGTAAATATGTGTCCGTATATGTGTCGATGTGTGCGTGAAAACGAAAGCGGGTATGGTTAGCATAAAAATAATACCAATATTTTTGTATGTTCAATTGATAATAAAATAAAACAACAAAACTTTTAAACTAAAATGTTTATTATTTAAAATAAATAATAAATAAGGGAATGTATTAAAATAAAATTATGTTCTTCTACATTTGGGTTTAAGTTTTAATTTAAGCGAAACATAAGACTTAAATAAGGATATACAATTGAACTCAAGATATGGCAAAATTATGAAAATAAGGCTAGGCTGGAACTATTTAATAACAAATTTCTATCTATTTTTACGTATGTGAAAAATGTGTCGCCTTAATCTTCTTCGGAAAAACTGTTGCTTTCGTTAGTTTCAAAGTCAGTCGTGCTGCTATCACTTGATTCACCCACATTAATTACAAATTCAAAGTCATAATCAAAATATTTCATATACTCCTTTTCAATTTTTTCGACATGCTTGCATGTATTAAGGGAGCGTTCAAGTATTACGTAACGCAATTTTTGAAGATTTATGACCCCCCCTCCCTCCCTTGTAACGCACCGTAACGTTTTTCTGTACTCCCCCTCCCCCTCTCTAAACGTTACGTAACACTCAAGTGACCATTTTTACCCTAAAGTTGCAAAAAGTTATGTTATAGTTTTTATCCTTGATAAACTTTTAATTGCCTTTGCGGTAATTGCGGTAAACGGACAACAAAAACAACATTAAATGCCGTACAATACAATCTAGGGATTCCCCGTGAAATATAAACGAAAAGGTTTGCCAACTTGCGAGAACAAAGTAAAATTGATGACCAGAATATAGAATCGAGGGATTCCCCGTAAAACGTATATGGGTTGCCAACTTGGGAGTTTTAATTCCCTAATTTTTTATTTAAGAATAACAATGTTACGTAACGTGTTGAAAGAAAGACCCCCTCCCGCCCTTGTAACGCATCGTAACGTTTCACGAGACCCCCCCTCCCCCCAAATTGCGTTACGTAATACTTGAACGCTCCCTAAGCCAGATGTTGTTATCGATACTGTTTAAACCTTCAGCTATTAAATTTTGAACTTCTGTCATATTTTGACCAATATTTTTCGAGGCAATCTTATTTTTCAGAATACCCCAGATGTTTTCAATGGCATTTAATTCGGGGTGATATGGTGGCAGTCGTAGTATTTCGAAACCTTTGCTTTTTATTATCTCGTCAATTCTATATGAAATAAAACGCTGCTTATTTCTGATTATTAAATCATACAATTCTACATTGCGGGACAGTGCATTGAAAGGAATACCGTGTTCCGTCAGCCACTTTTGCATGTCGCTCTTGCGCGAATTTGACGTAGGTATACTACTACTTCGAGTATTATGGTAGGATGCGTTGTCCATCACTATAACAGATTTATCTGGTAAATTTGGCAGCAGCTTTTCATTCAGCCATTTGCTATAATTATTGAAATTCATATTTGAGTGATAGTCTCCAGTTGTGGATGATGCTTTGTATATTAACGAAGCATCTTTAATAAATCCACTACTGCTACCCGCATGCACTATAATAAAACGAGCACCGGTACTCAATTTTTTTAAAAATGACTTGTCTTTTGTCTTAGTATCTAGTTTTTTTAAATTCCACGTGTTTTGACGTACGTGCGAAGTTAGCACATATGTTTCGTCTGTATATATAATGGGACGGCCTTCTTCACGGTATTCATGAATTTTTTTCAAAAAATTAAATCTCCACAATTGTATTTCATGCCTTTCTTGTAAAGATTTACGATTGTTTTCAATTTTGTTCCATTCGTAGCCCATTTTTATAAGCAACGAACGTAATGTGCTCAAACATCCGTCAAAACCAATTTTTTCTCTTAATGCTGACTGAAGTTTTGCCAAAGTTGGAAGTTCATTGTGTTCTATATGAAAATTTTGAATTGTAGTTCGAATAATTTCTCGATTCATATTATCTAAATTAAATTTACCGTCTCTTTTTCGTCGCTTTTTCATGGGTGAAGTAAACTTGGTTGATGAAGATGGCAACTCTTTCTCTTCTTTTAAAATCCTACTTACTGTGCGTTCACTGACGCCTGTTGCTTGGGCAGTTCGTTCTAATATGTTTGCTAATGGACTTAGGTCACATCCATCAGTGTTATTTGCTTTCATAAAATTATATTCATCTTTTAGAAAGTGAAAGACTTTAGCAATGATTGCTCGACCCTAAAAACAATAAAATATACAATTGAATAAGTATCAAAAGTCAAAACTAAACTATTACTTAAATTAAAAAATAATCATTTTTATTTAATGTCAAAACTAGAAAAAAAATATTTACCTCGCTATGGATAACTTTGCGCTTTGACATGCTGACAGTACTTCACGGCAATTAGCGTCCGGAAACAATAAACACAACTAACCTGAGCGACAGCGCGCTCGCGACTGACCGCGTCGTCATACACGCACACTATTGCATTATGCATGTACACGTTTAAAAACAAATAAAGACTACTCGCCTTCGTGAAATGCAAGAACTGTACTTGGTTCATAATGTTGGTTCGCAGGTCTTGTGAAAAAATGTTGTTCTGAAATGATAACATCGACAAATTAAATTACACATAAACTATTTGATGCTTAATACGGTCCGTAAACACAAATTCATATTTACTTAAAACCATTGTTGACATTGTTGTTTTGTTTTTTAGCGTTTAAATTCTTTTCTTAGTTTTAATTACGAAGAACCGCAAAATATTTTCTACAGGTGGCATTAGCTGACATGACAGTGACAGTAGTTTGACAAGACGGTTTCATAAATAAGGCGTGACTAGCTAAGGTTATACGAACATACAGCCACATTTTAAGTTGATTATTAGACTAGGGGTATGTTGTGTATGAGTGTGGATGTTTATATGTTGGCGGTTGGTGCCTTGTTTAGTTATTAGGGGCGTATTCGCTGTACGGGATAGAAGGTCTTTATAGCGAAAGTAGGTTGACATTAATGGTTTCCATAGTGTTTCGTAGATGGAGTTACCTACGCGTTTATTTGAGAGCGGTATGTACGGGAATTTTAAGCACGAAATCCGTTTGTTCAATTTTGCGAAACTAAGTACGCGTTCATTTATGAATAATATTAAAGAAAATGATATAAACTAGCATTATTGAAATAAATAAAAAATTAAAAGTGGCAATGTGTTTAGTGTCTAAGCAAAGTGCTTTTATTGAACTTGTGTTGCGAATATAAAGTTGTGAAATTTGTACCTATTGTAAGTTACGTATAACTAACTTGATCAAACATTTAAATATCTTATATATACATAAATAAATAAACACATGTTGTTTATTCGGAAACATAAAATAACTTAGGTCGATGGGGAAGTCAAAGTTAAAATTAGATTAAATTTGTTTAACTGCCTATCCTAAATACTGCAATGTAAATGTATGAATGAGGTTATGAATGAATTTGGAATTAAATCATGACACATTAGGTAGAGGCATGTAACATAATAGGTATGGGTTTAATAGAACAAAAGTTTGAACTTCTCATACAAATGTCTAGTTATCAAAGATAGATTAATTACTACTAGAAAAATTAAACGTTGTCATAAAACAATACAAAATGAGGTGTTTTAGGGGCGCGAAAAAAAAAACCGCGAAAGAAAAAAAACTTGAATGAGAGGAAATGAAAAGTTGGGTTTTTTTTTAAATAAAAAAAGTAGATAATCATAATAACAAATAAACCTAACCATACTAGAATAAATTAACAGAGGTGTTCCTTGGTATATAATTTTAACAAAAGAACCAAGTTCGAGATTCAGCTGGGTTGTTTTAGGGGCGCGAAAAAACATGAATGAGGGGAATTGAAAAATTGGGTAATATCTGGATTGAAGGTTGTAATGGAAGTGAAGAATGTTAAGAAATTAAGTAGGTAACTGTCCGTGGTGAAGTTTGAGTATAAGAGACCTTGATAACCTAGCGAATCTATCTAGAGAAAAAAAAATAGTTAGAGCTCAAATATTAAGCACTTTACTCTACAAAGACTACCTTACAGGCAATGCGGTGGTGTTAGGTTAGATTATTCGCAAGGCAGAGCCTACCTGTAAGGTTAGTCTTTCTCGACAAAGAGCCGGACTAAGCACACTTCACATATGCCACAGGTCGTGACATAGTTGACGAGATCCGCCTTAAGATGGGAAAATTCTGTCTATTAACCTTAATGTTGTTACGACAGCTTGAGAGGATTTTTGTAGAAATTCCTTGGTGGTACTGAATGTTGGATTTCATTTTCAAGAGAAAATGGATGGGAAGGTCTACAGATAGCTATTAGGGCGACTTGGATTCACAACCCGGGTTTCCTTGGAAAAGCTTGCTCTAACCCTATAACATTACCCTTAATAGGCAGCATCAAGCCAAGGCTTTCGTGGGTCGGATTAACGAAGGCGCGATTCTGTGGCCATTATACACTAAACATTAGGTACACACTACAGCAGGTACAACGACATGTTCGATACAGACGAATGTCTAACTATTATTGTTACAGTAGTTAAACAAATCTAGTTATGATATCTGTAACAAATGATACAGATTATACAATAAACTTCTTGAGTGCAGAACATAGTTGAATGATTTTTATAAGATAGTTGAATGATTTTTATATGATTTTAATAAGTACTGGTAATTCTGGACTTACTTAAAGATGGTGATTATAGTCAAGTGAGCTATTACCTTAAGGCCCGAGTTAGCTGGCACGAGTTTGACGGTTCGATAAACTAACAGTCCTATTAGTTGGATGTATAAATCATGTGATTGGTTGGCCGCTTAACCGTAGTTGGTTTTCGTTGGGCCAGAGACGAATTAGCTTAACTGAGCGTTGGTGATCATCACCCTCTTAACGTTACTAACAATTTTAGTGGACGTACGTTTGACACATGTCGTAAATTCACATATCAGTAACGAAGGGATTATATGAGTGGATTTATATCTACTTTCTACATCTTAATTAAATTAATATGGACACTAGTTCATGTGTTGACTAAGAATAGTGTGTGAGTCCATCTATGGATCAACTTAACTTTGAACTTCGATACTGATAATATACACACACTAATTAAATATTTGAGCTCTATGGAAAAGCCAACTTGGTTAAACTTTAACAATTATATTTTACTGAGGAATATCTTACTTTGAAATTCGAACATTCAATAAGTTATAAATAAAATTCAAGTTAGTTAAATATTAAAGTCCCTGTCACAATAAGAATTAGGGTATGATAGTAATAGGGTATGTTAGGACTAGTTAGGACCTCAGTTACTTGTAACTAGAAATTTTTAATAATTGTGTCCTAAAGATGTGAAAGTGTAATTTAATCAAATTTCATTTTAAGGTGACTTATTTGTTGTTTGAGTAGACGGTAAAGGGTTCTCATATCGCAATTGTAAATTGTTGCAACCTTATGGTGGCAGTCATCAAGGTAGTAAGTGATTGAGTTGCTTAGGCAGAAAGTAAGTCCATGGAAGTTAAGTTACTGAAAGAAAGAAAGAAAGGAAATGATTTATTACTGAAACAATGGATGTAGAACATTTTGCTGTTTGAAAAGTATTAGAAGTAAGTAGATGAAAGAATGAGAGTATGAAATATGCATATTTGAAAAAAAAGACAAAAGTAAAATCAGTATGTAGGGCTGGGGGCAACACAATTGCGTCTCCTTCATGACGGTTTGTTGATGACTAGTAATTCTGTACTCACAACACTTATCAAAAATTCTCATGAAATAGGATCTTGGTGCTAGGATAAGTCTGTAGACATGGTCCGGAAGTCATGTGAGTTTTACGTACACGCAGCCAGTGGCAAAAATTTTCCCCACACTTACAAGCTCCAAGACACTAATGAAAATCTGTATCGGATAAAATCTGGGTGAGGTAGAACTAGTATGGGGAGTTAGCTTCTCACGGTTCAGGCCGTCAGGGAGGTTTTGATCGGCACAGGGTGGTGTGGGGTCGTCCTCAGCAAACATAAGATAAGTTTGGATTGAAGGAACGAACACACTGGGTCACTAGGATCGGTTCGGGGTGGAAGCCGGGCTCCTTGTAGTCAGTTTCAATGTCCTGGTAGGAAAATATGATTTCTCATAATGGTGATACAGTAAACCTGGGGAACTTCCTTTGCAGACGGACATTCTTGTCTTGGTTTAAATATACTTTACACTAGGTACATAGTTACATAATCTCAGACCAAACATTACTTATTAAACGGATTATTATTTATCAACAAATTAATACATAGTTGCTTTATTCATAATCTTTTGGGCATAAATTTCTCTGGTTAGGGAACCTTAGCACCGACGAAATTTCTGAGGGGCGGCTGTAACAGATCGACTCTTAATATTTTAAATAAAGTTCTGAATTAAATAAATAAGTTATGAAATAGTGTGAATAGCGACATCTAGTGTTAGCAGTGAGGAACTGCCGATGTGTGTGACTTGATTTGGGAGGTTCGAAGGTAGAAAAGTTCGAAGTATGTTCTGTAGATGTCGTATCGAAATATTTTAAGATTCTTACATTAATTAGAAATTCATTTTGGCTCGGTAGTTGCGAGATTATTTCCTGTAAAATACTGAAAATTCATTTTAGATTAAATCTAAGAGAAAATACGTATGTAAGGAAGACGTAATAGTATTTTTGACTTGACATAGTGCTAACACGTATTTAAGTGAAACTTATTGATTATCGAGCAATATTGGCGTTATTTGGGTGGATGTTAAATTGATTTATTGCATTTTATAATTAAATGTTAATCTTTTCAATTTCCGATGTTCTTGGAGTTTGAGAATTAATATTAAAAAAATGTCCTCATACTAGAGCAGGTCACAGTACGAAGGAAGTGACAAACGAGAGCCATCTATATTCGCAAGGCACAAAAAATAAGCAATCTTTACGAATGACTATGGATGTCTCTTTCGCACGCAGTTAAGTAGCTATAGGAAAGAGTAAGATAGATAACGCAAAACGTATGACCTGTTTTAAAAGTACTGCTACTCCACGCTAGATGTCTTTGAAATCTTGCGAGGAAAATGGAGATGCCAAGCGAAAAATTGTTTCTACTATTAGTAGTTTTTTTTAAAGAGTAAGAGCATAAGATCAAAATACCTGAATCGATCAATTTCGGTTTAGTAATTACATTGAGTTGAAATATAATTTAGAATAAACACTAAAGTTAATGTTTCCAATGCTAATTCTGTAAGATAATTGATTAAAGAGAAAATATTGAACTCGGAATGCTATTTAAATCTAGAAATAATCTAAAATTCTTTGTAAACAAAAGGTTTCAGCGTTGTTTTGTTCTAATAACGAAAAGTCATGCATAATGGACAAAGGTTTTACAACATTTGAAACTAAAACAAATAAATAGGGTTTGCTCTTGTCAACCTTAAGTAGTTATTATAAAACTAGCGGTCACTGCGACTTCACCTGCGTGTGGTTCTTGTTCCGTGGAGACCCCGATGAGAAATTTAGATTCCAGTAGTTGGGTATCGCAGCCAGGCATCTGATCTGTTATTTCAGCTGTGGGATAGTAGAGTTGAGCGTTGTATACGATTAATGAAGTAATTTTCTAGCACATTCCATATTAATAATAGATTAGTTCACGCTTGGAACCTATTTACCAAACTTGGCTAGGATAAACCGGAAACTGTAATGGTAGAAATGGTAGACAGTGGAAGTGTGGGGATGACAACACTGATCAGGAATGTTCTGGAAGAAAAAGAGGATATATAGGGCCTACAGCGGAAGAGGAGGGGCATTCAGTTATGAATACGCGAGTATAAAGAGGTAGGCTCTGAATTTCTGTTTGTGAAAGTACTGAAAATCTGGATCAGATTATCATAGAAATATGGTTTTTGTGAAGGACCTCAGTATTTTAAATTGGTAGAGTTTTAGTGAGTTATTCCGCGAAAATATATAAGATCTTGACTGATGGAAGCTTAGTTTTACAGGATTGCGAAAGATACAGCAGGCCGTAAAACTGGGTTTTGGTTAAAACGTAGTGAAAATCGTACTTGGTGTGTTGTGCATCTTCCAAGCCTAAGGTAGTTCAATTTGGGCTCACAACAAACAAAGTATGCCTAGTGTTCTTGGTAAAAACTCCGACAAAACAAAAAAGGGAGTGGTTACCTAAAGAGTTAAGTGATTCAGTAGTTAAAGTGCTCAGTAACAGGTCACGATCTTATATTATGGAGTTGGTGCTCAAGCCCCGTGGCATTGAAATCCTAACTCCTCGTAATAGGGTGATAGGTAGGAAGCTGGAATCATTCTGAGGTACCAGCGGCGAGTCAACCTTCTCAGGTCTCGTTAACCTCAGCTAGGTGGTACGCTTTCCATAGCTCAAATCGTACGTGCGGATGGAATTGGACGCTGGATCCAATCGTTTGGGGTTACCCAGCTTCCTAGATCAGTACGAAGGGTTATGGCCACACTAGTCCCTTTATGTATACAATTATATATTCACACCACCATATTTCCTTCCGTAGGAGGATAACTGCCCAGCCACGGCTACATAGTTATCTCTCCCGCCTTAGGGTGCACTAGGGTATTAGTCAAAGTCTGGTTTGCATCCAGCACTTGTTACAGTTGAGAGTAGGTAGACTTTCATTGCACACCGAAAGTCGACACATAATGGGGGTTGTTTGGGGATAACACACCAGTAATAGGAGTCCAGACAGGTCCAGGTACACACCTTAGTTGAATTCAGATTCGGGTAGGCAGGGTTTTATATATTGGACTAGGTATATGGTTCCTTTATATAATTGTGGTTAAATCATAGGTAGATTTTACTGTGGCTAATAGAAAATTAGGAAAAGTTCTTAGGTAGGTAATGATCTAGCTGGTTAGCAAATATTTAGTTTGGTTTTAGGAAGAATTTCAGGTAATTGAATAGGGAAAGTTTTGCTCAGAGTGAAGAGTTTAATGGTTCAATTCACAGTAAGTGCTTAAATATTCTTAAATTAGAGTAACAAAATATCTTGTGAATTCTTTCAACTTTATTGAATTATTCATATGTGTTTGAACAGGTTGGTTGTAGAGAAATATAACTTAAAGTTAACTAAGGAGTTTGTTTGCTAAGTTGTTTAATTAAGGGCTTGCTCGCTTCCTGGAACAGGGGAAGCTTGCTACAAGTTTTTCGTGTGACTTTTCTTGTAGCCATAGATAGGGTTTCAAGTCCACAATAAAGCTAGTTTTAAGTTAGAAAGGTTCTATATGAACTAGTTGGTAATGATAAATGCCCTGAAGCTGTTCTGGAGGACTCATATGTCATGGAAGTGGAAGTCCACAAGTTGTGCGTGGTTGGGGCACAAACTCTAAAAATAATCATATTATGTGAATCTAATAAGAATCTTATATATCCTAATTAACATTTTATTTTGGCTAATTTAGTATTGTTTTATTAATAAGATTACAAGTAAAGTTTATCATTAATGAGCAAAATTCTAGGTCAGCAATAGTTATCCATTTATTATACCTAAGTTGAGTCAGCGGAAGCCTATGAGGTTAGGTTAGGGATTAGCTTCAACTCCACGCTAATAAAAGAACTTAGGGTCACTGCGGAAACTAGGGTCCTCTCTAGAATCGATCACAGCCATATCAAGTTACGAGCCAATAACATAACATTCAATAGTAATTAGACCAAAGGTAGTATCAAGTAGGTTCCTAGTAGTTCATATCCATAGTGCAGGCAGTTAGTGCGGATAAAAAGTAAAATAGGTTGTTAAGTAGGGGGGTGGGTACATCGTGACGTCAGAGCGCACGCGATCGGACTGGGGTTGCATCTTTTGGTAAAAATATTTCAACCACTTTTTTTGAAGTGAAAACTTCTTTAGCGGCGTTGAGCACTTTTGTGGCATGGGTAGAAACTGTGAAACTCGCGTCAGGTCCGTGATGCTGATCGAAAAACCGTAAGACGGTTCAAATAAATCAAAAATGCACAACGTTAATAATCAAGTTTTCACTTCTGCCGGCACTCCCGGAGTGCAACCCTTTTTTTTACTGTGTTTTAGGAAAATAATAAGCATATTTACAAATGTTTTATTTTAATATACCTACCTACTTAGTGTTTTACATTTTTTACTGGCGCGAAATATACAGTTTTAATAAGAATCGGACATACAGTTTTAATAAAACAAGTGGAAAACAAGGCCAAGGTGCTGTTAATTTGCTTTTATTAAGTGTTCAAATATGTTGCTGCCTGGTTTGCGTGCTAACTGAATTCCTAAATTTTTCAAAAATGCTACTTCGAGTTCCCGTACATAGTTAAAAAAAGCATTTGAGAGAAGTTTCAGCCTGTCGTAAATTGGAAAAAGAAAATCTTAAATAAAACTAACGTTTAACAAATTCAGACTATTTATTAATTCTAATGAAAACTAATCGACCGTAACACGAATAATTGAACAGTGCGTGCGCGCGCGCCCGACGGTTGTTGGCAGCCTACTGATTTTGCATAGCCGGCAGTGCGGGCGAGAGTAGGCTAGTAACGCGCGCAAGTACATCGAGTGACAGAGGCCTGCTACAACTTTTAAAATTATTGTACTACTAGCTGTGCCCGCGACTTCGTCCGCGTGGAGTTGTAATTTTGGGCATAGACATGTACTGTCGCAGACAGTTTTTTAGATCATTTCAAGAGGAACAATTCTTTCATATTTATATTTTTGGTATCTTGAACCGTTTTCGCAGCGTACGCAACTCAAGGATGGTTTAGTAGATTCTGAGATTCAATTTCCTGCCTGCCCCCTAAGTTCATCGGCGTGATTATTTATATCCCAGTTTACTCTCCAGGTGATACTGAGTCAAATAAAAAAAGTCCCGTCAAAATCGGTCCAGTAGATTCTGAGATTAGCCCGGACAAACAGACAGACAGACAGACAGACAGACAGACAGACAAAAATTTTAAAAATTGTTGTTTTGGCTTCTATTACGGTAATTAAGACCCCCTGTAACAATTCAATGTACAGAAATCGATCTTTTACAGTCTTATTATATGTATAGAATAGGTGTTACAATATTTTGGAACCGACAAAAGACGTTCAACTTGACGAAAACATCAACAAGGCGCTTTCGCATACAAACAATCCAGAAAGTTTACGTATACAGACAACAAAGTTAACAATATTAGGGTTTCCTGCTAAAGGTTAGAAGTATGTTGGTTGCTGCAATATTAACCAGTTAAGTTAGTTAGATCGATCCGCGGGGAATGAGCTCCTCTTGTACACACGACAGCTCTTCAGGGAAAAACTCCGGTAACTTAATGAGTTTTAATAATGGTGTTTTTGCAACTAAATTGGGTAAACTGATGAGCTAATGTCTTGTCCAAGTCTGATCTACTTACACGTCACCACGTAAGGGCTACTAGGGCATTGCGATTTTGTTCTTTAAGAAGGAGGTTTTTTGGCCGCAGGGACTTATATTCCGGACGTTCCGAGGACGGCTGAAAACTGACCCCGCGCTTGTATTGAAATGCTGACGCGTGTAATTCGTTCATAGTTTTAACTAGCTGTGCCCGCGACTTCGTCCGCGTGGAATATTTATTTTGGGCATCATTTTCTTTTTGCAAATATTTTTTTTAAGTTTTTAAAAGAACATAAAGTACTTTTGCAGCTTTTTTTGTAGCTTAAAGTACTTTTGCGTTAATTATTTTTCTAGTTTCATTTTCTAGTGTCAGAAGAACATATCAGTTTTATCCGCAACGCGTTTGTAGGTCTGATCTTAACAACGCGACATATGTGTGAAAAGCAGTCTTGACGTTAATTAATTCCTATGTGTTTAAATGTTTGCCTCTGTGATTTATTAATTGTAACGGTGAAAGATAGCATAAAAGGAAATAGAATTCTGTTAAAATTGAAAGGTAAATAATTTGGAATCATTGAGGTGCGAGGTATAAGCACTGTTTGACCAACTGCTAAACCAGTCTAAACTATTGCAACCATCACGTTACATATTGCGACGAAATTAGATTTGAAGTCGGGTCCCGGTGGTTTAAGATTTCTAAGTTAAATTATTGGTACAGCTATTTTTAACTTGAGGGAATAATGGGGGAAGGCCACTTGTGTTCAAATAATTATGTTTTATTTCGTCTACGCTACAGTTTCTCACTCCCAATATTGCACTTTGACACATCCATTGATGATCTTTTTTTTTCTATTTTGCTTATTTCAGGGTGAACTCTCCATATAAAGTCCTTAATGTTACTCACTCTTAATCCTTTGTCTCGTTCAATTGCAATTTTATTTTCAAAGTGAGGTACTTTCCCGTCTCCTATTAAAAGTAACTTTGAAGGAAAAGTTATACAACCTCCCTACCACTGCCTCGTTGGTGTAGTGGCAAAGTTTGTAACAGATCGACTCTTAATATTTTAAATAAAGTTCTGAATTAAATAAATAATTTATGAAAATAGTGTGAATAGCGACATCTAGTGAGGAACTGCCGATGTGTGTGACTTGATTTGGGAGGATCGAAGGTTGAAGTTCGAAGTATGTTCTGTAGATGTCGTATCGAAATATTTTAAGATTCTTACATTAATTAGAAACTCATTTTGGCTCGGTAGTTGCGAGATTATTCCCTGTAAAATACTGAAATACATTTAAGATTACATCTAAGAGAAAATACGTATGTAAGGAAGAAGTAATAGTATTTTTGACTTGACATAGTGCTAAAACATATTTACGTGAAACTAATTGATTATCGAGCAATATTGGCGTTATTTGGGTGGACGTTAAATTGATTTATTGCATTTTATAACTGAATGTTAATCTTATTCAATTTTCAATGTTCTTGGAGTTTGAGAATTAATATTAAAAAAATGTCCTCATACTAGAGCAGGTCACAGTACGAAGGAAGTGACAAACGAGAGCCATCTATATTCGCAAGGCGCAAAAAAATAAGCAATCTTTACGAATGACTATGGATATCTCTTTCGCACGCAGTTAAGTAGCTATAGGAAAGAGTAAGATAGATAACGCAAAATGTATGACCTGTTTTAAAAGTACTGCTACTCCACGCTAGATGTCTTTGAAATCTTGCGAGGAAAATGGAGATGCCAAGCGAAAAATTGTTTCTACTATTAGTAGTTTTTTTAAAGAGTAAGAGCATAAGATCAAAATACCTGAATCGATCAATATCGGTTTAGTAATTACATTGAGTTGAAATATAATTTAGAATAAACACTAAAGTTAATGTTTCCAATGCTAATTCTGTAAGATAATTGATTAAAGAGAAAATATTGAACTCGGAATGCTATTTAAATCTAGAAATAATCTAAAATTCTTTGTAAACAAAAGGTTTCAGCGTTATTTTGTTCTAATAACGAAAAGTCATGCATAGTGGACAAAGGTTTTACAACATTTGAAACTAAAACAAATAAATAGGGTTTACTCTTGTCAACCTTAAGTAGTTATTATAAAACTAGCGGTTACTGCGACTTTACCTGCGTGTGGTTCTCGTTCCGTGGAGATCCCGATGACAAATTTAGATGTTGGTCGAATCTCGGATCAGTCAGATGTGCACGCGAAGTTTAGTTGAATCGTTTCGGAGGAGTATTTGAACATGTGATGCTAGAGTTTTATGTATAAAATAAAGGCACATATTCAAGCTAAACCAGTTGGTGGATTTGTATTGTACAAAACTGTATGGATATTCCAGTAGTTGGGTACCGCAGCCAGGCATCTGATCTGTTAATTCAGCTGTGGGATGGTGGAGTTGAGCGTTGTATACGATTAATGAAGTAATTTTCTAGCACATTCCATATTAATAATAGATTAGTACACGCTTGGAACTTATTTACCAAACTTGGCTAGGATAAACCGGAAACTGTAATTGTAGAAAGGGTAGACAGTGGAAGTGTGGGGATGACAACACTGATCAGGAATGTTCTGGAAGGAAAAGAGTATATATAGGGCCTACAGCGGAATAGGAGGGGCATTCAGTAACGAATACGCGAGTTAAAAGAGGTAGGCTCTGAATTTCTGTTTGTGAAAGTACTGAAAATCTAGATCAGATTATCATAGAAATATGGTTTTTGTGAAGGATTTCAGTATTTTAAATTGGTAGAGTTTTAGTGAGTTATTCCGCGAAAATATATAAGATCTTGACTGGTGGAAGCTTAGTTTTACAGGATTGCGAAAGATACAGCAGGCCGTAAAACTGGGTTTTGGTTAAAACGTAGTGAAAATCATACTTGGTGTGTTGTGCATCTTCCAAGCCTAAGGTGGTTCAATTTGGGCTCACAACAAACAAAGTATGCCTAGTGTTCTTGGTAAAACTCCGACAAAACAAAAAAGGGAGTGGTTACCTAAAGAGTTAAGTGATTCAGTAGTTGAAGTGCTCAGTAACAGGTCACGATCTTATATTATGGAGTTGGTGCTCAAGCCCCGTGGCATTGAAATCCTAACTCCTCGTAATAGGGTGATAGGTAGGAAGCTGGAATCATTCTGAGGTACCAGCGGCGAGTCAACCTTCTCAGGTCTCGTTAACCTCAGCTAGGTGGTACGCTTTCCATAGCTCAAATCGTACGTGCGGATGGAATTGGACGCTGGATCCAATCGTTTGGGGTTACCCAGCTTCCTAGATCAGTACGAAGGGTTATGGCCACACTAGTCCCTTTATGTATACAATTATATATTCACACCACCATATTTCCTTCCGTAGGAGGATAACTGCCCAGCCACGGCTACATAGTTATCTCTCCCGCCTTAGGGTGCACTAGGGTGTTAGTCAAAGTCTGGTTTGCATCCAGCACTTGTTACAGTTGAGAGTAGGTAGACTTTCATTGCACACCGAAAGTCGACACATAATGGGGGTTGTTTGGGATAACACACCAGTATTAGGAGTCCAGACAGGTCCAGGTACACACCTTAGTTGAGTTCAAATTCGGGTAGGCAGGGTTTTTATATATTAGACTATAAGGTTCCTTTGTATATTTGTGGTTAAGTCATAGGTAGATTTTACTGTGGCTAATAGAAAATTAGGAAAAGTTCTTAGGTAGGTAATGAACTAGCTGGTTGGCAAATATTTGGTTTGGTTTTAGGAAGAATTTCAGGTAATTGAATAGGGAAAGCTTTGCTCAGAGTGAAGATTTTAATGGTTCAATTCACAGTAAGTGCTTAAATATTCTTAAATTAGAGTAACAAAATATCTTGTGAATTCTTTCAACTTTATTGAATTATTGATATTTATTTGAACAGGTTGGTTGTTGAGAAATATAACTTAAAGTTAACTAAGAAGTTTGTTTACTAAGTTGTGAAATTAAGGGCTTGCTCGCTTCCTGGAACAGGGGAAGCTTGCTACAAGTTTTTCGTGTGACTTTTCTTGTAGCCATAGATAGGGTTTCAAGTCCACAATAAAGCTAGTTTTAAGTTAGAAAGGTTCTATATGAACTAGTTGGTAATGATAAATGCCCTGAAACTGTTCTGGAGGACTCATATGTCATGGAAGTGGAAGTCCACAAGTTGTGCGTGGTTGGGGCACAAACTCTAAAAATAATCATATTATGTGAATCTAATAAGAATCTTATATGCCCTAATTAACATTTTATTCTGGCTAATTTAGTATTGTTTTATTAATAAGATTACAAGTAAAGTTTATCATAACTGAGCAAAATTCTAGGTCGGCAATAGTTATCCATTTATTATACTTAAGTTGAGTCAGCGGAAGCATATGAGGTTAGGTTAGGGTTTAGCTTCAACTCCACGCTAATAAAAGAACTTAGGGTCACTGCGGAAACTAGGGTCCTCACTAGAATCGATCACAGCCATATCAAGTTAACGAGCCAATAACATAACATTCAATAGTAATTAGACCAAAGGTAGTATCAAGTAGGTTCCTAGTAGTTCATATCCATAGTGCAGGAAGTAGTGCGGACAAAAGTTTAATAGGTAGGATGGTTTAGTAGGGGGGTGGGTACAATTTGAATAAGCCATGACCAGGATTTTATACAGTGTAGGTGCGGCTAAGAATGTTATGTTTTGGTTTCATATGTACAAGTTTAGACTTGTACAATTTGTTGCACGTGAAATTGGATATTAGGTGGAGTTGATGTAGGCTGATGTTGATGTGAACAGTACTTACATAGAGAATACATAGGTTGTAATGTAAGGTTAAGTTAATATAGGGAGGGAATTAGACATGCATGGTTAGTTAGTAACATAATTTATTTTAGAATAAATAAAGACCCGGTCTTCACTGTAATTTACCTGCAAGCAAACCAGTTAACCTAGTTTGGGTCAACTCATATCTACTTCTGTTTTACATTTTAGTACTTTCTTGAACTACATAGGTAATCATCTGAAATAAACAATAACTAAATTAGGAACTTACTGTAAAGATACAGACTTCTAGGCAGGGTTAGATAATTTTATTAATTTGTTATGTTTCTGTTGTATAATAGGTAATGTTAGACAAAGTAACAAGTAATATTATGAATCAAATTAAATTACAAAGTACATTTTAGGATTTTATTAGTATCAATATCTAAGTTAAATAATAGTATAGGCAGGTTTCCTTACTTAGGTTGAAGAAATTCAGTAGGCATATTCATTAATTAGGTATAGGTGTAATAGAATCAGGTTAGAGATATGCTACTTGGTTCATAATATTGGTTCACAAGTCTTGTGAAAAATTTATTGTTCTGAAATTATAACACCAACAAATTAAATTACACATAAACTATTTGATGCTTAATACAGTCCGTAAACACAAATTCAAATTTACCTAAAACCATTGTTGTTTTGTTTTATTAGCGTTAAATTCTTCTTCTTCTTTTCTTTTTTTGGCGACAAATTAGTGTAGAATGGTTTGGTGTTTACACTAAATTCCGCCAATGTCACGTGAGTAGTTTTTACACGGATTTTATGGAAAGTTTTAATAATATTTGCACTAAGCAGATTATCCTAAAAAAAAGACAGCACAAATTAAAACAACACAATCTACAACATCACAAAACAAATATTTTAACAAACAAACAGAGCCTTTACAAGAGGAGATTAAAATATACATTTGAAGGTGGATGAAACAATGATCAGTGAAAAAAGATAGCGGATCACAGGCTGATTTTTTTTGACAGTATGAATTTAGATAAAGAATTTAAAACAGGGTAATTAATAGAACACAAAATACATGTAATGTTAGTAGGGCGGGGAATTTTTTTGGGTAGAAAATCGAAAAGAGACGAACCAATAGAAGGACAGTTGAAAAAAATATGGTCCGCAGTGCCTTCGTCAAGGCCACATTCACATAAGGAATTGTCTTTAATCTTCAACTTCGCTAAGTGCGCTGGGGTACATGAGTGACCCATTCGAAGTCGGCAAATAATGGAAACAACTTTTTTCGGCAAGGTAGGGTATTTAAAAAACCAAGGTTTTACGGGTATATGATTTTGAATTTCCGCGTAATATCTACCAGCAACTTGTTTGGAATTGTTCCAATGTGTATCCCAAGACTTGAACAAGTGAATGCGAGGGAGGGACGAAACATCGTGTGAATAAATTTTGTGATGATCCAGTGCTCCCATTGACACGGCGTTTTTGGCACAGGAATCGGCGGTTTCATTGCCAGGGATACCATTATGGCTCGGGATCCAGGTTAAGATGATGTTAAGACCTATTTGTTTGCAGTCAAAGAGTTCCTCGCGGATTCTAAGAATAATGGGAAATTTAGTTTTACTTTTAAAAGGATTGGCTGATATAGCTTGAAGGCAGCTTAGTGAATCGGTAAATATTAGGGTGTTGTTTAGGCAATGAGATTTGGCATACAAGATAGATTCTAAAATAGCTACAGCTTCACCAGTAAAAGTTGAGGTCGTTGGAGGACATTTAAAACTGAGAACAATTTTGTATGCAGGTACCCAAACAGCAGCACCAACACAATCACCAGCGTTAAGTTTAGACGCATCAGTATACATTATGTGCCAGCCTTGCCAGTGTTCCGAGATGATGCTTCTGAATTGTTGAGGGGCGGAACAGGAGTCTTTGGCAATGCCAAAATCCAGTTTAACGGGAGGTATGAAAATAAGCGATTCGAAGCTGTTTAAAAAAAGGGGGTTTAAATGAAATTTTTCTATAGGACATGGAAGACGATTAAACTTTCGAAAACTTAAAATAATACACGGAATTTTTTGAGTCGATTCCGCAAAGGGTATAAGACGGGAAAGGGATTCTAATTTAACTAGCAATGGGTTGGAAGAGTTTTGAGCGACTTTAATGTAGAACCGATCGCTCAAATACTGTCTACGCAGATAAAGAGGAGGTTCCACACATTCAACTTGAAGAGCGTTTATAGGGGACGATTTCATTGCTCCTAAAATCACACGAAGGCACTTCGACTGCAATTTCGTCAGTTTGTCAAGTGCTAATTTGTTGCAAGGGTCTAAGAGGAAGGATGCGTAATCGAAATGACTCCGAACAATTGCGTTATATAGCAGTTTTTGTGAGTAAGGGTGAGCTCCCCACCAAGTCCCCGAAAGAGCTCGGAGGATGCTCAACCCTTTCTCCGCTTTTTTCATGATGTACTCAAAGTGTGGAATTCCTGATAATTTTGAATCTAAAATTAGGCCTAAAAACTTTACCTGATTGTTGCAGGGGATGGAGACTCCGTCAATTTTTATATCAGCAGCTGGGATAAGGCGTTTTTTTGTGAAAATAACGCAACTACACTTTGAGGCAGATATTGTAAGCCCATGAGACGCCATCCATTCAGAAAGATATCCCAGGGCCGAATTTAGGCGAGAAGTTGCTTCTGGGAACGATTTTGATGAGATGTATAACGCAATATCATCAGCATATTGGAGAATACTACAAAAGCTTTCAACAGTTCTATCAAGATCATGTGTATAAACGCTGTACAGCAATGGGCTGAGCACAGAGCCCTGAGGTAGGCCTTTCCAGATTAAACGGGATGGGATCTGGCATTTCTGATATCTTAGAGATATAGTTCTGGACATAAGCAAGCTACAAATGAAATTAACCAACTTCTCCGAAACACTCAGCTGGAGCAACTTTTGCCTGAGTACGGGAAGCAAGACATTATCATAGGCAGAGGAAATATCCAGAAATACCCCCAAAAGATATTCCTTATTTATGAAAGCCTTTCTAATATCGGTAGTCAGTATACTTAAGCTATCCAATGTACTGAAGCCCTTCCGAAAACCAAATTGAGAGCCAGACAAGTGGCCATTAGATTCCATAAACCATTCTAAGCGGTTCTTAACCATATGCTCTGTTATTTTGAGAAGGACAGAGGAGAGAGCTATAGGACGGTACGAATTAAAATCTGAAGGGTCCTTCCCAGGTTTGGGAATTGGAATGACAATCTGTTCCTTCCAAGAATTGGGCAAGACTCCTTCATTAAAAAACAAATTGACTAATTTTAAGAAATAAGTTTTAGCCTGATTAGAGGATTTTATAATAAATGAGTATGGTACACCGTCAATACCAGGGGAAGAGTCTGCTAAACCACTCAGAGATGAAATAAGTTCATCAAAAGAAAAAGGAGAGTCTAATATACAAGAAGAAGGTAAAGCAGTCCTAAGCGAGGGAGGGAAACAATCAATGAAGGGGACAAAAGGAGGTGCCAATTTGTCTGCAAAAGAGTTAAGCCATTTGGATGGGTCATTTGAAGGTGGATTCGATGTCGTCTGAGACTGGCGGTATCTTCTTATCTCTTTCCAAACAATTGCAGACGGTGTGCGCGGTGACATGTTTTCGCAGAATTTGACCCAACCATGTTTTTTCTTTTTGGAGAAAAGCCTCTTGGTTTGGGCAGCTGTTTTTTGGTACAGGAGGTAGTTTTCTATGGACATTGTTCTATTGTACCTTTTTTCTGCCTCCCTGCGCTTCTGAACAGCGGCAGAGCACTCAGAGTCCCACCAAGGAGGGGAAATTTTTCGTGACAATTTTTTCTTTGGGATGCTAGCTTCTGCTGATGAATTCAGAATTTCAATGAACTGGGAGTAAGCGGTGAGAGCATTGACTTCATTTATGATCGGGAGTGAGTCTAATTTCGAATTAACAGTCGAACTATAGGTGGCCCAATCGGCCTTACTTAATCGGTATTTTAAAAGTGGGGGAATACGGGTGACTTCGGGAGATGAATGCGGTGTTGTTAATAAGATCGGGAAATGGTCACTACCAAAAGTACTATCAAGAGTCTTCCAGGATAGAAGGGACATCAGGTTAGGGGAGCAAAGAGACACATCAACGGCAGAAGCCGGGTTTTGAGACGGAGTACATCTTCTCGTTGGGCTGCCGTCGTTCAGAATGCACAAGTTTAAGTCATCCAAAAGGTCCAAGAGAATCAAGCCAGGAGCATCGGTGTGGTAGCAACCCCAATAAGTGTGGTGGGCATTTAAATCGCCCAACACGAGAACAGGAGGAGGCACAGACAAAATGGCAGAACGTAATTCGTTCAGAATGGAAGAAGTAGGGCGAGGGATATATACAGATAGTATAGAAATGTTGTGTACTCTAACAGCCACGATATTAATATCCTGGCTGTGATCAGGAAGAGGGAGCTGCGAGTAGGTGTCGGAGCGCCTTACTAATAAGGCGCTTCCAGCATATCCGTCGGCCCTATCATCCCGGAAGCATGAGTAGCCTGAGACACGAAAATGTGAATCAGGTACCAGCCACGTCTCCGAGACGGCTAGGACCGACGGAGAAAACTTTTGAATGTGAAACATCAGTTCATGCTTTTTACTTCTGATGCTTTTGCAGTTCCACTGAACTGCTAAGTTCATTATCATTATTTATCAGATAATCATCATTAAGAGAATATTGAGAGATTTGGGAAAGTCTTTCGGCAACGTTGGACGGTAGCCGGCCGTTATGACCGGAGACAATACGAAGGATGAGAGATAATATTAATTGTAAAACACTTTCATCTTCTTTCGACATAGGATGAGAAGAGTCTGCATTTAAAGCACAGCCATTTGGAAGGGCTGAGGGACAATCACGCACAATGGCTTGGTGTGCCTGACGGTCATAACCCTTACCTAATGGGGGACGCGCGCGGGGAGAGGGGCGGGATACCAATTTCTTGTATGAAGAATATTGCTGAGGCTGAGTTTGAGGTTGTGAAGGGCTTGAGTGGCTAGCTTGGACTGACGGAGAAGATTTGGCCATATCAGCATATGATCTGCGAACTGAGGGGAAGAGAAGAGCTGCTTGCTCATAGGATATATTGTCCTGTGACATTGACATTTTAATTGATTTTTGTCTAGCGTGCTCTGGACAAGATCTATTTAGTGCTGAGTGAGGACCTGAGCAGTGTAAGCATGTAGACTTATTCTCTTCAACTGAACAAGTTTCACCACAGTGTGGTTGAGCGCATCTGTAGCATCTGGGTTTAGAACGGCATTGTGCCTTGACATGGCCAAATCGGCAGCAGTTTACACACTGAATTGTAGGCAGTTGGTAAGTTTCTACCGGAATTGATGTGTGACAGCAATAGACACGTTTAGGTAAAACCTGACCCTGCAGTGTGATAACAACTGATTGTGTGGGGAGCCAGTTTGTTTTTCCCTCAACCACTTGCTTTCTATTCAGACGTCTTGCCTTCAACAAAATGCCACAACCAGAAGGAACAGTCAGAGATTCAGCCAGTTCCTCCATAGTCCAGTCTGTAGGGATGCCCTTGATTAGCCCCATGCGGGTTACATTATATGTAGGAATTGAAGCTTCATATTTGTGTAATGTTAAAAGCTGGTTACAAATGAAGTTATTAGCAGCCTCAGATGACTTGAACTCCACCGATATCCTGTTTCTGCCAATTTTTTTCACACCGTCTAAAACTACACCACCGATTTTGTTGTTCATCAGAAATCTGCCGAATCGTATAGGTTGGATATATGTTGGGGCTGAAGGATCTGAATCTATGCGAGAAACATGAACCAAGAATGGGCCTTTATCTAGGTCGGAATACGCTTTTGGTGCTATGACGACCGAGGGGTGAACGTACATAGGTTGGTTAGAGGACGCAGACGCGGGAGGGTTAGTAACAGCACGTTTTGCTGGCTCAATGGGCTCCTCAGGTTCAAGGCGGCGTTTTGTTGCCGTTTGAGAAAACATAATCGGAGACATATCCATATGCAAATCTGCAGATGCAGCCCGATCTGGTGGATCGGGTGGCTCAGGAGGATGGTTTATGTCCATTTTACAAGACTTACCGCTTACAAAACACTAATATTATACCACCACCGAATTCCTTAGAAATAATAAGCTTAGATTTAAGTGGAAAAAGGCTAACAATGACTTATTTTACTCTAAATATTAAAGAAATCTGAAATCACGTGTATCTACCAACACTCGCGAAACGGAATCCGTTAAATTCTTTTCTAAGTTTAAATTACGAAAAACCGCAAAATATTTTCTACAGCTGACATGACAGTGACAGTAGTTTGACAGGACGGTTTCATAAATAAGGCGTGTGACTAGCTAAGGTTATACGAACATACAGCCACATTTTAAGTTGATTATTAGATTAGGGGTATGTTGTGTATGAGTGTGGATGTTTATATGTTGGCGGTTGGTGCCTTGATTAGTTATTAGGGGCGTATTCGCTGTACGGGATAAAAGGTCTTTATAGCGAAAGTAGGTTGACTTAATGGTTTCCATAGTGTTTCGTAGATGGAGTTACGCGTTTATTTGAGAGCGGTATGTACGGGAATTTTAAGCACGAAATCCGGTTTTTCAATTTTGCGAAACTAAGTACGCGTTCATTTATGAATAATATTAAAGAAAATGATATAAACTAGCATTATTGAAATAAATAAAAATTTAAAAGTGGCAATGTGTTTAGTGTCGAAGCAAAGTGCTTTTAGTGAACTTGTGTTGCGAATATAAAGTTGTGAAGTTTGTACCTATTGTAAGCTACGTATAACTAACTTGATCAAACATTTAAATATCTTATATATACATAAATAAATAAACACATGTTGTTTATACGGAAACATAAAATAACTTAGGTCGATGGGGAAGTCAAAGTTGAAATTAGATTAAATTTGTTTAACTGCCTATCCTAAATACTGCAATGTAAATGTATAAATGAGGTTATGAATGAATTTGGAATTAAATCATGACACATTAGGTAGAAGCATGTAACATACCTAATAGGTATGGTTATAATAGAACAATAGTTTGAACTTCTTATACAAATGTCTAGTTATCAAAGATAGATTAATTACTACTAGAAAAATTAAACGTTGTCATAAAACAATACAAAATAAGGTGTTTTAGGGGCGCGAAAAAAAAAAAGCGCGAAAGAAAAAAACTTGAATGAGAGGAAATGATAAGTTGGGTTTTTATAAAAAAAAAAGGTAGGTAATCATAATAATAAATAAACATAACCATACTAGAATAAATTAACAGAGGTGTTCCTTGGTATATAATTTTAACAAAAGAACCAAGTTCGAGATTCAGCTGGGTTGTTTTAGGGGCGCGAAAAAACATGAATGAGGGGAATTGAAAAATTGGGTAATATCTGGATTGAAGGTTGTAATGGAAGTGAAGAATGTTAAGAAATTTAGTAGGTAACTGTCCGTGGTGAAGTATGAGTATAAGAGGCCTTGATAACCTAGCGAATCTATCTAGAGAAAAAAAAATAGTTAGAGCTCAAATATAAGCACTTTACTCTACAAAGACTACCTTACAGGCAATGCGGTGGTGTTAGGTTAGATTATTCGCAAGGCAGAGCCTACTTGTAAGGTTAGTCTTTCTCGACAAAGAGCCGAACTAAGCACACTTCACATATGCCACAGGTCGTGACATAGTTGACGAGATCCGCCTTAAGATGGGAAAATTCTGTCTATTAACCTTAATGTTGTTACGACAGCTTGAGAGGATTTTTGTAGAAATTCCTTGGTGGTACTGAATGTTGGATTTCATTTTCAAGAGAAAATGGATGGGAAGGTCTACAGATAGCTATTAGGGCGACTTGGATTCACAACCCGGGTTTCCTTGGAAAAGCGTGCTCTAACCCTATAACATTACCCTTAATAGGCAGCATCAAGCCAAGGCTTTCGTGGGTCGGATTAACGATGGCGCGATTCTGTGGCCATTATACACTAAACATTAGGTACACACTACAGCAGGTACCACGACATGTTTGATACAGACGAATGTCTAACTATTATTGTTACAGTAGTTAAACAAATCTAGTTATGATATCTGTAACAAATGATACAGATTATACAATAAACTTCTTGAGTGCAGAACATAGTTGAATGATTTTATAATAAAAATGTTAATTTATTAATTCAATATTGAGTTGTGCAATATTTAAATGATTAAGTACTGTTAATTCTGGACTTACTTAAAGATGGTGATTATAACCAAGTTAGCTATTACCTTGAGGCCCGAGTTAGCTGGCACGAGTTTGACGGTTCGATAAACTAGCAGTCCTATAGTTGGATGTATAAATCACGTGATTGGTTGGCCGCTTAACCGTAGTTGGTTTTCGTTGGGCCAGAGAGGCGATTAGCTTAACTGAGCGTTGGTGATGATCACCCTCTTATCGTTACTAACAATTTTAGTGGACGTACGTTTGACACATGTTGTAATTCACATATCAGTAACGAAGGGATTATAGGAGTGGATTTATATCTACTTTCTATATGTATCTAAATTAATTTAATATAGACACTAGTTCACGTGTTGACTAAGAATAGTGTGCGAGTCCATTTGTGGATCAACTTTGCACTTCGATACTGATAATATACACACACTAGTTAAATATTTGAGCTCTATGGAAAAGCCAACTTGGTTAAACTTTAACAATTATATTTTACTGAGGAATATCTTACTTGAAATTCAAACATTCAATAGGTTGTAAATAAAATTCAAGTTAGTTAAATATTAAAGTCCCTCTCACAATAAGAATTAGGGTATGGTAGTAGTAGAGTATGTTAGGACTAGTTAAGATCTCAGTTACTTGTAACTAGAAATTTTTAATAATTGTGCCCTAAAGATGTGAAAGTGTAACTTAATCAAATTTCATTTTAAGGTGACTTATTTGTTGTTTGAGTAGATGGTAAAAGGGTTCTCATATCGCAATTGTAAATTTTTGCAACCTTATGGTGGCAGTCATCAAGGTAGTAAGTGATTGAGTTGCTTAGGCAGAAAGGAAGTCCATGGAAGTTAAGTTACTGAAAGAAAGAAAGAAAGGAAATGATTTATTACTGAAACAATGGTTGTGGAACATTTTGTTGTTTGAGAAGTATTAAAAGTAAGTAGATGAAAGAATGAGAGTATGAAATATGCATATTTGAAAAAAAAAAAGAGAAAAGTAAAATCAGTATGTAGGGCTGGGGGCAACTCAATTGCGTCTCCTTCATGACGGTTTGTTGATGACTAGTAATTCCGTACTCACAACACTTATCAAAAATTCTCATGAAATAGGATCTTGGTGCTAGGATAAGTCTGTAGACATGGTCCGGAAGTCATGTGAGTTTTACGTACACGCAGCCAGTGGCAAAAATATTCCCCACACTTACAAGCTCCAAGACACTAATGAAAATCTGTATCGGATAAAATCTGGGTGAGGTAGACCTAGTATGGGGAGTTAGCTTCTCACGGTTTAGGCCGTCAGGGAGGTTTTGATCGGCACAGGGTGGTGTGGGGTCGTCCTCAGCAAACATAAGATAAGTTTGGATTGAAGGAACGAACACACTGGGTCACTAGGATCGGTTCGGGGTGGAAGCCGGGCTCCTTGTAGTCGGTTTCAATGTCCTGGTAGGAGAATATGATTTCTCATAATGGTGATACAGTAAACCTGGGGAACGTCCTTTGCAGACGGACATTCTTGTCTTGGTTTAAATATACTTTACACTAGGTACATAGTTACATAATCTCAGACCAAACATTACTTATTAAACGGATTATTATTTATCAACAAATTAATACATAGTGCTTTATTCATAATCTTTTGGGCATAAATTTCTCTGGTTATAGTACGAGAGCCCACGACCAAAATTTTTGTCTCATAGCAATACGGCCAAAACTGCATCAAATTGATAGATACGATTATCCTGAACTCGAAAATACCAATATCAGACATTTTCCGCGTAGCGTTTGATCTGACCGAATTTTCAAAATTGTCAAAGAATTTTACCGAACTGCATCATAGCAATATGTCTGATTTGCAGACTGTAGTTGAATGATAGTTCTGAGATACCGAAAACATATTTTTCAGACGTTAGTGGTGTAGCGCAAACCCGTAAAATCATTTAAAAAAATTAAAAATGAGACAAAAAAAATGTCTCATAGCAATACGTCTGAAAATCTTTTTTATTAGTAAATTTTGGTTATTTGATGCGAACAAAACAATTTTCAGACGGAAATGTGAACGCATTAAATTTTGAGACCGTTTTGAAAATGTTAACAAATTTTACCGATCGGTATCATAGCAATATGTCTGAAAATTGTTGGACATGATAAAATAAGCTGTCCACATGTGCAAAAAAATTATATCAGACAAATTAAGTGTAGCACCTTCTCTATCAGACAACTTTTCGATACTCAGATATCATTTAAAAATCGTATTGAGGCATCTTGAATTTTCTGTTACAAACCAATGAATAGGTTGCGACCCTGAATTTATTAGATGATAATTAACAAAGAATTTACCCGAAACCTTAACATTGAAGTTGAAGGACTGAAATAAATCGCACAAAAGGAAACTGGGATGAAGGTAAGGGAAGGGGCAGGAGTGTAACAAGCGCTGAGGCTGTTGAAATTAAATACTGATTGATTTGATAGTTTTGGTTTTATTTAAAGCACACTTGAGTAACTTTTACAAAAGAAATAAGTAATGACATCTGTCATCTGTCAAAGTACATATAATAGACAAGGGAGATTCTTGAATATCTATGAAGGCTGTAAATTTAAAAAAAAACATTTAACAGAGGCGTCGGCCAGGCGACTCCGAAACGTTATTTTCGTTTTTGGGAGTATATGCTACACTTAAAGTGTCTGAAAACAGGTTATTGGTAATCATGGCAGCAATACGAAAAGTAGAAATTTTTTTTTATCCGTATTGCTATGATACAGGTCGGCTAAATTTGTTGACATTTTCAAAAATGCGCTCAGGCTATATGCTACGCGCAAAATGTCTGAAAACAAACTTTTTCGTAATACAATTATAAAATCTATGTACATTTTCACTATCAGACGTATTGCTATAATACCGACTGTCTTTTTTTTTTGACACAGCAGAAATGGCCTCCCACGCAGTTGCTACACTTTCGACCGTTACTACACACCTAGTCGGGTTCAGAATCATACAATCTAACGATTTTATAGGGTTTTTGCCGTATTGCTATGAGACATGGTTTTGGTCGTGGGCTCTCGTACTATTAGGGAACCTTAGCACCGACGAAATTTCTGAGGGGCGGCTGTAACAGATCGACTCTTAATATTTTAAATAAAGTTCTGAATTAAATAAATAATTTATGAAAATAGTGTGAATAGCGACATCTAGTGAGGAACTGCCGATGTGTGTGACTTGATTTGGGAGGATCGAAGGTTGAAGTTCGAAGTATGTTCTGTAGATGTCGTATCGAAATATTTTAAGATTCTTACATTAATTAGAAACTCATTTTGGCTCGGTAGTTGCGAGATTATTCCCTGTAAAATACTGAAATACATTTAAGATTACATCTAAGAGAAAATACGTATGTAAGGAAGAAGTAATAGTATTTTTGACTTGACATAGTGCTAAAACATATTTACGTGAAACTAATTGATTATCGAGCAATATTGGCGTTATTTGGGTGGACGTTAAATTGATTTATTGCATTTTATAACTGAATGTTAATCTTATTCAATTTTCAATGTTCTTGGAGTTTGAGAATTAATATTAAAAAAATGTCCTCATACTAGAGCAGGTCACAGTACGAAGGAAGTGACAAACGAGAGCCATCTATATTCGCAAGGCGCAAAAAAATAAGCAATCTTTACGAATGACTATGGATATCTCTTTCGCACGCAGTTAAGTAGCTATAGGAAAGAGTAAGATAGATAACGCAAAATGTATGACCTGTTTTAAAAGTACTGCTACTCCACGCTAGATGTCTTTGAAATCTTGCGAGGAAAATGGAGATGCCAAGCGAAAAATTGTTTCTACTATTAGTAGTTTTTTTAAAGAGTAAGAGCATAAGATCAAAATACCTGAATCGATCAATATCGGTTTAGTAATTACATTGAGTTGAAATATAATTTAGAATAAACACTAAAGTTAATGTTTCCAATGCTAATTCTGTAAGATAATTGATTAAAGAGAAAATATTGAACTCGGAATGCTATTTAAATCTAGAAATAATCTAAAATTCTTTGTAAACAAAAGGTTTCAGCGTTATTTTGTTCTAATAACGAAAAGTCATGCATAGTGGACAAAGGTTTTACAACATTTGAAACTAAAACAAATAAATAGGGTTTACTCTTGTCAACCTTAAGTAGTTATTATAAAACTAGCGGTTACTGCGACTTTACCTGCGTGTGGTTCTCGTTCCGTGGAGATCCCGATGACAAATTTAGATGTTGGTCGAATCTCGGATCAGTCAGATGTGCACGCGAAGTTTAGTTGAATCGTTTCGGAGGAGTATTTGAACATGTGATGCTAGAGTTTTATGTATAAAATAAAGGCACATATTCAAGCTAAACCAGTTGGTGGATTTGTATTGTACAAAACTGTATGGATATTCCAGTAGTTGGGTACCGCAGCCAGGCATCTGATCTGTTAATTCAGCTGTGGGATGGTGGAGTTGAGCGTTGTATACGATTAATGAAGTAATTTTCTAGCACATTCCATATTAATAATAGATTAGTACACGCTTGGAACTTATTTACCAAACTTGGCTAGGATAAACCGGAAACTGTAATTGTAGAAAGGGTAGACAGTGGAAGTGTGGGGATGACAACACTGATCAGGAATGTTCTGGAAGGAAAAGAGTATATATAGGGCCTACAGCGGAATAGGAGGGGCATTCAGTAACGAATACGCGAGTTAAAAGAGGTAGGCTCTGAATTTCTGTTTGTGAAAGTACTGAAAATCTAGATCAGATTATCATAGAAATATGGTTTTTGTGAAGGATTTCAGTATTTTAAATTGGTAGAGTTTTAGTGAGTTATTCCGCGAAAATATATAAGATCTTGACTGGTGGAAGCTTAGTTTTACAGGATTGCGAAAGATACAGCAGGCCGTAAAACTGGGTTTTGGTTAAAACGTAGTGAAAATCATACTTGGTGTGTTGTGCATCTTCCAAGCCTAAGGTGGTTCAATTTGGGCTCACAACAAACAAAGTATGCCTAGTGTTCTTGGTAAAACTCCGACAAAACAAAAAAGGGAGTGGTTACCTAAAGAGTTAAGTGATTCAGTAGTTGAAGTGCTCAGTAACAGGTCACGATCTTATATTATGGAGTTGGTGCTCAAGCCCCGTGGCATTGAAATCCTAACTCCTCGTAATAGGGTGATAGGTAGGAAGCTGGAATCATTCTGAGGTACCAGCGGCGAGTCAACCTTCTCAGGTCTCGTTAACCTCAGCTAGGTGGTACGCTTTCCATAGCTCAAATCGTACGTGCGGATGGAATTGGACGCTGGATCCAATCGTTTGGGGTTACCCAGCTTCCTAGATCAGTACGAAGGGTTATGGCCACACTAGTCCCTTTATGTATACAATTATATATTCACACCACCATATTTCCTTCCGTAGGAGGATAACTGCCCAGCCACGGCTACATAGTTATCTCTCCCGCCTTAGGGTGCACTAGGGTGTTAGTCAAAGTCTGGTTTGCATCCAGCACTTGTTACAGTTGAGAGTAGGTAGACTTTCATTGCACACCGAAAGTCGACACATAATGGGGGTTGTTTGGGATAACACACCAGTATTAGGAGTCCAGACAGGTCCAGGTACACACCTTAGTTGAGTTCAAATTCGGGTAGGCAGGGTTTTTATATATTAGACTATAAGGTTCCTTTGTATATTTGTGGTTAAGTCATAGGTAGATTTTACTGTGGCTAATAGAAAATTAGGAAAAGTTCTTAGGTAGGTAATGAACTAGCTGGTTGGCAAATATTTGGTTTGGTTTTAGGAAGAATTTCAGGTAATTGAATAGGGAAAGCTTTGCTCAGAGTGAAGATTTTAATGGTTCAATTCACAGTAAGTGCTTAAATATTCTTAAATTAGAGTAACAAAATATCTTGTGAATTCTTTCAACTTTATTGAATTATTGATATTTATTTGAACAGGTTGGTTGTTGAGAAATATAACTTAAAGTTAACTAAGAAGTTTGTTTACTAAGTTGTGAAATTAAGGGCTTGCTCGCTTCCTGGAACAGGGGAAGCTTGCTACAAGTTTTTCGTGTGACTTTTCTTGTAGCCATAGATAGGGTTTCAAGTCCACAATAAAGCTAGTTTTAAGTTAGAAAGGTTCTATATGAACTAGTTGGTAATGATAAATGCCCTGAAACTGTTCTGGAGGACTCATATGTCATGGAAGTGGAAGTCCACAAGTTGTGCGTGGTTGGGGCACAAACTCTAAAAATAATCATATTATGTGAATCTAATAAGAATCTTATATGCCCTAATTAACATTTTATTCTGGCTAATTTAGTATTGTTTTATTAATAAGATTACAAGTAAAGTTTATCATAACTGAGCAAAATTCTAGGTCGGCAATAGTTATCCATTTATTATACTTAAGTTGAGTCAGCGGAAGCATATGAGGTTAGGTTAGGGTTTAGCTTCAACTCCACGCTAATAAAAGAACTTAGGGTCACTGCGGAAACTAGGGTCCTCACTAGAATCGATCACAGCCATATCAAGTTAACGAGCCAATAACATAACATTCAATAGTAATTAGACCAAAGGTAGTATCAAGTAGGTTCCTAGTAGTTCATATCCATAGTGCAGGAAGTAGTGCGGACAAAAGTTTAATAGGTAGGATGGTTTAGTAGGGGGGTGGGTACAAGTTTCTGCCTAACATCCAAGAGGTCCTGGGTTCGAATGCCAGGTCAAGCCAAAATTGTTTCTGAGATTTTATGTCATGAATCTTTCAACAGCTCGGAGTCGAGAAGTTGGCGGTGTTACACCCCCGTGTCTCGGTTCGCACGTTAAGCCGTTGGTCATGCGCCTGATCTCTCTCCGGTCATGTCGGATTGCCGTCTCATCGAACTTTGAGAGTGATGGAACAGTGCAGTTTGAGAGTGCACTTGTGTATTGTGCTCACACTTGTGCACTATAATATGTCCTGCGTAGTTGGCTGATTTCTGTTGAGATTGGCTGCCGTGGTATATAATCGGCCTGGAGGATTATTTCTACCTCCCCCCAAATGTGCTCTCATATTTGTAGTTAATTTTAAGATGTTTACAAACTTCCATATGGGAGTATTTTTAAGGCAAGACTTTACAATGTCTGCCCTTGTTCCCCTTACTATTACTGGTACAGTAATTCGAAAGTCCCCCGCAAACATAACAGTAATTTTATGATGATGATTTTATCGCAGCTTCTTATATCTCTAAGAGTCCTATCTAGACCCTCTACATGAGCTCTATGGATCATGGAACATTTGTCCCAGATTATTAAACGCGGTCACCTGGTCATTCATCGTATCAGCCTGTTATAGTCCACTGCTGGACATAGGCCTTCCCCAAAGACCGCCACAGCGCCCGATCTCCCGCTCTTTGCGTCCAGTCACTACCAGCTGCCTTCTTCAGGTCGTCTGTCCATCTAGCCGGGAGGCGTCCCACACTACGTTTACCTAAGAGTGGTCTCCATTCAAGAACCTTCCTGCTCCACCTCTCGTCGGTTCTGCGACAGACATGGCCAGCGCACTGCCACTTTAGCTTGCTACATTTTTGGACAACATATGTTACCTTAGTCTTATGTCGTATGACCTCGTTCCGGATCTTATCCATTAATGAGATCCCCAACCTAGACCATTCCATAGCACGCTGAGTGACGTGTAGTCGGTGAGCCAGCTTGACTGTCATGTTCCACGTTTCAGCTCCGTGGGTTAAGACAGTTAAGACGCATTGGTTAAACAACCGGCTTTTTAGGCACTGCGGCAGGGTTGACGTGAAGATATGACGCACCTGGTCATTAATTAAATCTAATTTTGGTTCATCATGGTACCTCGTAGAGCTACACCCCCCTCTCCGCGTCGCTCGCAAGTAACGCCTCTCTTCTTTGCAGCGTCATGTTTTGCATATCATGCGGCGCGGGTGAATTTTATATTGGTGATATTTTAAAATTGTAATATCTTCTAAGATATTCATTGAAATTAAGTGATGTCAAGGACAATTTTGTTCACAATTAAATACTCTTAATCAACAACACATTTATTTGGATAAAGAATAATATTAATACGTTGATACAACTCTTAACAAATACTGCATTAATTTTGGCCAAATTTGATTACCACAAAAACGGTTCTAGTGACTTGATCTTAAAAGATAGACATATACTGTCGCAAACATTTTTTTAGATCATTTTAAGAGGAATAATTCTTTCATACAAATATTTTTGGTATCTTGAACCGTTTTCGCAGCGTTTGCAACGGAAGCCCTCAAGGATGAATAATTTTCCCCGTTTTTTCCACATTTTCCATGATTTCTTCGCTCCTAACAGTTGCAGCGTGATGTTATATAGCCTATAGCCTTCCTCGATAAATGGTCTATTTAACACAAAAAGAATTTTTCAATTCGAACCAGCAGTTCCTGAGATTAGCGCGTTCAAACAAACAAACAAACAAACAAACAAACAAACAAACAAACAAACTCTTCCGCTTTATAATATTAGTGTAGATGTATGTAACTTCGACGTTCCGAATCCTACACACAATCATTGCACATTAATTTGTTGTTTTATTTTTCGTGCCAAACAACTACCTATGCTAAGATAAAATCTCGCACCTAAACCACTAAGGATGATGTTCTTTTATGCTTTGGAATTCAGCTATTCTTACACTGCATTTAATGATATTTTCATTTAGTTACGATATCCGTACTAATAATAGGCTTGTTTCCACTATGAAAGAAATATTCAAAAACTGATTTTCTCTAAAATAATTCATAATTTCAGATGCCTTTACACTAATATTTGTCTGCAGTTTGTATTATTTGATTTTTAATTGGAATTCAAATGATAATTAGTCACTCAGTCGGCATTGCACGCGATGACTTCAAAGTGTATTATTCCCATACAAGCTCTATGAAGAAAAGCGTTTTGACAGTTGATAAAAAGTACGTCAACGATTGGTGGTGTCAACTACCGTATTATTATTTATTTTAGAAGTCTTTGGTCAATCGATATACAAAGCCCCACGTTTACTTTGTACATCGATTCGATTCGATGCAAAAATGTATCAACAAAAACTTTCGAAGGTCTCATTTCGTTTTTTTAATCGCCTGCGAACTTTTTTGTGCAGCGTTTATTGTAAATAGCAAACCTATTTAGTAGACATTCACACGGTAAAAAACACAAATACATTTTATGTAGTGCGTAATTTTAAAAAGCCGATTCTTTGATTCGATTTTGTAAGTTGTTATGCATTAATATGGATTCGTTTAGTCGAACAACTCATCCCATCCCTAGTACTGATACGAAATTTGACGTTTAAAATTATCGGGGATATTTTCAATTCGCTCGCAGAAAGGAAGAAAAGTGCATTTTATTTACTTCACATTTTTAACTGAATTGCAGTTTTGTTTGCTGTTTAATCTTGCGTTTTTATCAGTCGTCCGACCTCTTGAATGTATTATTACGTCATATCATCGTGAGTGTGATTAACTCGCGAGGTCGGATAGGAATTCCATTGTTTGGTTGTTTAGTTTTTATAGTAAAATATTTAAGTGATGTTTGGAAGGCCCAGGTGCAGAGAATGGACGCCTCTCGCAACTCAACAGCTCCGTTTAAGAAGCCTTATTCAGGTAACAATCGAATAAAAGTATGATAGCTAAAAGTTATTTAGGTTTACAAACATACGCCTACAATATCTTTCATGTGTGGGCAGGATTTTTGTCAAAATAAAATGACGATGTGCTATGCGCTGACCTTCAATATCCAGCTCAATTCGTGTAATTGAACACACTTCTAATATCATAATACCTGTTTTTGTAGATCATTGTTTGGTTTGTTGATGGAGAATTAACAAGTAAATTGATGTGTAACTGCAACTGTTGCTTTAATTTGCAACCACACAGTATATTTAACTTTGTCCTTGCAAACTGAATATCAAACACTTGGTCAGGTCGGAACACCTATTAAAGCATATAAAAGTGAAGCGATAACATTGATTATTTTACACTGTATGACAAATATAATTAAACAAAATTTGTTAAATTGACAAGATAACTATGATTTTTAATATAAAGTTCATTTACATTTGCAAGTAGTTAGTTCTTGTATAATGGACCACTACTAAATTACTAAAAAAATATCCAGTGAAACAATAATTTAATGTCAGATTTAGCCTGTATCCAACATTTATAAACAAATGCAATTAAATACTGAGTACAGACAAAAGCCCATCAGGTTACCTATTTTTAGTGCAAAGTAGCCCTAACGACAAGTGATTAAGGTACCACAGTGTTCTCCCTGACCTGCTCTTGTGTTTACAACTAAAAATTTTCAATATTTTTCAGATTGTTGGTTACAACATCCGTCCGCCAGAAGGGTGTATGGCCCAATACAGTTTCTATCTCACCCTGCACCACACAACAATGTCAGCTCCATTCTACACAAGTGAAAGGATATCATCACCGCATCCGAAATGGAAGGAAATAGATTCAGGTTTCTATTTTGCTTAATTGATTGTAATAGCTTAATCTCAAAGAACATAAAAGCCACATGTCTCAAAATGTTGGGTTATTCAGAATAACAAAGAAAAAGCATGAAATGCTGAGGATTTGACAACACAAAAAGTTGCTCCATCAATTCCGGCATTATGAGGCACAGACTACTTGATGCAGACTGCCATCTGATGCTGATCTTATGAGTCAGACAATGTTGTTCGCGCCCGTTCTCTACTTAATTGACTGTACTTGACCTCTACCTCAACCTCATGTTTAGATGATGGCATAATGTGACTAAATAGGCCTAGAATCTTCCTATGACATATTGTGATAAGCTCCTCTCCTCCAGCTTTCTTTTTGAGTGATGCAGGTTAAAATGAGTAACATGGTTGCTTCAAATATAAAAAAAAGAATTAGGTACTTTGCTTTAACATATTTTTTTAAAAACTTGTGATGTCATGGCTATGATCTTACCGAATCTACTATAAAACTAATCCCAAGCCTTCAACCAATGAACTTCTGTCTATATCAGACAGTGACTCACATTTGTTTAGCTGATAAACGGGATATATCTGTGAATATGTGTGTCACTTGTATCAGTGGTCTATGTATTAGACCGTTTACACACTGGGACTTCTAGCAGAATTGTAAAGTTGATGCACAAATGATCCAATTTGACACATTTGTGCTATTTTTAGCATCAATACTGTCAATGCCCAAAGTATGCAGTCGCAATGCAAATGCTGACCGTTGAAATGCTGTGATGCAGTATCTATGCAGCCGCAAATGGTCTATATTTACACACTTCTTCATTTTGCATTACCATCGCGATGCTGCATCGATGCAGTCGTAATGCCAAATCAGCTTAGTTGCACAACATAACTTTGTACAAAAGGTGGACGTAACGCCTTAGGGCATTCTCTACCAGTCTTTCCTCTGATGCTAAAATCTGTTCATTGCTGAAGTCACAATTCTGTCATCATTGCTATAAGTGTGAATGAAAAATGAAAATGGATTTTTTTTTATTCATTGCAAAGAATATAACAACAATATTAGATTTAGACTCGATCTTTTAAGTGCATAGCACCTGTACCAGAAGCAGTCGCTCTTCCTTAGCAATAGAATAAGTCGCAGTGTGTAACGCGCCTTTTTTTTTTTTTTTTTAACGTCAGGAAATGTCGATTACGCACCGTACCCCTCCGTCGGGGACCGGAGGGGCGTGTGTGGGACTCCCCCGGATACGGGTATACCCACTAAAACCTGACGAAGCCCGCTGCGTGTGGCTGTGACAGCAGGGGCCGCGGTGTCTCAACAGTCCCGCGACCCTTGCCAGCAGCAACGTCCGCCCTCTAAGCAGGAGGGCGGATCTACACGGAGTGGGGTGAGGAGATCTCATCCCACTCCAGACGGTACACTGGCGCCGTCTCTCAGGAGAGATGTCGAGACCGGTGTGACCCCACGAGTCATACGCCCCAGAGCCCCTCTGCGTGACTCTGGAACTAGGGGTAACTTTTTATTGTGGTTTTCTACCACTCAGCCCGTAGGCTCCTGGCCTCTCAGTGAGGTAACAGGGGGGCTTTTTAGTGAGGATCCCCCGCCTCTTGGCCCGGACAAACGTCCCGACGACCACCGGCACCACTGGGGTAACGGCTTGCCCGACAGGCCCGCCGAGTTGACGAGACCTGCCGCGCCACCGCACTTCGGACCCGGGCAGATGCCCCGTCGGCCCTACTTGCCTCGCAGGCTTAACCTACTGAGCGCCAAGCGCTCCACCAATTACGGGCCACTCCGCGCGCGATCCTCTCCGAGACGAGAGAAGGGGAGTAGAACCCAAGACCGGGGCGTAGAAGCCCCGCGGGAGCCCAGCTGGATGTGGACTCAACCGCCGCCGCCACTGTCAGACCATCAGCCTGACGCCGAAAACCGTTCGACGCCAGTTGCCCGGGGTGCGCCACGAGGAGGCTGTCTGACCTGGCACCCCAGTGTGTAACGCGCCTAAGGCTTACGATTTGATAAAGTTGACTGTACTGTTTCGTACGCGTGTCGATATTATCACTTTAACCTAGTAAAGATATTCTATTTTATGATATTACGCGAATACTAGACACTGAAATGATATTCATTATGTTTGTTGCCTAAAATTAAGCTTCTACCTTGACTTACATCTGATCGACATTTATTACATGACATTTAATTAATCTCGAAGAGTAATTATAAAACTACGTGTAAACAAGTGTAAGATGTTTTCATTATTTATTTAAGTCCAATTGAAGTACATAGTTGTTATTTTTTGGGATGAAGTAATATTATGCTAATCTCTTGTGATTCATACAAACATGTTTTGTTTTAATGCAATTATATTTCTTTATGATATAACAATTAATTCTGGTAAAAAAAAAATCGTTATTTAACCCTACTCCAAATGCGAAATATGAATAAAATTAATTAAATGTTTTTTTTTTTCAGAACTGACGCATAGCATGTCGTCCACAAACGTTGTCATCAGAATATGGTGTCACGCGATGACACCCAGCGACCAATCAGAGGTGCCACAAGACACCATCATTCAAACATGGGGAGTCTATTTTTCCGGACTGAGATACATAGGGGCCAATCTAGCCTTAAATTTCACATCAGACTGCTTTAAAAGCAATACACTAGTATTCCAAATGCATGGAGGCTACTTCTGCTCATACAAAAGTCTCAAACTGGACGTAATACCTGCAGAAAATGAAGTTGAACATGGGTCTTTATCATCAGATTCGTCTGGTAAGACAAACATGTCTAGAATTACTCTAGATTCGAAGTTCATTCAAAGTCACAAACATTTAAAAGAATCGAGGTCGGTATCGCCTAGTAAATTTTCGAAGAAACTAGAAAAAGAATACTCCAAAAGTAACAGCCCGGTCGAAAGGTGTTTCAAACAGAGTTTTCCGACGCTACGCAATTCTGAGAGTCTGAACATCAGTCAGATACAAAAGAGAGAGAGAAGGAGAGATGAAAGTAGTGAAAGAAAGAAACCAGATCCGAATTTTATTTATGAGCACTCACCTGAAAATTTAGACATTAAAGAATATACCAACGGAGGTTTATCGAAAATCGTGTCAAACGAAGAGCTATCGGGAAGCAAAATCGATTTGAGCGAAACAGCAGAAAGCTACGATCTAAGAAACGAATCCGACGGCGTTCCCAAATACCGATATTTGGCCTTAAACTTTTTGAAGTCCGAAATAAGACCGAGTTACAACGCTACCAAACTCCAAAAGCTACATTTACTGCAGTATTCTATAAAGAAGCGTCAAGAGGCTGTCCAAGAAATTAAGGAGAGGATATATCAAAAGTCTGCTGTGACCAACGACAGTTGGTCCAAACCAGAAGACCATTTAGATGTTAGACTAAAGTTTAAAAGTAGGTCACAAAAGAATCTTTTCTCGCCGGACGATGATAGTTTAGATAAGCAGAAGTCGTCGTCACAAAGCGATTTGACCGTCAAAAACGGTAGGATTAAAGAGGATAAGCCACCAGTTTCGAATGGACCAAGATTAGCGTTAAAATTAAATGATCTCCTGTCTTTCAAGGTATATATGTTTGGTTATGTATTGACTATATACTTCAGACTAATATCAAAATAGTTCTTCTTGAGTCCAAATTGACAAAAATATAAGTAAATAAATTAATAAAAAAACAGAATAAGTAGTTCTTGAGAATTTTATTTTTTTTTAATATTTTATTTACCATTCTTAAAGCTGTAGATGTAAAATGGACTCTAGAAAAGGATGATGAACAGAATAGATAGAGATTTTACTCTAACCTTATACAAATCACTCGACATAATTGCATTACATAGAGTGATTTCACTGCGAACTCCAATGGTCACATGCATGTGATTAGAGTGATTCGGTGACAAAAAAATATTTAATTATTTATTTCAAACTCCTGCACACTCTTGTGTACAATGGTGTAATTAATGCCGGAGGCATTCTCTACCAGTCAACCAAAAATTGTTACTCAAAAATAAATATAAATACTTATTTTTGTTGTGAAAAGATAACTAAAGGGGCAAAGTTTTCTTCTTCTTCTTCTTTTTATAAAAAAAAATTGCTGCAACGCACATTGTTGCAGCATTTTTTTTTTAATTCCGCCAATGTCACGATCAAAACGTTTTTAACTTATTGTTTTTGTTAATTTAAGAAATCAGTTATCGCTAAACAGGTGCAAAGTTTTCTTCCATTTTGTATTGTCAATGTCACAGATATCTTATAGGTACACTTTTCACTTTATTCCGTAAGCTACTAAGACAAAATCTTGATTTTACACACATATTTTGATTTATCATAATGGCAATCTCCTTTGTGCCTAATTTCTTCTGTTTTCTTTCTTTCCAGGCAAAACCCTCGCCCTTCCAAAGGTCAGAACACATAAGACTAACAAAGCAATTAGAAATATTAAGGTTTAAGCGCATAATACTCTCGGACGAAAGAGATAGCAAGCTAGCGAATATAAGAAGACTGAAAGAGATACGTGCTAAGTTGTTTGAAGAAAATCAGGATATGGGTAAGTTGGTAGATAGATTGGTAATAAAGATCATCTGGTAAACCCCCGACGAAAAAGAAGGGCGTTATAAGTTTGACCACAATTCTTTTTGTGTTATGTCTGTTTGTGTTTTTGTATGTGTATATCTGTGGCATCGTAGCTCCTGAACGGATGGACCGATCTCAGTGTGGTTTGTTTATTCAAAGATAACTTAATCACGGCGGTTCTTAGTTATACCTGGTCAACATCGGTCCAGCCTTCGAAGCTCACCAACTGTTTTCGTGGCTCATGTCTGGGGGCTTTTATTTATCAAATTTAATTTTTTATCTCTGCATTATTTGTTGCAATATATATTTATTTACTACTAGCTGTCCCGGCAAACGTTGTTTTGCCATATAAATGTTTAAGGTGGACAACCCTTATCACTAAGGGGTATGAAAAATAGATGTTGGCCGATTCTCAGACCTACTCAATATGCTCACAAAATTTCATGAGAATCGGTCAAGCCGTTTCGGAGGAGTACGGGAACGAACATTGTGACACGAGAATTTTATATATATAGAGAAGACTAGCTGTCCCGGCAAACGTTGTTTTGCCATATAAATGTTTAAGGTGGACAACCCTTATCACTAAGGGGTATGAAAAATAGATGTTGGCCGATTCTCAGACCTACTCAATATGCTCACAAAATTTCATGAGAATCGGTCAAGCCGTTTCGGAGGAGTAAGGGAACAAACATTGTGACACGAGAATTTTATATATATAGAGAAGACTAGCTGTCCCGGCAAACGTTGTTTTGCCATATTCGTTATTGCGGACAACCCTTATCACTAACGGGTATTAAAAATAGATGTTGGCCGATTCTCGGACCTACTCAATATGCTCACAAAATTTCATGAGAATTGGTCAAGCCGTTTCGGAGGAGTACGGGAACGAACATTGTGACACGAGAATTTTTTATATATATATATATATATATATATATATATATATATATATATATAAATGTAGCAAATCGTGAATGTGAATCAAAACGGTTGAAGTTACAAAAAACATTTACCGAATGATTTAAAAATTTCAAATAAATAGTGGCGCGCTCTCATATTTTCACTGAATTGTCTCTGTTTGGGTGTTGGCCATGGTTGACTAGTAGAAAATGCCTTCGGCATTAAGTCCACCATTGTACTCATGTCTATGCAGATCTTAAATAAATAAATATTGTCCTAAAAAAGAAATTGTCAAGTGCATCATTGTCTGATGATAACTGATAACCCTCTTAAAATGTCCTCATTTTCTTTTCTTTTTTTTGCGACAAATTAGCGTAGAATGGTTTGGTGCTTACACTAAAATCCATCAATGATACGTGAGTAGTTCATAAAATGTCTATGGATTCTATCATGTCTGACAGTAGTTAGTTTCCTAGTGGCCAGTACCCTAAGCACGAACAATTCACGTATTCGCAACGTAATAGAATCGAGCCAACGACACGATAACTTAAGTAGGCAGCACGTAGCACATTCGTCGTCGTAAGGTAAACTCGATAGCCTTACGAAAGTGACGTCATCCTAACGTAAAAGAGCTGCCCCCTAGATTGAGCTATGAACGAATGATACGTTCGAAAACGCATCGAAGCTCAGTTTTGAATAAAAAATAAAAGCAATTCATGGAGAAAATAAGTGAAATAATAGAGAAAACAAATTACACTAAAAAATGTGGTTTAAATTTAATTGGATTTGAAGTAAAAGTAAACATTAAAACTATAAACCTTAAAAGATCTTTCTTTCGTAAGTGTTATGATTTCCGAACGTCCTTCAAGATTGTCACTGTCAGACAAACTGAAACTTTGAAAATTTTTCAAATAGTGTTTTAAAAGATTATGATAAACGAGCAATTTACAATTTATGATAATTGTGGAGTTCATGGAAAGGCATGTACCTAAGTATATTGAAATTCTATGGCCTTGTTCTATTACCAAGAGTTTATACCTATTAATCACAGTGATTTTGTTCTTGTAAGAGTGTGTCGTATTATGAAAGATTTTCTGTTTCCCAGACATGGAGATCTATCCAAATTCAGCTTTTTGCAGTGACCATTGGACACATTACACCTCCACAATAAAAGAAAAATAAAAAAGACAGAGAGACCAATAGCTCACGTTACAAGCTTATTTTGAAAAGGATGACAAATTTTATAAATCATTACATGGTATTAAAGCATACTCGCTTCCCGCGTTGGTGCCTATGTCTGTAATATGTATATATGTATGCTTAGATCTATCATGGTTTTAATAAGCATTTCTAAATAAAGTTACACATTATGTGTATTACATGTTATATAATAACAGGGAGGTCGTAAATAAAATCGCAAGTTGTATCTTAACATGTTTCTTTTATTTTTATCAAATTATTACGAGTACAGCACAATTCATTATTTTATATCTTTGCAATCAAGTCGTCAATCATAACAAACACGTCGCCGTAGTAAGCCCTTTTCCTACGTATATTTTCTGTCACCAATATGGAGTTCTCCATTAAATGTAGTCTATAAACTATTGGGTTGAATGAATTGTTATTTACTTGTTGTTTACAGTATATCGCTGCTCTTGAGTTGCTGGAAATTTATAGAAACAATTAAGTATTGCAGGGTTCAGTGGGTTTGGTAGGAGCCTGTGGCATAAAACGATAAAGCTCACAGCACCTAGAAAAAAATGATAAATAAAATTAAATTTACTGTACCTAAGTGTACCTACATATAAACATTAATGTAACATAAATAAAATTGAAAATTCTACCCCACACACACTGTATTGCAGGCTGATCCTTTTACTAGATTTTAAATCTGTTTTTCTTTTAATTGGCGACATGTATGCAAAAAAGCTGCCTTACTGAGGCGAAACCTATTTTTAAATTCAGTGTCGCCTTGTCAGATACAAGGATTTTTTCGAAGGAGAGCTCTCCTTGAAATTTCCCTGTAATAATTAAAAAATAAGTATGTATTCTTTTAGCTTATTTTCGATTAATAGAAGCATAGAAATCTAATAAAAAGCATCGTAAAGATTCTAATTCTAACCTTGTTTCCCTTTCTCCATTTCTCCTTTCGCCAATCAATTACGCTGCTAAATAATAGAGCAAAGTACGCCGGGACATATTTAAACAAGTTAAACCTCACCACAAAATCAAATAACGCTTTAATTACAAGTGTTTTGCTTCGAATGAGCTCCGACGAAAGTTTTCTCACCGAAAATTTCAAGTGACAAAACATTCGTAAGCCAGCTATCGTTATTCACGAAACTATACGTCAAAAGGTGGTTCGTGCTCGCATTTTAGTATAAAAGTCTGACGTTTCGTTTACGTACGCTTACTATACGTTAACTTAAGTCATTCGTGCTCCCAAATTTAGTTAGTTTTACGTCCGATAGAGGCGCTGTCTGATTCCCATACAAAATGATTACGTTTACTATACGAAAACTTTTACGCAAATGGTTCGTGCTTAGGGCACAGTTTCGATATTTTATCTTCCGTTAATTAATAGTTAGTAAAATGTCACTTTCATGAAACTTCAAATAGCTTTTAGTATGAAACTGACAGTTTTTAACTTTTATTCAATGGTAGATAGTTAGGATATCGAGACTGGCCTTAAGCGCTTGTAGCACACGACGCCGTTCCCGCTGCGTCGCTATCCAAGCGGTTTTTACCGTTTAACGATACTGTCGCATATACATTGCTAGTTAGTTTAGTGTTTCGACAAAGGTGCGATCACCGTAATGAGAAATGTATATGCAACAGTATCATGCGACACTAAAATACGCTTACACACAAAACTTATTTAATTATTTTTGACCTCCCTCCTCCCGTCTTTTCACAGCTGGTAACATTTGTGAGATCCCCCCTCTCCCTAGTGTGACAGATATAAATATCACATAATATAGATTTTTACACCTAGTAATAATTTTAATTAAAATTATTTAATTAAAACAGCAGTTCCGCAATTTTTTATTTCAATTTAAATTATGTAGGACTTATCTCTAAAGCGAGATCTCTTCCAGCTAACCCTAACAGTTAAAATATAGAAATATTGATAATCGGGAAGTTAACAACAGTGCACAAAACTCATTCTGTGATTATAATGAGTTTTGAAATGTGACATCACGAAATTAAGGACCCCTCCCACCCCCTTGTCACACAATGACACACTACGTCGACCCCCTCCCACCCCCTTAACGTGTGATGTAATTTATGGATGGCCCCTTAGAGAACGCGGCGGAGTGGTAGCGGCATCGTGTGCACGAGCGCTTAGGCATCCTATTTTTTTACAGAGGCATATCATGAAGATTCTAAATAAAATATGTAGATCAATCCAGTTTCTACTCCTATTTGATAGTACTAAAAAGGGATTGATAACTCATAAAATTAGCCCAAGATATTATGTTGAACACACATATTCCAGGGTCAGAACTAATGGAGAACTACCACACGCTGTCCCGTCGAACTGAGAGCATGAAAGAGATGAAACAATCGTGCTGCGCTCTTCGCGAGCTTGCTGCGCGGTCGCACGCCGCGCTGGCCACTAGGAGCTGCGAGCTGTTGGCGCAATTGCACGAGATATTTTACATCGAACAGGTATTAGTACATTATGGTACTAGTGTGTAACATTGGTGATTACCGCCGAGTCGCCATTGAGAGGGAGGCTTAAGAGAGTCGAGGACGGTAATCATCAATACACACGTGTATAATACGACGTTTTTCAACACACTTGTGAATAAAATAACAATAAAATCTCATTTTATTTAGTAGATAAAAAGTTTATTTTCCGCGCATAGGGGTTGCGCCTATTCTGCCAATAGGGACTTAAAGTTTTCTTTTTTTAAATCTATTACTCACTAGTGAGTTATAGCAATGAAAAAGTCACAGTTTGATTATAGGTGTCATTATTAGTCTAATTACAGTGAAATAACAACCACTTTATGAGCAAGTGTGTTGAAAAGGAATATTAGAATAGATGGAGGACGTGAACGTGTCCATCAGGTGAGATTGTGGCGGAATATCTGGATAGCACATTTTAAAAAAAAGAATGGAGGACATGATGCTATGTCAACATTAAAAGGCTAAACTTGTGAGATTTGTATCGCTGTAAAAAGGGTGAAGCTGAAAAAGATGATTATTTTGCTTTAAATTTCCACGAAACGACGCCAGCGCAGGAACCAAAATACATCCAACTGTAATCACCTGAAAAAGCTAGAACTAGAAGTCGCAGGACTTACAATATCTACAACTCACAACGTGACCCAGAAGATGCACTGGAATCACAACACTGACACCAACAAACACTCGACGCGTTTCGCCACTACACGTGGCATCCTCAGGAGATGTTTCATGTGCGGTACTAGGCTATCAGCGCCATCTAGCCTCGGAGCCGTATCAGCGCTCGCTGTAGAGGTTGCCACAAGTTTACGATAGGTAAACGCTACGCATACATTATGATAGTTGTTCGTGCTCACCCACGGACCACGGTATCTTTTACGATATCGTATTCGGAAAAGACATCGTTTACAAACATGCTACAGGTGCTATTTGTAAGTGTGTCATTGGGCATTGTCCTACGCGAGTAACGCAGCGCGACAAGTGTGACGAACGAACAATAATCAGCTAATTTATTTAATATCAACTGGTAGGGCAATCGCACGGCTTGCTAGAGATGCGAGTTCGAGTCCCGCCCGTGCCAGTCCATTTTTGTTTAAGTGTGTTTTAATTTTACACTGCTTCCGACAGTTGATTTTCTCTATTGCAAAATATTTACTTTCTAGCGAAAGGTCGCGGCTATGCACGCGTTATCTTAGTATTATCAGTGGTTCTATAATATATTAAGCATAGTAATATACATATGAATCTTCCTTTTTAAAAAAAATGCATCGAAATCCGTTGAGTTAGTTATAAAAATGTAAGCATACAACGGGAAACGACTTTGCTTTATACTACTTAGTAAATGAAGTAAAAACCATCTCTTTTTTCGCAGAAAGACACTACAACCTGGACGATAATCAACGTGCCCCTTCCCATATGTGGCGACGAATCGCCCCGAGCCAATAGTCCAGTCAGCGATTCTGTGGCTGCGGGTTTTGTTGCTCAAGCTGTTTGTCTGGCTGCCGCTGCCTTAGGTCAGCCTTTGAGATACAAGATCACACTGCTGGGATCCGCTTCGAAGATCCTAGATATCACACCGGACTTGCCTGATCCCAAGTGAGTATAGAAACAAGGTCCAAAAGTGTTTTAACAGACCGAAGAATGCCTGACCCCAAGTGAGTATAGAAATATGACACAATTCTGTTTTAGAGACACAAGAGCGTTTTTAGAGACCCAAAAGTGTTTTAAGAAGATTAGAAGCGTTTTTAGTAACCCCAGAGCGTTTAAGAGCATTTTTATTCGACCATACCGATAGACGATCCATTGAGATACAAGATCACACTGCTGGGATCTGCTTCGAAGATCCTAGTTATCATACCGGACTTGCCTGATCCCAAGTGAGTATAGAAACAAGACCCAAAAGTGTTTTAACAGACCGAAGAGCGTTTTAGCGACCTAAAAGTGTTTTAAGCAGATTAGAAGCGTTTGTAGTATCCCCAGAGCGTTTAAGAGCATTTTTATTCGACCATTTACTTCGATAGACGATTGATTGAGCTAATAGTCCAGTCAGCGATTCTGTGGCTGCGGGTTTTGTTGCTCAAGCTGTTTGTCTGGCTGCCGCTGCTTTAGGTCAGCCTTTGAGATACAAGATCACACTGCTGGGATCTGCTTCGTAGTTCCTAGATATCACACCGGACTTGCCTGATCCCAAGTGAGTGTAGAAACAAGACTCAAAATTGTTTTAACAGACCCAAGAGCGTTTTTAGCGATTTAAAAGTGTTTTAAGACGATTAGAAGCGTTGAGTTTAGAAATATAACACAATCTTGTTTTAGACACCCAGGAGTGTTTTAAGTGATTTAGGAGCTAAATAGTTGGATTGGCGATTGATTGAGCTAATAGCTTCCTCAGCGATTCAGTTACTGCAGGTTTTGTAGTTCAAGCTGTTTGTCTGGCTGTCGGTGCTAGATACAAGATTTGCCTGATCCCAATTAAGTAGAAAATCATGTCCCAAAGTTTTAAGGTTTTTAGCCAACCAGATGCCGTTTTAGTGACTAAGAGAATTTTAGGATTGTTTTTAGTTACCCAAATACTTCAGTAGACGATGTATCGTACTAATAGTCCAGTCAGCCATTTTGCAGCTGCGGGATCTATGACACGAGCAGTTTTTCTAACTATTGTGGTATAAAATAACGTTTCTGAGATCTGATAGCAATATATTGTATATAACACTGGACTTGCTTGATCAAAGTAATAATAGTCCTCCTGGCCGATTACGATAACGGCGGCCAATCTCAACAGAGATCAGCCATCTACGCAGGAGATATTATAGTGCACAAGTGTGAGCGCAATACACAGGTGCACTCACTGTTCCATCACTCACAAAGTTCGGTAAGACGGCAAACCGACATGACCGGAGAGAGATCAGGCGCAGGTCCAACGGCTTAACGTGCTTTCCGAAGCACGGGTATGATCAAAGTACGGTGTATGTATCCGAAGTGAATCTAACGTCACATATTTGATTAGTTTACTCGGAAATGTATCAAGTAACCCACAGTCCAACTTTTCATTTTTTATAATTGAAGTGTATTTTTTGTTCTAGCATTCCCCTGTTCGCTCGCGGCGGTGATTCTACACTGTTTCTCTACGCGATGTTCCTGCTCAACAAGTGCATAGCACAGTTGCTATGGGGACGCGGACTTCATGTGTCGGACCTAAGGCCTACGCTCGCTAATCTACAAAGACTATTGACTGCGCCAAGTAACTTGTAAGTACTATTTTTTGTGTCCTCAAGTTCCAATTTCAGCTCAGAAGCTCAGAAAAGCTTTCGAGGGAGGTAAAGTCTATTTAAACATGGCATATATTGACTGCCTGGTTGGTGTAGTGGCAAATTTCTGCCTTACATTCGAGAGGTCCTGGGTTCGAATCCCAGGTCGAGCAAAAATTGTTTCTGAGTCGGGAACAGCTCGGAGTCGGGAAGTTGGCAGTGTTAAACCCCTGTGCCTCAGAAAGCACGTTAAGCCGTTGGTACTGCACCTGATCTCTCTCCGGTCGTGTCGGATAGCCGTCTCGCCGAACTTTGAGAGTGATGGAACAGTGAGTGCACCTGTGTATTTCGCTCACACTTGTGCACTATAATAATACAGGGTGTCCAGTAAGGGTAGCGGGTATTTGACAGTTAAATAAAATGAGAAATACAATTAATTAAATGTATCCTTTATTTTTAATTAAAAAACAGTTTTTTGGAAATTTATTTGGCGAATATAACATTATCTAAATGTGTACCCCCACGCTGCTGGCACTCCTCTAACTTTGAACGCAGGTTGGCGACGACGCGTTGACAAAGCGAAGTTGGGATTGCCCTCATCTCTGACGCGATGTTCTCCTTCAATTGATTTAAATTCGTGGGGTGGTTATCGTATACCTTAAGGTATCCCCTTACCCTTAACGATAACTTTGTTTGGGAACAATTCGTTTACAGCCTCTATTGACGCCCCTGCGGTGTGGCATGTGGCTCCATCTTGCTGAAACCATGTTCTTGAATTAAACCCTGGGAAATCTTGTAATGCGGGCGCCAAAAAAGTCCTTAACATGTCACAATAACGGTCTGTATTCACCGTAATTGCTCGCCCACGTCTGTCTTCATGAAAAAAGGGGCCGATTATGCCTCTACCAGAAAAGGCGGCCCAAACAATGACCTTTGGACTATGAAGTGGCCGTTGATGTTTTGTTTTAGGGTTTTCCTCCGACCAGTAGCGACAATTCTGTTTGTTAACGTGACCGTTTAGGTGGAAATTGGCCTCGTCGCTAAACAGAATATTGTCAAAGCTGTTGAATCGCTCTAGCATTTCAGTAGCAAAATTTAACCGACTTTCATGAATCACCGACATCAGAATCCTTCAGTTCTTGCATTAACAGGATTTTGTAGGCCGTGAGATGCAAATCTTTCTTCAAAATAACCTGCAGTGATGATTTTTTGATGTTCAGTTCTTGTCCTCGTTTGCGAATTGATAGCGACGGATTTTCACGTACTGAAACTCTCACTTCTTCGATTGTTTCTTCATCTCTAACGCTTCGCGGGCGCCCTGAATATTGAATTTTAACAGTCGACCCGGTATTCTCAAACATTTTAATCCACTTTCGTATGACATCGTCGCTTGGCGCTGTACGTGTGCGAAATTCTCTGCGATATAAACGCTGAGCAGTAACGATCGAATCGTTATTGCGATAATACGCTCGCAAGCAAAAAGCGCGACGCGTCCCGGGACACGGCTCCATGGCAACTAAAATTCCACGAACCGACGCGCTCGACGTGGCCCTCCCCGCGCCCCTGCTACCTCACTTGACGCCGTGAGCCAATAAACAAACTCCCGCTACTCTTACTGGACACCTTGTATATCTCCTGCGTAGTTGGCTGATATCTGTTGAGATTGGCCGCCGTGGTCGAAATCGGCCAGGAAGACTATATCTGTGTGACTTATGAAGTGTAATATTAAGATCTTTTATACTTAGGATACACAGACGAGACACAGTAGATTGTTTATTGCTGTACCACCACTTGCTGATGGGTCGTTCAATGTTCATAAATATAAAGGCCTAAACGAATTAGTTGATTCGTGTCGGTAGCAGTTTGTTTTCGTAGTCACAATTGATAGTAACGAATTAAAAAAAAATTGGTTGCCTAATTTTTTTTTAATTCGTTACTATCAATTACACCGGTTGGACTCTATGGGTGAGAGTGAAGGTTAGCACGAACTGATTTTACTGAGACTTTGAAGATTTGATGTATTTCTATCAATTAAAAACCCCTTTTTTAACTAATAATAATCCTTATTCCTCAGGTCCGACACATCAAAACTGTTCGGCACGTACCGATGGCTCGGCGAAAGTGAGTGCCCGCGGACACAATCTCTAAGAAGTTTGGTCGCAACGGAGCGCGGCAAGTACCGACAGTTCAACCGGTTTAAGGTAAATGTTGTGACGTTTGTGTTCTAAAGTGTTTGTGCTGGAATATATATGGGATTTTATACCTTTTAAAGTTAGGTTTTACCAGGCCAATAGGCATGATGACACTTATCGTAAATATTTTCAAGACCATAGCGTTTGATAAATATAACATCTATGAAGTTAAAACCAATTTGCTTCCAAAAGCTGTAGAAACCAATTTTCAATTACACAAAACTCAATAAATACCAAGTAAATTGACTCCGATTGCTAATAATTTAACATGACATCACGTTAGAGTAATCCCATACAAAAACTATTTAAGCAGATCATTTTGACAGATAATAAAGTCTCGAAAAGACAACACTTAAAAAAATCTTTTTCGGCTCCGGTCATCGGGGAGGAATCGAACCCCCGACGAATTTTTTAAGTGTTGTCTTTTCGAAATTAAAAAAAAAAATAGCGTTGTAAATGCGAAAAATACTAAAACAAATAAGATAATAAAGTCGTTAACGACTGGTGGTGTCATCTTGATTATTGATCAATCGTTGAATTATATAATCGATCGAAGGAAATGACTTGTCTTGTAGCTTTAACTGATCAACGCACGATTGCATCTGTGGACGTGGATCGACTAGTCGGATAGCGTCAACTGCTTATCGAACACTTATCTTCGATTCCACAATCGATCGATTGGTATTTAACAGGTTTAATATAAATTTAGTTCTGTCGCTCTAAGCCGCGGTCCATAGTTTCAGATGTCCTGTCCCTTTTACAAGCCTGAACACGAAAATACGAACGAAACGTTAGGAGTTAGGGAGTACGGCCTCTTATACAAACACTTGTGTAAAAATGGATGTGTAGTAGAGTAGTAATATCAAAGAAGATTATATAATGTTCTGCCACCAGATGCAGTACAGTTTTTTTCTTGTTTGGGAAATGTAAAAAATATTTTAAAAAATTGGCTTACCGTGTATCCTGTGAATAATTTTCATGGTAAGAATTCTATTTTCAAAAGGCCCTATTCAAAGTGATAAAGTTACGCACGTCTGTTAAAACAGACAGGTGTAGAAACAAAGCTATAATCTTGGTTTTGGAACTCTGTATTTTATGTATGTGATGTATTGATTCTTAAGTATCTTATTATTTTGTACACACCGTCACGCTTATGGGTATAAATCACTGTCTCTATGTGGTATTGGTGAATGTTTGTCCAAGTTTTCCATAATGATTATGGGAACGGTAAAAAGCATAAAGGTGTTGAGTTACAACGGTGGTACCAAAGAAGTTTCAGCGATAAAGAAAATTATTAGAATAACAGAAAATGAAAGCAAGAGGATAGTATAATACGATTCCTATACCTACAAAAAAAGGACTATAATAGGTATGATGACACCTATCTTAAATATTTTCAAGACCATGGTGTTTAAAAAACATAGCCCAAATTTAAAACACACAAAACTCAATAAATATTTGGTCGATTGACTCCGACTTCTGATACATGACTGTGACCTCACATTCATATATTCCCATACAAAATCTATGGAGGCAGACCGTTTTGACAGATAATAAAAAGTGTTAACGATTGGTGGTGTCATCTAGCCTATTGATCAAGGGCCAAAGTTTCATAAAGATTGACACTGGGATAGAGGCATATAACTAGAATCAGATGTGCTTATTGATTGGCACTTGGTACATTATGGTATTTTGTTACGATATAGTAGTAGACTGCCTCGTTGGTGTAGTGGCAAAGTTTCTGCCTTACATCCGAGAGGTCCTAGTTTCGAATCCCAGGTCGAGCCAAAATTGAGAGAGATCTGAGATTTTCTGTCATGAATTTCTTAAAAACAGCTCGGAGTCGGGAAGTTGGCGGTGTTACACCCCCGTGTCTCAGTGCGCACGTTAAGCCGTTGGTCCTGCGCCTGATCTCTCTCCGGTCATGTCGGATTGCCGTCTTCACCGAACTTTGAGATTGATGGAACAGTGAGTGCACCTGTGTATTGCGCTCACACTTGTGCACTATAATATCTCTTGCTTAGTTGGCTGATCTCTCTTGAGATTGGCCGCCGTGGTCGAAATCGGTCAGGAGGACTATTACTATTACGTATAGTTGGGTTAAATATTATATTTCTTATTTTTACCTGTTGCTGTTCTCAAGTCAGTGACATCACTTATGTTTTTATTGAGAAATAAAGAATCTTTAAACCGAAGTATAGCGAAATGGAAGGGGTTAAAAGGGCCATACACCTAGTCTCTTTCACCCCGTTAAAGGAGAAAGGGATGCCAGTACCATACAGTGACACAATGTTACGTGGTACCTGTAACTATGTGTGTATCACAGGACTGCGTGGAGGGCCAGCCGCCCGCCGCACTTAAACGCCACAGACAATCCAGAAGCGTGGGCAGTTATCATGACGATCAGGTATGTTGAATGCGATTTAGATTTCTATGAAAAGAGAAATTTAAATGTATGATCTGGGAATCGAATGTTGGTGTAGCGACCTAATTGGTGTGTAATGTTTGATAATGTAAGTATCGGCTCGGGGTTCTCACTATACCACGTCTTCACTGTACGGCGGTCCGCGCTCGACTAACTGCGCTTGCGCTACGGCAGTCGACACGCCCCCTCCCCGCACCTGCGTGGGGTGTAGATCCGAGACGACAAGAGTAATGACTGAATATACCAGTATGCTACAGTTGGGTTCATCGGATTTGCGGACCGTGCGTAGTCTCTTCCGCCCCCTAGTCATGGATTGCTGGCTGAGACATTTTATTTAAAAATATATATTTCTGTGCGTTTACCTTTTCACTATCGCGGATCGAGGCCGCTGATCGGAGAAACGGAGAAATATTAACCGATAAGATTGACCACTGGAGAGGAGCGGAGTTTTTGTGCAATCCTATTGGCTAATATATCTTCGTTATTTTGGATAGTTATATAAGGCTTTTTCGTTCGGACTTCAGAGATTTAAGCTTAATTTGTCACAACACATCAAGGCATAGATTGTTTATAGCACATTTGTTTTAATTGATACAATGAATTGCGCCATCTAATGAAACGGTTATTAACTGAGATTTTTTCATGTATAATTTCTGTGAGCATTTACTTATGGCAAACTATATAAGCTTTAAATTTTACTAAAATCTGGCTGACATTAAAACATCTCATCGTTGCATACTTTAGCACAATTCCATATTCCTATCCCAAAATCCTTTGATTCGGTCTTATTCTACAGTGATCTTCTTGTTTTTCCTCACACCCTTATTCCTATCAATCCATTAAAAATACTAACACGCTTTTATGCTTAAAATATTACATCATGCAAAATATAGTGGGTGAATGGTTACCGGTGTGTCTGTGTGTGTGCTTTTGTTTTTTCTCTAACATATTATTTTATTTGTGTTTGGCTGCTCAGTTGTTTTTTTGATTGGTGTAAGTTTCTTTTTCTTTACTTTATTTTTGACTAACATACGTACTAAGAATTTGTGGACACGACGGTCTCATGCATGTGTATGCTTGGCTACCCACTGTAAATTAAATTTAAACAGTTGTCAGGACTGTTATTGTTCATTATCATTGTATTTCTATTTAAATTGCCTCCTTGGTTGAATATCGTAAGCATCGGTTTTGAACTGACGCTATCCCTGAGATCCCTGGTTCGATATCCAGACGGGAAAGCTTAGAAATCAATCACGATCCGCATTACTCAAGCATTTACTTCGGTATCAAATTAATTTATTCTCGTCAATTTTCTAGCAATTAACATCATAGGTTTTTTTGCAATCAAACCAGTATAATGAGCGCCGTACATTATTTAAACGCAAATAAACTAACCATTTTCTTCTACCACAGGAGCTGACAACCCTGGACGCTTCTACCACATCCATAATGGGAAGTGAGCCTAACATTTACAACATGAAGCTGACCGAAGCAAACAGCGCTGATATGCCACCTCATCTACTTAAAACACACAATTCAGACTCTGAAATGCGACGTCACGTTGAACAAAATACAGTAGGACCAACTCAAGAGACCAAAGTGATATTGACACTAGGTGATGACACAACTTTAGGCCATATAGAAACAGAAAAACTAGTTAGAATTTCCAGTAACAACGGTGATCAGATCTGTGACACATGTCACGATGATTCCGTCAAAAGGATATGCTCAGAAATTGAAAACTTTTGCAGTTCAACCAGTAACCAAGACATACATGAGGGATTCGATGTAGCGAAACATATGGAAGCAATAAATGAGAATATGGTCAAATATGTTGAAAGCAAAGTGGGTGATATAGAAACAGTGGACGTTGCGTGCGATACGTGTGAGAATAGTAACGTTTGTGAAGTTGTGTGTGCCAAAAATGTGACAGATGTCATTGTCATACCAAGCGCGGAGGCCATCTTGGATACAGGGCAAGTGACAGTCGGACAAGATGGCGACGCGAAATAATATTCGGTGATAAATATTATTTAATCAGAAACTATTGTTATATCAGACAATATTCATTATAATTCATTATAATAAACGTAAATACAATCGTTTCTGATTGAAAACTATGTAGTTGGACTATGGAATTATTTGATTGCAGATTGTATAGAACGTAATGTTAATACAACGAGTTTTTGATTTTGTAATAATAATTACATAATTATATTCATGTACCGAGTTGATAAATACAATCCTGTATGGTTTAAATAGTTTACAACAACACATACATGATCTCCGTTAATTTTTATTAATAAAGCGTTTCAAATTAACAAAAATATATCACAAATATGTCTTTAAAGTTATATTAATTGAGATATGATTTATGTGTTGTTGTTCTGGCTTAACCTATTTACTCAATTAGTTTCTCATGATCGCATTTTACAACAAATCACTATGGGAAAATATTTGTTTACAAGTGTTATGCGTTTATTTAAGTCAATCAGAGAAAGAACTCAAGTGCTTATTTTATCCGTAGAGCTCCATCTCTTTCTAAAGTAATTAGAAGGTATTGTCCACCAATGAAAATCCTACTTCTCAAAATGACTTAGTATGTAACCTCTGTTGTATGATTATTTGTTATTATTTACAATATTTGTTATTAGATTGCTTCAAAGTTGAATAAAAATTCACCACTTGATGCTTGCGAACAATTACGTCATAAAATACGTAGTGACGATTGAGTTTGACACTGCATAAAAAGTTTGTCAAAGATTCGTGGTGTCCAAGACCCTTAACTATATAAGTTAAACATTATTACAATTATTATAGTTGATTTAGATTGGGCTGATCAAAACTTTATATACAGTTTTATCACAAATTCAATACTTCACGTTAAAAATTATGAAAGAGAGACGTTATTAGGCCAATTGAAATTTAGTTTAAAAATGATATCCAAAACCTGTGATGAAACATAGTGGCCTTATGTCACTTTTATTTATTTATTTAGAGTAAATATAATTTTCTTGCCTTGTTATATACGAGTATAAACTGTTAACGAGCAATGGGTTAGTTAATTAAGTTTAAAACTATTTTTTCTTGCAGTGCAATAGACGAAGAATGCAAATGGTTTTAACTATTCTATCATAGTTATTTTGGCATATGGTCTTCATAAGTTATTATTGCAATGTATTGTTAGTTTTGACTATAAATTTATGTATGCATCATCTGTGATTTGTTGTAATTTATCTTCTTATTCTAAGTTTGAGGTGAGCGTTAATGCATCGTATGATTCGCATCTATAATACTAAAGTATTATGACATTTAAACGCGAATATATAGTTATATATAATCCGAATATATAATCCGTCACTATATATATATATATATATATATATATATATATATATATATATATATATATATATATATAGTGACGGATAGATATCACTTAAGATTTCCTACTTTACATCTAAACAATTAGCTCATTTAAATCGAGATGTACAAATTCATTAAATGTATGATGTTATTTGGATTGATTAAATATTGTATGATGTTTAAGCCTACGATGCGTTATTGTTAACCTATTTTTAAATAAATTAAGACGTGTTACATCGTATATTTTTTATAAAACAGCATCATAAGGCCAAAAAAAATTCTGATGTGCAGGTTTCACCAATACCCAAAATTCACCAAAAAGTTGTCTGTTTGCAAATGATCAACACGTTTTAAATAAACAACCGAGATTCCTCTCTGTTGGTTTTACTTATTTTTTTCGTGAATAATTCAATAAAAATATTAATTTGATGCCAGATTTGGCATATCATTTTTGTAAAACATACTCTGTAAAGCGAATTCTTGTAACGATTCCCAAATATTGTAATCACAATGTTGTTACATTTAACTATAATATAATTTATTTTGAATTCCACACTTTTCTTGTTTAATTTTATTTAAAAAAAAACTTAACCCTCAAATAGTCTCAGTGTGTGTCATGTACACATCTAAATTGTAAACAAAACAAAACAATATAATAATTTTAACATTATTTATTGCTGGCGGGCAGTCATTAAAAACCTATAATTATACACAAAATAACGAAATTATAATTAGAAATAGGCATTGAAGTGCAAACATAATCAAAATAAACACTATGTTATGCAATAACTAAGTGATCAATTAAACGATTAATTGCCGCGTTGGTTTATTAAAAATAGGACTTAGACTTGCTGTTGGTCCCGGTTAATATCGACAGACAGATATTAGTCGTTAAGCCTGGTCAGAGGCCCTCGGGCGGCTTAATAACATCTGACAGTAAGGTTGGTCACTTACCTTACAGACACCCCTTCACCAATCCGCACTGAGCCCGCGTGGTGGAGTATGGCTTGGACCACCTCATAGTTGTGGTGAGGCCTGTGCCCAGCAGTGGGACGTATATAGGCTGATGATAGAGGACTTAGAACATTATGTCTATTTTATAATAAAGGATTGGAATGACAGTTGATACTGTGCCAACCGAGTTGTATTATTTTATCCCAAACGTCTTTCTTCGGCTTAGTGTAGAAGTCTAATAGAACAGACAAACACTCTACTTTGTAAATAATAATAATAATTAAGAGAAGAAAATTCGCGCCAAGTGCTCTTAGCACAAATAAACAATGTTTCATCCAGTTGTTGGCTACGAAAATCTATTTAACCTGCTATGAATTGCCCGTTTAGAAATGTTTTTCTTCACGCAGACACAACGTGGTGAAATATTTTAAATATTTCACGGTGCAGTTTTAATTATAACATTAGAAAGTTTAAAAGCCTTAAAAAGTTATATAACTCAATCAACAAGTGTTTGTCACGTTTACCGATTGGTTATAAAATAAAAATAAAACGAAAGTTAGCTGGAACGAAAATCACTTCGTTATAAGGTGTTTTTATAGTCTGACTTTAACGAAGAAGACGAATGTGCAGATAAACCTTTAAAGTTTATAAACAGAACAGCACTCTGGAATGTTCGTCTTAAAACATCTAATCAGCCCAGCCGAAGAGTAACCGAAATAAAACAATAGGCAAGTATTTTGTTGTGATTTTGTAATATGTTGCATAAAACGTGATGTAGATTAAGAAATTAATTTGATTAAAAATGGTTAACTCGTTTCATTCCCGTATTTCCAAATAATAATTCATCTGGATTCTGAATTTGGAATTGATGGATTTGAAATTAGTATTCGTTTTCGGTCTAAATAGAATTTCTTTATTGATATTTCCGTTACATTATATTTTCTAGGCATTTACGTTTCCTAGACTTAATCGTTTAAAAATATTTTGCATTTTCCGGTTCCTAAAATAAATTGACTGTAATGGCAGCAGACATATTTTTGTCACTACAAAATGAAAATAATTAAATTACACTAAACTGATACGTTAAGTGTAATTTATTTATTTTAGATTTTGTAAGCTTTTAAGCTTACGTAGCAATGACACGAAAAAGTAACGAAATGCGATTTAATAATAAAATTGTTTCATACTCAAAAGTATTTAGTTTATACGGAATGTTTCTGGTGGATGAAGAATTAAAAAAAACATTTGAATATTCGTTACTACGTGGGTAAAAACCTATATAAAGCTCCTTTTCAGACTTAGTTCCTGTTAAGACTTGTGACTAAGTTTTTAGAGCAAGAAAATATTATATCAAGCTATTATTCTGAAGAATTTGGTTGCTTTTCAATTGTATGTCAATCAACGTTATTTCTAGCTTCACCCCGTCCTATATCTAATGCTACCTGCGTGGTTTGTTAATCAAAATATTTATATCCACACGTGTTAGGACGACAGTTCTGTCAATGGAATTGAATGGAATTACATTTGCAAATGTTTATCATTTTTTCTCATCTCCAGTAGGCCGTTGACACTTTTCAGGAAGCTAAAGCCCGGCCGGGTGCCGCTACTCAGTCAAAATATAAAGCCGCCAACCAACTCGCCTTGAGCTGCATCTTAACAATTCGCAATACAGCTCTCCTTGAAGAGGTAAATGTGAGGAGGTCTCGAAGCTCTGGCCAACGTGGCTCACCCAGCGAAAATATAAATAGCAAAGGTACGTGCGAGGCGATCTCGTTCTATATTGAAGTCCGGCACCTAAGCGGCCGGACCGATTCGAAAATTGAATTCGGTTAATTCTTTTTTCAAAATCCGACAACGACTGGAAAGGCCATAGACTAGAAAAGGTGCGTTAGTTTTCAAATCGCGTGTGCTGTGAAAATGTGTGATTTGTGCATTCAACGTTAAATAAGGATGTTTGTGCGTTACTAACGCATGTGGTGAGTACTGCATTCAATAATTTGGACTTTACGACTTTCGCTTTAAGACAGATTTTTATTTTTGGTTGGTGAAGACCAAAAATATAAAATAGAGCATCTGGCCACAAAGAATTAGTTATGTAACGAGCAAATTACAATAGTTGCCTAGGTAATTGTTTTTTTAATTTTAAATTTGGAAGAGCGCCGATTCTATTCGCATTCAACTGGCATATCAATGTTGCAGACAGTAATTGATTGGCTGATTTAGGATGAAAGACAGGTGGGAATAAGATCAAGGAAATTTTAACGCCACATTAAATATATCGATGAAAACTAACACTTGTTATTGAGTCACCATTTAATTAATGACTGTTATTATAAGCAAATCTTCAACGTAAGACGATGATAACTTTATTGACGATTGACTCATGCCTAAGAGTCGCGATGAGTGTTATGTGAAATAAAACACACATACATTTCTTTAAAAAAATAATAGAATGGTATGTTAATCTTCTCTCTTTCTTATCTCTATCATCTCTCTATTTTTAAGCACTACACGGGTACTAATTTAATGGTACATATAAGGTGCAGGCCGGGCTTTGAACCCACAACCTTACTGATGAATTCTAAAGTTTCGCGAGGCGATAATTTGCTTCTCTGTAAATGTTTTATCTTTTATTTATTTTGTCGCACCGCCCACTAATCATTTCTGCTTAGCCCAAAGGTATGACTGTTAGAGAATGCCCTCCACCTTTTGTACAAAGTTTTGTTGTGCAATAAAGCTTAAATAAATAAAAGAAATAACTCAAAATCTCAGGTATTTTTTTTATTTTAGCTATTACTTAGTTAATAATACCCGCAGAGGGTTGCCGCAAAGAGCTACTGCAAAAGAAAGGTTAACGTTATTAAAAAGACATTTGAATGACTAACGGTACGAATTTAATTAAAAATAAATTAAACAAGACATCTCGTAAAAAACAATTGGATACGGCTGAAGAATTTTTGGCTCACCACTTTTAAGAGATTTGGCTGCTAACTATTGTGTAAGAGATCTAGATCATTACGACTGTGTATGTGTAGTGGGGTACGAGGGTGTGGCCTGGTGACCAGTAGCACAGGCTTCGCCCCGAAGCCTAATTCAGGCGCTAGCCCACACTATCTTGGCTACATCTTGCATTATGTTTTATTTTTTGACGTGACAACGTCTCATAAATCGATGGAGCCGGCTGCACGCACCAAAAAACATGACGCATGCGGCGTTACCTCGCTCTGAGGCGTTCCATTCAAGGCTTGAAGTGCAAGCGAGAGTGCGGAACGAGCGACAAAGAGGCAACATGACAAAAACACTACACAACTCTATCCCCGTTGAGATGTACCATCTTCCAACGATCCAGTGCATAAATTGTTGTCGGTTCGGGCACGTTAAGTCCCAGTGCCGGTCCAAGCCTAGGTGTTTCCGGTGTTCACAACCGCATTCCCCCGAAAATTGTCTCGTCCAGGAGGACAAAGCAACTTGCCTGTATTGTTCAGGCTCACATTTCGCAACAAATCGATCTTGCCCTGAACACTCCCGTCAGAAGCAAATTAAATTAACAATGTCTCAGGACAATGTTTCATACGATCAGGCCATCGTCTTTGTACCCTTCAGTACGCAGGTCGTATGCTGACATGGCAAGAGTTCCTGCTTCATTGCACCCTACTCAGCCGCTTCGTCTTACCCCACCATCTTCGTCGAGTTTTTTTTTATTTTTTTATTTTACTTTATTGGCATACACAACAGGTAACAATCAACAGTATCAAGCATGTAACTAACTTAAGTAGAGAACTAGATTGCAACCTAAAAACGTGTATACACAGCATTAACAGGCAATACGTAAACAAAACACTACATAGCAATCAGTTTACAAAGACAATAATAATTTATGTTGAATTAACAGACAAACATGAAGAAAAGAAAGGTAAGAGTTATAATTGCAATGCTGTTTAAAGTCAAAACATATTGTTTTAAACAGAAACATATAAAGAAGGAAGCAGGTAACTCAGTGGAGGATACGTCTGACGTTGTATCTAAATGTAACATATTTGGAGTTAAAAATATCAAGATTGTCACTCTGTACCAATTCGTTGTAAAGACGACACATCCGCACCACGGGATTATAATACGATGTGTTGTTACGAAAGATGTCCAGAACGAAAGTCCTTCTACGGTTGCGGGAGTGTATTCTAGCGTCAAATTTAAGGAGAGATAGTAGTTTAGAGGAATCAAATGTGAAGTGTAAAATTTTATGCAAATGAAGGAGATCTTGTTGCTTTCGTCGTGTTTCTAGGGAGGTTACTTTGAAATGAAGAAGCCTGTCAGAATATGATGCAAGTGTGCGCCCAAGTCCATGCCTGAAAGACAATATCTTGAGACACTTGTTCTGAACACTTTCAATTCTTTGAATATGAACGGCATAACAAGGGGACCACACCACCGAGCAATACTCTAAGCAACTTCTGACAAGACTATTGTAAATAAAAAGAAGTGACTGCGGGTTAGCAAAATGCTTAGTATTCCTTGCAACGAAACCTAGTGACTTTTTGATATAATATGTTCATAGTGGTCCCGGAAAGATAGCTCTTCATCGAACAGTACTCCTAAGTCTCTCACTGTGGAAGAACGCTGCAGCGTTTGACCATCCAAATGATAATCATATATTATTTTATGTATTTTCTTTTTTGTAAAAGAAATGACGTGACATTTACTGATACTCAGGTACATCATATTTTGCTGGCACCACATCGATATCATATCGAGATCACGCTGGAGAATGAGGCAATCATTTATATTCCTTATGTTAGAAAAAACTTTTAAGTCATCAGCGTAGAGAAGACATGGGGAAACCAAGCATGAAGCCAGATCATTGATAAATATCAAAAAGAGAAGAGGCCCCAAGTGTGAGCCCTGAGGGACCCCAGATGTAATTGTAACAGGAGCTGATGTGAAACCTTTAAGCTTAATAAGTTGACTCCGCATATTAAGGTAGGAGCAAATCCATCTCAACAAACTACCATGAAAACCATACCACGAGGAGAGTTTTTGACAGAGCAGTGAATGATTGACCTTGTCAAATGCCTTTTTAAAATCGGTGTAAATAGAATCGACCTGACCACCATTAGCGAAAGCCGTACAGAGGTAGTTTTTGTATTCGAGGAGATTTGTCGCAGTAGACCTATGCCGCATAAAGCCGTGCTGGTCCTGCGTAAGAAAAGGTCCCACATGATTATAGATGTGGTCATAGACAACACTCTCGAAAAGCTTCGCCATCCCTGAAAGAATGCTTATCGGCCTGTAGTTGGTACAGTCAGATTTATCACCTGACTTGTAAATTGGAACCACATGCGCTGTTTTCCAGAAGGTTGGAAAAACCCCTGATTTAAGAGACATATTAAAAATGATTAATAGTGGAAAACACAATTCATTAGCACATGTTTTCAAGAACCTAGATGGTATACCATCAGGGCCAGCCCCTTTGTTAGGGTCAAGCTTTTTTAACTTGAGAAGAACCTCATCGTGCGTCAATATTAAGTCAGAGAAATAGCCACCACAAAAAGCACCGTTGTCATTGAGGCTAACGGATGAAGATTGACTAGCATCGAACACTGAACTGAAAAAACTGGAGAAGAGTTCACACACACTCCTGCCGTCAGTAGCCACCGTTTGTCCATACTTCATAGTTTGCGGAATACTACTAGAGCCTTTTTTACTATTTACATAGCGCCAAAAGGGCTTTACGTCGCTTTTAATAGCGTTCTCAACTGAAGTCACATAAGCAGCGTAACAGGATTTAATAAGTGATTTGCAGATGGATCGAAGCTTGGAAAATTGGTCATAGTCTCTGGGGTTTCTGTATTTTTTAAACTTTTTGTGATATTTGTTCTTTTCTTTCAGCTGTTTAATCAATTCCCGTGAGAACCAGCCAGGATATTGACTAAGTTTGGCAGACAAACCAGGCGTATACTCATTAATAATATTATTTAGGCGATTATAAAATTTTGTAACGACGTCGTCGACGTTGTCACCACACATAATTTCCGACCAGTTTGTATCATCTAGGGACAGGCAAATATTATTATAGTCACATTTATTAAAATTTAATTTAGGGATTCTTTTGTTTTTTAATTTTTTATTTATATCGTTAGTATCCAACTCAATGCACAATGGCGGATGGTGATTATCCATACGAGTGAGAGATTCAGCTCCATATACTGTTACTTGGTTGACGTTGCACAACACGAGATCTAAGAACCTGCCATTCATATTTGGGATGCTATTAAACTGAGACAAACTACCGACAGCCATGGTGTCCAAGAGGTATTGTGCCTTATTGTCTGTTGGGTTGCCAGGAACCATATAAGTTGTACCAGGTGAAGCAGTCCATGTAAGCTTAGGGACGTTAAAATCACCTATAATTAGATTTATATCGTTGTCCCGTCTGGCAGACAAAACCTTAAGACAGTTAGAGTGAAACCGCTTTAAAGAATCCATGGGCAGGTCCGGGGGTAAGTAACAAACGCATAAATTAATCACAGAATCATTTTTTTCATTAGACATTACAGTTACCCATACATCCTCCACTGAGCTATCCCATGACGATTGACGGATAACATTAAATTTTTTATTAATTGCTATTAGGACTCCACCACCCTCTACTTTGCTTATACAAGAATTTTCACGATCTCTGCGAAATATGTTAAAACGCTGGTCAAAGAGTTCTGTGTCATAAAAGTCAGAGTTGAGGTTGGTTTCTGTCAAACAAATAACACCATAATCACAGTTAAGTGTATTCAGATATAGGTCACTTAATTTAGTCCTTAATCTATTTGCATTCTGATAATATACTAACATAATATTAAGTTTTGATGACAAAATATAAGAACGTTCGTTTTGACAAATTTCAACCTAATGCCAATTTGTTTAGACACTCCATATCTTTAATAACAGTAGCTGGTGATGACTCATTTTTACGAATATAGACGCGTCCAAACCTGACCCATACAAAATCGTACTTCTGTTCCTTAGCTAACTTTCTGGCTGCTGCGTACAACATTTTACAATCTGGGGCCAGATGCTCGGCGAAGTATAGGGTATGGGTTTCCCCGGGCAAGTCCAAATGTCTGGTACTAACTGGCTCGTTTTTGTGGGCCTTGTTGTATCTTTTAAAACCTGATAAAATATAATCGCGATGGCGTTCCGACGGCAGCGTAACCAGAACATTGCGGGGTCGTTTCGATGAGGCGTCGAACTTTGCTACTCTTCGCACCGCACAAATGTCGCTTTCAGAGATTGGGACCTGAATAACATCACACAGCTTCTTAAAAACCACTGTCAGATTTTCACTTTTTCTCTCGGGGAGCATTTGGATCTCAATATTACGGCTTCTGGAGGATTTTTCAAGCGTCATCATACGCCTTTTCAGTTCATTCATTTCTGACTGCATCTTACTATTTTCAGCTTCTAACGATACGACTTTTATATTAGCACTAGCTTTCGCCCGCGGCTCCGCCCGCGTGGACTAATATTTTTCGTATCCCACGGGAACTGCATATTTTTCCGGGATAAAAAGTAGCCTATGTGTTATTCCATCTACCCCTGTGCCAAATTTCAAACAAATCCATTCAGTAGTTTTTACGTGAAAGAGTAACAAACATCCATACATACAAACTTTCGCCTTTATAATATTAGTAGGATTCTGCATTTCATTCTTTAAGTCTATTTGTTCAGCCGTTAAAAGTCAGTGGTTACTGAAAACTCAGACTTTAAATGTTCGATTGCGCATGATATCTCTTTTTTAATTGTATTAATTTCACTAACTACGGATGACCTAAAAGTGTCAAGTTTGGTATCAAGTAGTTTGGCAAACTGTTCATATGTGATAACAGCTGGTGAGTGTGAATCGTCGGGGGCTCCGGGACGCAGGGCGTAAGTAGCGGCAGCCGCCACTGACGTCGGCTGGATAAGGACGTCGCCGCCAGTTCCCAGCTGCATATCTTCACAGGACATGTTTGCATCCTCACGAAGTAACTCGAACCGGTTGCTTACAGGCGTACTATCATTTTTTCGCCGGGTTACATTGTTGTTACAAGAGTGACATTTCCATGTTTGGCCCAACTCTTTGTGGTGTGATTCGAAGAAAGCCGGCGTCATCCCGAGACAAGCAAAATGATAAACTCCACGACATGTCTTACAGCACAATAATTCTCCCCACGCAATCGTTTTATTGCAGCCTAAACAGTTCATAATGCAAATATTGTCCAAGCGAGCGGTCGTCACGAAGTCAGAGTTATTCCGTATTGTAGGTAAAACACAATTTACAAGTGCAAGGGACAATCAATGCACGCACTCAGTTCGCAGCGGCGTTAAGGTCGAAAATTGTCTGTTGATTCACTAGTTGAACGATGACGCGACCGGTTTCGCTAGCCACAGCTCGAACACTTATTCACAGTTTTGCAATCACAATCATTATCACACTGATTACGACAGATTTACTGTATCTTAATTAAAACTAACTTCACAATCCTGCAGTACTCAGTCTTGGAAATGTTATTATATACGATAAGTCCGGAAACTATCACTTGAACTTTAGTATTAGTTAGTTAGTTCAATCTGCTGCTCTCTCTGATCATGCGCATTGTCTCCGGTCAAGGAGATCACCGTCTACCGTCCAACGTTGCCCATAAACTTGCTCAATTCACTCAAAGTATGTCTTTCAGTAGTTCTGATAATGTTCCACAGGTTAGTCCAGTGGAACTGTCAAAGCCTTAGACCAAAGAAGCACGAACTGCTTTATTTTATCAATAAATACTCACCATCTATCTTTGCCATCTCGGAGACATGGTTGACGCCAGGTTCACTCTTTCGTGTGACTGGTTTCTCCTGTGTTCGGGATGACAGAGATGATGGTTATGCGGGGTGCGCTTTGCTTGTGAAGCGCTCCCTGCCTTTTACTCATTTACCCCTTCCTGCGCACAGCCGGGACATAAATGTCGTAGCTGTACGCATGTTTAATATCTCTTTTTGTGTGTTTATATTCCCTATCCTAACTCGTCTTCTTTAAATGAATTAAAAACAACTATTTTATCCCTTCCTCCTCCTATATTACTCATGGGTGGCCTAAACGCTCACCATTTCTCTTGGGGCTGCCACCTTACAGATTCTCCGGGATAATTGCTTTTGGACATTTTGGATGATCTCAACCTATGCATTTTGAACGATGATAGTCCAACAAAACGATGCTTGCCTAACCAGAACCCTGCCTCAGCTGTCGATGTTTCTATTTCCTCTCCAATCTTAGCCCCTCTTATTTCTTGGTCTGTCCTAAATTCTTCGTTTGGAAGCATCCACTTTCCAATATTAATTTGACTTCTGGACAAACCACTTTCTAACTCTTGTAACTCGCCCTTGCTTAAATTCAAACTGACTGACGCTGACTGGACTGCATAATTATGCATCCTCAGTAAGCAATAAATTGAATTCCCTTCCTATTTTAGACTCTACAAATGTTCTTTCAGCGTACTCAGGTTTTGTTGACTCTTTATATTCGACGGCTGAAGAACATTTCCCAGAAAAGAAAATTTCTCATAAAATCTCTCCGCCCTGGTGTAATGCCGATTGCACTGCCTTTGTTCGAAAACGTAGGGAAGCTGAAAAAACTTACAGTCGTTCGATGACCACGGAAAATTATGTAAAATACAAAAGAATCGTTGCAAAGGGTAGGAAACTTTTTTCCAAGAAAAAAAAAACAACTGGATAAGGTTTTGTGAAAACATGTCGCCCAGAACTCCTCCTTCCTTAGTTTGGAAACAAATAAGATGTTTTCGCCAATACCTTAACTCCTCCAATGTGTTATCCAATGATCCTACTATCTGGTTAAACGATTTTGCAGACAAGCTATCCCCTCCTTTTGCCCCATCGTTGGACAGTCTCCCTTCTGTCTGTAACTATATCCCTTCATCAAATAATTTCCTGGATGCTCCATTTTCGGCTGATGAACTCCGCTCAGCCTTGTGTGGATTATCCGATTCATCTCCTGGCATGGACGGTATTCCATACTCTTTTCTAATCAAAGCACCTGACAGAGCAAAATTATACTTCCTAAATATGATAAACATATTTTTCGATCATGGTATTATTCCTTATATCTGGAAACAGCAAATTATTATTCCGATCCCAAAGCCAGGTAAAGAACCTCTTGATCACAACTCCTTTCGCCCCATCGCTCTCTCTTCTGTCCTCCTCAAGGTCATGGAGCATATGATCCGTAACCGTCTCGAGTGGTTTGTAGAATCTCACAGTATTTTGTCGAAGACCCAATTTGGGTTCCGGAAGGGTCTCAGTACTCTGGATAGCCTTAGTATTTTGACAACAGATATTAGATTGGCCTTTAAAAACAAGGAATATCTCGTGGGGATCTTTTTGGATATTGCTTCAGCTTACGATAATGTATTACTTCCTGTGCTCAGGCAGAAACTGCTCAATCTGAGTGTTCCAGAGAAGTTAGTGCGTTTCATTTGTAACACGCTGATGTCCAGATCGATTTCATTCAGATATCAAAATATTCTCCTCTCCCCTAGGTTTATCTGGAAGGGCCTTCCTCAAGGGTCCGTGCTCTCGCCTTTGTTGTACAACATCTACACTTCTGATCTTGACAGAACGGTGGTATCATTTTGCAATATTTTACAATACGCTGATGATATCGCCCTCTACATTTCCTCTAAATCAATGAGTGAAGCGTCTTCCCGTCTGAATTCTGTACTATTTTACCTTGGAGAATGGCTATCAAGCCACGGACTAGCAATATCCGTCCCGAAGTGGAGCTGTGTAACGTTTACACACAAACGCACCGTCCCCGAAGCTCATATCATTTATGAGAATGATTTCATTCCATGCAATGGCAAGGTCAAATTTTTAGGTCTAATTTTGGACTCCAGACTTTCTGGTGTCGCTCATTTTAATTACATTATTGAAAAAAGTGAGAGAGGGCTGAACGTCCTGCGGGCGCTTTCGGGTGTTCGTTGGGGTGCCCATCCCTACTCTCAAAAACTGCTTTACAATGCCATCATCCGAAGCCATTTGGATTATGCTTCTTTTCTTTTGGATCCTTGTAATAAGTCCGCCCTTGAAAAATTAAACAAGATTCAATCAAAGAGCCTTCGAATTATTTTGGGCGCAATGAAATCGTCTCCAATTAATTCTCTGCAAATTGAGTGCGTTGAGCCTCCTCTATATCTTCGAAGACAATATCTCTGTGACCGTTTTTACTCCAAATCTGCTCAAAATTCTTCTCATCCACTTTTGGAAAAATTGGAACTTCTCTTTTCCCTTAGTAACCCCTCTGTTCCTTCCCAAAATAAACCTTGTATTCTCCTCAGCTTCCAAAAATTCAATCGCCTTCCCACTCCTTTTGAGAAAATTCCCCTGTTCCCCCTTTAGTTAAACAGCTTTGAGTCTCTAATCTTTCAACCTCCTGTCATACTTAACTTTGGTTTATCCAAAGACTCAATCTGCGCCCCACAAGAATTTCGTAATATCCTCGCTGCCGCTGAACACTGGCAAGGATGTTTTCCTCTTTATACAGATGCATCCAAACTCTGACGGTGGCTGCATTGGTGCTGCGGTCTGGATGCAGGTAGCATTCAAAATTAGCTTATCCTTTAAATGCCCTCCTCCATCTTCAGTCTTTACAGGCGAATCGATCGCTATTTTAGAGGCAATACGATTCACTCTATTCCACTCTCTTGACAAATCCATAATTGGGATGATGACACCTATCTTAAATATTGTCAAGAACATGGTGTTTAAAAAACATAGCCCCTATGAAGTTAATACAACCAATATATTTCCAAAAAGCTGTAGAAACCAATTTTTAAACACACAAAACGCAATAAATATTCGATCAATTGACTCCGATTTCTGACACATGACCGTGACGTCACGATCATTTATTTCCATACGAAATCTATGGAGGCTAACCGTTTTGACAGATAATAAAAAGTATGTCAACGATTGGTGGTGTCATCTAGCCAATTTTCTCTGATTCTTTAAGCTGTCTCCAATCCATCATAGCCAACCCTTTTAAATCTAAAACAAAATTCCCTATTATCCTTATGATCAGAGAAGCTCTCCTTGAATGTAAAAAAAAGGACATTAATGTAGTTCTCAACGAAACCGCTGACTCGTGTGCTAAGATGGCCGTTTCTTCGGGTACATTAGACCATTTTAAACTATATTCTCACGACATCACTTCCCTTGCTCGTTCTCATCGTATCAGTCGTGGAATATACACTGGAACAACACGAAAAGAACGGTCGGTAGGTATTACTCGGAGATTCAACCCATGATTCCATCTCGGCCATGGTACTTTAATCATATCCATCTTTCCAAGAAGGTTGTGTCGATTGTTTGTCGACTCAGAATCGGGCATGTATGTACTCCAGTCCATCTGGCGAAACTGCGTATCAAAGATAGCTCTCTGTGCGAATGTGGTCTTGATGAAGGCAATACCGATCACATCCTATTTAATTGCTCGTATATTGGCGGTTCTCTCTTTGATTTTCTCCCTAAAAAATTACCTCGCGTTAGAAAGCACTTACAAAATTGAACGACTCCATTGTTCTCGGTAGCTCAGTTGGTTAGAGCATTGGACCGGACTTCCACAGGTCGGGGGTTCAGATTCTATTTAGTTCGAATCCGTGTTATGTCTTTTCGAGTCAAGAATAAGACTTCAAGACCAGACATAGATAGGTCTGTCTAGTTATTTTCTTTGCTAACATTTTTTTAACCCTCTACGAAAAAAGAGTTGTGATAAGTTTGATCCCTTTTCTGTGTGTCTATATGTTATTGTGTGTGTCTGCTGTGACTACATAGCTACCGAAGGGATGACCCGATTTCAGTGCCGTTTTTATTTTATTTGAAAGATAATTTAATCACTTTTGTTCTAAGCCATGGCTGGTTAAAATCCGTCCAGCCGGTTAAGCTCACCAGCTGTTTTGCTAGCCAAGTCGGGTATTTTTTTTAATTTTAGTTATTCCATGATGCTTTGGGTTCCAAGTTTGATTACTATGTCTTTCTTCGGTGGCTTACATAAATACCCTTCTACTATTTTGGCTATTTAAAACAAGCTAAGTACAAGTCCGTTGTTTTTCCGAGTTTCAGCATAAATAAAGATTTTATGATAAACAGTTAGTAGGCTTAATAATAGAGCGTTTCTCGTACAGCGAACAAGATTTGCAACTTAATATTTGATTACTAAAACATGCTAAATACACACATAGAACGTACCTATTTTCAGTTCTAAATTTACATAATGTCAGGGATGCAAATAGTATAGTGCCATAGTAAAATAATTATGTCAGCAGTATCTCTACTTCATACTAAACAAATTGACGTAAAATAAACATATGTATATTTTAGTCCAAACATACTTGAAGATCAGCCTTACTAACTTGTACCGTTACTTTATTTTAAATAAATAAATAAATTGCCACACCAATTACCTGGCCCCAAAAAGAGCTATTTTAATATTTTTTTTGAGTTTGTTATTATTATTACCTACCTTCGGTGCCCATTGGTCCGCTAAAAACCAGTGTCGTGACATGCTAGCCATCTGTTAAGGCGTATACTGGGCGGGGACCTTTTTGGCACACACTCTTAATAATTTTTTTGTGTATGTAAATAGACAATTTTATTAATGTGTGTCAAAAAAATAAAAACTGACTTCATTGGCGCTTTTGTCAGATTTCATTAATTTAATAATTTAATATCCCTCTTTCACCCTTTCAAACGTTTTTTATAACCCTCCTTTTCTACTTATATACTGAAAAAGTTGTGTAAAACTTTCTTTATGCATACGGCAGTTAAATAGCCAAGCAAATTTCCTACAAACTGTCAAAATTATACCAACTTCCCGCTTTAGGGCAAACTTTCTAAAATATGATACTCCTAATAACTCAAGTTGTGGCTATCTGAACCGAAATTAATAGGTGGGTATGTTTTAAACCATGACGAAAAAGACGGTGTCTTTTGAATAAGTTTGACCCCTATTCTGTTTGTGTGTCTGTCTGTAGCGAAGTAGCTCCCGAGAGATTGGGACGAGTTCGGTGCGGTTTTTTTTTGTTCGAAAGATAATTTAACTTTTTGACGGACGGTGGACTGCTATAGCAGTTATAACAATAAAATTTATATTGTGTCTGGCTACCGTCCGTCAAAGTGTTAAACACGGTCTGTTCGGTAGTATATAACCGAACACGTGTCGTCAGCGCACCCGTTCGCGATGCATTATTCTACCTAATTCACCTGATTTAGTGCAAAACACGGAGCCATCGCGACCGGGCGCGTACTCATAACATTTAACAACATAACATTAACATTTGTAAACAATTTATTAAACGTGGGTTTTAAACTATAACAAAACTATCTTATCATTCAACACTTGCCACTCCGATCTCCAACCTATGGTCCTTCGTAATGGGCCTCGCGCGTTGGTAGTGAAACAAACGTTTTAGTGTCGACAAGTGAGGTGTATGAACTAGCAGAACATTGAGTGAAAGGATTGAGGTTCTTAGCTATACTGGTCAAAATTCGTCCAGCCGTCAAAGCTCACCGGATGTTTTTTTTCAAGTCCGGGGGTTTTTTTTAAATAATAGTTTACCTATACAAAAGCTATACTATAGGTATAGCAGCCGCTTCAAGCTACTGGACTTTACTGTTTACTGTGACACAAGTCTAAGTCCCATGTGAGTTGTCTCGTAAATCGTTTAGGCTGTATCTCTGTAGAGACCCCACTTTATAAGCCGATATTAGTTGTTGAGAATCTACCTCTCCCTGTCGCACATGCCAGCTGCACAGGTGAGTGAGCGAGATGGCTTGCAGGTCATCTCACAAAGTAGATCTCCAAGCCTTGCACGGGGCCGAATTGCATCGTTACTTTCCTTTGTGTGCACTGTGCCTTAGTTTTAGAAGCTAAGATTTTGTTTAAGTCTATACAGCATGTAAAAAAAAACACGGGGACATGACGTTACAAAGTTTAGAATGGAATTTTATTAAGTGAAAAGAAATTGCCATTTAACGGTGCGATAACTCGGTTTTTTTTTAAATAAAAACTTAAACGATCGGCAGGAGTAATTAATATAATAAAAACACGTTTTTATAAATATCGTTTTCGTGTATTCAAGCCTACCATATGATACCTCCATGTTCCCTAAATAACCTAAAACAGAGCATTGCATAAATAAGCACGAAAGCTTTTCATTTGTATGCACTATTCCTTAGTTCGTGTTAACTTTGACATATTTGTGTGTAGTAGGTAAATATTTAGATTTACTTTGCAAAAGTTCAATTTTGGTTTCATATAGACAAGGATGTCTTGTACAGTTTTTGACGGGACAACGTCTTATAATTCGATGGAGCCGACTGCACGCACCATAAAACATGACACATGCGTCGTTACCTCGCTCTGAGGCGTTCCATTCAAGGCTTGAAGTGCAAGCGAGAGCGCGGAACGAGCGACAAAGAGGCAGCGTGACAAAGACGTTGTCACGTTCAACTATCGTCAGTAAACAGACTTTACAGACAACCGATTTTTATTAGATAAAGATGGTTGCTTATCATCTCGTTTGAAATGAAATGGTCTGACATAAATCTTTAGAAATACATAAACTTCACAAGCTATTAAAAAGTCGAGATTAACCTATAATCGAAACCAAATAGACGTGTGCGGCTAAGGAAATGGAATTCGTGGCCGGTTAAAGTTCTCCTTAGATCATAATTTAAATATTTTCAAGAAAAGAGTGAAAAGGCTGCTAATATACAGACAAGATCCATCCTTAACATCAGGCGAGATTGTGGCCAAATGTCTCGATAGAATCTGGTCTTGGAAACCTAGTCCTCGGGACGACGGACAATACGACATAATCCATAAACTCATTTAAGGGTAGATGTACCTATATATTTTTTTAATTAATTACTTGAAAATTTAATTTTATTGCCTTTAGATAAATTTGAAACAGTTGTAAAAGATGTATTACTGTCGAAAGGATATTATAAAATTGATGATTATATAAATGACAAATATATATAGAAATGTTTGAATGTAAACAATTACAATTATTGTAAATCAAATTTGAAAAGAGGCAATGACAATGGTGACTGAGTTTCTTGCGCCGCTTCTTCTCAGCACTGGTCCAAATTGTCCCGGAGCTGTGGTAGGGTTCATTTATATGTTGGGACGTGTAAAAGTGCTACTTGTGAGTCTATTTATAAAAAAAAAAATTGATGTTTTTATTGATTTTAAAAATACACAGGATAGCGTGGGGCTAAAGAAACTACTCTACATGATAAAATCTAAGGGATTTTATCATGTTAAAGTAACTTTTTATATTCTAGTAAAATTATAAGTTTGTCAAAAACCACTCTCGAACCACGGCTTGTGTTACTGTCCACACCATTTTGCGTTGAGGATTGTACAATTAAAATATCACCGCACCAACTGCAGTTCCGCAAACTCATTACAAAGCTAATATTTTTTCAGTTTTTTAGTGAACAATCTCATATTTCTAGTTAGAGAAGTTCACTACACGTCAATCATTAGTTGTTAACTTAACTCTAGTTAGGTATGTAGTATCTACCCTTAATAATATTGACGCAGTCATCCTTTTTTTGAATACCAATCCTTTTGTTAAATATAATTTTGAATGGTTTGAAAAGTAACTTATCAAACGTAAAATGATATTCGTGCTATTCTTCTCTTATTTTGTGTATCACGTTAACTTAATGTCACTCAGGGCCGATTTTTCAATAGACAGATAGCGCTATCAGTCCGATAAAATTCGAACATGGTTGATTTGAAATATCAAATTTGATTATGCCGAATGTCATCTTAAATTCAGTCAGCTTATATATAACAGTCCGATATCTATTTATCTATCTATTGCTATATACTAATCAGCCCTCAAAAGATAACTTTTATTACGCTGTAAAAAAACTTCATTAAATTTTCGCGAACTGGCAACCCTGAGCTTTCCGACAGCTTTACAGCTTTGCAGTTTTGCTTTCAGTTGCCTGCGGCATTCCGTAGCCTACACACGGTTGTCGTGTCCTGAAAAACGTTTTCAGTAAACTACGATATCATTTGTAAACCGTTATTGCGTTACACGTAAAATAGTGACGAATAAAACAAAGTAAATTTAACATAGTTTTGCCAAAAATCACGGAATGTTTGTGTCAAAATAGTTGTCAAAAGGTAGTTGAAACTACCTGACATAAATTTAATTTTCATACGTAAGTGCAGTGGAGTGTGTTGCGTCAGTGTTTTTGTTAAGTGCCGTTTTTAACCGATGCACCAAATGATGGGTTATGTATTTTGATGTAGCTAAGACGCAGAAAGTGGTTGTGTGAAATGTTAAAAGTTATTGGATTTCAACAATGGGACTGTTGCGTCGTGGTAAGTTAGATTCAGCGGGTTTTTTTAATAGGTCTTTGTAGTTTGTTAGTGTTATCTTCTAACTTTACGAGGTAGATGATTCTTAGAAAGATATAGGAGAAAGATAAGTTGAAGAAAACCTTTTTCCGCCATTAAGTCGAAGGGCACGACAATCAATCTGATGTAGTGAAGAATACAAGAGGATAGGTTGTAAAAGTTCTTAATAATTCTGGAAGGTGGTCACAATTTTTTTAAGGTCGCTACTTCGTTCATTCAGATATCGTTTGTATTTACTTCCGCCCCTGAAAATATTACCGAATTTCAAGATCCTATTCCTAAGTTTCAATACAGTCTACTCGTTTAAGGTTATCAACTTTTGTCCAATTCGGTTGAGTATAATATTGTACGTAGTAAAGGTGATGAGGGTCTTATCAAGTCGTCAAAACAGTCTGTCACCATTGTAGTGAAAACCGTATACCTACTAACTTTACCAATAAAGTTAGTTATCTTTCAAAGCGAGCACCTCAGACAACCTTCAACTGAACGGCACGACCAAAAATAGTTATTATTTTTAACCTAATTGGAAGTTTACTCGTGACGTTACAAGTATGAAAGAGATGCCCTAACCAGCAAGCTTTTTGATACTGTCCTATATTATTTTATAGGTCGCCGAACGCTATTCGGCTCTAAAATAACTTTAACATACTTGCATGTTGCATCACACTCCATAACAATTAAATTGCCCTAACGAAATTCCTGAACTTTGGCTAAAATGTCTGACGCTTGGCTTTGACTTTTCATTACAAAACAGTGCTGTAGAAAGTTATAGATAGACTAGCTGATCCAGCATACGATGTTTTGCTATATAAATTATTTCTTTTATCACTATGGGGTATGAAAAATAGATGTTGGCTGATTCTCAGTCCTACTCAATATGCTCACAAAATTTCATGAGAATCGGTCAAGCCGTTACAGAGGAGTACGGGAACGAACATTGTGATACGAGAATTTTATATTTATACAGGGTGTAAAAAAAACCTTAACGAAGCCGAATACCACATATTCTAACAATTGTTACGATCATTTTTTTCCTTTACACCATACCTGGGAAGTTAACGGTTACTGAGATATTGATGGTCAAAGTTAGAAAAAAAATATTATGATTTTTACAGAAATGACTTCTGTCCGTTATAACTGAACTTTTTTCCAAAGAAACATGATACAAATTTTCACTAGTTCTTTCATAAAAAGCCTCTAAATGGCACACTCCGCATTGAACAGCGCACACTCGACGCGAACCGCGTCGCAGCGGCGTAAAGTAACACGCCCCGCAGTAACTTTTTCGCGTGCGCGCTGTACATTGCGGGTTAGAATTAAATATTTTTTTTTGATGTCAAAAAATAAAAGTTGTTTCCCAGCCAAAATTTTTTTTTTATACGATTTGGTTTGATGTACTGAACGCGTGGTTGACGGCTTGGTTAAGGTTATTTTTACACCCTGTATATACAGATAAAAGCATCTCTGGTTGCGACATAAAAAATGGATTTTAAATACCTATCTCCGAAGTTGGTGACTTAAAGCAAGTACTCGTAGGTACCTACTGTGGAAAATCGTACACCATGTACGACTTCTAACTTGTAACTTTGTTCATCTCTTCAAAAAGGTCACCAAACTTCAGTAGGACATTACTAGAAAATGTTTTCGAAAAAAAATCTATGTATAATTTTAATTAGATAAATACCTAATGGATAGGATGGTCATTGAAAACGGAAATTACGTAGGTGAGCCCATAGTATTGTGTATTTCAGAGCTTGCACATCGCGTGTCTGGGTAGATTATGGTGCAACTTGTATTTTACTTGAATTTATTACTCGTGCTTTTGTTATGAAAGCAATATCACTTGACATTAATGGTAGAGACGAAATTAAAATATGCTTATTAGCTTGAATGATGTGCTAAACGGAGTCAGACAAATTTACAATAACTTCATATTGTATTGTTGTGTCCCTAATACACGGTCAAACGGTTGACTGCCTCGTTGGTGTAGTGACAAAGTTTGTGCCTTACATCCGAGAGGTCCTGGGTTCGAATTCCAGGTCGAAGCAAAATTGTTCTTCTGTCTGAATCATGATCTTCTGTTCTGTCATGAATTTCTCAAAAACAGCTCGGGAAGTTGGCGGTGTTACACCCCCGTGCCTCGGAAAGCACGTTAAACAGTTGGTCCTGCGCCTGATCTCTCTCCGGTCATGACGGATTGCCGTCTCACCGAACTTAGAGAGTGATGGAACAGTGAGTGCACCTGTGTATTGCGCTCACATTTGTGCACATATCTCCTGCATAGTTGGCTGATCTCTGTTGAGATTGGCCGTCGTGGTCGAAATCGGCCAGGAGGACTATTACACGGTCTAAGGTTGTGTGAACTGTGGGTTAAGATGGCGTTTTGTTGCTGACAGTTTTTGATAAAGACAGATTCGAATGCTGCACCTTAATCGAGGTTTTTTACGCTAACCATCTAAAAATAAATTAAAATATTAAAGAAGAATGGTTGTTCAACAAATATGTAAGACCAAAAATCTATTAATGACATCCCTAATAATATAATACATAAATGGGAAAGTCAGTTTGTTTGCTTGTTTTTTCTTCTTTCACGACGCAACGGATCAATGTTACGATATGTTTTTTATATGGAGGTAGGTAAGAGGCTAGAGAGTGACATAAGCTACTTTTTAAATATATGACATAACATTTTTTTTATTAGGTCTACCAACAGTTTCATGCATCGATACAAGTCTTAAACTACAAATACATTATTTCTTAAAAGTACATAACAATACAGAAAGTATTTACTAGTAAGCACCACGTGCTACTCGTATATCAAACAGATTAAACAGACTTAATTATATTATTATATGTATATGTTCCATAAGGTCAAGTTAGCGCAAACTTATTTTACATTCTTTATAACTGTTCGCGTAATGTTTCGGATCGTATCATTGAACAGATCAATAAGCCAATAGATGGCGCCACTCCGTTAAGTTTTGAGGGCTAGGGATTGTGAAGATATAGGGTTTCCACGCGCACGAAGTCTCGAGCGGCCTTTTACCCCAAATGTATCTCTGAAATGTTTCAAAACCTTGACTACCTGCATTTTCTGCTTGGCCCTATGGTTGACTGGTAGAGAATGCCTTCGGCATTAAGTCCACCATTGTACACATGTTTGTGCAGAACTTAAATAAATAAATAAAATTTAAATTGTAGAAACATAAAGCAATGTCCTCTGTTCAAAGCTTATAAACTTTTGACCTTCACAAGAAAGTACGCTGTCCAGCACGTCACGCTAAACACTGCGGTATCTTATGCCCTTGTCTTACGGGTGATATTGCGACAAAAATGGGTAGCCTTATGTGCTGGCCACTATGCATTTTCAAATTTATACCTCACATTACATTAACTCACAAAACTGATAACATCTCCACGAACCAGTGACATGATTGGTGGAGACGTTTCTAGAACCGTCTGTTCCATTGCCAAGTCTGGCGTATATCTGCTAGATTAATGTCACTGCTCGCTTGGAAATTGACGACCTTGTAAAATAGAGGCCGAAAGCTAATTAGTAATAAAAATATATTAAAAATAAATTAATAATAAAAAGTAATTTTACTTCACATTAACATTCTTAAAACAAAAAATAGGACAGCTATTAATTAAAGTTTAATCTAAAAAATCCGTAAAAAAAATGTAAGTCTTGTTACCAACTCTAAACATACGGTCTACTTAGACGGACTTGCAACACTGTTGTGCTGTTTGTTTGTGGTACTAAGGTTGACAGAAACGAAAATCGTAGATCGAATTGACGTAAACGCCTTTTTTGGCTTACTCTTTACTAAAATATTTTCTCTTTATCAAAATTGCTACCAAAACAAAATTGCTCACTTCGCTTTTAATTCAGTAACTGACTCCGAGCAACCGATACCGTAATTTCAGTGTAGTTACTAACCTAACCACCCTGTATAATTAGTGGGCTAATTTATCAGAGCCCTTGACAAACATTGTTAGTTGAATCACCATGTTTAATTTATAATTGCGCTTGTATTTAGTACCTATACTGTTAATCTTATATATAAAAATGAATTGCTGTTCGTTAGTCTCGCTAAAACTCGAGAACGACTGGACCGATTTGAATAATTTTAGTCGCAAAATAATCGTGGAAGTCAAGGGAAGGTTTAAACGATGAAAATTTAAAAAAAAAACGGGCAGAACAACGTCTGCGGGTCCGCTAGTTTGTAATAATTTCATGTACACGAGTTTTGACAGATCAAAAACAATGATGGCAAGATTGAAAATATTAAACGTTCAGAAGTATTTTTGTCGCAAATAAGGTAAGCATTCATAGCTCGTTACGACCGATCGCCCCGTGTAAATATATACTCAAATTTTAAATTAACAACTAAGCTAAATTCACACTCAACCCTCTTACTGTCGATAAAAATATTGATAGATAGATTAAAAAAATATTGTACAACACAAAACAAAATTACAGACAAGTTTAACAAAGAAAGATGCACAATTTAGACGGTCTTATCGCTTGTAGCGATATCTTCCAGACAACCTTTGGTTAGAGGAACATTTAATTAACAGGAAGGGGGATTTTGAGCAAAATATATATGGATAATGCAAAACACAATTTACACGAACCCACTAAGATATATGTGAGTAAACTTTAAAAAACTGACACACAACACATCGCGTTTATGAGTTAAAAGAAAATTCTACTAACTTCTTTTACTATGTAGGTTGTAATTATTTAAAGGTAAAGAACCACGGGAAAAAGTACAGGTACATAAATAAGAAAAATAAACATTAAACTGAGAAAAGGCCAACGTAGCTGCGATTGCGCGATAAAAACGGTATTATGCATCGTTTAAGTGGCTTACGTAGGAAATAGCAACGGTGTAACGTTTAAAAAGTTTATTTTACATAACATATACGTTTAAGTGGCTTACTAGGAAATAGCAACGTTGTAACGTTTAAAAAGTTACTATCATGTGGCTTCCACAAATTACCTTTCTTTCTTAGGGCTATGCAGGACTTTGATTTCGTAAGTTAGTATAGTTATATTTTTAGGATTTAGTACCTGAGTTTTATCATAATGCGCGATGATTGTCTGTTTTTTCCATCCCATTTTTCGTATTCATGCATGTATTTTGACTTTCTTTTTTTCACAAGAACTTTTCGTTTAGCATAGTTTTTTATGTTTTGCAATCCCAATGCTTTTGAGCAAAAAGAAGTAGGTACTAAAAACATACTTAGAAAACGATTTTACACGGAAAACCTAATTTGTACGGATACCCGTCTACGTGAGATTCTTAACGCAGTCGAGCTGAAACCTGAAAGTGGTTCATTAGAATGCGGCTTTGCTTTTATAAAACACTTCTCTGTGAGTGGGACGTTCGTCTTTTGCTGCCTTCAGTTACAGGCCAATAAGGAGATGTAGATTTTGAAATCTGCACAGATTTATAATAATAATAATAACTTACCTCTCGACAAGCTTCAGCCGCTTACACCAATGTTGCTGCCTGGCTACTATCTGGTAGCTTTTGATAGACGGCCCATTTAGTAAGCGAGTCACCGTCTGCTGTGATTACCAAGATGAGACATTTGATATGGCAGGCGTCCCGTTGTCGCATCAATATCCCATCAACCAGCCCAGCTATTTCCCCTCCATAGACTCATTTATAGTCTCATCTTCTGTGCAATTGTCCTTGCACCTCGCACGTGTTTTGCTTCAGTGGTAGAAGTTAATACGTTACTTGCAAAACGACGAATGTTTACACACATAATGTTAAATAGTATGCAGGATGTACTGGTAACTCGACATATTCTTTAAAAAGAGAAAGAAGAGGTAATCAGCTACAAAAAAAGGTTTCATCGACTAGGGGTTATAAAATAGATTTTTAAGATTTCGTGCTTTTAAGATTGCGAAATTTCTTATTAAAGAGGCTTAAAGTGCATTACCCAATCTTTTATTTTGTCTGCGGCCAGTGTTGGAAACACATGATACTCATTTGTGTTTCGCTTGTACGAATTAAAATAATTTAAAGTTTAATATTTTCATGTGTTTTCTTAACTGATTGCCTAAATGACAAAGCAACTTCATAGTAAGTTTATTGCTTAAGATCGACCACTTTTACAGCAACAGCTCATCATATGAAATTGTAAAACCTTAAAATGTATATTTCGGCGCTCGTTGTCTTTTCACTATATATTTAAGTTTACACCATGTAATCATTTTTGTAATGACTGTTTGTGCCATAATAATAAAAAAAAAAGTTTTTTTTTTTTGTAATTTTTCGACCGTATCATTCGTTGATGGGACCTTTATCGTAGGAAATCACCATTACTCTAACTCTTTCGAAGGAAAACATCGAGTTACCAGTAACCCTGTATATAAGGTCACCTCGAATTAAGCGCAAATATTTTAAGGGTAGCTTCTATGCATTAATTCAAATAAATAATCTTAATAAAAAAATGGTGTATATACGCTAGTTTTTTATTTGATTTTTCCTAACAAAATAAATGTAATTAATGTGTGATGGTCCTTACACTACCTATCTCTATCATTTCATTAATATCTATCAGTCTTACTCTTTCCCTTAAGCCACGCCTCTTCTACCACATTTCATTCGCAAAATTAATTTCTATCGGTCTTATTCTTCCCTCAAGTAATTCATAAAGTAGCAAAATGACAGCTGCTGCCACGCCTCCTCCAACTTTCATTCACAGCAGACACAAACAAGCTCATTTTGCGAGATGAGGCTGCTAGGAAGATACGTGTTACGTAGATACGTATTTCAGTGAATGTTTATCTAGGTACGTTAATTTTAGGTAATGAATCTATTATCAGGCAAAAGATTAAAACAACAAGGCGCTGTAAGCGCACAACCTAACACCTAACCTAACCTACACCAAGACTGAACTGACTAACTTAGGTAAAAGAAAACCCTATCTACATGTGTTAAATAACTTAACGTAGCTATTTCAGTTAATACTTACCCACAAACTAACAGGAATTTCGGGAATAAATGACAACTCTGTTTCAATTTTAGTTTATTTTTATTAATAAAAATACACAACAAATTCACACTTTCTCAGGCTTTGGACTGACAAGTTAAAACATAAAATAACTATCACAAAACAGTTAATTAAATTATTATCTTAACAATAATGGCTGATAGATTTTGTGATAACTTGGCGTGTTTAAAAGTCTTAATTCATTGATATTTACAGTCTTACCAGTCCCTATTTACACACAAAACATTTATGTACATTAAGTGTTGTATTGTACATGAACTCCCTGATGACGCACACATAGTCTGGCACGATCAAGGCAATGCCTCCGAACTGCACTGAGCACTTAAACCTCCCTGGACATCACGTCAAACGCACTCACAATCCTTGCACGTAATTCACTAACAGTTTGAATTGTATGGCCGTCGTTGCCATAAACTAGGTCTTTGGCCCTACCACACACATGGAAATCCAAAGGCGTCAGGTCAGGTGAACGTAGCGGCCAGCGAATAACGCTACCGCGCCCGATCCACCGACCTTGAAACGCCTCGTCCAGGTACGCCCGACCCGTAGGCATGACGTCGTCCTTGAGCCGCGCTGGGTAGCGCTGTCGGCCCGTGCCTTGACGTGGACAGAAGCTCCCACTCTCTCGATGGCGCTGCACAGCCAAGCCAAGAATGGTGCGCTGGTTGATTGCGCGACCATACCGCTCAGCGTACAGCTGCTGCGCCCGCAACAAAACATCCCCTGCGTCATGATAGCATAAAGCCATATTGAGGTACTCCTGGTCGAAAACCGATACGGCATTTTAGCTACGCGCCGCGCGCACGCACATCTCAACGAAATGATTTTGCTTGGCCGACTAACTCACATCATAACATACATAACTCACTTACTATTGCGCGGCACTAGGGATGCCCGATCTGAATCGATTTGTTTGAAGATCGATTCACGGCAATACGATCTGCCGATTTTTTGAATCGATTCAACGGGATGCTAAGATCGAATCGTATGCCTGGACATCGTATCGTATGAAAATAAACGTATCATTTTGTTTGAATTCGGAATAAACTTATCATTTTAGTTGAGTTGGAATCTGTAAATATTAAGTTTTAAAGCCCATAACCTCAAACACTACAACTTATTGTTATTGCAAAGGAATCATTTACGTATTCACTTAATTTTCGTAGATTCCGAACGAAGAAGTAGTATAAAATTCGAATTAAGTAATGATTAAACACTGCGTAAGCGTGAATCGATTCACAGGGTTACGATCCATTTCGATTTAAAAGATCGATTCAAAGCAAAAGATCGGGCATCCCTACGCGGCACGCGCGCTCTTTGCAGTCCGCGCCCGCGCTGACCAATCCTGGCACCTGTAAGCCTTTGAGGACTTGCCGCGCTTTGTCGCGGCGCGGATCAAACGAAATGTAAACAATAGGTTTAGGCAAGGAGCCTAGAGGTACACTTATGTCGCTTATGCCCATTTTTACCACCCAACTTTTTGTTTGTTACTTTTCAAATGGTTTTTACTTTTGTCAAACGATACCTAAGGATATTGAATAAGAAATCGATTAACTTAACGTAGTGATAAGTTTCCATTTCATTATTAAAAGTATTTTACTAGAAATTATTAATAATGAAATGCCATTTTGAGGACCGTCTACCTTAGTTGGCACTTCATAATGTAAATACGCATAACACCCAACAATTACATAAATAATTTGTTATGCCTATGCCCATTGAGGATGTTCTTTTGCATAATATCAGTATTATGTAAATTAATCAGTGAAACCTTAATTATTTGATTTACAATCCCTTAGACTAGGCGGCACGATCAACGATTTTTTGATTTAGGCTAGGCGGCACATCAAAGATTAGTTTTAGGCTAGGCGGCACATCAAAGTTTGTTTTGATTTTAAATAAAGGTGAGGTTATAGGAATGATTAAATTTGTTAGGTACAGTTGATTTGCGCCCTAATATTGTTTAAAAGAAGGAATTAAAAGGCGTTGTAAATAATATTGACTGGATTTCAGCTTCAGTTTAATCGAAATGATTAACATTCACCTAGGTACGTACGTGCGTATGTGGTTTAGTATGGTAGGCACTGAAACTGGCAAACTGTGTTAGGTATGCCCTAACACAATTGTGTTATTTTAAACCAGGGTATAGGTAAGTACAAAATGAATTTAAATAAGGGCAAGATACCTACCTAAGATATAAGAGAACGATTTTCTTTGGTGCAGTGGAAATGCACCCTAAGTTTATTCGAAATGTAAGTTAAGAAGCTTTAGACGACCTCCGTGGCCGGGTGGTTAAAACCCCGTTTTCAAGGTCGTCATTTCTGAGGCCCCGGGTTCAATTTTCGGTCAGGCCAATATCGTGTTTTATTTTAATTAAGTGATTTTTCGAAATTAGATTTTCGTAATTAACTTAGGTCTGGGTGTTGTTGTACCGCCGTTGTTTCTGATTTCCATATCACAAGTACCTAAGTAGCTTTAGACGATCTCCGTGGCCGAGTGGTTAGACGCCGTTTTTAAGGTCGTCATTTCTGAGTCCCCGGGTTCAATTCTCGGTCAATTTTCGGTCAATATCGTGTTTTATTTTAATTAAGTGCTTTTTCGAAATTAGTTTTTCGTAATTAACTTAGGTCTGGGTGTTGTGGTACCGCCGTTGTTTCTGATTTCCTTAACACAAGTAAGTTTTAGATCTCCGAGCGATCTCCATGGGCGAGTGGTTAAGACGCTAGTTTTTAATTTTTCACCGTGTCCGAGGTCCTGAGATCCAGGCTTTGATTCCCGGTCGGGTCAATATCGGAACTAGTTTTTCGTTATTGACTTGAGTCTCTGAGTTACTGTTGTGGTACCGTCGGAGTTTCTGATTTCCATATCACAAGTGTTTATGTTACTTACTTCACTATTACTTTCACACATTGGGGGTCGGCACAAAAACTATCATAGCATAATCGTATGTTTTTACACAATCGAGTAGGTATTCCTTAGTATCGCATAACTTTTATGATGCATTGGTTTGAAATTGAAGATCAATTATTTTAAACGTCACTTCGATCGAATGCAATTATCAATCGGAATCAGATTTTTTCGGCTATATCACGCTGCGAAAGGTCTTGCAGCGACTGGACTGACTTTGTTGACCGCACTCATGCGGTCAGCTGCTTCCCGCCGGAGTACGCGCCCACGCGCCGCCTCCTCATTGTCCGGGTTTTCTGTCCCTCTCGCACGCAACGTAATCGTATTCAGCGCAGGCTCCGCGCACACTTTTTTTGCGTTTCAATAAAATCGTTTATCACAAAAACTAGCGTATTTACACCATTTTTTTATTAAGATTATTTTTTTAACTTAATGCATAGAATCTACCCTTAAAATATTTGCGCTTAATTCGAGGTGACCCTATATAATATGAGCACAAATTCGTTCATCTAAAGCGGAAGAAGTTATATGGCTGAATTATCTACTTGTACTACCTAAAAATATAAGTGGGTTTTCATCTGGTGCCAGCTGAGATTTTGTAAAATATTTCAAGCAAACGGTGAGCTTAGCAAAATACATTGACCTATTTTAAGTGGCATGACCTCCAATTGCATTCAAGCTTTTGCTCGCTTTAATCTTGTTATTTAATGTCGGGGATTTTACGGATCAATGCCAATTCATCTAGTCTGATGTTTCATTCTATGAATTCATAAAGCTTAAATGTTTTTTACTGATTAACTACGGAATAGGGATTGCAATACCGCAGCTCATTAAATCTCGCGGGATTGATATGCGGGATTGGCCAATCCCGCGCGGATCCCGCGTGTTTGAATTTATGATATAAAATCGATTTGAAACTAAAGGTATGGTATGTATCAAAAATCTACTTTTATTAACTTTAAAGATCTCACTTTTTTATTGAATTGAATCGAAACATATTTCTTATCTAACAAAATATCAATTTAATTACAATTAAGTAGGTAATCAGTGTAGTCTCATTAGATCTTAATATTTAAATAAGATTAACCAAAAAACATCACTACCCGTTTGTCCCTATATCTGTATGTATGCTTAGACCCTTAAAATTACTCAAAGGATTTTGAAGCAGTTTTTTATAGGTAGAGTAATTTAAGGGGAAGGTTTATTTGTTTGATAACATGCATATATTAGAGAACCGAATTCCAAGCGGGCGAAGCTACTGGCGGGAAGCTAGATTACACTAGTATAACATACAATAAATGTTATACTAACGTCAATTAAACTCCAGACAGTTAATACGAAAACACGGTCACCTACAGGTACGGTGATGTGTAACTAGCTGGCAAGAAGCCGCCCGCCAGCTCTGGACCGACCGTGCAAAACCGCCACTCGCTTAATCTCGCGAAACTTTACGAACATTGTAGAGGCAAATTCAAATTTGCCGGATCCGCGGATCTGCGTTTTGTAGGTACGGAATCCAGCAGATTAATAAGTGGCGGGAGATCCCGCGGGAATGGGGGATCCCGCTTTGTGGGAATGCTATCTCTACTACGGACGGGCACGCAGGTGATAATCCTTTTTGGCCGTATGACCAATAATTTTGACATTGTTTAAAGCAAGTTTAAAATAGGTGTATTCTACCTCTGTAAAGTGTTAGTCTTCCCAGTCTCAATAGAAATGACTCTAACTTTGGATTATCTGTCCTTTATTTAGCCAAGGCATAAAAACTGCTTAGCTATCATATGTTGATTATTACTTGTAATAATGTATGTAGTAATTGTTTGTAAAACACTGACGTATTAACTGTTGGTTTAACACATGACTAGACACGTAGATAATAACAATAAAACCGAACACATCTCCACAAAACCTTGTTATGGTGATGCATTTTCGCTAGTTTTGGCGTTTTTCCAAAGAACAACAGATAGGTCGCTGAACTATCTGAGATATGAATATTATTCATCCTTTCTTCATACATGACTGTCTGGGTTGATGTTTGTTTTAGCTATGACAACTTACAACTAATTTCCTTAGTTGTAAATTAGATATAACAAATTTAAATAAAAACAATGTAATTTTCTACGGTACTTAAAAATATAGAATAACGTAAACTTCTGTCTAGATTTATCAGTTCGATCCAAAATGTAATTTATCTCGTTGGTCATATGAACTCACTTCTAAGTAGGTTTGCCTTAATCATGTACTTACCAGCGGCTTCGCCCTTGTGGATAACAAATCTTGAAATTATCAGTGGTTGTCCAAAAAATCGAATCAAAATCCGTTAAGTAGTTATAAAGATGTAGGCATTCATATATGTATATTACAGACATAGAGACAGACGCAGAAAGCGACGTTGCTTTATAGTTTATAGGTACTCGTACTATGAAGTGATAAATTAGTTCTACATTTCCTACCATTTTGGTATTACATGGCATATCCTAGTTCATTAATTAGAAGCTGTGCTATTACCATATTCATGACGTGGGCTAAGTAATAGCGTAGTTAGTTATTCAATACCGGAGAATCTAATTATACTGAGTTAAATGAAGCCATTTTATAAAAGCTGGCGTTAGTTCCATAAGGTCTGTCTGTTTTTAGTATCTAAAGAACTTACTAGGACGAGTAGTAAGTTATTTACTTTTACTTTCAAACTTACGTTTATGACAAAGGAGTTCGTAAATTAAGCTCTCTTGAATTTTCGGTAGGTGTTGTTGGCAGTCGGTTGCCTCGCGACATGTTACGTTTTTTTATGTGTTAAGACACCCTGGTCAATAAAATTCATAATACTTGATTGAGGTAAAAATAAAAGTAAAAATAGGAAATGTGTTTTTTCTCAATTTGCGGTAAAGTTTAGAAATCCAATTAAACGAATATATTGTGAAATTCCTCTACATATTAAACAGCTCTATTATAATGTCAAACATATAAAAACGAGGTAGATGTTTGATTTTGCGGTTAACATCATAAAACAAAAGTCTATAAAACGTGTCCCAAAGAAAGACGCAGAGATAAGTCATTAATGATAATTTTACTGTTCAGTTTATGTCCCGGACCCTTTTTCATCAGGGCTTTGTCATTTTCTCACTGCTGGTTATAAAATCGCACAATTAAATAAGACTGAAAACCATTAATGACAAAATGGTTAAGCACAAGGGAAGCAGAAAAGCACGAATAAGAGAGCTTCGTGCCTTCCTGCTTCCTCCAGTGCTTATAGCACACTGCACTGACTGCCTCGTTGGTGTAGTGGCTAAGTTTATGTCTTACATCCAAGAGGTCATGGGTTCGAATCCTAGGTCGAGCCAAAATTGTTTCTCAGATTTTCTGTCATGAATTTCTGAAAAACAGCTCGGAGTCGGGAAGTTGGCGGTGTAACACCCCCGTGCCTTGAAAAGCACGTTAAGCCGTTGGTCCTGCGCCTGATCTCTCTCCGGTCATGTCGGGTTGCCGTCTCACCGAACTTTAAGAGTGAAGGAACAGTCAGTGCACCTGTGTATTGCGCTCACACTTGTGCACTATAATATCTCCTGCGTAGTTGGCTGATCTCTGTTGAGATTGGCCGCCGTGGTCGAAATCGGCTAGGAGGACTAGTAATATCAATTATTAATAGCACACTGCTGCTGTAAGGAGCATTTGAAGAAAATCGTGCCGACCCAAACTCAGTGCTGACACGGACTGATGACGGTCACGACCCCCAATACTTGGTGGAACGACTTAGAGGAGGAAATGGTAAAGTTCAAATAAACACTGCTTCCTAGCTATAGTTTTTCATTTTGTGTACATGTCATGTTTTGAAACATCTTCACAATACAAAATCCCACCGACTTTGGGACGATGAGTTATAAAAACGTGTAGATAAAAAAATTTATGAAAGGTTAAATTATATTGTTGCAATCCTAATAGCTTGATTTATGTAATTTTCATCATTTGTGTTATCTACAAGAGTTATTTTTAACACATATATAAGCTATATGTATTTCGTATTTCGTTGTATATTAACTACGGAACCCTGAAAAGAATCAGACTCGGTCCCAAAATAAACGATGTAGGTGAAGAGAATACATACCAAGAGAGTATAGTACCTACTTACATAAAGTGGAAGTGTGTCTGGAATGAGAAATCGTCCTTTTACGGTTTGCTGTTTGTCTTAAGAAAATGTCCTTCGATACGTGAGAACCACGGTTTATTTTAGGTTACTTTAGTTCATTTTTAGTTCAGTTATAATAAATACCCGATGTCAAACTTTGATACACAAATTCAATTGCTAATGCTTGCACTTTTGACGCCAAGGAATTGTTTGTAGTTGCGGGTTGGCCTTACTCTAGGTGACAGTCATTAAAACTCTATTACAGTCGCCTAATTCATGTCCAACAAACAGCAATGTAAAAAAATGTCCCCTAACAACTCTGAATACTGTGAACTCTACCTGAGTTAGTTTGAACAATAAAATATATATATTTCTCATTTTTATTCGTAAAACTGGTCTGTTTTCTTGTCAGTTGATGAAAATTTACAATGCATTTAGCAAGAAATGGATGTGAAAAACCGCTGAGTAACTTTTAATGACTTCGTCCGAAGCTACTGTACATACACTAGGGAAAGACAGACACTAGCTTACAGCTTGACTGCTCTTTTAAGAAAACAGTAATAGTTTCATTATATCCTGGATCGTAATACTGGTATTACGCCTGATCTCTCTTTGGTCATGTCGTATTGCAGTCTCACCGGGCTTACAGATTACCGAAACGGCTTTTCATCTTTGAGGTCTATAAACCTCTAACTGCAAGTTACAAACAGCTAGTAACTGCAAGTTTCAAACAGACAGAGAATATCTTAAAACACATTTTCTAATCCAAAAGTGAGTTTACTGAAATCATTTGTTTGCTTAGCGTTAAGGCGCAGGTAAATAATAAAATAAATACATAAAGATACAGAATTAACTCCATTCTCTCGTTAAAATGTAGTAGGTATGTACGTCTTCCAAATGCTTTTCTATCGTCTATAATAACATTTGGATAGTCTCTCTATTCATGTCAACAATATCCTCTCCATTTCTATCAAACTCTAGGACTTTTTCCGGCCTTGTCAGTGGAATTAATATCTTCAATATTAACAAGTGTTACTTTCACCTTGGACTAACAAACAACACGCGATATTTTAGTATTGTCATAGATCGAAGAAAGCCGGCCAGTCCAATACGGACAAAAGCGTAAAAATAATTAATGCCAAAAAATCTTAAAAATAGGTCATGGAAGTCAAATAATAACGATGCTGAGAATGTTGATTTGCAATACATTGCATGGACTAGTATCAAACTGAAATGGAATGATAAACATTGTGCATTATTGCTGAATGTAAATTAGTACCTATGATTTTTCTTTGACGCTGTGATATACCGTGTCTTTGAACGATGATGTCATTGAATTTTTGAACTTTCAACTCTGATCATTTATGTGCTGTTGCCTTGATCACACGTTCCGAGATGATGGGCGAGACAGTAAAATGATTCTCGGCCGAGACAGTATTTATTATGTAGACAGCATTGGCCAACCTGTTCACACAAAGCGAGCACTCGGCCGAGTGCACATTCTCGCCCATCCACTCGGCGCGTGTGATCAAGGCATGTCTGTTATTTCTGTCCTTTGTCTCGCCGGGACAGCGAAACCGTCGTCGACCGAACCGCTAATAGATATATTTTTAACTAACGAGCCAAGTCGATTGGTTGGCTTGGAGACTGGCCTTAGTAGCAAAGTGGTTTATTGCTTTACATTCGTATGGCTATATTTAGGGAATAGTAAACACCTGTCGACGTTTACAAAAAATATATAAAATGATTAATTTATGACATTTAAATGATTGTGTGGTACTATCTGATGTTTCCTTCATCTGTCCTTCATCATTGTGTCCTTGGCTACGGCAATCAAAGCATGGACATGACAGTAACGTCTTGAAATATGCTATCTTGACAACAGCCTGAATCTGATTATATTTTCGTCACTTTCGATGGATTCCCGTCTCAGACAGTTAATTTTTTCTACTGCAAAAATGATATCTTTAGTTTGCAAAGCGAATGCTTATCACGAAAAATAAAAAAAGGTATTTTTTTTAGAACAGCAGACTTAATTTGAGAGCTGCGGGCACACCTAGCAAATGCCATAAAGTTATTCATTATGATTTTGTTAATAAAGTTCCGTGAGAATTTACCCATTCTTTACCGGGGTACAAGTCCAATCTACCCCATTGCAGTCCCTAACACTTATCTCTTTTGTCTTAACCAGGCACTTCATTCCACTCAACCTAACAATTAATCATCAATTCTGTTCTAATAAAATAACCTTGGATTTGTTATGCAAGGTACAGTTTACCTGACATAATTGTTAAGACAGGGCGGGAAAGCCTTCCTCCGAGGCTAAAATCCTCCCTGAAAACCGGAGCCGAAAATTATTTTTTAAGTGTAGTCTTTTCGAAAAAAATACTAAGGGCGACTTTTACCAAGCTGTTAAACATGTTTAAAATTTTATTTAAGCACAAAATTCTGTTTAACTACACAAGTTGTCTTGCACCACAAGTTAAACATGATTATCGATCTGTCAAATTTAAACAGCCAAAAATCGCTGTTTAAGCTGCTAAACGTTTTTACCAGTTGAATTTGAGGTTAGATTTCGGTCGTGAATAATTTGAGTGTGAAAAGAATAATGAGTTTGTTTAAGTTTCTTTTTGATGAGATTGATGACGACGACGAAGAAATTGTCAACTATATGAACAGACCTAGAGATGTCAGGGTTATTGAGGCAAGATCAAATTGGTTTGAAACCCTGACGGAGAAAAAGTTCTTTCGAAGATTTCGCCTATCCAAGAAGACGACGATGATTTTGCTAGAAATAATTGAATTTTAATTATTATTTAAACCGGAAAAGTAAGTATGTACCTTCTTTGTTTATTTACTATAGACTTGTAAGATACGTACGATAAGGTCGATAAGTACGTACCTACCTACAAAATTCTTACCTAGCACTTAAGTAAGGTATAAAGATTACTTAAACAATTTTTGTTTTATATCAGTCCAATAGGTGGTTATCTTATTTATTTGCCCAAATTGGCAGGTACCTACGTGCTAACAAGCCTTGCGCCGGCCGGCCGCGTCTGACACAAGTTGACATTGACAGAAAACTCGTTTTACGCAAAAAAACAAACCAAATTTCGTCAAACAACCGTGAAATAACGTTATTTGTAACGATACTGCTCAAATCGTGGAATGGAACGCACAAGACATAATGCAGCAACACCACGCAACACTCTAAAATGCGTTTAGTTAAAGTGATTACTTGCTCTGTGTAGTTAATTTCAAGCTTCAACATCGTAGTGCAAGACAAACTTAAATAAGTTTAAATTAATCGTGTTTACAAATGAAAACATATTTAACTAAATGCGTTTAAACTTATTTTAAATAAGGTTTGGTAAAAGCCGCCCTTAATTAATAAAATCGTAGTGTTTTGTTTTGTTCATATTTTAATTACTTGAAGTTTGTAGCAGTTGTAGTACAGTCAGTTTCTAAAATAAGTTTTAATGACACTTTAGTTGCATGCTGAAAACAGATTTCAAAAGCTCAAAATGTAATTTTGACACTGAATGTACAAACAGTGGTATAGTACAATTGGGAGCGCTAAAAATATTCAAAACTAACCATGTGTGAAAATTTGTAACGCTAACGTAAAAGTTACGTTATTTTCTTGTTGCGCTTTCTTTTATATCACCTCAAACCTCGAATCATTACCTATTAAGATCTTCCATAACCAAAATCTTTGATATCGACAAATATTTACATCTACTAGCCCATAAATGTTTAACAACAAATACAATACTGAAATGAGTGTTTAAATTTTTTATGACTGAATTCGTCAAGAGTTTATTGGGTTAGTCAGTAATCTCATTTAGCGATAACATAGTTCAAATGAAAGGTGTATAACCGGTAAAAAGTAAATGTAATTTATTCCTACATTTACGTCCAGAGGCTCGTAAAAGTTGAGCGTTTACTCTACGTGACTTGGTCACAGTAAATACACAACAGCAAAATAAATCACAAATGTCAGTTATATTATAATATACTTTGTAACCATCCAATTTTCCAAAGCGGCTAATTTCAAAAGTCAAAACGATTGTCATATTTAAGTAAGTGTGTAACAGGTTCCCCTACTCTCCAAGCTATTGTCCGTAGTTTCGGTTGTAGCCATCCCTGTCACTCTTACAAGCTTGGCTGTGCGACCGAACGCGTCGGCTACACCCGATAATACGAACGAAACGTTACAGAGTACGGCCTCTGATCTACGTTTTGAAAAGTAAGTTATTTGCAAAATATTCTCTTCAAGCTTTCCATACTGCCATTTATTTCACTTGTCTTTTGTAGTTCGTGCTACGAATTCTCGTAGACATGCTACGTACTTGGGTCTTCTCGTAGTTTGTACTGGGAAATCTCGTAGCTGGCTACGACCTAAAATCTCACCGTAGCTGCAGCTACGAAATTTCGTGGTTACGACGTGGTTATAACTATCTGCTGTAGAGTGAACGTAAGGATATAGGATTATGCCAATATTTTAGCTCAATTAGGTTTTTCATGAACGAGCTTTTGTGGCATGTAAAAGCTGTCTGACAGCTTTATGTATAAGTTCAGTGGTTTGGTGAAGTACTTTAATGTCTCGACGAAAAAAAGAAATGTTTTATGTTTTGTGCCCTATTCTGTTTGTGTGTTTCTGTGTCTGCCTGTGGCATCGTAGCGCCCGAACGGATGGACCGATATCAGTGCGTTTTTTTTCTTAATTCGAAAGATATTTTAATCACGGTAGTTTTAAGCTATGGTTGGTCAAAATCCATCTAGCCGTTGTAGCTCACCAGCTGTTTTCATGGCTTATGTCGGGGGTTATTTACATTTTAGTTTTTATTCAGAATAAACATGTATTCAAGAATTAGAATTCAATTAACTTTCGCTATTGGGTTACAAGTGAAATTCAGGCTGGATTAAAATTAGGTACTTAATACCAAGTTAATTTCTATGTGATTGAGTGTTCAATTTGGTAATCAATTTGGTTAAAATGAATATGTCACTCTGCCGTTCATCCGGTATTAGCTAGCTGACTAGCTAAAATTGTATCTACGAATATTTGTTTTACTGAAAATTCAATATGCTGCGCTATCAAATAACAACCAAAATTATTATAAAATCTAATAGATATATTATAAAACCCACAGCAATAAATGAAACTCAAAAATATGATGGTGGTTGCATTAACTTATCTCGATATTGGTATTTATGACGTGTATTGATTGAATAACAATAAGCGCGGACAGATACGCAAAAAAATTACATGCCTTTTGCTTGACAACCACTTTGGTGTAATGATTAAGAAGTTGACTATAAACCAAGAGATCGCGGGTTCGATGCCCGCACTGTACAAACATTTGTGTGCATGAACATGTCTGTTTGTACTGGTCTGGGTGTTATATGTATTTATTAAGTTTATTTGTAATACCACTGTTGATTATGATATCTGTACCGCTACTTACTACGGAGTCGGATCAATGTATGTGATGTTGTTTGTTTGTGTTATTGTTATTCTGTGCCCTTAAAGCTGTATCATATCTAAAAAAAACATCTCTGGGTTTAAGCGTTCTCATACTCAAACAGAGTGATGCAATCGAGGCTAAAACCTCTATTGCACGACAAGCGTTAAAACTAAAAAGTGCCTAATACATCAAAATCAACGCCAAATAAAATCTGCTCTGCTGATCCCTATTTTTCAAACCCTGCTCACATTTTACCATTTTGAACGCCCGAACACCCTGGAATTGGCTTATTTTTCGTGATCCGAATGCCTGACCGGTTTACCAAATGAGGTGATAAGGCTGTATAAAGTTTGACATATAAGTACTTTTTTTAATGAACCGGGATCTTGTGAAATTTTGCTGCTTTGCGTATTTACCATAAACTATAAAGTGCCTAATACATGAAAATCAATGCAAAATAAAATCTGCTCTGCTGATCCCAAGTTTTCAAACCCGGCTCACATTTTACCATTATGTACGCCCGAACATCCTGGAATCGGCTTATTTTTCGTGGTCCCTCACCGAATGCCTGACCGGTTTACCAAATGAGGTGATAGGCCTGTATAAAGTTTGAGATATAAGTACTTTTTTATGAACGTATTATCTGGTGAAATTTTGCTGCGTTACGTATTTACGATATGGTTGTTTTTTAATCGCCGATAAAAAGATATGTGTCATAAGTTAGACCTCAGTGTCTGTTTGTGTGTTTGTGTTGTTGTGTTTTGTGTGTGTCTGTCTGTGCATGGCTAGACCGATTTCAAAGTGGTTTGTTATTATTCGAAAGATTATTAAATCAAGGTGGTGCTTAGCTATAAATAAAATAAAATAAATATACAACAACATTACATACATTGATCTGACTGAATGATCCAACTGAAGTAGCTTAAAAAGATATCAGAATCAACAGTGGTATTAAAAATAAACTTAAATACAAGTAACACCCAGACCAGTACAAACAGACATGTTCATGCACACAAATGTTTGTACAGAAATGTTTGTTTGTTTTTATAGCTGGTCAAAATCCGTCCAGCCTGTTTTCCTGGCTCATGCAGAAGTTCTTTTACTGGAAAGTTGTTTTTTTTGTTGCAAAACAGCCTTCTGTTAGCAAGTGCATAAAATGCCGCAGTGTTTACCTTGATAAGCTGTTGTCTGTCCTTGTGCGGGTTATTTTGCTAGAGTTTCTATACTGTATGCTTATTTACACTGTGACTGCCTCGTTGGTGTAGTGGCAAAGTTTCTGCCTTACATCCGAGAGGTCCAGGGCTCGAATTCCAGGTCGAGCCAAAATTGTTTCTGGGATTTTCTTTTATGAATTTCTCAAAAACAACTCGGAGTCGGGAAGTTGGCGGTGTTACACCCCCGTGCCTCGGAAAGCACGTTAAGCCGTTGGTCCTGCGCCTGTTCTCTCTCGCCGGAGAGATGCCGGATTGCCGTCTCACCGAACTTTGAGAGTGATGGAACAGTGAGTGCACCTGTATATTGCGCTTACTCTTGTGCACTAAATATCTCCAGCGTAGTTGGTTGATCTCTGTTGAGATTGGCCGCCGTGCTCGAAATCGGAGTACTATTACTATTACTGTATGCTTATTTACACTGTGTGGCATTCCTGTCCTGTGTAGCTAGTTAAATTTCGCGGTCAAACTCGTAGCATTTCCCGACATGGGCCCTGCGAGATTTCACTTTGAACCCCGCATTTCGTCGTACTGCGGGCCTCGGCGGCATTATTTATGAAAATGCGGCGAAAACCCCTTTTTTGCGAAGATAATGACTGCCTGTGTCTTGCTTGCAAATGTGTAATTATGTAGACGAGTGTGTTTTGTTCGTTGTTGATCAGGTTCAGTATAGATAATAGGCTAGATGACACCACCAATCGTTGACATACTCTTTATTATCTGTCAAAACGGACTGCCTCCATAGATTTTGTATTGGAATACAAAATCGTGACGTCACAATTGTGTATCAGAAATCGGAGTCAATTGACAGAATATTTATTGAATTAAGTGTGTTTAAAAAATGGTTTCTACAACTTTTTGGAAATAAACGGCTTGAATTAACTTCATAGGGGCTAAGTTTTTTAAACGCCATGTTCTTGAAAATGTTTAAGATAGTTTTTGAATTCGATTTACCTCACCAAATCTGTTAGTTTGTCTATAACCAAACTGTAATACTTACATAAACCATAACAGATAGATAGTGCCATAATACCCTCTTAAACATCACCAAAAAGCAGCATATACGCTCAGGTTAAATTTAATAGTGTTACCAAGTTATTCATATTTTGTGCTTATTCTAAACTTGCTTGCAAAATGTGTAACCTATGGAATCTTGGAAAGCAAAGCAACATTCATACGAAATTCTCATTCATCGATCGTTCTCATCGGATGAAATGTCGTCAAAAATACAGAGATAACAATATTTTGTAGAACATCAATTTGATTCTTCTATCTAGATTAGTGATGGGACACGGTTATTTAAACATCGATAAATATGTAGTTTAGTTGGAACAAGGTATTGACAAATAAGCTACAAAGGTAGGTCTTAATACTTCACAGTAACGTGTAACAACTTTTCGTAAGTTTTAATGGTGTGTATTTTTGATTAAAATAACGCTTTGTTATAGTACCGGCTTCCTAATTTAAAAAAATAATCGAAGTTTAAAATAACTACTTTATAGAACTTTCCCCTATAAAAACGCAACGCTATACTCCGCCTTACGCCTATGTTCTGGTAATTATACTGTGTATTTATTTTTCAAGCCTACTTACTACCTACAATATAACCGAAGCCCTAATTTTCATTGTTCCCTCTGCCCTATTTACATGTCTCTTAATTTACATGCTTTAAATTACTTTGCGACGTTTGTTGCGTGTCATCACGCATGTTGCCGGATTTTTGTTGAGGCTTGTCATGTCAACGGTGTCATTGCCCAACGCCTAAATTTCTTACTAGGGCACTATCAGTTCAAGGTTGACAGGCATAGGTATTTAAAGTTTGTTTATTATCTACATAATAATCTTAATATATGCTCCTAAGTTTATTTTTATGCGGCCCGCATAAAGCATTGTCTTGCTCGCCCTATCTAGACCTTTTAAACAACTTTTGTCCTGATTTTAAACTTTGTTGCTGGATTAGTAAAAAAGCAATCATTAATTTTATCTATTATTGTTGTTATAGAGTGATACTGCTTTAAGCGAGGAGCTCCTAACACTATTTGTCCTGACCGTTCCCATGAGAGCTTTGGTAAAGAAATACATTTTATAAATGACACCATTTACATAACTTATTGAAATCATAAAAAACTTTATTTGCACAAAAAAAGGTTACAATAGAGATATCACAAACAGGTATACGCTCAGCATGTTTTGTATTGTCAGACATGCAAATATAAACAGAGGTGGTTTACAGTTACAATTTCGGTGCATTACAATTTATATATAATATTTTCAAGGTCAATCTCACATTGATTACGATTCTGCTATTGCAAGGTCACATCCCTCGACCGATCAGTCGCTATCTACTAAAGAGGGTGGCGGTTCCCCCATCTTAGTCATAAACGCTTCCTCCTTCATCGAACAGAGCACCATACATTACATAAGGATAGGTACCTATCCATATGTAATGTAATACATAAGGGTACTTATTATTCCGTTGATATAAATATGGGACTCTGATTCATCTCCGGCTGTATATACATTTCCCTGATACAATATCCGGCCATATATACCATTGCCTGATACAATAAAAGAAAAGAAAAATATTTTACACCTGTCATGCGCACACAATTGTATTTATATTGTATTTCTATCAACTGATAGCGATCAGAGTTCAAATTTGTCTCTGAGCTTCTAATGACGAAAATATATTGCCCTTCACTGATTAATGCTACAATCCAACGTCCATGCTTACTAATGGTTTCTACCCGACTACGGCAAAGCCTTAAATATGGGTCACTACAGACACTTAATGACCCTGTGCACTACTACACTAATACTAGTGTTGGCAAAACATAATATCTGTGCCCAAATGGGATTTAGAAACTGCGGTATTTTTCGTTGTTAGTGTATTTAAAACGAATGTGTCAGGCTTAATAAGCACTTTTACTGAACGTCTCTCATCTCATCAGCCTATATTCGTCACACCACTGCTGCGGTCAGGCCTCACCTAAAGTATGAAGTGGTACGGGTCACCTCCTGGTAACAACTGACAGTAAGGTTGATCGCTTACCTTACAAACAACCAAAACGTCTCATTAAATCAGACGACAAGACAAATCTGCAGCCAGACCTATGTGTTTCGTTTTGTTATGGTTCAAGTTTGACGACCGCTTTAGTGTAAATGGTTAAGAAGTTGACAATTGCACCAAGAGGTCGTGGGTTCGATTCCCGCACTGTACAAACATTTGTGTGCATGAACATGTCTGTTTGTACTGGCCTGGGTGTTATATGTATTTATTTATTTGGAATACCACTATTGATTCTGATATCCGTAACACAAGTGCTTACTTACCACGGAGTCAGATCAATGTATGTGATGTTGTAATATATTGTAATAGGTTGACAGCATGTATGAATCACGTGGCTAACTTCGTGTTGCTAGCTTTTCAAACATAGAAACTAGAAGTGTCGCCACGACATGTCGTCTGTGGCTAGGTACTTCATGAAGCGCGCTTCCAACAAGTACTTTTAACCGTGTACTAAAACACTGTAACCGCCTGTGGCGACCTCTACTGTTCGCCATCACAATCGCATGCCTAACGGTGGCAAGCACAACAGCGAGCTGATACGGCTCCATAGGCTAGTTGTTAGCCTACTACCGCACATGAACCACGGCATAAAAGATTTAGATTCTAAATAATATAGATAGACAAATAAAGATGATGTCTATCGGATCTCGGTCCCCGACCATAACACCCGGTCGGTAGGAAGCGCTTCTTTTTAGCTTCCTAAGTCTAAAATATGTTGCTCCAAGCGCCAATTTCCCGTTTTGTTGATGAAGTTCGATTAGGTGGTTAGCATTTCATATCAGCAGTTGGTGTGTCAATCCTGTTTCAACCAATCAAAGTACTGGCTCCTTTTTATCAAGGCTTTCCATATTTCACAAACGCAGAAAATTTGCATCTGTACACTATTTACGTCTTTTTTTTTTGGAATGCATTTTCAGTATACACATTTGTGAAACATTCTAAAGCTTTTATGCAAGTCCTGGCGCTGTTTCCGTTATGCGGTTACCCCGGGGGACTTCGATTAACGGGAATTTGCCAGGGTTTGATTGTGTCGTACAATGGGATGATCAGAGTGGAAGTGTGATGGCATTTTTGGTAAAAATGTGATTAAATATAAATAAATAAATATTTCACAACAATCACACCAATTCTCTAGTCCCAAATTAAGCTACGAGGCTTGTGTTATGGGTACTAGACAACGGATAAACATACTTAAATACTTTTTTTGTAAATAAATACATATTATACATAGAAAACACCCAGACCAGTACAAACACACATGTTCATGCACACATATGCTTGTACTGTGCGGGGATCGAACCCGCGACCCTTGGTATGCTATATGCTAGTAAAGCATTTTTTCTTATGTAGGTATCGAAAGTAGGTAGGTAGGTATCTATATATATAAAATTCTCGTGTCACAATGTTTGTTCCCGTACTCCTCCGAAACGGCTTGACGGATTCTTATGAAATTTTGTGAGCATATTGAGTAGGTCTGAGAATCGGCCAACATCTATTATTTATATCCTTTAGTGATAAGGGTTGTCCACAATAATTTATATGGCAAAACAACGTTTGGCGGGTCAGCTACTCGTAGTACAATATATAATTATTGAGTGTGCAAGTTAAGGAATGGCCGACCTGACGACCCCAAGACATGGATAGACTGTGTGACGAAAGATATGAGTTTCAAAGGAGTGGATGATTAGTGTGACTACTTTAAGGTATGAAAGAGAAAATCATACAGAACCGACCCCAATTAACCTGGTAATACATATTTTAAAATACTATCGAATATTGGAATCGCATTTGTTCCATCTTCGGTCGCATCGTCGCTTACCATCAGGTGAGATCGCGGCCAAATGTCTGGTTATTCATATGAAAAAAAAAAAAAATTTAGGTATTTACATAATTATCAAAGTCAGAGTAAACACAAAGCGTAGTCATGGGAAACGCCGGCAGTAAGGATTTAGAAAGGAGTATATACAGGGTGTAAAAAAAACCTTAACGAAGCCGTCAACCACGCGTTCAATACATCAAACCAAATCGTATGAAAAATAAATTTTGGCTGGGAAACAACTTTTATTTTTTGACATCAAAAAAAATAATTTAATTCTAACCCGCAATGTACAGCGCGCACGCGGGAAAATCACCGCGGGGCGTGTTGCTTTACGCCGCCGCGACGCGGTTCGGTTCGACTGTGCGCTGTTCATTGCGGAGTGTGCCATTTAAAGGCTTTTTATGAAAGAACTAGTGAAAATTTGTATCATGTTTCTTTGGAAAAAAGTTCAGTTATAACGGACAGAAGTCATTTCTGTAAAAATCATCAATTTTTTTATCAAACTATAACCATCAATATCTCAGTAACCGTTAACTTCCCAGGTATGGTGTAAAGGGAAAAAATGATCGTAACAATTGGTAGAATATGTGGTATTCGGCTTCGTTAAGGTTTTTTTTACACCCTGTATATGACACCTGGGAAAGAGGAGGTGAATGATGATAACAAAATCGCTATAAAAATATCTATTGTTTTTCGTTACCGTGCCTCCAAAGATGCGATAAGACTAGCTTTAAGGACGCAACTCTTACAAATTACTAATTTTATGCGTAATATTCTATTTATGTACGTTTCACGCATCAAATGTCTCAATTGGAATATTTCCTACAAAACAGTTTTGTTTCAAAGTAATTTCAAACAAAACTAGGTATCGTTAGTTTCAAGTTATTTCCGCTCTCTTTTGAAAGATTCCTTCGTAAAATTCTTTTGCGTCCCTGTTTTATTGGCCAACATTCGCGCCTGTTGGTATGTGCCACATGAGATACGGTAGGGTTGTAACAAAATAAACTTTTTTGTCGGTATCAATTATTAATTTAACTTTATTTCTTTGTTTTGTTAGTTATTATCGGTTACTGTCTTTTTTTAGAAATATTAAGTGCTTGCTTAACAACGGTTTCGTAGGCCTTAGTTATCACTAGTAGGTAGACAATACGTCATAGCGTAATGTTTTTCAAGTAAAGAATGTGGTTGTCATATAGGTCCTTAAAAATGATTGTTTTATAATAACCATTTAACACGCTCGATATCTAACTATCGAGCGTGTCAAACCACTAGCCAAATGAGATTTGCGATGAAATGAGGTTCTACCTTTCCGGGTGTGTATTTTATGGGGTTATATTACACCGTCTTCGTGTTGTATGGGATGTATGGGGTTATATAACACCATCTTCGTGTAATATCCCCGGCCTGATGTTATATGGTTACCCTTCTTTAATGTGGTCGGTTAATTGCGTTTGTAAAGACAGGCTTACGTCAGATAATTTACTTTTGTATGTTATTATACAGGGTTGCTTTCGTTGTGGATAATCTTATTAGTATAACTGAGAACATGTTATAAATATTGACCACGGATGGACATGATTTTTGTAAACCATAATCGATTCCCTAAAGAACTAAATTCCAAACAAATCAAAAACGGCCCTTAACGTCGGCTAGATTTAAAGGATTACTGTTTCCCATTACAGTTAGTGAGTTATCAAATGTTACCACTGCAATCGAATACATCAGACATCTCTAAAAGCTCAAACAATTTTCGCGCATAAAACGACATATGTACGTACCGACTTCATTTCATATTTCAGCAGAGTGACGTCATCACAAGATTAAAACACAAATCCCGGTTAAAAACTTTGACAACAGCAGTCCATGAAAAGTTCAATTGAACAAAAAATCTAACCGCGTTAATTTAAAATTTAATATTTATTCGAAACTTAAATGCAGGGCAGTACCTTTTTGAATATGCAACGCTCTCCCACATAAGTTTTTATGAACATATTCTTCTTGCTTTAAAACCGGCAATATTAGACTTACACGAAAACAAAACTGCATTATCCATTTCTTGCTCAAAAAGTCTCCTAAAATAGGTCTCTACGGTGTAGTTATTAAGTCCCTAACTACCATAGTTACCTACTTACATTCAGAAACTTGGTAACTATGGAAACTGGTATCTTTTCTTTCAAATACTGTCCAGTTCCGCTTTAAAAGTAGTTCAACACTTGTTGCTTTAACAATTGTTGCAATTTTCGAATCCACCGAGATTTTTTCTGTATTCTTTGTTTTAGCTATTTTCGCAGTAACATTCAAAAGTTACTGCATTGCGGCTGAAATGCAAGAAATATGTTTTAAAGCCTCTACCTGCTCACTTCGGCGGTTTGTTTAATACTTTTGAGTTACGACACAATGCCTCTGGTTTTATTTCCGTTTGAACTAATCATGACTTGCTAAGCCTAGTAAAAAATTATTCGACCTGTTAACATTATCATGGATATGGCTATTATTAAAATCAATAATAAAATTATTATATTTTTGTAAATTAACTTACAAAGAACACTTTTACACGTCCTAGCATATAAATTAACCCTACCGCCGATTTGGGACAATTTGGGCTAGTGCTATGAAGAAGCGGCGCATGAAACTCAGTCACTATTGTTATTGCCTCTTTTCAAATTTGATTCGCAATAATTGTAATTGCTTACATTCAATCATAATTTATTAAAAGGATATCACACAACCTGACCATATCAGATGTTTCGTGAATAGTTTACGTGGAATGTTTTAAGTAATTACTGTTACAATCATACTCAAGGTCTGAGAATTATTTTTTTCAGGTGTCCTTTCAAACCCTATTTTAGACTGCAATCGTCACTTGCCATCGGGTGAGATTGTGGCCAAATGTCTGTCTAGCTAGTTTCTCATTTTAAAAAAACTTATCATATCCTTTAGTCCTTGCTCCAGGTGCACACATAGACATCATTTCTTTCATTTGCAATATTTAAAGACATAGGCAGTAAGCATTAAATATAATAATAATAATAAATAAATATAAATATACAATAACATCACATACATTGATCTGACACCGTGGTAAGTAGCTCTGATCATGTGTAAGCACTTGTGATCAGAATCAACACTGGTATTACAAATAAATAAATACATATTACACCCAGACCAGTACAAAAAGATTATGCTCTAGCACACAAATGTTTGTACAGTGCGGGGATCGAACCCGCGACCTCTTGGTTAATAATAATCAACTTCTTGACAATTATACTAAAGTGGTCGGTATTTAATCTAATATAAGTAGCATATCTTAACGTGACCGTAAAGTAAAATGTTACATCATAATCCAAAACTAAGCAAAGAGTATAAACTGGATCAAGGGCAGCATTCAAGTTTAAGCTAGAACACCTGGGCTCAGCCACTTGAGGTCTAAAGTACTACTGAACAGAGGGTAGTTCGTGCAAGAATAAATAATTTGGTAAACAACTTGTGTAAGATACTGTGGGTCGCACTTACCGTAAAATGAAAACGCTTTCAAGTTTACAATGAAATTCATGAAAGCAAACATGCAAATTAAATAAAATACCGTCCAGAAAATCTAGCGACAATAATTTGGTTCTGTTAAACTATGCAGATAGGTACTACACTATTTATTAATATTTTGGCACGAAATCATCATGTTTCAACAGAAATTTGGTGAACGCTTCATTCATCCAATGACGCACGTACCAATACTAAACTTCCTCTAAATTTTAGACTAAGAGTCTAGATCGCCCAATGCCGCCTTCCTGTTAATTGAATGTTTCTTTAACCGAAGGTTGTCTGGAAGAGATCCCCACAAGTCATAAGACCGCCTACATTGTACATCTTTCTTTGTTAAACTTGTGGGTAATTTTTGTTTTGTGTTGTGCAATAAGTGTTGATCTATCTATCTATATAATTACCTTTTTATATTACTACATAGGTGCTTGTGGCGCAGTGGTTGCAGCGCTTTGGTAGTGATACCAAAAGTTAAGCAACCTAAGGCGCGGTCATGTTTGGGATGGGTGACCATTCTGACCATTTTAAGTGACGTCTATTTACAAGCATCTCCGTGCTTCGGAAGGCTCGCTAAGCGGTTAATCCCGGTTAATATCGATAGATATTATTCGTTAAGCCTAGTCAGAGGCTCTCGGGCGGCTTGATAACATCTGACAGTAAGGTTGGTCACTTACCTTACACACAACCCCTCCACCAATCCGCACTGAGCCCGCGTGGTGGAGTATGGCTCGGACCACCTCATAGTTGAGGTGAGGCCTGTGCCCAGCAGTGGAACTTATATAGGCTCATCAGCCTCATCATCTCAGCCTCATCTCATCAGATGAGATTACTACATAGGTAACGCAAAGTTGCTTAACGCGTCTGCCGTGTCTGCATGTCCCTATACTTAGATCTTTAAAGCTAATCAACTTATTTTGATGTAGTCCTTTTAATAGATAGAGTAATTCAAGAGGAAGGTTAATGGATAAAAATACCTAAAAAATGCGAAAATGCTAGCGGGCAGGACAGCGTCTACCGAGTCCATTAGTCACCTATAATTTTAATGATGTGGTTTGAACTTTTGGCATTTAAACAACTGTATTTTCACCGCTATTAGACTTATACCTAAGTACAAAGTTACAAGCACAGCCTATCTCGAAATGAAAAATCTATTTCCTTTAAAATGTTGAGTATTTCACATAAGCGCAGCCTATCTAAAAATGCAAAATCTGTTCTTCCTAAAATCTTAAGCATTTCAGATAAGCACAGCCTATCTCAAAATGAAAAACCTCTTCCCCTTAAAATCTTGAGTATTTCACATAAGCATAGCCTATCTAAAAATGAAAAATCTCTTCGTCTTAAAATCTTAAGTATTTCACATAAGTTCACGGAACAAAATAGCCTCAACCTTACCTCGGGGACTGGCAATAACTTAACAGGCCAAACCAGGCCTTGTGGGTCAAGCCATATATCAAATTGCTACGTAGGGGCTACAGGACATCTGTATCTATCTGTAGCCGTCCTTGTCACTCATGGTAGCTTTATGGTGTGAGCGAACGGGATGACGACGGAGGTCTAAAAAGTGCCTAAGCTAACATTATGGCGGCTGGAACATTCCAAAAAATTGATTTTAAAACAAATTAAACAAAATATTTATTTTAGCTTTTTTGCACAACAAATCTTAAATAAATTATTTGTTTTGTAGAAGAAGATTTTTATAAAAAATTAGATTATTTTCATAATTGATGGAATCAGGCGTGACTTCGCGGAAATCCATGACTAAAGCTGAGAAAGAGAATTATTTTGCGTTAAATTTCCACTAAACGATTAATAATTTCGTGTGGAAATTTAAAGCAAAGTAATCCTCTTTTTCAGCTTTAGATTATTTTCATAAATATAATTCGTTTTATAAGCGGATTTAATATCTTTGTGTTTAAAGATATGTCGTATTTCTATGTATAATGCTAACGTAATGGTAGCGAAGACTAATGATAGATAACGGAAAATGAATGACTATAATGAAAGAACAATGAATTCATTTGTATCAATCGATTTTCGCTGGTCATTGGCTTCCCCTGGGAATCAATGACCTATAATCAGCTTAGATGGTAAAATGTAGACTTTACTAAAACCATATTATATGTAGTATTTAACCAAGTGCAAAAATAGTTGTGTATGTATCTAAAAATAGTGTCCTTGCCTTTCCTAGAAATTACTTTTCGTTCCACACAGTATTTGTAGAGATAATTTAGGTAGTCGGATATTCATCAATCTTTAGTTTACACAATCTGAGAATTTACGTGATGCATATTGAATGGCATAATGCCAGGTTTACATGGAATTTAGATTTGCGGGTGCTGTGATGTATTCTACAGCATATCATGCTAAAAACGGAGGTATGTTATTCACTTGTAATAAAGTCGATTTTGCAACAAAAATGGGTAACCGATATACTGCGGTCAGTGTAAAATAGCGTATCAAACTAAATACTATAGCCTTGACACTTATGCAGTTGTAATAGCGGCGATTTGGCAACGGTTATAATTGGAATTGATGTTGGTTGACTGTATGCCAACTAAGGCGAGATAAATAGAATGTAGAGTTCTCTAAAGATTGAGAGAAAACCCGGGAGTTTAGTTTTGTAAATGATAAAGATACTAAGTAAGAAAGATCGCTACCAAATACGGCGTCGATTCAAAAAGGAATTTAATATAAATTGAATTAATATTAAATAAGTGGAATTGTCATTGTAGTAATATTAATATTTAACCGCCAAACATAAACATTTTGCATGATGATGTACTGTATACTATTAGATTTGAACACCTTATAACCACACACACTTGCGAAATAAATGAATTGAATTGAATTGTAAAAGAGAAAAATAGGAATTAGGGAAAGTCAGCCAAGACTACCAAAAATATTGGAAAGTTGGTTGGGTTTTTAACAAGAAAATGAAAATTATTATAGGAGATAAGGTCTTTCGAATCTGCGTTTAAATGACATCATACCTCTAAAGTTCTAAAAGTAAAAAAAAACCATGGCTTCTATAAGGTTCGGCTTGGGCTTAACACAGAAGATAAGTTATGAAACCCGCACAAACATGCTCTAAAAAACCGAAAAGCATAATAAAATCTCAAATGTTGCTATAAATTCCTAGATATGAGTAGAAGGTGAAACTAACCAAGCATCGTTTTAATAATGGAAGAGATGGGATACCACAAGGGTGTAAGCTAAGTCCAATCTTTAATCAATAAGTAACTTGTATTCTTTGAGTATTTAAATTCTTGTCTTATTATTTTGTTCAGTAAGGGTAGATTTATATATAGATATTTATATACATCAGACTTTTCAAATCAGCTATCTTGGAATTTTAAATGACGGTTAGCGCTAACTGCCTTTTGAAAAATCAGGGATGGTATAAGAACTATAGAATAATAATAATTTGTTCTACAACCTTTATTAATTAGATTTTTCTGTTACTTACTTTGTCTTAGTCCTTTGTGCAAGGGTTAACCAAAACCGCTTTTTAAGCTAGGATTGACCCGGGCAACTTATCTCGGCTTAGCATATTGATAGACTTACAAAGTCCGAATAGTAAAGTTAGACAATGCGATTGGAACTTCTGACGTAGATTCGGCTGCTCCTGACAATTTGAGCTTAACATGAGGAAATAAATTAGTAATTAAGGTTGTCTGGAAGAGATCGCTCTTAGCGATAATACCGCCTAAATTGTGCATCTTTCTTTGTATTTTGATTTTTTATTATTTTTTATGGTTTGGAATAAAGTGTTCTCTGTCTAACGTAGATAATATTTATGATTTTTTTTTGTGTGTATACATTTTTACCCTCCTACGTTCCCGCTCAAAACCAGTATCTTGACAGGATTTTGCCGCCACGATCTTTGCTGAGTCTGGGACATTGCTGACATCATGCTTTGTTATATGTAGAATTTGATTAGATTTTTAATTTTAATTACTTTTTTGTGCCAGTGCCTAATATTTTTTTAATTTTTATATCAATAAAGTGTTCTAATTAAATCGTGAAATTATTTTCTTTTAAGTCTCTGTCCAAAGATTGCACACCTGGGGTTTTATGATCTTCAACTTCGATTTAGCCACCGTTTGAATCTTACGGTTGAAAGAATCTACAATCTATATATACATATTTATTATAATAAGACTGTAAAAGATCGATTTCTGTACATTGAAGATTTTTATGAAAAATTGTTACAGGGGGTCTTAATTACCGTAATAGAAGCCAAAATAACAATTTTTAAAATTTTTGTCTGTCTGTCTGTCTGTTTGTCCGGGCTAATCTCAGAATCTACTGGACCGATTTTGACGGGACTTTTTTTATTTGACTCAGTATCACCTGGAGAGTAAACTGGGATATAAATAATCACGCCGATGAACTTAGGGGGCAGGCAGGAAATTGAATCTCAGAATCTACTAAACCATCCTTGAGTTGCGTACGCTGCGAAAACGGTTCAAGATACCAAACATATAAATATGAAAGAATTATTCCTCTTGAAATGATCTAAAAAACTGTCTGCGACAGTACATGTCTATGCCCAAAATTACAACTCCACGCGGACGAAGTCGCGGGCACAGCTAGTATACTACTAAAGACTAAAAAGACTGGAGACCACTCTTTATACGTAAGCATAAGATAACGCACCGCAGTGATTAACTTGACTTGTCGCCATGCGTACTCGATTTAATTTTTAGTACCAAAGCCGCAATACTTGAATACATATAGTTTAAATTTTGAACACGTAAAGGCTACACACATGGCTCACTTATTTTGACCTGTGTCTTAGTTTTTTTTTAACTAGCAATTACTTTTCTAGTGCTAGTCAAAGACCTCTTCCGAACGTTTCCAACAATTTAACGGTATTAACTTAATTATCAATTTTCTTGTTCCAGTTATGCATTTGGAAAGGAATGGTGCATTGATCTTCGGACGTTGAGCTGAGCTGAGCGAGCGGAATCATGGCGGAAGCGGAGGGCGGAGCGAGCGAGCAGGATGATGTTTCATTCTTGCGTACGGTGAGTTAATTTTGCCATTTCATTTATCCATACTTGACTCGTTTTTACCATAGGCTAGATGACACCACCAATCGTTGACATACTTTTTATTATCTGTCAAAACGGTCTGCCTCCATTTATATGGGAATACAACAACGTGACGTCACGGTCATGTATCAGAAATCGGAGGCATTTGACCAAATATTCATTGAGTTTTGTGTGTTTAAAATTGGTTTCTACAGCTTTTCGGAAATATACTGGTTGTATTTACTCCGTACATACTCCATTTAAGATTGGTGTCATCATGCCTATTCAATACAGGATTATAGTAGTCTCAATCAAATGTGACTCAGTGACTGCATTACGAGTCTCTGTTAGACATTGTTGATGAAAAATAGTTTTACAAATAGTTTCTACATTAGGACACTATTCTTGACACACGACTCTTATTTTTTACCTTACCACTAGTAAATAAGCACATCATCATCATCATCAGCCTATATACGTCCCACCGCTGGGCACAGGCCTCACATCAACTATGAGGTGGTGCGAGCCATACTCCACCACGCGGGCTCAGTGCGGATTGGTGGAGGGGTGTGTGTAAGGTAAGTGACCAACCTTACTGTCAGATGTTATTAAGCCGCCCGAGGGCCTCCGACCAGGCTTGACGATTAATATCTATCGATATTAACCGGGACCAACAGCTTAACGTGTCTTCCGAAGCACGGAGATGCTTGTAAATAGACGTCACTTGTATGGTCAGAATGGTCACCCATCCCAAACACGACCGCGCCGTAGGTTGCTTAACTTTTGGTATCACTACCAAAGCGCTGCAACCACTGCGTCCAGTAAATATATTCTATTAAGCACATACTATTAAGATTATGTACAAGTGTTGTTACTTACTTCACTTAAACAGAATTAGACAAACTTTCAACACGGTCTCATTTACTTCTTGGAAAGCTGCTTGGCTTTTTTTTTTTTCGTTGACTTGACAGTACAAAATTACGCAGTGGTCGGATTGAAATCTGGCTGGGTCTTGGTACGGAGTATGACCTGTCGTAGTTTGTAATTTATCTACCTGGTTAAAAAGGGTCTTAGTTTGTGGTTACCTCTATTATCTATCCGTTTCCCTTATACGATTAGAGTCCCATTGAACGATGTCACATCCTCAAATCCAATAAATCGTCATCGATTTTAGCTTGAGTTACCTACACAATTTCACAACAAACTGGGATGACCTTGAATTCCTTAGGCTGTCCATCGACCTGTTGTCCCGTATTCCTGATGCCTGCTACATTATGTACTTACCGGGAAGCCACTTACCTCGCTCGGGTGTGACTGCTTCCTTAATATTAGATGGCCGCGGGGAGATTTTTATGCGCAATTTTTTTAGTTTTACGAACACGAGATATTAGTAAGTTCTGTGATGATCACTGCGATTTTGTTTCGTCATGATATCTTAACTATACGATTTTAGTTGATTATTTTCGGGGGAGAAGGCATAAATATTTTTTCTTCAAAATTGTCAAGTATTAACATACTCGTACATAAAATTCAAAGAGTATCATTGATCGGTATCTACATTTTAAGCATCCATACATGCAAAGATACGATTCAACGATATCTTAACAGACAGTTCCCCCGAAACGCAGGGTTATAATAATAGCCCTCCTGGCCGATTTCGAGCACGGCGGGAAATCTCAACAGAGATCAGCCAACTACGCAGGAGATATTGTGGTGCACAAGTGTGAGCGCGATACACAGATGACTCTCAAAGTTCGGTGAGACGGCATTCCGACATGACCGGAGAGAGATCAGGCAGGATTATGAAAAGAGCCTTAATGAGACCCTAAAATTCGTCCCTAAAAATTTACTGTTACACAATAACCACTCTGCTCAAAGCATTAATTATGGCTCCAGGTGAATTGTTGCTGAAACTTCAAACCTGGTTCCATTATGCTTGAATACCCGGCTCATTATCCCATACTCCTCTGAGGCCGTACCTCTAACGTTTCGTTTGTAATTTGGTGTCTAGCTAGCGCGTTCGCTCGCACGGTCACCCTTATAGGAGTGACGGGGATGGCAACATCCGAAACTACGGGCAACGGCTTAGATAGTAAGAGCTGGATGAAAACCTTTTTGCTTTTGTCTGGTATGAGCTGATCATCAATCTTACGTTTTAAATGTCACAGTTTATTCCTATCATCTAATTTAGTAAGATGAAAAATTTAATCCTGTCTGGATAATCTAATAAGAATTGAATTTCACGCAGTATTAAAAAATAGATGTTTCTTAAATACTGTGCCTTATTGGTAGTGGTGAGATTTTGGAATGACGTAAAAATTTTGCCTAATAGGCTATGATATGACCTGTTCCCAGTTTAAGGTTTACCCTTGATTTATGGGACGCCCTGTATAATCACTCGGTTATAACTTGACAAACTTTCAATGAACAAACTTTAAAACACAGTTAGTTTAAACAACTTAAAGAGGTCAAGCCAATTGGTTGGTTGGTACATATTACTTTTTCAAGGTTATATCTTAAGATCTTACTTGGCCGTTCTGCATACTCATTCTAGAACCACTGTTCTAGTTATCACTACTAGTAAATAAAATTAGGAATGAACTACACAAGATAGTAGCGTCTACGACATTTCACGATTGCACCTTCAGAACCTGTCAGTTTCCATACAAATTGACGAATAGCAAACGATTAAATACGATACGATAGTTATTCGTTTTTAGTTCTGTATTTTATAGGAAATTTCAAACCGGAGTTATGAACTTTTATTCGCACAATTATAATTTTTTCTCATGAATAATCAGATGAAACATTTTGCTTTTATATAAAATCATGGTTACCTATTAAGGGACAGCGGTGGTGTGGTTTTTTTTCAGCCTGTATTACAAGTAAATGCTGTTGTTTTTCAGTACTTTAAAGTGCTTAATTGAAAGGTCAACTAATATATATAAATAAAAATGAAACTCGTTTTCCTTGGTCACGGCATCACGCGTGAATGGCTGGACCGATTTCACTAATTCTTTTTTTGTTGTATTTGTTATTATTAGAAGGTTCTTACGGAAAAAAATATTAAGAAAATCTCTCAGAAATATTGAAAAATATACATTCAAACAAAATATACATACATACATCCCTCGCTTCGTTCAGGATTCTAAAGTAGAATCCTGAACGAAGCGAGGGATTCAAAGTACGTCGCCCGAGCCAAAAATATATTTGCGTCCAAATGATACACTCTACTTTTCATCTGAGAAAATAAAAAGCGGCTCCATCACATTTTTTGCGTCGGTTCTTATACTTTCAGGAGTTAATTCCATATCACTGTCACTTGACGAACTCATTTTTATATAATTTATCAAAACCAAGAACTTGAATGTGAAAATTTATGAAAACGCGGGCCGTAGTTCGCGCGTTTTTTTTTACTCAGTTGCCAGCGGCGGCGGCGGGGCGATGGTCGACGGACGTGCCGTCTAACCAGCCAGTCTCTTGCGTTCGGCGGGAAACTCTAAGATGTTCCAAATTCAATAAGTGCTTCGACCTGCGATACCAGTCACGCCGCTGTACGTGTCCCGGCTTCATTTCTCTACGAAGGTTGAGGATATCGTAGAGTACATCCGCGTGAAGACCAAATACACCCTGAGGGTCGAACGGTTGGAGTCTCGTCATAATACGAATTTCAATTCGTATGTTGTGAAGGTTCCCACCGAACAGCTGTCGACCTTCACGAAGGAAGAATTTTGGCCGAAGGGTGTTGTGTATCGTCGATTTCGTGGACGGATACCCGACACCAAGTTGCGTAACACTACGCCGACTAAATAGTGTATTGTTTTATTTTTATAAGTTATATTTGTATGTATGTTAGTCTGTAAGGTATTTATAATATGGGCCTATTGTAGCTCGAAATAAATAAATAAATAAAATAAATAAAAGAATTTTTGGTCGCACTTATTTCAATAAAGAGGACCAAAATCTCATTTCTGCCCGCTGGACAGTCTGTGGCAAAGAGTAGAGTAATAGTACCTATGTCGCTTAGAAGCATCACCTTTGGGCGCACTTAAAGGCGACCAAAATCGTCTTTTTCGAATAGATGGGATGAAAAATATATTGGGTCGTTATCATGATGAAACCTACATGTGACAGAAAGTTTATCTACGGCATGAAAAGGTCTACATTTTGACTATAAACTTACGTACGGTCGCTAGCAAAAACTTTTATACGGGTGACTTCACTTCCTAATATCACAAGAAAAGGTCGCAAACCCAAGGGCCTTAACTTAAACTAAGGTTGAGGATCCCAAATATAAATGAACAGAAATTGCTGCTGAAACTTATAATTATCCTTTAAGCGGCCAAGATAGGATGGCACATTTCAATTTACCTTGCAATTTTGGCTTAATACAGCCTTAATTCACGTACGTGTTAGCCCCTTCGTACACTAGGCCTCGCAAATATTCGATACTCGACGATTTTTATTTAGAGAGAGAGAGAGATACGAGAGACTATTTTTATTTATTTATTTTATTTATTGGATACCATAATTCATTACACTTATGCTACAGAGCTTATGTAAATCGAAGTGTTTATAGGTTTTCACACTTGTACAAATTATGTAAACGAGCCGAAATACAAAGACTACCTCTTAAGCGAGAAGGTAAAAAAAGAACAAATAACTGTACACTAAGCAAAGCAACCATAATTATATTCTAAAGCATTTTCATTGGTTCCTGTAACTACCGCCATTCATTGAGGCTCGAACACTAGTTGCGTCGCCGACATTTGAAATTTGTATGGCGGTAGTCGCTAAGAGACTTCAATAGTTGAATATCTATGATTTGCGTAGTATAATGTACGAAGGGAATTAGGGTTGTTGCGGTCAGAGTCAATAATATGGTGGCCTTTTAGTACTACGCTAGAAAAGTATTTTAAGCGTTCTACTTGTCAATCTGTTGGAATCTTTTTTAATACGCTTTTATTAGCTTGGGCTATATGTATGTATGTATGTAACGGAATCTTTAAGCTTAATTTTCACCATCTTCCAGAAATCGGATTAATTTGTAACTTTGCACACGTATCAAGTACCAATGACAATGCAATAATTTAATGATAATTTTCCATTATTCGTATTCACTAAGAAATTACAAATAAAAAATAGTTTAAAAAAACTTAAAAAAAAACATGCTTTTATTGGTTACTAAAAAGAGAAAATAATTTCTGAGTACAAAGAATTTATATTGCAGTAGAGTTAAAAGTGTGGGGTGCTTGGTATAGTATATATTAAAATCATTCTTTTATTGGACACTATAAAATGAGAACTATTAAAAAGGCAAAAAGTGCACCACACGCTTTTTACTCTACTGTAATATAAATTCTTTGTACTCAGAAATTATTTTCTCGTTTATTTTTTTAAACTATTATTTATTGGCAATATTGACGTTACTAAATTGCCACTATATTTTTACGCTGACTGTACAACAGGGTTTAGATTCAAGTTTAAACTGCAGTAGATCGATTTTATAATGTAACGAGCTTGTGTGCGACCGTCATACATTCAAGGTGTTCGTTCATGTTTGCTTTATGAATAAAAACGTGAACCTTACATGGTAGACGCTTTGATAAACGGCTCTATAAACGGAATATATTTCTCCTAATGGATTCTTGCGGTTGTCCCTTTTTGGTGGTGCTTGCGTTAATCCCATACCATCAAAACATCCTGTAAGAAAACCGTAAAAAGTTGTGAGATCTATGTAATACCATGTCGGTTAATTTGTGAAGTCCCTACCAATGTTAAAAATCTTACGTTTTAAATAAATAAATCGACTTGGCTCCTTGCGTAAGGCAGTTAAAATGCAATTAAATATACTGTTTGGTGAAGCTGAAAAAGAGGATTATTTTGCTTTAAATTCCACTAAACGACGTCAGCGCAGGAACCAAGCCGGAGCCGAGCCAGAAACCGAGCTGGAAGTCGCATGACTTATAATACCTACAACTCACAACGTGATACAGAAGATGCACCTGGAATCACAACACTGACACCAACAAAACACTCGACGCGTTTCGCCACTATACGTGGCATCCTCAGGAGATGTTGTCGCTTCGACAGACTTTTAGTCGCTCGTAGTTATCTTCTGTGTCACGTTGTGAGTTGTGGGTATTGTAAGTCCTGCAACTTACAGCTTAAGCTTTTTTCAGGTAATTACAGTTGGATGTATTTTGGTTCCTGCGCTGACGTCGTTTAGTGGAATTTAAAGCAAAATAATCCTCTTTTTCGTAAAGTAACGCCTGATTCCATTGATGTAAAACAAAAGCAACGTCTCTTAATTACACCAGAACGGTTTTCCGCCGCTTTGGTTAGGATTGGCTAATGTGTCATTAGCTACAAAGACTAGGCACTGTTCCAAAGTCAAATCCAAACTTCTACATCAGTTAGTAGCATGTTAGAAAGAACAGAGACACAAATGTCAATATCGATTTATTGAATAAGCAAGTATTAACAATGCGATACCACATTATCATAAATCAACAAATTACGAAACAATCTACCACACCCATTAAATCATTTATTACCAATCCACCAAACGTCTTGGTCTTAAAATAACTTAGACAGACACGTCACAAACACCGGCTGAAATACGTGAATCATTCAACGGAAATTATATTCTAATATTAGATTGTTTGCATGTATTTGTTATGAAATGTGTTCAAAAAGACATTACACTTAAAAAAATATTTTCGGGTCCGGTCATCGGGGAGGATCCTCGGGAGGATCGAAATTAAAAATAGCGTTGTGATAGCAAAAAAATCCTTAACAAATAACATGAAATGTGTTGCTGAAAATACATTGATAAAATTATTGGTGCGATTAAAAGTATAAAGTATTTGTGACTATGGTAAAACTGTCGAGCGTCAAAGATTTGCGAAGCCATTTTGTATGAAAGGGAAACACGTACAAAAATACAAGGTAAATTGAAATCGTCATCCAATGCTGACCGCATGTAATTAGTAGTATAGTTAACTAATTGTTTAAGCTGAAAAATAAGCTAAGATTTAAGTGTAGTAGTACCTACTCATGTGCTAGATAAGAATGTTTATTTTAATTATCTTATGTTGCTGTGCCCTGCTGGGTGTATACTTATTTGTTGTACTTTTAATAGTAATAATAGTGCTGTATGTATATTTGCAATAAATGAATAAGTTTCGTAGGTTTCAGCACAAATTTTAGTAGAACCAAAGCAAAACTTAGATTGTACTTGGGTTTATCAACATTTATTTATTTAAAGCCTTTTGGGTTCGTAGCAGGTGGCTTAGTTTTGTAAAGTCAAACTATTTCAAGATCATTCGTCATGTGAGCGTGTTCAAAATAAAATGTAGAATCAGAACATCAATATATGGAATAGATGTATTTTACACTTTTTATCGCGAAAGTGACGAAAATTACGCATTCCCATGGGAAAATTCAAGTGGGCAGATCGCTTTTACGCCTAAACTACTGAATAGATTTAAATGAATTTTAGTAAGGAGATAGTTTTGAGACTTAAGAAAGGACATGAGTTTATTTGACCGCTGGAAACTACGCATTCCCATGGAAAAAATACTTTTCGGGGAATCAGATCGCTTTCACTCCTAAATTACCAAAGATTTGAATTATATTTGGATAAAATTGATATTACGGGACAACAACGCATTCCAAAAAAAACTACCTAATGCGGACAAAGTCGCTGGTAAAAGCTAGTAAAATATAATTTCATAGAAAGTTGGCATCTTATGGCTGTTAGAGCAGAGGAATTCAATAATAAATAAATAAATATTTCACAACAATCACACCAATTCTCTAGTCACAAATTAAGCTACGAGACTTGTGTTATGGGTACTAGACAACGGATAAACATACTTATATACTTTTTTTTTATAATAAATACATATTATACATAGAAAACACCCAGACCAGTACAAACACACATGTTCATGCACACATATGCTTGTGCTGTGCGGGGATCGAACCCGCGACCCTTGGTTTTAGAAGTCCGACATGTAGACCACTGCACCAAACGGTCGTCAATGAGTCAAAAGAAGAAAAAACAATGTCATAGCCTACAATAAAAATAAAACTTGAAGGACAACTTTTACTTGAGGAAATTTTAATAGGCGAAAAACTTCTCGCTGTAATTACATGTCCCCAAATTACCGAACAAAAATTCAAGTAGCCCAAAGTTTCCAATGTTTCTCAAACTTTGCTAAAACAATTCCAGTCCGCCCTTCAGCAGGTGGTAGTATAAAATGATCGCATTTGAATGGGCCAGTGGTGTTATTAAAAAGTCACTATAAATGAAAGCGTTTCCAGGCGGGTGGCGCCGGTAATTGGATGCCATACCTTACCGGTAGGGTTGTCATTTTTTAATATGTTACGTTTTTTCTTGGACGAAATAAAAAACAATATAAGATAGCAGATTAGCAATAATTAATTTTTCTAAAATGTTTAAATGTGCCTGGCAGCACGTAGAAAGAAAGTTTTTTCTTGGAAGAAATAAAAAACAATATAAGATAGAAGATTAGCAATAAAAAAATTCTAAAATGTTTAAATGTACCTGCATGTAGAAAGAAAGTTTTATTATTGCACAGTACCTATTATGTACCTAAATACACACAAAACATTTACATAAAAGGGTTTTTCGAGTTGTAAGATTAAGGCAATTTTGCTAAGTTAGGTTTCATGACTGATCGTTATTATCCTTTTTTTAATCTACAAAAATACAAATATGTATATTTTAACACAAGTAAGATTTTCTTTTCTTTTCTTTACTCTATATTACCAAATAGGAGCGTTGACTTCTTAAAAGTAGGGTAAAGAATATAGAGAGAGAAAACTGACGACGCTATTGTGTGAGGTCAAAACAGGAAGGGAAAAAATGGCAAAAGTTTGTCGTTATTACTTCGATCAGCAAGCGTTAGTATTCTAATAAAATATGATGGCCAACTTAAAAAAAACATGCATTTTTTCGACAAAAACATTTCACAATCGTTGGTGATATAGATATGTCAAAGAAAACCTAGATATATTTCCTGATAGATGGCAATTACAAACAACTTTTTATCGATAGCAAGAATGTATGTAAAACGATTATTTAGCTATTGAAATTCCACCAATTGGTCTAACTAGAGTCTAGTGCAATACTAAATCCATACAAATCACTCTGTTTCCTCTGACACAGGCTTTCCGTCGGGACTTAGCCACGGCAAATAGAGTGCAGTATGCATAATTTGCCAAATGCTGTCCCAGTGTACTATACACAGTCCATAACCAAGCAGTTAGTCCATTTCTCTTGTTACCATACCAGTGACAAATTTTTAACCTCCGACGAAAAAGAGGGTTGTGTGTGTGTGTGTGTGTGTGTGTGTGTGTGTGTTGTGTGTTGTGTGTTGTGTGTGTGTGTGTGTGTGTGTGTTGTGTGTATGTGTGTGTGTGTGTGTGTGTGTGTGTGTGTGTTTTTGTATGTGCCTGCCTGTGGCATCGTAGCTCCCGAAAGTATGGACCGATTTTAAAGCGGTGTTTTTTATTCGGAAGACAATTTTATCACAGTGGTTCTTAGCTATTGACTGGTCAAAAAACATCCAGTCGTTGAGGCTCACCAGCGGTTTACCTGGCTTATTCGGTTGTTTTTTGGGTTCCGTACCTCAAAAGAAAAAACGGAACCCTTATAAGATCACTCTGTTGTCCGTCCGTCCGTCCGTCTGTCAAGACCGTTTTTCTCAGGAACGCGTGGAGCTATTAAACTGAAATTTCTATATGATACTTAGGTCTACTGTCCCTGGAAGCTGTAGAAAAATCAACCTTCTAAGCCAACGCAATCAAAAGATACAGCCATTTAGGCCGCAAATTTCCGCAAATTTTCGAAACTCGCACGGGAATCAAAACCTACAGGGTACTTCCCGTAAACTGAGAATCTTGAAAATTAGTACGAAGTCACGTCTTATAGTACAGATATAGGAAAAATTACGAAAACCGTAAATTTTCAGTTTCATCATATAAAAAAAAAATTGAAAAATATTTTTGATAATTTTGAAAATTTCAAAGTTACTACTCCTTATCCACAGGTTTGTACGGAACCCTCGGTGCGCGAGTCCAACTCGCACTTGCCGGTCAAGTGCGAGTTGGACTCGCGCATTGAGGGAAGTTTTTTTAAGTAGAAATGTAGTTTTTGCTTTCAGAATTCAGGTGCCTATATCAAAATTTTACAGTACGTGATCTTAATTCCAATTGTATTGTAACCGCACAGCAGAAAGTTGATAAATCAAAAAAGGAATATGTAATTTTAGATGCAATAGATCAAGCTTGATTGGGACTAAATAACTCAGTAACGACATATTACGAAAGCTCCTTGGTTTTGGGTATTGTTAAAAACTCATTTTTTATTTTTTGCTTGTCATTAAACCTTGCAAGCTTTTCATCCACTTCCCAGTGAGTTGAAATTTTGTACTATTTGATTTAATAAGCTTGTTCAAAAAAAAATTTTATTGTTCAAATTACTTATTCTGAATTATGTCAATTTACAATTTGTCGCAAATTGCATAGCGATGCAGTGTTATTGATCAAACACAACACAGGTCGTTCATACTGACTGTGCCAAGTATAGGCGATATCACCGAATATATGCTGACGTTGCTTAATTTACTGCCTTTGAAACGTGCAGGGATGTAAAGGACAAAGCAATTTATCTATCGTAGTATTAATAGTATAATTAATAATATATTATAACAGTATCGTAGTTTTTTTCTCTGCACAAAACATTGCTACCAGTTAAAATTTTCATTGATAAATGTAGTTGGAACTTCTTGCTACCCTTAATTCCCTCTAAAAGTGAGTTAATTAACTAATTAATATAAGTAATTAGATTAGGTATAGATTAGTTTTACACTATTGAATTAGGTTTAGACTACATGTGATAATAATGTAATGTAAAGAAATTAATAAACAAATAAACACAATGTTGGTTACTTAAATATCCTTAACGTAGCCACCCCTATAAACGGTTCCAGATCTCTTTTTTTATTTTTTAGACTGCAGGAACTTTTCATTCCGTATTTTTTTAAATACAAACAATAGCTGGAATATTTGGAAAAAAAATTAGGGCTCCATAAAATTTTCTCGGGTGGCAACCCTAATCAAACAAAGAAAATCATCGTTAAGTGGAACAGCGTAAGAGGGAAAGGCTCTCCGAATGAAGACGGAACGATATAATTTGCCTCTTTTTCTCCTCTTATTCACTGGAGGGCCACTCAAGTGTAAGATGACCGTTTGATGGGTGATTGGCTAGTTTTTGGTGAGAAAAAGAGAAAATGTTTACTTTATTAAAAAAGGAATCGTAGGATATATATAATCGACTGTTTTTTCAAACAGAAAAGCCAAAAAACCTTGCTTTAAGTCATAAATGTCAACTGCAGACAGTGTTTGAATTATCTTAGATCCTTATGTATTTATTTTAACTTTTATGGACTAAACGCCGGCATACTCTCTCAGTCGACGTAAGGATATTGTTTTACATCATTACAGCACTCAAATGACCCAAATTGTTAAGGTGCACATGCACGGTAAATGCAATGCATAAGTTTTTCAGTGACTTTTTACACAAGTTGTGATTTCCAAATGTTTTAGCCATAACATTTTCGCTATTTTATCAGCCTTTTAATTCTGAAACGAGTTTTAGAGCAATGAATTCGAATAAATAATTATTACACTTTACGCCGGCAAATCGTGCTACTGATATTAAATTTCTCTTCGGAGTCTCTTGAGTATTGTCGTGAAAATCTTTTCTTTCAACAAACGTATAGGCTGTGTGTACATGACAGAGCAGATAAATACGAGTATATCTAAAACCCCTGAATGAGCCAGGAAAACAGGTGATGAGCTTCAATGGCTAGATGGATTTTGACCAACCATAGTTAAGGTCCGTCGGGATTAAATAATTTTTATAACAAAAAAAAAACGCACTGAAATCGACACACACACAAAAACAAAAACACACAAACAGAATGGGGATCAAACTTAAAACCCCTCTTTTCGTCAGGGGTTTACAATTGGTTCGGATACCGCCTCAAAGATCTAACCCCCCTTCATCAACGAAAACTATGACATTGATTTTTTCTCGCTACTATCAGGCAGTACAACGTCTGACAGGGCCCGCTAGTGTAACTTAGCCATTGGGAAATGGCGCAGGACCAACGGCTTAACGTGCTTTCCGAGGCACAGGGGAGTCACCGCCGCGAACACCGCCAACTTCCCGACTCCGAGCTGTTTTTGAGAAATTCATGACAGAAAATCTCAGAAACAATTTTGGCTCGACCTGTGATTCGAACCCAGGACCTATCGGATGTAAGGAAGAAACTTTGCCGTGTAATGGCAAAGCAATGAGCCAGTCTTGATCTCTTTCCGGTCATGTCGGATTGCCGTCTCACCGAATTTTGAGAGTGATGGAACAGTAAGTGCACCTGTGTATTGCGCTCACACTTGTGCACTATAATATCTCCTGCTCAGTTGGCTGATCTCTGTTGAGATCCGTGGTCGAAATCGGCCAGGAGGACTATTATTTTAATAGGATACGTTACGATCCCAGCACGGTGCCAATTCGTCAAAAAGTTTTAAAAATCAAATCTTTGTGTCAACACGCGTCTATTTGTGTTAACAGTAATGTTCTTGTCCTTTTGTTAATAAAAAAAAACCTTCAATGTCCGTAATTTAGATATTTAGTTCAGTCACGACGCTAAAGAGGGTTCGGCCTAAGTATTATTAAAGCATGGAATCAAAGTAGGATACGTTATGATCCCAGCACGGTGCGAAATCGTCAGTGATTCGTCTGAATCAAGCCTGAGTTATCTGAGCCTAGCTTAACGACCAATTTCGACCAATGTGAATCTTAATTTTATTGATCAACCTATGGTCATTTACAATGAGCCGTAGCGTTTCTTTTTCTTATAATTTATCTTAAAACATCTAAAACTTCAATTTTTATTGGAAAACGTGTTTTTAACTCTAGCCACAAGTGGTATCCTTGACACGAACAAAGATTAGACGCTCCTTCACAAGTGTGAACCCACCCTTACTGCCTTGGCCTAATTCTACAAGCCAAGTTGGGCGAAAGGTCGACTTTATATCTTTCCGAGTCGTTCCCATAATGTGTTTGCTCTCACTTCTGTGCTCGGGCGAAAATGGTTTTGCATTGCCAAATTTGGAGGATCATTACTTATCTTCTACCCCTCTTTCGGTGTGAAATCGAAATTTCATCCTTTGTTTCGCAAGTAATCTAATGATATTTGCAGGGTTTAATTTTTAGTTCAGTTAGGTATTTTGGGTTTTTGATTTTCCTACATTTAAGCAAATAGTTTGCTAAAATAAAATAAAAATGCGGATTATTTAGAATATCTCACTAAACTAACTTAAAAGCTATAAAGAAAGTGTCGATAAGCAATACGTAAAGACAGAGTCCACTATGCCAATCGCTAAATATAATTAAAATACTTTACTAATTGATTACTAACTAATTTGACTTCGATTGTTCAATTGTGTTCCTGCGATCATATCGGATTGCAATCTCACCTAATTATAAGAGTGAAGGCATAAAGAGCAACCTTCCTTACCTTGGCCATAGCCGTACCTAGGCCAGTTGCAAACAGTTTCTATGTTCTGTTTGGAGCTAGGCCCCTGGGCGGTGGCTAAGCCAAGGTACGGGAAGTTCTTCTACATAGTGTCTAGTGCACTCCGAGTCGGTATTTGCTTACCATCTATCTTCCGCCTTGAATAAATAGGCTTTCAGAAAAAAAAAACGATTAATAATTATCATACAATTGATACTTCAATATGACTGTCAGTTAAATTATTCTGCCAAATATGTTTGAAATGTGGAGATAAAATTGCAAAATGTGCAATACAAGTTTTCAATCTACTTCTTTACTTAAAGTTAATTTTGCTTTAAATTTCCACTAACCGACGTCTAGTCCACTCCGCGTAGGTGTTTGAGGTTTTAACTTTTGTTTAACATCTCTCTCCCGCTTTGAACTTTGATCTGGTGGGGAATCGAAATTAATTAACTATTTACTTTGAATTGAAACTATGCTTCAAACTAGTTCAGCTTTTCAATTCGACCAAATTGTAGATCTTGATTAAACTAGAGCTGTAGTGGTGAAAAATGCAAAGGGATATGACCATTGAGCCAGGTGTAGTAGGCTGTTGTCTCTGTTGCAACTAGTTTTTCATAAATCAGAAATTTATTTGCAAGAATATATTAATAAAATTAAGGTATTCAAGCACAAACAAAGCAAACGTGTTCAGGCTGCAAGCAGACGTGCAAATATTAATAAGTATAGATAAAAATACTTGTGTATTTTAAGCCTGAACTCTCTTTCTCTCTGTGATCGGTCCCTCATATCTGAGGATCGTGTTCATCATCAGGATTGCATCTGGAGGATCTGGTATTTACTTGGTCAGTCCGTCTTGTCGGTGATCATCCGCGCGGTCTTGTAACTTCCTTTCTCCCGGCCACTATAAGTTTCTCTAGACTTTCGTCGCCTGTGCGTAACGTGCGGCAAAAATAGAAGAGAATGAGTTGTTGGCTTCAGCAGTGAATGTAAAAGCTATGACGTTTTTAGGGTTCCGTAGTCCGACAAGGAACCCTTATAAGATCGTTCAGTCCGTCCTAGTCTGTCACAGCAGAATAACTTCTACTTTTATGGACTGATTTGCATGTAACTTGGTTCAAGGATACTTCACTTAAAGATCTTAAAATTACCCCTTTTTAAGGGTACCTCCCTATACATGTAAAGGTAGGGGTGAATCATTTTTTTGAGTGCACCCCCTGGTGTTGTGCATCGTTGAAAAGGACTATGAAAATAATTTAGGGTTTCTATACAACACTTTTTTATCAGCTTTACAATTTGCGAATTATAGCCCGCCAAAGTCGTTTACACGGTGTCCCCCCTGTAATTTCTAAAGTCTTGGACTTATAAACTTCAAATCTGTCATGTAAAAAAACAGGCACGGAAACTCTTTTTTCAAATTGTTTTGGGTATCCTGTGATGAATACTTTCGAAATTACAGATAATATAAAAATATATACTTTTAATAATGCTTTTCTACTAATAAAACTCTTTTTTCCCGTCAACAGGAGGACATGGTGTGCCTGTCGTGCACTGCGACGGGCGAGCGCGTGTGCCTCGCGGCGGAGGGGTTCGGCAACCGGCACTGCTTCCTCGAAAATATCGCCGACAAGAACATACCGCCGGACCTGTCGCAGTGCGTCTTTGTTATTGAGCAGGTGAGCGAATAAGCTATAGGAAAAAACTCGAATCTTCATCATCACCATCATCAGCCTATATACGTGCCACTGCTGGGCACAGGCCTCACCTCAAAAGAGGTGGTGGGAGCCATACTCGGTGGAGTATGGCTCCCACCACCTCTTTCGCACTGAGCCCGCGTGGTGACGCGGGCTCAGTGCGGATTGGTGGAGGGGTGTGTGTTAGGTAAGTAACCAACATAACTGTCAGATGTTATTAAGCCGCCCGAGGGCCTCCGACCAGGCTTAACGACTAATATCTATCGACATTGACCAGGACCAACAGCTAAACGTGCCTTCCGAAGCATGGAGATGCTTGTAAATAGACGTCACTTTTGTGGTCAGAACGGTCACCGATCCCAAACATGACTGCGCCGTAGGTTGCTTAACTTTTGGTATCACTACCAAAGCGCTACAACCACTGTGCCACAACCACCTCTTACATTACGTAGCAACAAGTTTTTGAGCGTCCACCGTCCGAAAAGTGAACGTCTTAGGGAGCATTCAAGTATTTGAAGATTTCCTCTCTCAACAAGTTGATAATAACCTAATTAAGTTCATAAAGGTTGGCATTGGGTAAAAATAAATGTGTCTAATGGGTATTTGGGTACGAATCTAGCTGTCAACGAATATGTTTGGCAGCTTTTATTGGAGCAAGCATTTGACAGCTAAAATTATAGTCATGCCAATTTGTGTGTTACATTGTATTGCTTTGTTGGTTTTATTTTGTTGACTGACATGTCATTGATGAGGCAATTGAACCTTTATATGAAAAATTGGTATAAAGGTTTTGTTCTACTACGAGTATTAGGTAATTTTTCACCTGTGTATGCATAACTTTTAACTTGTCTTTTTCTCAACTACAAGAAGCCCAACAAATATGTTTCTAAAGTGCTTAGCTTTTTGATTCAAATTGACACCTTCTTATATGCCAGTATATTGTAAGGCCCACATGCACTTTAAAATCACTATGTCTCACCACTATCACCGTCAAATAAATTAACAGTAACAACTTCTTTTTTTATCTCTGGGCTATGCTCGACCAGAGAGGTGCAAATTGATCTAAAAAAGTCCGTGAATTTTTCTATTACATGTTCTTTTATTTTTTCAGGCACTTTCAGTGAGAGCCCTTCAAGAGTTGGTGACGGCGGCGGGCTCTGAAACCGTAAGTACACACATTCGTATATAAAATCAATTATATATGTACATTCGTATATGTTATACCTGAATGATTAACAGTAAACACCTCTCCAATATATCTTGTACACCTTAAATAATCTTCAATTTAACTAAAATATATTTTATGTACTTTTGTGTACTGTTTATTTTCTTTGTTTAATTAAAAAGTTTTTCAGAAAAATAAACTATTTTTTATTATCACACAATTGATACTTAAATATGGCTTTGAGTTAAATCATTCTGCCAAATATGATTAAGATACTGTCGAGATTAAATTACTTACACACATTGCAAAATGTGCAATACAAGGCTACCATCATTTCTTTACTTATTTGATGGTAAAAAAGCTATTGTATTCCAATAATAGCTATGCGAATAAAGCTAAAAAAGCGAATTATTTTGCTTTAAATTTCCACTAAACGACACCAGTGCAGGAACCCAAATATATCTAACCGTAACCATTTGAAAAACTAGAGTCCTGCGACTTCCAGCTCTATTTTTTCAAGTGGTTACTTTTAGATGTATTTGAAAGTATAGATATATTTAGAGGAAATTTAAAGCAAAATAATTCTCTTTTTCAGCTTTAGTAATGGATTTTCGCAAAGTAACGCCTGATTCCAGTAAGACACTGTGCGGTAATAACAAAATAATTTGTTATTAGCGCACAGTGTCTTACTCGTAGTATTATTTAGCTAAATTTAATAAAAGACAGCCAAGCATTTGAGTGTTGTTATAACTAAAGTATTCAAACTTCTTTCAAAGGAGAATGAGCGGTACACATCCCTAAAATGATGTCGTCAAAAAGTTTTAAAAAGCAAATCTATGTGTCAACACACGTCTATTTGTGTTAACAATATCTCTCCTTTTGTTAATAAACAAAAACCTTCAATGTCCGTAATTTTACAGGGCAAAGAAAATTTAGTGAGTATACTTGGAATTTGGTAAAACGCATGTTATTATCACATCACTAAATTGGGAATTGGCTAAATTTTTTTGACTCTAAAATCGGTTGCGTAACAATTAAAGTTATCCCCACTGCTGTAGAAGAAAAAGGCAGTATTTAGATATATTTAACCAACTGGAAACGATTGCCTTCTATATGTGATGTCATTTTCACTGTCATTCACCTTGAATTGGCCGGCATAAATTTAAACAAGGGATAATCACTGCCTTGTTCTTTTGTAGTAGAGGGGTATATCTTTACCATCCTTTTTCTTATCTTTTAAAGTATTTTTCCCCGAATCCTCAAATGGTAATCAATATTAATCGTTTTAACTGTTATCTCTGACATAGGAATATTTTGGGTAAAAAAGCCTCTACCGTTTTTTTTTCGTGATGCTAGTGAAATGAAAATCTTTATTTGATCTTCATTTGAGTATTTTGGGTCATGCGTTTTATGTAACTGCATTTTTTTGTATATTCAATTAAGTTTTAACAAGCATGTTGTATTATAGCAGCGTAATATTTTGCAATAATACAGTTGTGAAGATATTACAGTTGCATTTTAATTAACTTTTCACTAGCCCGTGTTAATTAATTGTAACATCATTTCAAATAGTTTTATATGTGTTTACTTGTTTTCGTCAAGGTATATTTTTTTGATGATTTGTTTCTTTTGAATATCTACTGCAGGAAAAAAATATGTAATGCTTCTTGACATAAACTTTAATACAATTTTATTAATTCGTAAGCTTGATGATCACATTAAAAAAAAAATATATTGCTATCATAATTCAGTATGTATTGCCACAAAGGAACACGGTATTATTGCTTTAATTTTACCTACCCAAAAGGTTAACTACTTGCTTATAAAATTTATTTATTTACATTATCGTTTTACTAAAAAAAAACTGTGTAAAAGAGTAATATATTTAAATCGCCCGGTTAAATCTTAACTATCTTGGTCAAACGCGGCCTTAAACAGTACGTTTTGTCTTTTGCAGGGCAAAGGAACAGGATCTGGACATAGGACACTACTTTACGGCAATGCAATACTTTTGCGACATCTCAACAGTGACATGGTAAATATTATTTTGCAAAAAATTTTTTACACACCCCTGAGTCATCCCACTTTTTCGCAAAGCGATTTCTTATCTTATCTTCTTAAGCGTCTTACTGCAGATTCAAGATATCTTTGAATTTCTCTTATACCGCTCTCTGTCTCTATCAAGTTGCTTCAATTATTTTGTTCATTTTCACACTTTTTTAGAACAATTTCTTTGTATTTATCCTTGGGACGCAAAACTTAGCTGTCCCTGTCATTATTGCTTTCTTAAACATGCTACTGCAATAATTGGGTTCGTAAAATTAGACGTTACTCCGTTAAGTAAAACATTTCGGCCGCGTTGATATTAGGTTTTCTTATCGAGACTTTCTCTTATGTATCTAAAAATTAATACTAATCATCTTTTCACAGTATCTTGCATGTCTTTCAACATCGTCGTCCCAGGATAAGCTGGCTTTCGACGTGGGTCTGCAGGAGCACTCTCAGGGTGAGGCTTGCTGGTGGACCTTGCATCCTGCTAGCAAACAGAGGTATGTTAACCTATATCCGGTTTAAAAATTCTACCTATCGTTGACTGAAATTTAGATAATGTCAATGTCATAGTAAAAATTTGAAACTTCAGTTAGCATTTAGTGTGAAACGGACATTTATTTAATTTTTAGATATGGTATTAAGACTAGCCATTAATTCTTTGTTGAACCTACAACCTTAAAAGTTAAAAGCCTTAAAAAAACCAAACGCATAGCTTAGCATGTGGTACTACGGTTATTAACCACAATTTATCTTTCTCGTTTAATTTTTACTGCACCCATTGCCTTCTTGCTGTATGACTTTGAGGTTGACTGGCAGAAAATGCTTTTAGCATTAAGTCCACCCTTTGTGCATTTCTTGTGCAATTAAGTTTTAAATAAATAAAACAAATACGCAAAGTTCCATGGCCACGAAATATGTGGCAACTTCTGATCTAGGCATGAGAACAGAAATATCTTAAAATTATAAACACAAATGACACAAATAACAGTAACCAGAACATCAGGCTTCCTGTTGTTGTTGCAAACTCGCCCGTATCACAAGCGTATTGTATAACCGCACAAACGTACCCTCATCAGACCACACAGCTACTCGTACGAGTATATTGTGAAACTGATCCTTTTCAGCAGTTCTATTTTGGCGCAAAAGATTTTGAGATAGGAAGCTAAAGAGAAGCGCTTCCTACCGATCGGGTGTTATGGCCGGGGACCAAGGTCCGTTAGACATCATCTTGATTTGTCTATCTATATTATTCAGAATCTAAATCTTATATGCCGCGGTTTATGTGCGGTACTTGATCGGTACTACTAGCCTATGGAGCCGTATCAGCGCTCGCTATCGTGCTTGCCGTTTGGCATGCGCTTGTGATGGCGAACGGCAGAGGTCGCCACACTATGTTCCAACTTGTTTTCATTTGTGCCAAATCTCAATAATGTTTATTTATTGTACAGATCTGAGGGTGAGAAAGTGCGAGTGGGGGACGACTTGATCTTGGTATCCGTGGCTACCGAGAGATATTTGGTAAGCGCAGTATTATATTACTTAATACAATAAAAATATACAAGGTGTACAATAAAAACAATCTGCCATTAGCTTTAGCAGTAAGGAGATGTCAAAGCAACAGATTGTATGTTACCACCTAGCATAAACCTTTAAATTAAAAGCTGAAAAAGAGGATTATTTTGCTTGACATTTCCACTAAACCCAGCCAGCGCAGGAACCCAAATACATCCAACTGCAACCACCTGAATAAACTGAAGCTGGAAGAATGTCTGCTGTGAAGATGCACCTGGAATCACAACACTGACACCAACAAAACACTCGACGCGTTTCGCCACTACACGTGGCCTTAGGATGTTGTCGCTTCGACAGACTACGAGCGACTCAATCATAGTTATGGATTTACGCAAAGTAACGCCTGATTCCATTAACTACTTTAAATTAAACCTTGCAATGACTGAGTCGCCGATGAAAGGGGCATACCTAGACGAACTCTTTTAGGTAGAATAAATGGCCTCATTAATATTATTATTGTCTCTGAGCTTACAGTAAACGAGTAATATTAATGAGGCCATTTATTTCTTTATTTCTTACAAAGAAAACATAAAACATTACAGATTTGTACCTACTTAGACATGCACGAAATGGAATCTACTCAGCAATGCCGCAGAATCTAATGATCTGGCAACGCTGGTCTTCCGTAGAATCCAGAAAAAAGAAACAGCGAGCACTGCTGCACACACAAAACCAATCATTCAACTTCTTCTTTCATTTGACGACCGCTTGGTGCAGTGGTCCACAGGTCGGACTTCTAAAAAACCAAGGGTCGCGGGTTCGATCCCCGCACAGTACAAGCATAAGTGTGCATGAACATGTGTGTTTGTACTGGTCTGGGTGTTTTCTATGTATAATATGCATTTATTTACAAAAAAAAAGTATTTAAGTATGTTTATCCGTTGTCTAGTACCCATACCACAAGCCTCGTAGCTTAATTTGGGACTAGAGAATTGGTGTGATTGTTGTGAAATATTTATTATTATTATTATTATTTCAGCACACAACAAAAGAGAACGAAGTATCCATAGTGAACGCGTCGTTCCACGTAACCCACTGGTCGGTGCAGCCATACGGGACCGGTATATCACGTATGAAGTACGTGGGCTACGTGTTTGGAGGCGACGTGCTGAGATTCTTCCACGGGGGAGACGAGTGTCTGACGATACCCAGCGCGTGGGCTAAGGAGACTGGACAGAAGTAAGTTGTAATGTTAGAAAAAGGGGGCGACTAGCGCTTGACGTACGTTGGCTACGTGAAAAAACGGGGTATGTCACATAAAAAGTACGTCGGCTACGTGTTTGGAAGCGACGTGTTAAAAAAAAAAACAATTTTAATATTCCTGGGTTTCTTTAGGGATTCTTTAGATCTTCTTGCACAAATAAATATAGGGTCACCGGAATCTCATAAAAATCGGGGTAAAACTGGGGAAATTGGAATAAATGACTGATACTTTGAATTAATAACAGGGTTAGAAGATTGATAGAATATTTTAGGAAAAGTAGTACAACTTGTTTTGAACCGACTTCTAAAAAAGGAGGAGGTTCTTAATTTGACCGATTTTTTATGTGTTTTACCGCATGTATACGGCATTTATGGTCCGTTTTGAAAAATTGATTTTGCATTCAAAACAGTAGAGTGTCCGATTGATCCCATAATAATTTTGTTCGAGTCAGAATATTGCAGGGAACTCCTCGAAAATCATGGAGCACCCCTCAATTCTTAGTAGTTCAGGGAATCTTTCACCACAGATCATGACTATTCTACTGGGTTACGCTGGTACTAATAATGATTAATACGTGGCCACTAAAATGTTTTAAATAAAATAAATTGAAAAAAGTTGAACTTTATACTTTGCTTTCACGAGCCAAATGCACACACGCTCATGATCATCTTACGCCTTCTATTCTTGCGCAGTAATTAGTTTCCTTGTTCTGTGATATTAAATAAAATAAAAATATTTTATTTAAGACCAATTACCTCCATTTGTTAGTAAAAATATATGTACTTAAAAACAATGTTAATAAGGTAAACTAAGTACGAGAAAAAAATAACAAAAGTTGGCTAGATAGGTTCACCTCTTTGCACATTTAGTAACATACAAAGCAGTGAACCTATTGTGGACAGCAGAGTCCATTCTGTCCTTCATCATCAGGCTACTTACGTCCCTCTGCTGGGCACAGGCCTCACCCCAACTATGAGGTGGTGCGAGCCATACTCCACCACGCGAGCTCAGTGCGGATTGGTGGAGGGGTGTGCGTAAGGCAAGCGACCAACCTTACTGTCAGATGTTATTAAGCCACCCGAGGGCCTCCGACCAGGCTTAACGACTAATATCTATCGATATTAACCGGGAGCAACAGCTTAACGTGCCTTCCGAAGCACGGAGATGCTTGTAGATAGACGTCACTTTTATGGTCAGAATGGTCACCCATCCCAAATATGACCGCGCCGTAGGTTGCTTAACTTTTGGTATCACTACCAAAAGCGCTGTATCCACTGTGCCACAAGCACCTCATTCTGCCCTTAATCATCATTAACCCTAAACCTTTCTTCACAGTATCGTAGTCTACGAAGGTGGCTCAGTGATGTCCCAAGCGCGCTCACTCTGGCGTCTAGAACTGGCGAGAACCAAATGGGCCGGCGGGTTTATCAACTGGTACCATCCTATGCGGATCAGGCACATCACTACGGGCAGATATTTGGGGGTCAACGACCAAAACGAACTTTATTTGGTTAGCAGGTATGTAAATTTTTCTTCTTATCGAGTCGACCTAGGCATAATTATATTTTGGAAGACCAAAACTCAGCCACCGACAAAGCATTGTCAGTGGCCTTGAAGAGGTCCTCGCGTGAACGATTATGTATGTGACTGACAAAATGGTTAAAAGTTAAAATCGAAAGGAATGCTTATTTACCTTAAGTTTAGTACACACTAAGGGTGCCTGCCTACCGACGTGAAGCGAGGCAGCGGAGTGGAGGAACGGAGAAATATTGACCAATAGGATTATAGAAAAACTCCGCTCCTATTCTGTGGACAATCCTCCTCGCTTCGTTCCGCGCCGTCAGACGGGCACCCTAAAGGTCCAATGTAGGTGTAAGATACAGCCAACAAAAAAGATGCAACAATGTAGCTGTGTGAATAACCTTAAATATATGCACGAGGCCAAAAATTTTATAACACATTCGCTGGCATGGATATCAAAAAGTTCTATTGGTTCAATATGCATCCAAATGTCTGGCACTTTATAACGTATTGCTATCCGCCCAATAGCAGTGCTATTAAAAATATATAAAACTTCACTAACATCATCGAAATCGAATCTTCACTTGAATCGTACCTTGGCTCATAAATCGCAAAATAAGTTTTTTAAATGGAATTTACTTATCAAACCTCTTATCGAAAGTCTTAAAATCTAGTTTTATGCAACCTTAACTACTTTTAACATTGGCTTTACTATGTGTTTAGTTAATAAACTAGTAAAGATATGAAATCAGAATAATTTGTAAGATTACTGTACTGTATACGTATAAAGCTGAAAAGGAGGATTATTTTGTTTTAAATTTCAACTAAATTACGCCAGCGCAGGAACCCAAATACATCCAACTGCAACCACTTGAAAAACCTAGAGCTGGAAGTCGCAGGACTTACAATACAATTCACAACGTGACACAGAAGTAATGCCTGATTCCATCAACTTTACTTCGTGTACTTTTGATAATAATCTAAACCCTCCTATCCTATGTAAGTCATCATAAGTGAAATGTAACTATTTCTTTTGTGAATAAATAATCTTCAACCCTGTCTTCTTACCTTAACAGAGAAGAAGCAACCACAGCATCATGCGCCTTCTGTCTCCGCCAAGAGAAGGATGACCAGAAGGTGGTTCTGGAAGACAAGGATTTGGAAGTTATAGGCGCTCCCATCATCAAGTACGGCGACTCCACTGTGATCGTACAGCACTCGGAGACTGGGCTCTGGTTGTCTTATAAGGTGAGAAAATGAAAATAATGCTTTGGGAACTTACACTTAACTCTTACACACACACAGTGATCAGAAATTGTAAAGTTAAAACCACAGCAATTAATACTAATATGTACTTACAATGTCTCTGGACGAATCACTGTTCTCTAAGATACAGGATCTATCCTAGCTTAGAGGGCAGAGGCTTGCCATTTTACAGATATGTACTACACTCAAAATACATATGTATTATTTTCTTAACTCTGTGTTCCATGTTTTTGTCGTAATGGTGAATAAATATTACTATAACTTCTTATAACCAAATTGTTTGTTACTAAATATTCGCTAAGAATTAAATAAGATGTCATGCTTAGCAATAAACACAGTTTTAGCATTCGTTTTAGCCTCGACTTCCACGAATATATCAGGACTTAAATTATTCAAATCGGTTCAGCCTTCTAAGTTTTACCGAGACTAACGAATAGCAATTCATTTTTATATATAAGAAAAAATGACGAAATTCTTTTAGTTCAAATAAATCTCATCACTTTGGTGGAAAAATGCCTTTGACAAGGCATTTATCCAAGACGTAATGCCCTGATGTTGCCTTTTTGTCTTCTAATCTTTAAACTGATATACGAGGGTCAAACTGAAAGTTCTTAGAAAATCAAAAACTAAGCATTCTAGCAAGTTATTAGTTTTATTATAACTTTTCAAAATAGCGTCCATTTACATCAATACATCGCTGCATTCGATGGAACCATTGAGAAAAGCACCCACTCGGCCTTAGGGGTCTCTTCGACGGCGTTTTGAAACGCAGCCACTGCTTCTTCGGCGTCCATAAAATGTTTTCCTCGAAGTTTTTCTTTTATTTTCGGGAATAAATAAAAATCGCAGGGTGCGAGGTCGGGGCTATACGGCGGGTGACCCAGTAATTCCACGTCTGAGGTCGCCAAATAGTCGATCGTTTGCCTGGCGGTGTGCGACGAGGCATTGTCGTGATGAAGGAGGATCCTGCTGCGAGGTCGTTTCTCTCGAACTTTTTCCAAGACAAGTGGCAAACAGTTGTTAGTGTACCACTCTGCATTAACCGTTTTCTGATCCTCTAAGACAACTGTCGCGTAATGACCTGTCTTTCCGAAGAACGAGGCCACAATCTTTTTTCCAACACTTCGACCTCTCTTCACTTTAGTTGGCAACTCTTCGGAAGGAAACACCCACTGAGCAGACTGTCTTTTGGTTTCCGGATCATAACAGTAAATCCAGCTTTCGTCACCCGTTAGTATGTCGAACACAGCATTTGAGTCACCTCCGTTAAATTTTTGGATCATTTCTCGGCACCAATCAACACGGCGGAGTTTTTGAGCCTCGGTCAAATTATGCGGTATCCAGCGGGCACAAAGCTTCCTGATCGCTAAATGTTCATGGAGGATTTTGTGCACTTGACTCATACCTATGCCTAGACTTGTCCGAATCTGCTGATAGGTCACTCTTTTGTCAGTCTCTATCATACGCCGCACAACACTGATATTATCTTCAGTCGTCGCTGTAGAAGGCCGTCCCTCACGCAAATCATCGGTGAGATTAGTTCGACCACGTTTGAATTCATTAAACCAGTTGTAAACTGTGGCACGAGATGGGGCTTCATCGTGAAAAGCCAATCGAAGTCTATCATAACTTTCTTGTTGACTTATATGACATCGAAAGTCATAAAAAATCATTGCACGAAAATTTTCTCGGCTTAAATTCATTCTGACGTGCACAGACAATTTTCAATTTGCCGCCAAATCGTAAGTAAAACAAATGACAAATGAATGAAATGTATACTCAATATTATTGGTAAAGAGTTCTATTTTCAAAATTTAAACTTATTTTTTTAATATAATGCTTTTAAGTTGCCAGTTCTAAAAACTTTCAGTTTGGCCCTCGTAATTATTCTTTAACAGTTCGTCAAATTTATTAATTAATTGTATATTACTATATATTATGTGTTATTTTACATATGTAGTCTGATATAAATTGATTGTATATTTTATATTTAATCTCATGTGTCATAATTATTATATTAATATTTTTTGTGTTTTCTCTTTTATTTATTTTGACACACCGTCCACTAATCATTTCTGATTAGCCGAAAGATATGACTGGTAAAGAACGCCCTACGGCGTTAAGTCCACGTTTGGTACAAAGTTTTGTTGTGCAATAAATCTTGAATAAATAAATAAGTTGTGATAAAATATACTCGTGGCTAACAGCATTTATTAAGTTCTTAAATAACATACTCAAGGTACTTGGTAAGAAATATTAAATGAAGGATTTCAGGATTTCTTGATATTTAACCATTAGAATTAGAAAAAAGAAAATATATTTTACTAGCGGACCCGCAGACACTGTACATTTTTTCTGATCTTTTCAACCTTCCCTGGATTTCCACGAATATTTAGAGACTAAACTGAGCCAGATCGGTTTAGCTATTCTTGAGTTTTAGCGAGACTAACGAACAGTAATTAATTCTTATATATGTAGATAGATATATAAGATAGTTTATGAGTGTAAGTAATATGTTTGATTATTTTAAAAGTATGCTTTAAAATCTTCTATCCGTCTTCCTCCAGTCGTACGAGACAAAGAAGAAAGGCGTGGGCAAGGTAGAAGAGAAGCAGGCGATACTGCACGAAGAAGGCAAAATGGACGACGGATTGGACTTCTCCAGGTCTCAGGAAGAAGAGTCCAGGACAGCCAGGGTCATTAGGAAGTGTTCTTCGCTGTTCACTAAGTTTATCAAGTAAGTAAATTTGTTTTCGGTTTTCAATTGTATCAATATAAATAAATCGCGGAAATGTATGTATCTACGCGGATAAATTCAGACCTATTGCCTAAACTGTTGATTCTTTTATTAGGTGTTCCTATGGTCAGGACAAGATTTTCATGTAATTTTTTTTTCTACTGTTAAAGTGCAGCAATACCGTAAATCTTGAATTCCTTGCCGGCTCATTTGTTTTTACGTTTATGGCCTCAAATAAACGAATTGTTACGAGTAATTTGCCAATTTGTTTTCCTGAATTTTCATTTCAGTACCAATTATTGTGTTAGTAGGATTCAAAATCAACACAATTTTTGTAACAAAAGTTTTGATAGGACAGTCTTACATCGAAGTTAAATAAAATTTTCAAGACAGCTGTTAATTTTATTTTATTTTATTTCTTAGACACACCAACGACAGTTACAATTCATCAAACAAAAGACTTACATGCAATAAAATAGTGAGCCTTATTGCACTATCAATTAAGAATGTTGATATTTATGAATAAAATAATGTATATATTTCATGTTGTTGTTTATTATTATTATTTATTTCTGACCCTACTATCTTCTCTTGCTACAGTGGCCTGGAAACCTTGCAAGAGAACCGTCGCCACTCAATGTTCTTTGCATCAGTCAATCTTGGCGAGATGGTGATGTGTCTTGAGGATCTGATCAACTACTTCGCACAGCCTGATGAGGATATGGGTAAGTGTTTTTCTTGCACATTGAACTAACTTTTAAGTTAAAAAAAAATTGGTTGCCTGTAAAGTCGGTATACGGGCGAAAGTTTTACGTGACAACGACTTTGAGTGGTAAAATAATTTTAATGTGAATATTCATTCGTATAACATGAACCGATGTGTATGCCTATCTCTCTCACTCTCTCTCTCTCGCTCTGTCTCTCTCGCTCTGTCTCTCTCGCTCTTAGGCGGGTTAACTGTGCTCGAGTGGAAGGGACGCGTGCCTTTCACTTTTTATGTCTGTCTCACTCGCTCTTAGGCGGGCTAACCATGCCCGAGTCGAAGGGACGCGTGCCTCTCACTCACTCTCATTGTGAGCGCGGAACGTGAGCGGAGCGTAACGCAGTTTCTTGAAGTGTCACCCGGCAAACCAATTTATCAGACGTTGTCACGTCAAAAAAAAAACAAATCTGGACTGATTTTGACCATAGCTAAGAACCACCGTGCAGGGACAAAAACTCGTTTAATTTACAAGCGCTTAAAACGAAAACCCTATCGCAAGCTTCCCGCAATCGTTTTGGTAACCCAATAAAAGGGTTACTTAACAATAGAGTTACACTTGTCTTTTGATTGGGAAACCCTTTTAATCAAGAATGGGCCACCTCCTTGGTAGCGCTAACCGTGGCGTTTCAGAAGTACATGAAAAATCGGAGCAAATTTCTTGCCAAACTTCCTTCACCGACCGCTTACTTTTGACGACCTCCGCGGTGTGTTATTTCTGATTCCCATAACACAAGTGCTTAAGCTCATTTGGGATGTATGTGATTTTGTCCCCATTTATAAATAAATAAATTTTGACTGCCTCGTTGGTGCAGTGGCAATGTTCCTGCCTTACATCCGAGAGATCCTGGGTTAGAATCCAAGGTCAAGCCAAATTTATTTTAGAGATTTTCTGTCATGAATTTCTCAAAAACAGCTCGGAGTCGGGAAGTTGGCGGTGTTACACCCCCGTGCCTCGGAAAGCACGTAAAGCCGTGGGTCCCGCGCCTGATCTCTCTCCGGTCATGTCGGATTGCCGTCTCCCCGAACTTTGAGAGTGATGGAACAGTGAGTGCACCTGTATATTGCGCTCAGACTTGTGCATTATAATATCTCCTGTGTAGTTGGCTGAGATTCTGTTGAGATTGGCCGCCGTGGTCGAGATAGGCCGCCGTGGTCGAAATCGGAACTGTTATTATTTATTTATTTATTTTACTTTAACCCACAGAACACGAAGAAAAACAAAACAAATTCCGCGCGCTCCGCAACCGTCAGGACCTGTTCCAAGAGGAGGGGATCCTTAACCTGATCCTCGAGGCCATAGACAAGATAAACGTGATCACGTCTCAGGGCTTCCTAGCCGGGTTCCTGGCAGGCGATGAGTCAGGACAGAGCTGGGACATGATATCGGGGTACCTCTATCAGCTGTTAGGTGAGTTATTGGGTTCTTGTTTATGTTATACACGCACTAACAAACCGTCCGACGTTGTTCTGTCGGCATATAAACCTTACTCTTGGATAATTATATATTAAATATCTAAGCACCAAACATCGCGCATATAGATGTAGGGACAGACGCGGTAGCGACTTTGCTTTATGCTACGTAATGATTAGGTGCTTGTGGCGCAGTGGTTGCAACGCTTTGGTAGTGATAACAAAAGTTAAGCAACCTACGGCGCGGTCATGTTTGGGATGGGTGACCATCCTGACCATACAAGTGACGTCTATTTACAAGCATCTCCGTGCTTCGGAAGGCACGTTAAGGTGTTGGCCCCGGTTAATATCGATAGATATATTAGTCGTTAAGCCTGGTCGGAGGCCCTCGGGCGGCTTAATAACATCTGACAGTAAGGTTGGTCACTTACCTTACACAAACTCCTCCACCAATCCGCACTGAGCCCGCGTGGTGGAGTATGGCTCGCACCACCTCATAGTCGAGGTGAGGCCTGTGCCCAGCAGTGGGACGTATATAGGCTGATGATGACGTAGTGATTTTACATAAAAGCTAGCTAGCTTAGATTGCAAATTGACTGAAGAAAGATGAGACCAATGACTAATTTATCACTACAATTTGCGCACCAGCTTATTTAGTATGTTTGAACGGGCAAAAAATGAAACTATTTAGCATAGCTAGAAAATGGCAAAAAACAAAAGCATGTAAAAGTAAAAAAAAAATCCTTAATTTTGTTCCGCTCTATCAATAGTGCCACAGAAACGGATCAAAACGTGATCTATTTTATTTATGATATAAAATCCAGAATCAAAAATTTGTGTTTATGAGCACAAGCAGTTTTAAATAGTCAAGAAATATTAATGTTTAGATTACAAGTACTTCAAAGGAAATTTGAAACATTGCATACTACACAGAGTACACTTTTCAAAAAGTATTTTTATTGTAAAACGAATAAATAATGACTGATTGACAGTGTGATCAAGAGGTACAGACTTGCTTTTTAATTTTTGTCGTGTTCTACCCAAGTGAATGCTATTTAAAATATATAAATTTAAAGAAATTCAATTTACTTATCCACACCTCATTCCCCAGCCGCCATAATCAAGGGCAACCACACCAACTGCGCGCAATTCGCCAACTCGAACCGTTTGAACTGGCTGTTCTCCCGGCTCGGCTCGCAGGCGTCGGGCGAAGGCACCGGCATGCTGGATGTGTTGCACTGCGTGCTCATCGACTCGCCCGAAGCGCTCAACATGATGCGGGTGAGTGCAGGCAGTATAACGTTCGCGAGCACTGATAGTGGCTCGCCATTGACCTGATTCGTCTCCACAGTCTAAATGAGGCTATAAGCCTACTAACGCATAGGAACCGCTTGATATGATGTACAGTGCAGTAGCAGTAGTGACTTCTACCGTTCGCCAGCTCTTATAGTGGCTTGACAGCGAGCGCTGTTACGGCTCCACATGCTAGATGGCGCTGTTAGCCTTCTAAGGCATAGGACCCTCTCGCTCAATATGATGCATAGTGCAGAAGCAGTCTAGAGACCTCTACCGTTCGCCAGCTCTCATAGTGGCTTGACGGCGAGCGCTGATACGGTTCCACATGCTAGATGGCGCTGTTAGTCTACTATCGTATAGAAACCGCGTGCTCAACATAATGCGGATGAGTGCAGTAGCAATGTAGTAACTTCTACTGTTCTCCATCATTCATAGTGGCTCGACAGCGAGCACTGATACGGCTCCACATGCTAGATGGTGTTAGTCTACTATCGCAAAGAAACCGCGCGCTCAACATAATGCGGATGAGTGCAGTAGCAATGTAGTAACTTCTACTGTTCTCCATCATTCATAGTGGCTCGACAGCGAGCACTGATACGGCTCCACATGCTAGATGGCGCTGTTAGTCTCCTATCGTAAAGAAACCGCGCGCTCAACATAATGCGGATGAGTGCAGTAGCAGTGTGAGACCTGTATCGTTTGATATCACTCATAGTGGCTCTACAGCACTGACACGCCTCCACAGGGTAGATGGCGCTGTTAGCCTTCTACAGAATATGAACCGTGGTATATGAGGTTTTGATCCTATCATAGACAAAGATACGGGATGTTTACTGCTAAACCTATCTAATGCCTCGAAAAGCACGTTAAGCCGTTGGTGCTGCGCCTGATCTATCTCCGGTCATGTCGGATTGCCGTCTCACCGAACTTTGAGAGTGATGAAACAGTGAGTTGCGCACAGGCGCAACTCACTGTTTCACACAGGTATAGCGCGTACACTTGTGCACTATAATATCTCCTGCGTAGTTGGCTGATCTCTGTTGAGATTGACCACCGTGGTCGAAATCGGCTCGGAGGACTATTATTACTCGAAACCCGTACAAAACCTTGTATGCATGTATTAAATTGTTTTGTAACTCAATCTTTCTTCCACAGGACGAGCACATAAAAGTAATCATCTCTCTCTTAGAGAAGCACGGACGTGACCCGAAGGTTCTCGACGTGCTGTGTTCTCTTTGCGTCGGAAACGGCGTCGCTGTGAGGTCGTCGCAGAACAACATCTGTGACTATCTACTGCCGGGCAAGAATTTGCTATTGCAGACTCAATTGGTGGATCATGTGTCCAGGTAATAGGCTAGATGACACCACCAATCGTTGACATACTTTTTATTATCTGTCAAAACGCTCTGCCTCCATATATTTTGTATGGGAATACAAGAACGTGACGTCATGGTCATGTATCAGAAATGTGTCAATTGACCGAATATTTATTGAGTTTTGTGTGTTTAAAAAATGGTTTCTACAGCTTTTTGAGAATATACTGGTTTTATTAACTTCATAATTTAAACGCCATGGTCTTGAAAATATTTGAGATTAACACCTATCTCAAATATTTTCATCATGCCTATTAGATCAAAATATTAACAAAATTAATTTAACCACTATTCAAAAACATAGCGGCACTTTAGTACCATATCACAAACACATGTGACCAGTCTCTTTGTCAATCTGTTAAAATCTGTCAAATATGTTATTTCTACATGGTACTAAAGTGCTACTCAATTTTTTTTAAAACCTACTGTACTAGATTAAAACTGATACTTTGTCGTCTTCGACCCATACATTCACATTCTGGAATACAATAATGAAATATATTATGACTTTAAAACACTTTTTCGAATACCATCATGCTTACGCTAGTCTAAGGAAAGATAGCGTCATCTCGTGACGCAAGCAATTGTATTTTTCTTTTTTTCTCACCAAAATTATATACTTGAAACAAACTCGATTATATTCTGTTATATTTCTTTCTTCGGTTTACGCGAACAGTAGACATTGAAATGTGACACTTTTTACGGATCGGTAGTCACAGGTAGACTGTACCTGTGACTACGGACGCTGAAAAGGGTCCAAAACGTCAGGTTAAAACAAAATGTAAATCAATCGCGAAATAATCCGTAAAAAGTGTCTCATTTCAATCGATTATATTATGTCTCTTTCCCCCACAGCGTCCGCCCCAACATATTCGTGGGCCGCGTGGAGGGGTCGGCGGTGTACCAGAAGTGGTATTTCGAGGTGACGATGGACCACATTGAGAAGACGACGCATATGATGCCTCACCTGAGGATTGGTTGGGCTAACACTGCTGGGTAAGAAGCTTTGTACTTTAGAAAGTGAAGCTTGGCTGGCTTTTGTGACTATAAAATGTCACAAAGCCACAAATTTCCAGCAGCCGCGATGTGTGCGAAACACAAATCAAGAGCCAGGGCACATATAGGACATGTTGTTGCTGCGACTTGCTGCTAATCGTGTGTCAAATTGTCATCCAACCGCCACGGCTAAAATGGCTGTTACTCACGACAGTATGCGCTGGCTCTTTTTATGTTTTCTCATACGTCATTAGCCAAAGTTAACCTTTGCACCCAGGTGCTAAACGATCACAAAGCCCAAAGTAGGATTTTGATCCTGTTTTTATTTTAGCTTTTGGTTAATTTGCTATATTCACGGCCTTTAGAAATGTAGTTTCGGCAGTAGATATCTTACGACTGTATGGAGTTACTAGACACCTATTATAATATCAGTCTATCTTAACATTTTCGTATACAGATACGTACCCTACCCTGGTGGTGGTGAGAAATGGGGCGGCAATGGTGTTGGTGATGATTTGTATTCCTTTGGCTTCGACGGCGCCTTCATGTGGTCTGGCGGCCGTAAAACGCCTGTCAACAGGACGAGAGCTGAAGAACCTTATATACGGAAAGGTGAGCACACAGAAACACGCTAGTTTGTATGAAAACATTATACAAGCAACACGTGATTGTATAATGTTTTCATACAAAACTAGCTGACCCGTCAAATGTTGTTTTGCCATTATTATTTTTTTGACAACCCTTAACACTAAGGGATATTAAAAATTAATGTTGGCCGATTCTCCGACCTACTCTATATGCTCACAAAATTTCATGAGAATCGGTCAAGCCGTTTCGGAGGAGTACGGGAACGAACATTGTGACACGAGAAGTTTATATACAGGGTGTCCCAGGAAACCTGTACCAGCGAAAGTCTAGGGTCTTAAGACTGTAATATCTACCGTTTGACAGCATTTTTATTTATTTTTTTCGAAAAAAAAATTCTTGAATATAAAATCAAGCTTAAAATTTTAATCCTGCTAGAAAATAAAATTTGGGTGTTTTTTTTTGTTCGTACAGGTGAGCAGACTCCAGCTAAAATATTCAATAAATAAAAACTAAAAGAAACACCATTCAGAAACAGTTTATAGCAAATCTTATCTCCGCGTAAATCGTCAAATTAGCAAAGAATAGCCAGAATATCTAACGAAATGGCTTTAAACCGGCAAATTACCATGAAACAATCTAATTCCCGCTTTCCTTATACCGTTATTTGTTTTCAGGCGACGTAATCGGCTGCGCTCTAGACTTGACAGTGCCGATTATAAACTTTATGTTCAACGGAGTAAGAGTCACTGGTTCCTTTACCAACTTCAACTTGGAAGGAATGTTCTTCCCCGTCATCAGTTGCTCGAGCAAATTGAGGTAAGACTTTCGACATTTATTCATACTTTTATTTAAAGTTAAATAATAGTAAAGTTTAACATAGATTAAATATTAACTGACATGATTTAGATATTGACTAGATACTCACACACGAATGAACTTTATCAAGTTATCGTCCACATCTTTATAATGATGATGATGCCAGAATTATAATAATTATAGGATGTCCTTACGTTTTGTAAAGGACACTTAGAAGCCCTACCTACTCGGCAAAGTAATGTTATGTTGGCAAACTTATGTCCGTATCGTCGAAATTAGCCGTCCGTGCATCTCACACTAGCTTTAACCTACGGTTTAAGCTTAAGTTGAAAATCGTAGCGAAGTAAAGTCTCTGTTTTCGGTTCCGTATTTTTATCTTTTTTTATTTAAATGGGTTCGCTCTTGACATCATTCTTCCTCTAAGAGGTAAAGAAAATGTCGACGATGTAGCGAGCTTACCCAGAAGGTGCCTATTGACTTTCGCTTTGAATGAACTCAAGTTATAAAAAAGAGGGAACACCGTCGGCGGAAGTGCATTCCATTCCTTGGCTGTGCGCATTATGAAGGATGAAGCGATACTTTTCGTATGATTCATTGTTATTAATTTTTCTTAAACAGCTGTCGATTCCTCCTCGGCGGAGAGCACGGTCGCCTCCGCTACGCAGCTCCAGAAGGTTACTCTCCGCTAGTCGAATCTCTGCTACCGCAGCAGATCCTCGCACTTGAGCCGTGTTTCTACTTCGGAAACCTGGCTAAGAGGGCGCTAGCTGGACCACCGTTGGTGCAAGATGATACTGCTTTTGTGCCAACTCCTGTGGATACGTTGCAGGTGAATTGAAATGAAGACTGATGAAATATACAAGGCTATTAATGTGCTTTAAACATTGTTTGCTTTCCAGTTTTGCGTTCTGAACCTGCAATTTAAACCTTGCCGTTTCAAACAAGAGACAAACAAGAGAAAAAGAGGCAAGGGTGCTTCTAGTTCTCTATGTATAAAGCTCTCCAATATAGAAAATGCATCCATATTTAATTCTCTGAACTTGACAGTATCAATTGGCAATTTCATTAGCAAAATATGTTTCTAGCCATTAAGGCAGTGTCTCATTGTTTGAATGTCCTTATTATTTTCGCAGATCACTCTACCATCGTACGTAGAACAAATCAGAGACAAACTAGCAGAAAATATCCACGAAATGTGGGCTATGAATAAGGTAAGTGAAGTTAAACTTGATTTTCTTCTAGGTGACAACTTCACTCTTTAATTTCTTAGTTTTTTCTTGTGTCGTCTTATGTTGGTGTCTCTGTCGTTTTTTTTAGATTGAAGCGGGATGGATGTACGGAGACCAGCGCGAAGACTTGCACAAGATCCACCCGTGCTTGGTTCCGTTTGAGCGACTGCCAGCTGCTGAGAAGCGATACGACATCCAGTTGGCGGTGCAGACACTCAAGTAACATAATTATTATTTTTAATCATTATACTATTGACAAAATGTTTTGTTAGGTTATTGTTAAACTTGATTAATAACACTAAAATATAAGAGTAACTTAAGATTGAATTTATTACACTTTTGAGCAAAAACTACACCGTGAACATGAATCTAGCAGCTCAAGCTCATCTAAGCAAGTGTAAACTTGTAACGAACGACAAGCGTAGCTAAGACATGCTATTATTAGAATTTAAGTATCGCTTGAAGATCCTAAGATATGTATTATTGTTTGCTTGCTCATGCCTTCGATCTCTCTGTTTTATTTATTTGGTTACTTTAACATGCTTAAAAGTAAATATTGCTTCCCTACATCTTTTCAGGACTATCCTAGCTCTGGGCTACTACATCAGCCTGGACAAGCCCCCAGCGCGCATCCGCAACGTTCGCCTGCCCAACGAACCTTTCATGCAGGCAAGTTTATTTTATGACATTTGAATTCTTGTTCCTTAAGCTTATAGCCGAACTTATAAATACAATGTTTCTAGTAATACTCCGAAATAAATATGACGTCGTCTAAATAGACAATTCTAAATATGTATGTACTTCTTTATGCCAATATTATTTACATACTATAACCTCTTTCGATGTTCCGAAACATGATCAAGTTACCAAAAACTCCGGATAATAAAGGTATCTAACCATAATTTGCAATGAAAAATTTGCTGTTTCTACCAAGTGAAATCCTTTCAAGTGAAATCCATTAAAGCAATATAAAATATATTGATTTTACAAGCTGCAAGCTAAATTCCCAGCAATGTCCACTTCCCAGTGTCTGATTGACCTAAACTTTTGTCTATACGTTTAGTTTGCATAACAATGCACAAATTGAGGATATAAGCTTGTTACAAAATCTTCTTTTTTTTCTTATTCGATTCATTTTTTGTTTCTAGTCGAACGGATACAAGCCAGCACCCTTAGACTTGAGTGCTGTCACCCTAACACCAAAGATGGATGAGTTAGTCGACCAGCTGGCCGAGAACACTCACAATCTTTGGGCTAGGGAGCGCATTCAGCAAGGATGGACTTATGGACTCAATGAGGTGAGCTACTGAAAATTGAAATTGTTTTTCAATTCTGTTTAGAGGTACACACCTCTAAATACAGGTTTTTAATATTATATTTTCAGAGATCTGATAAACGCGATATGTATGTTTTTCTTAAATTTTGTGTGTACTTTTGTAAAAGAAAAAAAAATTTCGTTCTTAAGTAGCTTGTTTGTCTGTTGATGTCTATTTTTACTTATCTAAATATTTGTTATGATGTTATTGTATATTTATTGTTTTATATTTGGTATTTTGGTACTAAATATTATTTATATAATGTTATGTATAAAATATGTTTTATTATGATTGTTTTAGCAAATGCGAGGGCTATGACTCTCACACTTAATATTTTACTAATATGATACTAGGTGTGAGGGTCACAGCTTGTCGGGTTTGACCATTTTCACCTTTAGATACAGACGACGGCACGCCAAGAATCACAACGCTAGCTCTTACTCAGTTGTAATGTGAATTTGCAAAACAAATACGTTTTGTGCGCTGGAAACTTAATTTGGTGAATACGATAGCTGTGACTCTCACATCTGCTATGTTGTAGATCTGTACTAGGTGTGAGGGTCACAGCTAGTTGTGTTTGGCCTTAATCGTCATCAGCTCCAATATTTTATATCATGTGTATTTTGTCTTTTTTTATCATAACTTGAATGTATTTCTTCGGTTGCCTCTATTTATGGGACATTTATAATGAAAAAAATATATTGTGATATTTATTTATTTATTTTTGCTGTTATAGTAACATCTACAGTTTCTGGGTAAATATGACAGCTGTGACTCTTACGCTAAATATGTGTTATCAATACTTGGTGTGAGGGTCACAGCTAGTTGTGTTTGACTATTCTTAACATCACCATTATAACTGCTGCCTTTCAATTTCATTATCGTCATGATTTCATACTTATACTTCTATATCAAGTTAATATATACAGTTTCTTGACAAATATGACAGCTTTGACTCTCACACAATAAACGTCAGTGATCGATACTTGGTGTAAACCCTCATACCGATCACTGACATATTAAATTACTGTGACCCCACAGCTATATTTGACCATCATTGTCATTCAAGAACTTCATTGTAGAATCTGCATGGTCTATTTATCTTTGTATATTTTTTATTGCATTTGTATGCTAGATTATGGTAAATATGATAGCTGTGACCCTTACACTAAACATTGTATATGTCTATTTGGTGTGAGGGTCACAGCTAGTTATGTTTAACCGTTTTCACCATCACTAGCTGTCATTATCAAAATCATCATACTTTTATTTGATATTGTTCATCACTTTGTACTGTCAAAATTGACAGCTGTAACTCTCACGCTAAATATTTAAGGAATTAATACTTGGTGTGAGGGTCACAGCTTGTTAAATTTGGCAATAGTCATCGATATCAATCAAGAATCACTCTTCTCTCGCTTTAATAATGTCCTCATCTTCATGTCAAATATGACAGCTGTGACTCTCACGCTAAATATGTCGTGTAAATCTACTTGGTGTGAGGGTCACAGCTTTTTGTGTTTGACAGTTTTAAACGTCATCAATCAAGAATAACCCTTTTCTCGCATCAAAAACAGAATAATATCTTCAACTTCATGTCAAATATGACAGCTGTGACTCTCACGCTAAATATGTCATTAATATCTACTTGGTGTGAGGGTCACAGCTTGTTATGTTTGAACTCCATCATCACTGCTCAAGATACATAAGTTTTTTTTACATAATATGATGTTGGTTTTATTTTTTATCTCATTTACATAGTCCAGTGTAAATGAGTCCTCCAAAACCAGTGTCGTTGCATGCGTATCGTGTTGAGGGGGGACTATTTTGGCACACAAATGTATATTTTTATTTCTTATTCGATTTATCTTTCTGTATTTTTTTAAATATTGTAGCAATAAATATAATTGGATGTTGTTGTCAAAATTGTGTGTCAAATAAATTATATTCTATTATATTCTATTCTTTTTTAGTTCTCTGATGTCATGACGGACATGACAGCTGTGACTCTCACGCTTAATACGTCACCAATCTACTAGGTGTGAGGGTCACAGCTAGTTATGTCTGTCCTTGTCTCCGTTGGAAGAAAGAAGCATAAATCATTTTACTTGTAATATTATTAATTATTTTTTATAATTTTTTGCATTTGAATGCTAAATCGAAAGATTTTGGGTAAAAATCTTGACCAATTTATGTTAAACATCTCAATAATTAATTTATGTATATAGGGAACAAGTCGTTTATCACGAATCAACAGTACCGAAGTCACGAATTAACAATTTATTCACACTGTCAGTCAATTTCAAATTGACTGCCTCGTTGGTGTAGTGGCAAAGTTTCTGCCTTACATCCGAGAGGTCCTGGGTTCGAATCCCAGGTCGAGACAAAATTGTTTCTGAGATTTTCTGCCACGAATTTCTCAAAAACAACTCGTAGTCAGGAAGTTGGCATTGTTACACTCCCGTGCATCGGAAAGCACGCTAAGCCGTTGGTTCTGCGCCTGATCACTCTCCGGTCATGTCGGATTGCGGTCTTTGATGGAACTGTGAGTGCACATGCGTATTGCGCTCACACTTGTGCACTATAATATATCCTGCGTAGTTGGCTGATCTCTGTTGAGATTGGCCAGGAGGACTTTTATTATTATTACAATTTCAAACAGTCTCTAACTTAAATATCCAATTCTAGGACCCCGACATGCACCGTTCGCCCCATCTGGTGCCGTATCCAAAAGTCGACGACGCTATCAAAAAGGCGAACCGGGATACTGCATCCGAGACCGTCAGGACCCTGCTTGTCTATGGTTACATGTTGGACCCACCTACTGGAGAGCAGCATGAAGGTGAGTTCAGTGGATGTATATACGCCCCCAGAGTGCAGTACAAGCACAGATCGTAAACTACCATTGTGTGACATGAGGCACTCACTCGAAGTTGGTTTTTTCATTATTGCGTGAACACATCATAGTAGAATAAATTTCGGTCTCATTTTATGTCTTGACCGTTTAACAGTAATTTGCTATTTGTTTATTCAGTTTACGCGAATTGTAGACATTGAAATGAGACACATTTTACTGATTATTTCGCGATTTTTTTACATTGTATTTTAACCTAACGTTTCGGACCCTTTTCAGCGGTAGCCTTGTAATTACAACGTACAGTAATTTGCTATCATTTTCATTATTTCAGCACTTCTGGCTGAAGCTTCCAAACTGAAGCAGGCAGAGTTCAGGACTTACCGAGCGGAGAAGAATTACGCAGTCAGCTGTGGGAAGTGGTACTTCGAGTTTGAGATCCTCACTGCTGGACCTATGAGGGTAAACTAATTTACCTTTTACTAATTTACTTATGTTTTCAATTCGGTGACTAGGTACAGTAGCCAGCAGATCATGCTACCCATTTTTGTTGCAAAATCGCCCTTATCACAAGCGTAAAAGATACCGTAGTGAGTACCGTGACGTGTTGACCACCATACCATACTAGGTATCTTAGCTAGCTCCAGTCAATAGATGTCTATGAAAATAAATAAAGAATTCAACTTACTGAACAATCGACTTAAAAGCTTAAGTCGATTGTTCAGTAAGTTGAATTCTTTCTTTGTGCAAGTAAGCACTTGCACAAACTTGTGTTACTTAAACTTAGAGTTGCAAAATTATTCTGCCTATTAAGTATGCATCAATTAAGTTGACATTGAAATCGCGTGATTTAATCACTTGATGATAGCAAGTGCAACTGTATTTGTGCGGCATGAGTTTCCTCATGTTTTGAGCTATGCTTTATAAAATCTGAATTAAAAAAAATACTTACTAGCGGCCGCTCGCGGCTTTGTCCGCGTTCAAACCTAACAAAAATTAGAGTGGCCAAGTCTACTCGCCGAGATCTTTAAAACGGTACCTCAATAATTTATTTAGGCCCTAGCACCGCGACACAGGCTGGTGGGAAAGAATCCTCTGACACAAATGTATTGTTGTTGGCATAACATGATTTGCATTGTGTAATAATATATTCTATAGTATAATATCTTCTGTACCTCCTTATATATAATCTTGTTGGCAATAAAAATATTTGTATTTGTACAAATAATATATAGAGATACCTCTACCATTTTCTTCTCAGGTCGGTTGGGCTCACGCTGACATGCCTCCAGGAATGATGCTGGGTCAAGACGAAAACTCCTGGGCTTTTGATGGTTACAATGTAAGTTTACTTAAGTTTTCTCAGATTGACATTCTTATTGTCGACGAATTTGTGGTTACCCCATTTGCTTTATGAAAAGGGGTTTTAATTCTTATGGAAACCAATATCGTGTTTTTTTAGAGACTTTTATAAGAATTTCACCTGATATAAATTCAGTCCACAGTTACTGTTAAATTAAAGGCAATTTTTGGTAATAAAACATCAAGACTTTCAAAATGCATAGGTTTGATGGTGCATTATGAAATATACTCGCACGAGATCACCTTCAGTAATCTCAAGCGAAATGATATTCTAACATAGCTAGTTCTATGTTGAATCTTGGATTTACAGCTTTGATCCTCGCTCACAAATATTAAATTATTTGACGATAGCTTTGGTCTAGTGGTCTGAGGTTTAGACTACAAAACCGGCAAAAGTCGCGGGTTGGAATCCTGCTTGTATCTGAGTCATGGGTGTTTATAAATGTATTTAAGTATTTCTATCCGTTATTCAAGCCACCATAGCACAAGCTAACGCTTAGTTTAGGGCTAGGTAATTAATAAATAATAAATATTTCACAACAATCACACCAATCCTCTCAATCTCTAGTCCCAAATTAAGCCACGAGGCTTGTGTTATGGGTACTAGACAACGGATAAACATACTTAAATACGTTTTTTTTTGTAAATAAATACATATTATACTCAGACCATAAAATACTCAGACCAGTACAAACACGCATGTTCATACACACGTATGCTTTTACTGTGCGGGGATCGAACCCGCGACCATTGGTTTTAGAATTCTGACATGTAGACTACTGCACCAAGTGGTCGTTGATTGGTTTGTTCGTGGAAACAATATATTTATTATTATTATTAAATGAACGACAAACAGTGTGTCAAAGTGCACTGCGGCTCGAACGACGCGTTCGGGATGCAGTTCAAAGTGGGCGATATTGTCGGCTGCTTCCTCGATGTCACGGATATGACGATCAGTGAGTCGACGAAGAAATAGAGAAAATGCGCCGTCTTGATACTTTGATACAGCTGAAAAAGTGCGGTGGATTCTTCAAAATTATCATTTTGGTTTTCTAGATATGACTATGTTCATTTTACATCCATTTCCACAGGGATAAATCTGGTCTTCATTCAAGCAATTGGTTAAGAAGGATAGGTCCTACAACAGTCCCTTAATGTTTAATTCAAATCGATTTTATAATTTATGTGTTGGCAACATTTTTTCTATTATTGAAAAAGATTTGTAAAAAAGTATCAAGGGAGTAATTCGGCGCATTATTGATGTTATATGTGGTTAACTAAAGTGGTAACAATTAATGTGCCCCATCCCTAAATGTGGATTGAATTATCTGTACACTCCCTCTCCAATATCTTGATTAATACCTTTGTTTTGATTTTTCAGAATAGGCATGATGACACCTATCTCATATATTTTCAAGACCATGGCGTTTGAAAAACCCCTATGAAGTTAATACAACCAGTATATTTCCAAAAAGCTGTAGAAACCAATTTTTAAACACACAAATCTCAATAAATATTTGGTCAATCGACTCCGATTTCTTATACGTCACGTTCTTGTATTCTCATACAAAATCAATAGAAGTAGACCGTTTTGACATATAATAAAAAGTATGTCAACGATTGGTGGTGTCATCTAGCCTATTAGCTACTAGTATACTTAAATTTTTTATTTAGTTCGACACCTAAAAACATTGTGATAGTGTCTAAAGTAGATAGAAATCAATGTTTGAAACATTCTACGAAGCCGAAAAAGTGTAGGTGCATTATCATGTCAGGTATTTGGCTATGGCCAGTCTAAACACTAAAAGAAACACACTCATAAGCATAAAAATGAAATGCATTGCGCGCGAGTGTAGATATATTCATGTACTATACAGGGTTACAGGAAAAGTCGTTCTAGATCCGTTAAGGGCGTGGAGTACTCATCATTTCTGACATATTTTACTATGAAGCACTCTATCAAACTTAATCGTTTTCGGGGTTTTCGACTCTTAATTTTTTTTATAAAAAACTGCCGATATTTAGGCTGCTAAATTTTTATAAAAAACTGCCGATATTTAGGCTGCTAAATTGTTTTTTTTTTTAATATTTATGTGTCTTATTATTATTGCATTTTTACATGTGTAATATGATGCTCTAGGACGTCAATAATTCAAATAGTGGGTAAGGTAATTGAATAGTCCATATTAGAAAAGTGAAAGTTAAGGAATTAAAAAAATATATAAGAAACTTTGTTTTTCTCGGAGGGATATCTAAAAAAATATTATGACAGTTGTTCAGCACATGTGTTTTAAAATATCTACGTAGTAGAAATGATGCGTACACCACACGACTTTTCCTGTAACCCTGTATAAAAATGAGTCGCCGAACTTTGGTATTTTGTTTACACACTTATTATCAGGGGTGACAATTTTTTTTGTAACTTTTTTTCAACATTTCAAACATGCGTTTTTCCCGACTTTTCAAGGAGGAAAAGGTATACAGCGGTAGCACAGAATCGTTTGGCAAGCAGTGGGCGGTCGGCGACGTAGTCGGTGTCTTTCTAGACCTGATCGATAAGACGATAAGTAAATATCACGTGACGCCACCATACCACCATTTGACACGAAGCTTTTGCCGGCTTTCATAGATGCGTGGCATGAACACTTCTTTTCTTATCTTTCTTATGACAACTTTTTCAATGCCTTTCAGTTTTAATATCTTTAGTCAAATATTTAAGTAGATGAGTTGCTCAAGTATTATGACTTTATCGTTTTAAGTACAGTTAGTTACAGGACATGTGTAACACAATATTCTTACCGCGGGGTCAGATCAATACGTGTGATGTCGTTATATATCTATATATCTAAAAGAAAGTGGTGTTAGTTACACTATTTATAACTCAAGAACGGATGAACCGATTTGGCTGAAAATTGGTGGAGAGGTAGCTTAGAACCAGGAAACGGACATAGGATACTTTTTATCCCGTTCAACCGCGATTTCGAAAACAAAGGGATTCCACGCGGACGAAGTCGCGGGGGCCACTAGTTTTTTTATAAAAGTTGGATACTGTTTCTTGTTCCACACATCCCAATTAGTCCATTAACTTATGTGATGCTGTAGTCAATTTTAATTTACCAGCTAATTTTTCATGGTCGATAAGATCCATAAAAATTTAATTGGATACCAATAAGTTCGATTATCCGTAAAACAATTTTTGTCTGTACTAAATTTTTGAGAGTATGTAGTTATTTGATATTTTTAATAAAATAAAATGGTCGTAGTTGATTTAGATTTCGTTAGAAGTGTTCCTGCCAAGCCGCTCAAAAGCTTTTAGACATCTCCAGAGCCGTAACGCATCAAAATTCATGACTTACATCGCTTTCAAATAATACGGCCACCGCATTGCTTCGCTTGGTCTTTAAAATTTTAAATTAGCACTAAATTCACATTCAATTGATATGAATCGATACTCGCCACGTAGGTATTTTCTTATCATTACGAGGAAACTTTCAGTTTTAATAAACGTGTCAAATATTTGACAATTATTTGAAGTTTTAATACAGATGTGTTTTAGATATTTTTATTGTTTAAAATTAATATAAAACTGAGAGCTTTCCTAACTCATACATGAAAACCATATTTTTCCGAGTTCCGAAACCTATCGAAATAGCATGACTAGGGTTTCCAAAGTAGATAAAAACTCAGTATTTTTTAAATCTAAAGCTCTCTAAGGTGATTTAGAAGTTTTTACAATATAATCGACAGAAATAATTGTATTGGACAATTATATGTATGGATATCGTAGATGGATTGACCCAAAAATATTTAAAAAATATTCGTATTCATAGTTTGATGCTTATTGCTTGACAAAGCTTTTTCAAAAACAATCCGGCTTCAAGTTCGAATTCTATTAGTTTTTTTTAAGCAAAAAAATAGTTTAGAGTAGGCTCTAGTTAGATTCCAAATTACTAAAATGTGCTACTAATATACCATCACTGTAATAATTTATGTAAATACACGTCGTTTTCACTGTGACTTACATGTTTGGCCCTTTTTTTTTGTATTTCCCTCTATTAGAATATTAACTACTAACGCATTAACCTGATGTAAAACTTATGTAAACATAAATAAGGTTATGTAAAATTATGGCTTATTTTCTACTACCGTACAGTATAAGCTTTTCATAGAAAGTATTTTAGATTTTTTTTTTATATCTGTCAAAATTTAAAAGCGCCTTTAAAAAATATGTACGCCAATGGTACAGGCATAATCATAAAATCTCCAATTCATTTTTTTTAATATTTATTATGGTTTGTCTTAAAATAAAATGAAATCTACACTCGAATTTGTAGAAGGTTCTATATATCTCGCTCAAAAGCGAGTGTATGGAGATAAAGCTTCGCTGCTAGATAGAACAAATGAAGTAGATACTGCCTTTTTATTAATTTCAAACCATTCTCATATAAAAAGGTATGTTATGCTAAAATTTGATTATAATGTCAGGTTTTTCCCTAAACGGCGAGTTGCTGATGGACGCCTTGGGCGGTGAGACGACGTTTGCCGACGTGCAGGGGGACAATTTTGTGCCCGCCTGTACTCTCGGCGTGGGACAGAAGGCTAGGTAAGCAATTAAAAATATAATTTATATTTAATCCATTGGTTAAGCTTTCGCTGATTTCAAGCACGGCGGCCAATCTCAACAGAGATCAACCAACTACGCAGGAGATGTTGTAGTGCACAAGTATGAGCGCAACACACAGGTGCACTCACTGTTCCATCACTCTCAAAGTTCGGTGAGACGGCAATCTGACATGACCGAAGCGAGATCAGGCGCAGGACCAACGGTTTAACGTGCTTTCCGAGGCACGGGGGTGTAACACCGCAAACTTCCCGACTCCGAGCTGTTTTTGAGAAATTCATAACAGAAAATCTCAGAAACAATTTTGGCTAGACGTGAGATTCGAACCCAGGACCTCTGGGATGTAAGGCAGAAACTTTGCCACTAGTTAATTTAGTTTAATTAATTAGTATTAGGTACTCACTGCTCGAGCAAGCCACGTTGCTTACTTTGACGTGCTGTCCTGGGGACAATGAAATAATTATTATCGTTTTAAGGCTACGTCCGCACAGGCAGGAGATTTAGTTAGCGCCTAGCGCCTAGCGAGTCACCAAGCGAGTAGCTTAGTAAAACGTATGATTTAGAATCTTCGCGTGTAGCGAAGTGAACAAACGTGCTGGTTTTTTGGCGCGAGACGCGAAGCATTTTCGTGATGGATGAAATATTAATTTCCACAGTTTTTACAAGGGAACCTTTGTGGAATCCCTCCAATGAACTCCATAAAAATGTAGTTGTCTTAAAGAAGCTATGGGAAGAGGTAGCAGTCGAAGTAGGAAAAGACGGTAAAGTTGTATATTTGGTCGTTGTATAGGCCGTGAAGTTGTATATTTTAAAGAAGAATTTTCTGTAAGTAGCAGTTTCAGAGCTGTATTTGAAAGTGAAGTAGTCAAACAAATGACCAACGCACCTAGCGACCCACTACGCAAGCCACTTTCAGTGCGGCCACCGTGTATCCTAGCAAGTAGCCAGACGGCAAGTTTAAAGCTAAGCAAACCTCCTGCATGGAAATAATTTTACACACATATCAAGTTATCTTAATAATAAATTATCCAGCGTTATCAATGTTAAGAAGGAACTTTAGGTATTATAAATTAATATAGCTAAGTATGTTCAGTTCATAGTTATGTCTACAAGTCGATAATATCTTAGTCAAGTATCGATATTTTAATACCTATAGGAATGAATACCTAAAGGATTCCGTTTTTCCTAGTAGGCCTACTGGAGCGATGAACTTTTTCCAACGAATGTTTTGGAACGGAAAAGAAGTCATCTACATAATTGGCAGTGATTCCATTCCTGAACCAAAAATATCCTAGCTTGACTATTTATGTATTCAAATGTAATTACATTTTTTAGGCTGACTTATGGCCAGGATGTCAACACTCTGAAATACTTCACTACTTGCGGTCTACAGGAGGGATACGAGCCTTTCTGTGTGTAAGTATAAACTCGTAAATGCATATGCCAAACCACCTTTCGTTTTATGACCCAATATTTTCTAAGCTCCGTGTGAGCCGTGCGGAGGTGCAAACTGAGTAAAAGACCGAAATACTGAAAAACACGGCTTATTCCGGTGTCACTCGTGGATAGCTTTGAACTAAACAATAGACTAATTAGGTGATACGTTCCATATTACAAGACGCACAGTGGCCAGGACTTGATGGACACAAGAAGGTACATATCGGTATAGCTCTAATATTAATAAAAACTAAAACTAGCAAACACAAATTGGGAACACATTGATAAATGTTAAACGCATCGCTAACACTCCAATTAAACAACATAAGGTCACAACGCCAAATAGATTGTCACTTTGAGCCACATGAACTCTTAAGTATTGGAATAAGTGTATTTTAATTCGCCGTGGACCTTAGTCTTTGCCACCGAGTTTCATCCACATTTTCAACCCCTATTTTATCCCATTAAAAGAAGAATTTATCAAAATCCTTTCTTAGCGGATGCTTACGACATAACATCTACCTTCATGCCGAATTACAGCCCGATCCGTCTAGTGTTTTGGGCTGTGCGTTGATAGATCACTATGTCAGTCACCTTTGAGTTATATAGAGGTATATTTAGATGACTGAGAGTGCTATAAACGTAGATATGTAGATAAATAAAAGGAAAGATGTCGTCTTTCGGCGTTTCCGCGGAAGGCTACGTGCCACACCGAACAACACGTCAACGACCTTGCGTATAACATAAACATTTTAAATAAGTTCTGTTATATTTTTATATTAAGTTTATAAGGTATATACAGGGTGTAAAAAAACCTTAACGAAGCCGTCAACCACGCGTTCAGTACATCAAACCAAATCGTATGAAAAATAAATTTTGTCTGGGAAACAACTTTTATTTTTTGACATCAAAAAAAATAATTTAATTCTAACCCGCAATGTACAGCGCTCACGCGGAAAAGTCACCGCGGGGCGTGTTGCTATACGCCCCCGCGATGCGGTTCGGTTCGAGTGTGCGCTGTTCATTGCGGAGTGTGCCATTTAGAGGCTTTTTATGAAAGAACTAGTGAAAATTTGTATCATGTTTCTTTGGAAAAAAGTTCAGTTATAACGGACAGAAGTCATTTCTGTAAAAATCATCAATTTTTTTTTAAATTTTTAAACTTTAACCATCAATATCTCAGTAACCGTTAACTTCCCAGGTATGGTGTGAAGGATAAAAATGATCGTGAGTATTGGTAGAATATGTGGTATTCGGCTTCGTTAAGGTTTTTTTACACCCTGTATTCTATGGGCCTGTATTTAATTGTAAATCTGTTGCCTGATACAAATAAATAAATAAAATAAAAAGCTTCGAAATGCTTAGTATCGGGAGTTACACATGTTATTGTGAGTCAACCATAAAGGATAGACATGCTGTCGAGGGGTATTTTTAAATAAATTTAAGGAGAACCTTTCCGTCATACATGATTTCTGTGTAGCTTTTTAACCATTAAGGTTGCACACGTGACGGAAGCTTAAAAATGGAGTTACTTCTCCCGGTTTCCCAACGTTTCCCTTCACTGCTCTGCTCCTATTGATTGGAGCGTGATAAAAAGTATACTCTAACCAGCTCAAGAGTATGAAAAATAATTGTACCAAGTTTTGTTAAATTTCGTTTAGTAGTTTTTGTTCCTATAACGGTTATACAGTCAGATAATTTTTTTACTGATTGCATTTTTGGCATCAGTATCGATCCATATACCCCCTGATAGTTATTTTGGAATATATTATATGTACAGAATTGACCTCTGTATAGATTTTTTATAAGTATATATAATTTTTTTCAGGAACATGAAACGTGACGTCACACATTGGTACACAAAAGACCAGCCCATATTTGAGAATACAGACGAAATGCCTGACACAAGAATCGATGTAACCAGAATTCCTGCGGGCTCCGGTAAGCACTAGTAGTAAATAATTATCTTTGTTATAGTACCTAAATAGTCACATATTACTTCTATAGCTGATCAACTTTCAACGCGATACGCCTGAGGTAGAAGGATAATGAAAGCGTCAAATATAACTGGAGCACATTTTATCTTCCGCGTTTTTCAAATTTGGCGCAACTGATTTAGAGTTAGGAAGCTAAAGGGAAGCGCTTCCTACCTTGTTATGGTCGGAGACTGAGGTCCGATAAACATCTTGATTTGTCTATCTCTATATTATTCAGAATCTAAATCTTATATGCCGCGGTTCATGTGCGGTACTAGGCTAAAAGCGCCATCTTGCGTATGGAGCCGCTCGCTGTCGTGCTTGTCACCATGCGCTTGTAATAGCGATCGGTAGAGGTCGCCACACAAATCAGGCGTGAGACAGTAGTGATCACCAGAGTTGGCTTTCAGTGATCCTCACAAATATTTATTCGAGACTGCTAGTTAATGATAATCTAATAATGTATTTCAGAAACACCACCATGCTTGAAGATCTCTCACAACACATTCGAAACCATGGAAAAGGCTAACTGGGAGTTCCTACGTCTGTCCCTGCCTGTAATCTGTCAAGCTGAGTTCATAAGGTAAGTTTAATTTTTGGTTTTCACCCTTGTTCAATCAAGTAACAGTGAGAAAAGGTAAGAAACTGCTTTTGCATGGGGCAGGGTTATTTTTTATTTAATCCATAGATATGAATCTATACATATAATAAAGCTGGAGAGTGAAAAAAGTCTGTACTTGGAAGATATTTAAAAAAAATTGGCTAGTTGTAGGTACTTAGAATCAAGGACACACAACAGATTCCACTACTTTTTAGAATTTTAGTCTGTGTTTATATATACGCGCCTGAAAACGGCTGAATGGATTTAAATAAAAAGGTTATAGGCTACAATTTATTTTGAAGATCTAATACACTGCTCAACAAAGTCTAGGGAACAAGCCAACTATATGACTTTATTTGTAAAATCTTCCTTAAAAAAGTACTGATCTCTTTGAGGTAAACAGGTAGGCTGAATGTTTATCAAACGTTGTTCGAATTTAAAAAAAAAATTAGAAACAAAAGAATTTTCGTAAAAGGCGGGAATCTTTCACTTTGATTGCTGTGTAGTGATACTGTATGAGAATTTTAAAGATAAAAAATTGTTTTATTGTTTTATGATTTTATTGAAAAACAAAATTAACTGTTGTTATTCGTAACTTTTGCGACTACGGCCATTATGTCACGACGTCATTTAACGCGGGAAGAAATGATTCGAGCTGTAGGAATGTTGGAAGCTGGGCTACCCCAACGCGAAGTTGCAGCTGCTCTGAATTCTCACGCGAGCGTTATCTGCAGACTGTGGGCACGTTACAGACTTACTGGCGATGTAGCCGAAAGGCACAGAGGCAGGTATAGGGTTACTACGGAAAGGCAAGACCGTTTTTTGCAAAATGTCGCAAGGAGGCAACCCACCATTACGGCTCGTCAGTTGGTAGAAGACCTCCAGTCGCAGCACCAGGTTGCTATCAGTGACCAGACTGCTCGGAGGAGACTCCATGAAGCTAATCTTCGTGCTCGCAGACCACTAAGAGTGCCCGCGCTGCGTCATGGAAATCGAGGACGTCGATTATTGTGGGCACGTGAACATTTGCAGTGGAACGTAGATCAGTGGGCACATGTACTGTTCTCCGATGAATCTCGCTTCGGATTTCATCCAGATTCAAGAAGAATGCGTGTTTGGCGGATTCCTGGTCGGCAGAGTCGGCTTCAAAACCCACAGGAGGTGCATCCCTACCAAGGTGGTACAATCATGGTGTGGGCTGGAATCCGCCTGGGTGGACGGACGGATCTCGTTTTGATCAGGGGGAATTTAAATGCAGAGCGATACTGCGAACAGGTAGTCCAATCCGTGGTTATCCCGCACCGACAAAATCTGGGCGCAGATTTTATTTTTATGCAAGATAATGCACGACCACATACTGCGAGTCAGGTGATGGATGTGTTCCGCGAGTACAACATCGAAGTGCTGGAGTGGCCTGCTCAGTCCGCGGACCTCAATCCCATTGAACACGCGTGGGATTTACTAAAGAGAAGGGCTTTTAGAAATCTCCCTCAAAATTTGAACACAGCAGATGAACTTTTTTCACATCTCTCCAGAGAATGGAGTCTTCTTCCACAAGAGACAATCGATAGTCTCATAATCAGTATGCCACGACGATGTCAAGCTGTTGTTAATGCCTTAGGGGTCCAACTGATTATTAAAAAAGTCCCCGCATATTTGTTCTTAACTGTAATGTTTTAATTTTTAAGAAATTTTATTAAATTAAATTTCTTTGTTTAGTTCTGTAATACACTTTCTTTGTTTTTCATTAAAATTACCTCGTAATTCAAAAACTGAATCCTTTATTTATATACGCAACTAATTAAGCATTAAATTGCGCATCGATTGGTATATAAACTTTAAAACAAAAATATATAAAAATAAAAATATTCCCTAAAAACCTCCTGTTCCCTAGACTTTGTTGAGCAGTGTATATCTGAGGTGATTTGATTGATGATTTATCTGAATATCTGAGGTGGACCCCCAGCAGCCTAGCTTAACTTAAGAGATGATTTGATTGATTAGATGATTAAGAGTATGAATATGACGCCATAAGAAAAATTGTTTAACATGACGATAACTTTTCGTCCCCATAATAAAAATGAACATCTGGAGTACCTGATGTGACACACAGGAACCCAGCTAAACTGTTATAAGTATGAATATAGCGCCTAAGGAAAAGTTGTTCCACGTCACGAGCGATTTATCTACATGTAACAAAAATGAAAATCTGAATATCTGGCAGCCCAGCTCAATAATAAAAGGTATAAAGGTATAAATATGACGCTTTTAAGACTCATATCATAACACAACAATTTTCACAGCTAAGCAGTTTTTTGCCGAAAACTTTAACTTCAAAGGAAAAATTAAAAATCGGGGTTATTAATAACTCAGACACATACTTAAATAAGTACATTTTAAAGAGTGTTGAATTATCATCCTCATAAGATACAGTGGCTATTAGTTGCTTAAAATAGAGGCAGAAATATGCCCTAATCTTGAGCCCTGAGTCTGATGGTGAATCTACTAAACTATCTAAAAAGACACACAAAATTAATGTTATGTTCTTTTTATTGTCACTCAGTGAACAAGAAAAAGCAAGACGCTGGATAGAGATCAAAGAACGGCAGCAGATCCTCATGAAGGAAGCGACCGAAGCGCAGATGCCCGCACACATAGACCAGATCATGAGAAGCGGATTCACAATCAGCGATATTAAAGGTACAATGTATGACATATAGGATTTTTTCGACCTGATGTAATGGACTTTTAAGTTCTTAAATGTAGATTGAACACCTTGGTTACTAATTTTAGTATGCACAGTTTTAGTTTTTTTTTAGATTCCCCTTTGGAGGTAATGGCTCTGTGTTTTGAAAGTTCATGGTTAACTTTAAACAAAATAATGGAGTCAACATTTGTTAGTTACAAACAAAGATTGAAAAATAACTCTCTTAAATTACTTACAATTATAATAACGCAGCAAAGTGTACAATGTAGAGACTTCTATCCACACAGCCTTCTGTCAAAAGTACTGTGGCCAGCATGTCACGGTAAACACTGCGGTATCGTACGTGCATCTTACGTGCTTGTGATACGGGCGATTTTGCAACAAAAATGGGTAGCCTGATGTGCTACCCATTTTTTTTACCCAGACTGAGTACCTGTCCATTGTGCTAATATCAAATTATTGCAATAAAAGTCGTTTTACTTTTATCTTTTTCGAATGCAGAGCCATTATCTTAACCACGCCCAAAAGTGGAGCTTATTTACTTTGCTGTACCCATAACCCTTACAAAGCTTATTTGACCATGCCCCACCTTTCCCAAGGTCTTCATTATGAGGATAACCAGGAGGAAGCTCCATCGAAGCTGAAGAAACTTCCTTCCAGGCCACCGCGAAAGGGATCCGTGACAAGAGGTGTTACATACCAACAAGGTTTTAAGGCTAAATGAATTTTTATTGTGCTGTCTAAATCTTTCACAGGCATTCTTCACGCTTATATTGATAGCTCCAGGTCATGTTAATTTTTTGTGTGTTATCTGTGCAAACATTATACGATCATTTGTATCATTAGATCAGTGATCATCAATTTGTTATTGTGGCGTCTAAAATGTTCACAGCTTGGTCCATAAAATAGAAATTAAGTAAATAAATAATAAAGTCGACATTACCTATAGTTGAATTTTCTAATAATTTATTTAAAGCTTAAAATAAATATTATTTCGCTCCAAATTGCAGTTAAACGACGCCAGCGCAGTCACCCAAATCCAACAGTTACCAATTCAAAAACTAGAGCTGGAAGTCACATTTTTTAAATGTTTGTCTCTTCTCAATTAAAACTTCCATGTTCGGAAACGTATAAACCCGAAGATATCAATAACATCAGATTTACTTTATGTTAAATTATACCATGAATTCAATACAAAATATAACAAACTTTTTATGAATTGGCTTTTGCGCAACTAATGAAAAACTTTTCTACAATATTATTGTGAAACGTTTTCTTAACGTGTTTAACTGTTGCTAGTCTTTGCTTTTTCCAAATCTTTTAATACATGTCTATGGTCTCAAGCTTTGACTTTTTCTAATTTGTATTTTCAAAAGATTTTTACTGTCTTTCGAAAACTACCCTTAAACAATTAAAAAGTAAATGTAGTAATTTTTTTGGTATAATTTTCTAAAAAACATGTCTCTATCTATTTCATTCTCAGTCATCTGTCCACTCCACTCTACTTCAAACCATTCCATTTCAAACTTTATTTCTTTTCCTATTTTTTTTTAACTTATTTCTTTTTACTCACCCAGGTCAAGGACAAGTTAACGGTATGCACAGATCTACAAGCGAAGCTGAGATGTCCAAATACGAACTTGGAGTCCAGAACGTAGCTGACGATAAGAAAGATAAAAGAGGCAGATCGCCTTTCAAGTAAGAATTTTATATTTTACTTAATTTTATCGTAATGGGAAAAAGATGCCTGTAAACCTCCCCCAACCAAAGTCCAAAATAGTAGCAGGCAGAAACATTTGACGGCTTGAAGGAGAGGCTTTATATATCACTCACATGTCAAAAAAGGTATCATTTAAAAAATGGATTATAATCATTTGTTTATAAGGTATCTTGTTGTTTAAGTACACACACAGATTAAGTAATTACCTCGCCAAAGCGAGCATTCGTATCAACGTGATCGCGAGACCACGACCGCAAGACTGCAACTCGTGACGTCACATGAATAACTTTTGAAGGAAGTCTTCAACGTGACGTGACGTCACGAGTTGCGGTTTTCGGTCGCGTTGATCCGAATGCTAGCTTAACGCGATGCAAAGCCTGATGATGAATTCTTCTCTCTCTCTTTCCCACTGTCCTGACGGGTTACCTACGTACAGGTCGTTTTTTGACTACCCCGTAGCGTCTAAAGCCCGTAGAGTCAAATGCCCGTGGGATTGAAAAACATATTTTGCCAAGGGAAAAATTTCCATAGTATTTTTTTTATATAAACGCAATATTGGGGGAAAAGGATTGGGCCTAAGGTGTCTTTAAGTAAAATTGCAGCACACGAGATATAGTTTTTCAAGTTTATCATAGATTTTCAAGAAAAATAATCTCAAATTTGAGATTTTTGTATGTAATGATGGAAAACTTCAAACGTATTTTCTTGCACACAAAAGGCCCAAAAAAGGCTTTCTGTGTAAATTTGACCTTTGGTAAAATTTCATTTTTCGATCCCACGGGCATTCGAATCCACGGGCTTTCGACACTAAGAGGTAGTCGAAAATAATTCGACACTACGCCCTTCGTACAAACGGCCGTCGACTCTACGCTGGTAGGTAATCCGTCCTGATAATGGTGACAAGACAAAGATACACTGCTTTCCACTAGATGACAGTTCTGTCATCCATAATCTTTTAAGTAGGAGTGCATAAGAGTTTCCTTTCCAAACTTATTGTTAAAGTAACTCTGAAACGCTTTTCATGGCCCCCTCTGAATCACTCCTTGCTATTACATATTTGAAATGAAACATCTTAAATAACTTCTTAACATAGCTATGATTTTATGATGTCATCTATACATACATATAATAAAAGTGGAGAGGTAAAAACAGCTGTTTACTTGGAAGATATTGGAAGATAAGAGCTCTAAGCATTACGGCCCCTGGTTTTAAACTCTATCTATAAATATCTCTGCTTTGCATTCTAGGTTCTTCAAAAGCAAGCGAGGCGAGAGCAGTGACAGGGCGAAGTCCCGCAAATCAAAGACACCAGATCCCTTGAGCGATACAGAGGTGTCTCCCGAGAGGGGACCTAGGAGACCCAACCCTCAGATACGGGTGTCACAGGTAAGCATTTAAGGGTTAAGTTGAGGTTGTGCGGAGTGAGTTTCGTGGAGCCCTTTGTAAATTATGATTTACTTTTTTTTAATTAATCATTAAATTGCCCTTACAGTTCTGCTCCCTATTCGTCCTAATAAGCATTCCTAAGCATACAAATATTCCTTCCTTTCCTTCCTTTGTATAAACAGTTTGTGACTGCCTCGTTGGTGTAGTGGCAAGGTTACTGCCTTACATCCAAGAGGTCCTGGGTTCGAATCCCAGGTCGAGCCAAAATTGTTTCTGAGATTTTCTGTCATGAATTTCTTAAAAACAGCTCGGAGTCGGGAAGTTGGCGGTGTTACACCCCCATGCCTCGGAAAGCACGTTATGCCGTTGGTCTTGCGCCTAATTCTCTCCGGTCATGTCGGATTGCCGTCTCACCGAACTTTGAGAGTGATGGAACAGCGAGTGCACCTGTCAATTGCGCTCACACTTGTGCACTATAATATCTCCTGCATAGTTGGCTGATCTCTGTTGAGATTGGCCGCCGTGGTCGGAATCGGCTAGGAGGACTATTGTATAGAACAGTTTATAAAGTAATGGTACGAGCTCAAGCCCTTGGTGGGTCCCATGGGTTATCAGTCAGCATTTGTGTGGTTTCCCTATAACAATACTTTGACCCTTATTCCAGTGCGTGACATTTTTTGTGTTCCGTTTATTCATTCCTTTTTCTCCCTAAGGCCAATCAGAGATATAACGGCATGCCCCCCAGGGCCAGTAAACACACGTTGTATGACAGCCAAGGTGGTTTAAACGTAAGTCTATAGCCAGAGACTAACATTATTGTTTGTGGTTTCGTACTAACCTTAATTTGATAAAAACTTATGCCTCACACCTGCCTATAACAGTTCGAAATTATATTAGAGGTAGGAATACTTACTTAGTACATAATATTGCAATAGATAAAAGTACATACTCGTACCTCCTACTTTAAAGGATTTTTTTATATTCACATATCGATAACATGTTTATATGTAAATTCCGACATAAATAACTGAATTTAAAGTAAAAAAAATTAAACGTTTTTTTTTTCTTTATGGTTTTGTGAGACGTAGCCACTATAAAGTTAAAAAAAACCTATTTGCTACAAACTTTTTGGGTTTTTAAAACTAAAATAGTAAAATTTAACATTACTAGTCTTATTGTAGCTCGTTATTTTCAATAACAAATCCAAATTAGAAATATGTATTGTCATTTTGTTAAAATCAGATAGGTACGTTATCGATTTATTTTGACCACCGCCGTTTTAATTTTTGTCCAAAGCTATTTCAATACATATTTGTTGTTTTTATTATTATTATTATTAATTGAGGGACTTAGTACAAAGTATAATTATCAAAGTAGTATTAAATCTTAATTAACTCAACAATCAAGCATTAACAAGCTCGTCAATAAGAAACAAGTGACATTCACTGGTGAATCACCGAAATCATGTCGCAAACAAGCTTAGCAGATTCCGATGCAGGTTTCTTTGTTGTTTTTGTGTATCTGATATTAAAGCACTAACGTGCATCCTTGTTCAAAGATGAATGACAATCAACAGACGAATCTCCAAATGGCGACGCCCACGCAGGACCGAAAGCAGATGACCACCAGCACGCTGTCCGCGGCCACAACTGAACAAGTGGGCAACGAGATATTCGACGCGGAGTGCTTGAAGCTGATCAACGAGTACTTTTACGGTGTCAGGTAACATACATTTATGAATAACTTGACAACTTAGGTATGTGCTAGATAAAATAATCCTGTCTTTTGTGGCTGAGAGGACCCAGCCTTAATTTAACTAATATACAATTGTATGTAATAAAAATGGAATTGAATTTTATATTTAATCTCATGTGTCATATTATTGGTATTATTATTTTTGTGTTTTCTCTTTTATTTATCTTGTCGCACCGCCCACTAAGGTAGAGAGGTAGAGAATGCCCTACGGCGTTAAGTCTACCTTTTGTACAAAGTTTTGTTGTGCAATAAAGCTTAAATAAATAAATAAATTTCCCAATTTTGACATTTCGTCTATATTAGAACTGACAATTACGATTGCATGAGTGAAATTAGGGCAAAATTTATCAATTTATTTATTTGGAAAAGCCGTTTTTTTAAAGGCAGATAGCGCTACAGTATGATAAAATTCCAAAATGGCTGATTCAAGGCAAACGGCATTATGCAGAAAGTAAAAATTAAATACGTTTGGCATATACTTACCAAGTCGATAACTGTTTTTCTGTCTGTTAAAAAATCGGCCCTTAAAAAAGAACAGCGTGTGTTTGCATAATCGAATGTGCTTACATAGAAGGAAATGAAAAATATTGTAGAAGTATGAATCTCAATCAACCTTTTCTGGATGCCTTTTACACTTGCCTTTCACAAATTGATTGCGTCAGTAAATTGTGGTATCGAAGCAATTGAATCTGCATACACAAAATCATATAGCTAAAAAATCAGCATAGCCTTTTAGTCCTTATCCAGTTTGACTTTTTTTAATATTACCGTAGTCAAATGCTAATTTGTTTCGATTTGTTCTCAGAATTTTCCCCGGCCAAGACCCCACCCACGTGTACGTCGGATGGGTGACCACGCAGTACCACCTGCACTCCAAGGACTTCAACCAGAACAAGGTGATGAAGTCCTCCGTCATCATCACCGACGATTACGATCGGGTTGTTGAGAGGTGAGCTATTTAGCTTTTAATTTTGTAGTAATATGTATTCAATTACAACAAACAACCGTATGTATAAGGTGTACAGTAGGTACATATCCACTCTAATCTTTTCTTATAAAAATGAATTTCTGTTCGTTAGACTCGCTAAAACTAAAGAACGGCTGTACCGATTTTCCTACTTTTGGTTTTGAATTATTTGTGAATGTTTAGGGAAGGTTTAAACGATGAGAAAACTGAAAAATGGCGAATACATAGGTCAGGACAGCGTCTGCCGGGTTCGCTAGTAATATTATAAAGATGAAAGGTTTGATTGTTTGTTTGCATTGAGTTTGCTCAGACATACTGGACCGATTTAAAAAAATATCTTACGTATGGGCATAATGTCCGAAAGAAGAAAAATAATTAGAACCAGCGTCCTTCGCACAAAAGACTCTGAAGCTACAAGGCGAAACTTGAAAAGACTGAGGAAGGTGTTCACAATTGAATAAGCTAGATGACACCACCAATCGTTGATATACTTTTTATTATCTGTCAAAACGGGCTGCCTCGATAGATTTTGTATGGGAATACAAGAACGTGGTGTTACGGTCATGTATCAGAAATCGGATTCAATTGACCGAATGTTTATTGAGTTTTGGGTGTTTAAAAATTGGTTTCTACATCTTTTTAGAATTGGCTAGACGACACCACCAATCGTTGACATACTTTTTATTATCTGTCAAAACGGTCTGCCTCCATAGATTTTGTATGGGAATAAATGAACGTGACGTCACGGTCATATATTAGAAATCGGAGTCTATTGACCGAATATTTATTGAGTTTTGTGTGTTTAAAAATTGGTTTCGACAGTTTTTTGGAAATAAACTGGTTATAATTACTTCATAGGGGCTATGTTTTTTAAACGCCATTGTCTTGAAAATATTTGAGATAGCTGTCATCATGCCAATTATACTGGTTGTATTATTTCATACATGGCTATGTTGTTTAAATGCCATGATCTTGAAAATATTTAAGATAGGTGTGTCATCATGCCTATTGGACATATTTGTTTCTTCGGTTTACGCCTGATCCTGTTTTAGCCAAGACTCAAGCTCGATCCCGCACTGCAAAACCTCAAGATACTGTTAGCTCATTTTGTGTGGATAGGAACGTAACTTAATATTTTTGAGTGATGGTAGTTTACAATTTTTTCAAACTAGGTAATGACAACTAACACTTTAGTCTACCTGTGCCCACGGACGCTGAAAAGGGTCCGAAACGTCAGGTTAAAACAAAATGTAAATAAATCGCGAAATAATCCGTAAAAGTGTCTTATTTCAATGCCTATTGGACTTGCCTATTAAATATAAATAAATATTTCACAACAATCACACCAATTCTCTAGTCCCAAATTAAGCTACGAGGCTTGTGTTATGGGTACTAGACAACGGATACACATACTTAAAATACTTTTTTGTAAATAAATACATATTATACATAGAAAACACCCAGACCAGTACAAACACACATGTTCATGCACACTTATGCTTGTACTGTGCGGGGATCGAACCCGCGACCCTTGGTTTTAGAAGTCCGACATGTGGACAACTGCACCAAGCGGTCGTAAATTAATTATACGATAAAAATATTTACATATTTTTTTTTAAATAAGAATCAAAAAGGGTCGTCTTGCAGACCTACACCAATGTGCCAGGTGCCAAGAATGCTAGCAGAGTTTCCTGATGCTGATGATAGATTATGTTATTTGACAGTGTGAACCGGCAATCGTGCTACATGGTCCGCGCGGACGAGCTGTACAACGAGGTGATGGCGGAGGCGGCGGGCGCGAAGGGCGCGTCGCAGGGCATGTTCGTGGGCTGCTCCGTCGACGTGTCCACCGGGCAGGTCGCCTTCACCTGCGAGGGGAAGGACACCAGCTTCAAGTTCAAGGTAACACCGACAGGGTAAAATAAAAACACACTTAAAGAAAAAATCGAAGGACTGCCACAGGCGGAACCAGTCCTCCGACTTTTTCCTTAAGTGTGTTCTCATTTCACATTATAAAAATTTTTGCATTGACAGTTACAAGCACGTTAAGCCGTTGGTCCTGCGCCTGATCTCTCTCCCGTCATGTCGGATTGCCGTCTTACTGAAAATTGAGAGTGATGGAACAGTGAGTGCACCTGTGTATTGCTCTCACACTTGTGCATTGTAATATCTCCTGCGTACTTGGCTGATCTCTGTTGAGATTGGCCGCCGTGGTCGAAATCGGCCAGGAGGACTATTATTAATAACACTGACAGTGTAAAATTAAAACACACTTTAAAAAAATCGGCCAGTCCTCCGACTTTTTCTTTAAGTGTGTTTTCGTATTACATTGTAAAGAAATTAGCATTTTTCAATGTTAAAAAAGATAGTAACTTATAAGAATAGAATAGAACAGAAATCATTTAATTGGGTATAGTGAAACAAGATTCTGTTTAAATAAAAACAAAACAATAAAAATCAATAAAATTGCATGGCGCCGAAAAGACACCCGCCGAAAAAGCTCAGCAAGGCAGCCAGAGACATGCAACGAGACTGATTTTCAGACCGACAGGTTTAATTGGCTGACAAACGGAGTAATACGAAGGCGCGGTTGGCGAAAGCGTGTGTGTCATTTGTACAAAAGAAAGCGCAGCTGCGACTTATGATCTTTCTGCATTTTTTGTCAGAAATGCAAGAGACGAGGCAGCAAAAAAATGAAATTTAAGAATTCAAGGAATCTTTGTTTATTTTATTTTACTTATTTGATTTACTTACAGTCTACTTACACAATAACCTCTGAAATAAATAGGTACAAAAGTTTCTAATGCTAAGTGTAGTGTTGTTTAGTGGAAATTTAAATCAAAATAATCCTCTTTTTTAACTTAAGTGTAGTGTGCACTTACAGGTAAACATAGAACGCACGAATTACATAAATAAATATTAATTAGGTTAACTAATATTGAACACGGACGACGAGAAAAAGATTATACAAAATTGTTGTCGAAATAAATAAAACAAAATTGAATTGAAAATATTATTCCTTACCTACGTATGCTAAAACGGCTGCAATCCTATCCTTCAGTCTCCTCCACCACGACACCACGATTGAAATGATATGAAAATCAGAACGCCAGTTAAGAAGGCTTGATGTCATACGATGGGTCATGACGATCGCTTGCTGCAGTGGTCCACAGGTCGGACTTCGAAAACCAAGGGTCGCAGGTTCGATCCCCGCACAGTACAAGCATAAGTGTGGATGAACATGTGTGTTTGTACTGGTCTGGGTGTTTTCTATGTATAATATGTATTTATTTACAAAAAAAAGTATTTAAGTATGTTTATCCGTTGTCTAGTACCCATAACTCAAGCCTCGTAGCTTAATTTGGGACTAGAGAATTGGTGTGATTGTTGTGAAATATTTATTATTTATCATTTATCATACAAAACAGAAACAAATCTGCGAGATTGAAAGAGTTAAAGCAAAGTTTTTACAAGCTTTTTTTGAGTTCCACCTTTCCCGGTGTATGTTGTCTGTAAACAAACCTTGCAAGTTAAATTTTACCCACTTCCAAGTATCCGATTGAGCTGAAATGATGTATATACATGTTTAGGTTCGATGACATTCCACGATTTGACTATAAAAGCTTGTTAAAAAATCTGAAGTACTTTCAAAAGTAAAGTTACTTTATTTTTAAGCATAAACAATGCAAATTTCTTTACAATGTGAATTCAAAACACACTTAAAGAAAAATGCACTGTTACAGTACACAGGCGGGACTCGAACCCGCACCTTTCGCAGGCGGGGCAACTGCTCTCCCAATTGGGATGATGACACCTATCTTAAATATTGTCAAGAACATGGTGTTTAAAAAACATAGCCCCTATGAAGTTAATACAACCAATATATTTCAAAAAAGCTGTAGAAACCAATTTTTAAACACACAAAACGCAATAAATATTCGGTCAATTGACTCCGATTTCTGACACATGACCGTGACGTCACAATCATTTATACGAAATCTATGGAGGCAGACCGCTTTGACAGATAATAAAAAGTATGTCAACGATTGGTGGTGTCGTCTAGCCAATTGAGCAACCGTGACATTTACTTACATTATTGGTCCGAATTTCTGAACCGCAACAGCGATGAATGGCTCACTGCAGCCTAAGGAGCACATAAAGAAATCCGGACCGATTAGTAAGTGTCGCTCAATGGGAAGCAATCGCCTGTCTTCGAAAGGTTAGGATTGCGGTACATTTGTTTCATTTTTTAAATCAAGTTTTTAAAACCCATTTAATACGGTACAGATGGAGCCAGAAACAAAACTCTTCCCGGCCATCTTCGTAGAAGCGACCTCCCGCGAGATCCTGCAAATCGAACTCGGCCGATCTACCACCAGCTTGCCGCTCAGCGCAGCAGTGCTGCCGACGAGCGACAAGCACGTCATACCGCAGTTCCCGCCGAGGCTGAAGGTGCAGTGCCTGAAGCCGCACCAGTGGGCTAGGGTAAGTGTTCTAGATCGAATGTCGGTCTACCATCAGCTTGCTGCTTAGGCTCAGGCCCCACTTGCGACATGCCGTTGCCGCAACTCGCGACTGTCAGCGAATGAGGCGCGGCGATTGGTTAACACACTGTCAAAAAGGAGTTGCTTCGACAGAAAGTGGCAAGTGTTGCCTGAGCCTTAGCGTTGCAGTGCTACCCACTAGCGATAAGCACGTCATACCGCAGTTCCCGCCGAGGCTGAAGGTGCAGTGCCTGAAGCCGCACCAGTGGGCTAGGGTAAGTGTCATCTTATCAACCTAAATACGTCCCACTGCTGGGCACAGGCATCACCTTATACTGTGGTACTGTACGTTATACCGTATTTGAGGTGGTACGAGCCATATTCCGCCACTCGGGCTCAGTGCGATGTACGATGCGACGATAAAAACCACTCAAAAATATATTCAAATAAACTATTTCACTTTGGTACCTCATACAAAAGACCTCATATCTGCACGGATTTTAAATACGTATACAAATAGTTTGATAGTAAAATTGAAGCTATCAGACATTATTGTAACAAAAACAGCCTCTCTTAGGGTTCTAAGGAGTATAGTAAGTATCCTTAATCAATTTATTTACTCGTTCAGGAAATATTTGATTGTTTGTTTCAATTGAATAGACTATGAAAATACTGGACCAATTTAAAAAAAAAAAAACATTAGAATCTTACATTATACCCGATGAACATAGGCTTTAATAATGTAATGCGTATATGTGAAAAATATTTGTCCCAGTTTAAATAATTTTATTCTCAAGAAGACTATTAGTACATGTGACTTATTTGAGTAAATTTTAATATTTGCAGTTGAACAGATAATAAACTAACCTAATGGATAAGTGCTCCTCTTTATTTAAAAAAAAACTAAACTAATAAAATCCTTAGTAATAAACACAAACAGTTTTTTTTAATAAAAAATAATTGTCCACCCATGCAAAGCTAGCATTAAATAAAATGTTCTAAGCTGTCTTTTTTTTCAGGTACCCAACCAATCTCTTCAAGTGCATGCTTTGAAGCTATCGGACATCCGAGGTTGGTCCATGCTGTGTGAAGACGCGGTATCCATGCTTGCTCTCCATATACCAGGTGAATTAAAATAAATATTGCATGTGTTACATCAGGGTGTAATTCTTAGTCCAGTATTGTATCCTACCGTTACTTTGACACGGAATATTGGACCGATTTAGCTGAAATTTGGAACAGAAATAGATTAAAACTCGAATGACACATAGAGTACTTTTTATCTCGTTAAACTTCACGGTTTCGGTGGGATATGTAGAAAACGGGTTATATGCGGGGTAGAAAACGGGTTCTATGCTAGTAAAACCGCGGGGCACAGATAGTTTATTCATAAATAATACATATTAAGTAAGTTTTGTCTAGCCAGTTACTCATATTCTTATTTATATATATTTATTTATTAAATTTTAGTATTTTATAGTTTTATATAGATTACATGTAGGTGTGTATAAACCGTATATACTGAGGGTCTAAAATTAGTTATTAGAGAATTATTATTTCCTTTATTTTTATTTTATTTTCAATAATTTTATTAATGTTTGGTACCTACATTTATCTCACGGCCAAAATTTCATTTCTGCTCAGCTCAAAAGTATGGATGGTAGAGAATGCCACATGGCTTTTAGTCCACCAAATTTTGTTGTTCAATAAAAATAATTAAATATATGTCGTGATTACGAAACCTACTCGTAAGTTGACAATATCACTTGTCCCTAGTATTGTAATCTACTGTTTCTGTTACAGAGGAGGATCGGTGCATAGACATTTTGGAGTTGATAGAAATGGACAAACTGTTAAGCTTCCATTCACACACCCTCACGCTCTACGCTGCGTTATGCTACCAGAGTAACTACAGGTCAGTTAATTTTTTGATGGAATCAGGCGTTACTTTGCGGGAATCCATGACTAAAGCTGAAAAAGAGAATTATTTTGCTTAAATTTCCACTAAACGACACCAGTCTAGGAACCCAAATACATCCAACCGTAACCACTTGAAAAACTAGAGCTGAAAGTCGCAGGACTTACCATATAACTCACAACGTGATATAGAGAATGCACCTGGAAATACAACACCAATAAAACACGAAAGTTAAAGCAAAATAATTCTCTTTTTTAGCTTTAGTTAATTTTTTGTTTATACTGATGCTTTTATTATTGTTTAGAGGTTAAAGCTATATTTTTGCGTTTAGGACTAGCAATACCTGTTCAGATATTTACAGAAAACTAAAAATTACCAAAATTTATTACCTTTCTTTCACTACAATAGGGTAAGACTTAGTCAGCCTTATTATAACGCTTGATTAGGTCTCCAGCTCCGCTGTGGTATTTTTTTAAATCATACGTGAGCTTTTTCAACGTTTCAATATTTAAAAAAAATAAGGTTTTGTAATTTTTGATCCCAAATGCAATGAAGTAACTAATACGATCGATATTTTTCCTCGACTCGTCTCTGTTATTTTATAGATACGAAGCTGTTTCCACTCGCAATATTTTTGACTAGTTGGAAAGATATTCAGATATTATTTTTTTCACCAGGGCGGCACACGCGCTATGCCAACATGTGGACCAGAAACAGCTTCTCTACGCAATCAAATCGCAGTACATGTCGGGCCCGCTGCGGCAAGGGTTCTACGATCTTCTGATAGCCTTGCATCTGGAGTCTCATGCCACCACCATGTATGTACCTACTATTTTATGGGCCCATTGTTTATGAGATTTTTTTCTTATAAGGGTTTTCGTAAACAGCTTAGAGTCACGGTGGAAGTGCCGAAAACACTAGACGCCTCGAACAGTCTGACAGTCTCGCTCTTGATTTGTCTGTGGTCACGTCGAATCGCCGTCTGCTTAGACTATTAAGAGTCCCTATAGTTAAGGACTTAGATGTTAACTGAGAGCTCTTAAGCCTAATTTACTGGATAGAATCCCGGCCGAGGACTAGACTTCCTAAGTGCCAAATTCTGAACAATACGTTTGGGTGTCAAATAAATGTAATATACCTATTTTTACTTTAAAAAATCGTAAGTGTTAAGTCGAATTCGTCGTTATCACATCAACTCCGAGAAGAATATGCGTCTTGAAAATCCGTAAAATATAACTTTAACGGTTAGTTCTGAACTTTGCATCTTATACACTTCTGTATTATTGCAATATATTTAAGAATTCAAAATTTACCATATTCTTTTCCTCCAGGGAAACCTGCAAGAACGAATTCGTCATACCCCTTGGCCCCGAGCTGAAGTGCCTATACGAGGAGCCCGAGATGGGGCACAGCCTGCGCTCGCTGCAGACGGAAAGTGTTCGGCCGCAGATGAAGATGACTGATATTGCGTAAGTATTGCAATTCAGACCAGTGTGTGTTGCCAGTGATGACCTATAAAAATGAGACGAGGCCCCTAGCTATGGTTCTCATAAGAAGACTCAGTGTCGCCCAGCAAGCGATGGAGAGATGCTTAAGCTTCCAGGGCCGACTTTCTGGGTGGTAAGCAGATATGACAGCTATGAATGTCAGTTGGGACTCGGGGGGTTAGTATTTCTTTGCGCGATCGAATAAGAAATGAAGAACAGCAGGAGAACTAAATCTACCACACATTGCTCGAAGCATTGCTCAGCTGAAGTGGCAGTGGGTGGGACACATAGCGGAATGAACCGATGGCCGATGGGGCGGAACTTTTTCATAGTCGCTCGCGCGTGCCGAAAGACGCTCCGTTATGCCCACAAGGTAGACCGACAATCTAGTGAAGGTCGCGTGAATCCGCTGGATACGGGAGGTGCAGGACCGATCGCGGTAGAGATCCTTGGGGGAAGCCTATGCTCAACAGTGAGCGTCGAACGGCTGATATAACGATGATAACTTTTGTAGTCTTTGTCTAGGTAATGTTCTCTATAGCTGAAGTGCTTATACGAAGAGCCGGAGATGGGGCTCAGTCTGCGCACGCTGCAGACGGAAAGTGTTAGGCCGCAGATGATGATGGATGACTGATATTGCGTAAGTTCAATACTTACGCAATATAAGTAATCTTCTTAGGGTTCCCGCGCTGGCGTCGCTAAGTGGAAAATTTAAAGCAAGACAACCCTCTTTTTCAGCTTTAAATGTTGTATGTACTTACGAGACCTGTTTTTGTCACCAGCGAGAACATATCGGACATCAGCAACCTCTACTCTCCATACTTCCCCCTGGAAGTGGTCCGCGAGTTCCTGATGCAAGCGCTAGCCGAAGCGGTTGAGACAAACCAGGTCCACAACAGAGATCCTGTAGGAGGAAGCAATGAGAACCTGTTCTTGTAAGTTAAACCTCATTAAACTCGTCTTTTTAGGGGTCAAAACTGTGGCGACCTCTGCCGTTCGCCATCACAAGCGCATGCCTAACGGTGGCACGACAGCGAGCGCTGATACGGCTTCATATGCTAGATGGCGCTGTTAGCCTAGTACTGCTCATGAACTGCGGCATATAAGATTTCGATTCTGAATAATGTAGATAGACAAATCAAGATGATGTCTATCGGACCTTGGTCCCCGACCATAACACCCGGTCGGTAGGAAGCGCTTCCCTTTTGCTTCCTTACTCTAAATTAGTTGCGCCAAAACACCTTGTTTTTGTGAGTATCAATCATCATTGTCATCTTGAGTCGTTATTTGAATGAGTAATCTACGATATCCTGATGGCTGAGGCCGTGGAGACGAGCCAGGTCCAGAACAGAGAACATGTGGGAGGGAACAATGAGAACTTGTTTCTGTAAGTCCTAAACACAGATGCACTCACTATTCTATCACTCTCAAAGTTCGATGAGACGGCAATCCGACATGATCGGAAAGAGATCAGGCGCAGGACCAACGGCTTAACGTGCGCACCGAGGCACGGAGGTGTAACACCGCCAACTTCCCGACTCCGAGCTGTTTTTGCGAAATTCATGACTCAAAATCTCAGAAACAATTTTTCGCTCGACCTGGAATACTGAGGGGAATAACAAACATGACCTATCATTTTAGTGATCAAGTTCTGCGCTTGACAGGATATGTTCACTAGGTCATTTTAAGTATTTTTAGTCCGAGCAAAAAGGATTTCTTTTCTTCTGGTGGGGGGTAGGGGGCTACAAAGATGGCCGCTGCCGACAATTTAAAAAAAAAATCTCCTCGTATACTTACAGCTATTATAGCGATATTGGTGTCATTTTCGTATAAACCGAAGCCGTAGAATTCATTTCTGATATTTATTTTTAGCACTTTCATACATTTTTTTTAAGAAATAGTAAAAAAAGTGAGAAATTGTATTCAGTATTTTTTGTTTAAGAGCCTGTCAGTGGTACGTTTAATTATAAAAAAGAAAATAAAAAATATGAGAAGAAAGAAAATTTTATGCTGATTCTAAAAATATATACTTTAATAGACTTATCTAGTATTTAAATGTAAAAAAAAATATATTTATGCAGCAGCGGTGATGTGCAGTATTTAAGTTTATCGATCATATCTGCAGAAATAATCGAAATCTCAATTTATTTTTAATGTAACAACTGTATTTATTTACAATATCAAAAGATAAAATATAAACCTGTGTTTGTTAGCTTACTTGTTCACTTATTTTATAACAATTAGTGATATCATAATGAAAGTTACAAAAATCGCTTTCCATATGAAGATTCTCCTCGAATCCTCCATTCCCATTTCATTTTATCTTTTGACATTTGATTAAATGACTATGGGACTATTCTAAAAGCAGCACTTCTGAAACAAAAAAAATAATTATCTAAATCGCTTCAGTCGTTTTCAGTAATCAAGGAACAAATATATTAAAAATGAACGACAGACAGGCACCAAGAAAGATCTTGGTGTCACAATTTAAACCCTTTGACCGCCACAGCTTTAGCAGCAACTTAAAAAACTTTTGACGGCTATAGCCGACTATGGCTGTCAAAAGGTTAGGTAAAACAGTTATGATTAAAGTAAATTTATAGTATCTAATTATTAATATATGAAGACGAAATACATAGTTACAACATAAATCACGCCTTTATCCGTGATGGGGAAGGTAGAGCGGTTACGCTACGTCTGACAAGTTTCAAGGGTTATCTGACGAAAATGAAAATAATAGAAAAATTTGAAAAATAAAAATAACACTGATTAGACAGACCTTAGCAGAGCCTAGTGTTAACATAATCCGGCACAGAAACATAGTTCTGTGCATTTTAAATTTCTTTTTATGCAGTTGCATCTATTTTTGCATGATGTTTTGCATCTGCACCGGGTAAGTTCTAGGCAAACTGTTGCTACATCTGGTAAAACAGACCAGCGAGGTTTCCAGACGTTTCCTTCACGAATCCAACCCCAAGATGACGGACAGGGAAGATTTTGATCGGGAATTAACGTTTGGCCCCAAATATGCACACCTTGGTACATTGCTCTTAATGTGTGCTGATGCAGAGCGCCTTCTGTTGGGGGTATATTTTCCAGCTGTCTGTCTTTCTTTGTGAAAAGATATTTTCGACACTCATTAACGGTGGTACAGGGGCTTGAGCTGTGAAATAAAATTTGCGGACATTGTTTATATTATGTAGGTGTGGATAAGAAATTGATGTTATATAAGAATGAATATAAATTCACTAAAGGTCTCTATAGCGTAGAGGTTGAGCGTTCTTAATTTTACTATTCATACTTACCGATCGTACATTGTGATGATAAATTTCTGAATGAAACTATCTGCTTCTGCCAAGTTTTGTTGTACCAATGCTTTGAACCCAAGTGTTGCTTCCGGGTAGGCAAACCAGGCGTCAAACGCGCTCTTTTTGCCTCTCCCATGAAAAGCCGACACAGTGTCACATCCAGTAAAGGCATGAAACACAGGCAATACTTCAGCCCTATCAAATCCTAAAAAAATATCAGTAATTAAATTTGGGACGTCGATGGGTTGAAATTCAGATTCATAATGTAAAAGAAGTTCAGCGTGTAACACACTTACCAAGTCCATTCGCAATTGCATTGCATGATATGTAGGAGTGGTTTTTCCCTGTGCCCATATGCACCCATAAATCTTTCAATAATGTAAGTTTTTAAGTTGCTGCTAAAGCTGTGGCGGTCAAAGGGTTTAAATTGTGACACCAAGATCTTTCTTGGTGCCTGTCTGTCGTTCATTTTTAATATATTTGTTCCTTGATTACTGAAAACGACTGAAGCGATTTAGATAATTATTTTTTTTGTTTCAGAAGTGCTGCTTTTAGAATAGTCCCATAGTCATTTAATCAAATGTCAAAAGATAAAATGAAATGGGAATGGAGGATTCGAGGAGAATCTTCATATGGAAAGCGATTTTTGTAACTTTCATTATGATATCACTAATTGTTATAAAATAAGTGAACAAGTAAGCTAACAAACACAGGTTTATATTTTATCTTTTGATATTGTAAATAAATACAGTTGTTACATTAAAAATAAATTGAGATTTCGATTATTTCTGCAGATATGATCGATAAACTTAAATACTGCACATCACCGCTGCTGCATAAATATATTTTTTTTTACATTTAAATACTAGATAAGTCTATTAAAGTATATATTTTTAGAATCAGCATAAAATTTTCTTTCTTCTCATATTTTTTATTTTCTTTTTTATAATTAAACGTACCACTGACAGGCTCTTAAACAAAAAATACTGAATACAATTTCTCACTTTTTTTACTATTTCTTAAAAAAAATGTATGAAAGTGCTAAAAATAAATATCAGAAATGAATTCTACGGCTTCGGTTTATACGAAAATGACACCAATATCGCTATAATAGCTGTAAGTATACGAGGAGATTTTTTTTTTAAATTGTCGGCAGCGGCCATCTTTGTAGCCCCCTACCCCCCACCAGAAGAAAAGAAATCCTTTCTGCTCGGACTAAAAATACTTAAAATGACCTAGTAAACATATCCTGTCAAGCGCAAAACTTGATCACTCAAATGATAGGTTACCTATGGGCGCATGTTCTTATTCCCCTCGCTAGAATTCGAACCCAGGACCTCTCGGATGTAAGGCAGAAACTTAACCACACACCAATGAGGCAGTCACGAGTTAGTCAACAAGACTTTGAAAATATCTCTATTTTAATTGCATATTGCTGCATCACCATTAATTGTTTTTTTTAACAATTTTTTTGTCCAAGTCTACAACTAAGAGTCTTCAATAAACACTTAAAACAACGTTTTATTTCAGGCCCCTTATAAAGTTGGTAGACCGCCTCCTGCTGGTCGGCATGATGAGGGACGAAGATGTGGAGAAGTTGCTCATCATGATCAACCCTGAAACTTGGGACCCTACGTTTGACAAAGGTAGTAAAGTTTTTTATGTTCGATAGGCTGTAGTTGTATTATCAATAACTCAATCAAGGAGTATTCTGAGTAAAGCAACACACTTGTTATAGTGACAAACAGACAAACAATTTTTAATAGTGCATTAGCCTCTAAAAGCGGTGATCGAGCGGGAAAACGTCCGTCAGGTCCATTCTTCTGAAATTATAAACGCAAAAGTTTGTATGGATGTTTGCGACTCTTTCACTTTTAAACCACCGATTTGGCTGAAATTTAGAGCATAGATAGATTATAGTCTGGAATAACACATAGGGTACTTTTTATCTTGTAAAACTCCCCGGTTCCTGTGGGATATGTAGAAAACGGGTTCAATGTGGTTGAAACAGCAGGGCACAGCTAGTTTTCAAATATTTTTATAGTGCATTAGCCTTCAAAAGTGGGGCCACAATCAGGCAGAATACCGTGCGTCAGCTCCATTACTTTGTATGATTTTGTTTTTTTCCTTTGTAGAAGGCAAAGACGAACACCGTAAGGGTCTGCTTCACATGAAGATGGCTGAAGGCGCTAAACTACAGATGTGCTACCTACTACAACATCTAAACGATATACAACTGAGGCATAGAGTGGAATCCATCATTGCTTTTGCTCACGACTTCGTTGGCGATCTTCAGACTGATCAGTTGAGGTAAAAAACTTTTGGAAGCATTTATTGGATTAATGTCAATATTAGGTTCAATTATCATCATTAGGCCTTTTCATCTTGTCAGATGATTTAAACAGCGTCTACGCGAGAAGAGCATCGTCGCTCGTGGCTATATAAACCGATCCTCGAACGACACTTTCGTCTGCACTTACGGCACGTGAACTGAGAGTCCGTTGTGACGGAACCCTCTGCACGATCATGTCGTTTTTTCCGTTTTTGGGCTAGAATTTGAAACCAGGCTGTATCATGGGTCTCACAGCCCTCGCAGACGGCTTTTCTCCACCCATCGCGGTCGATAGCCAGATCCTCCCATGTGTCGATGTTGAATGCGATCATGTCGCGTTTTGCGCAGTCTTTGAATCGCAGTATGGGACGTCCAACTTTACGCTTCGAGAAAGCGACTTGGCTCAACATGGTTTGTCTGAGCAAACGAGTGCTGCTCATTCGGTGTACATGCCCTAGCCACCGCAAACGTCTCTGTTTTAGTAGGGCAGTGATACTAGGAAGCTGTGCAATCTCTAGCACTCTCTCGTTTGTTACCCTTTACTTCCATGTTATTTTGAGAATGCTACGAAGACAGCGCATATGAAAGGGTTAATTTATATGTTGGGTCGTGTGAAAGTGCTACTCGTGAGTCTATTTACAAAAAAAAATATGATTTTTTTATTTTTTGGTAGACTGTCTACCTGTGACCACGGACGCTGAAAAGGGTCCAAAACGTCAGGTTATAATCCGTAAAAAGTGTCTCATTTCAATGTCTATTGTTCGCGGCACACCAAAGAAACAAATTTGATTTTAATGATTTGTATTTTATAAAACTATTAAGCACACTTAAAACTTTTTTTTAAATCTATATTAATGTGTCATTTTGACTTATGGCAATTAATCTTTTTACAGACGTTACACTGAGATCAAGCAGTCGGATTTGCCCAGTGCAGTCGCCGCCAAGAAGACCAGGGAATTCCGTTGCCCGCCCAGGGAGCAGATGAATGCCATACTCAGTAAGTTTTATTATTTTCATAATTCAAACGTTATTATTACAATTATTATTTAATAATTGCAAGTAAACATACAGCAGACTATTAATAATACAACAAATAACGTTAATAACGTTACGTGCATGAGAGTCACATAAAAGAGTTATAGCCTAAGGCTGTATTCTCTCTTGCGTATTTTCGGGCGTAGCGCACTATCATAAACGTACAAACATTTGATATTGTCGCGTCGCGTCATACTTGTCGCGTAAACCTTATGTTACCAACATATGTCCTTGGTGACCACTTTGGTGCAATTTAGAAGTTGACTATTAACCGAGAGGTCGCGGGTTCGATCCCCGCACTGTACAAACATTTGTGTGCATGAACGTGTCTCTTTGTACAGGTCTAGATGTTATAAGTATTTATTAAAGTTTATTTGTAATACCACTGTTACTGTACTGCGGAGTCATATCAATTTATGTGATGTTGTTTATTTATTTATTACTAGCTTCTACTTCGTCCGCGTTAGGCAGTTTTTTTTAATGCGTTGTTTTCCGTTATACCAATTTTATTTTTAATATTAATTCAAATCTTTGATAATTTAGGAGTGAAAGCGATCAGATTCCCCGGAAAGTAATTTTTCCCATGGAAATGCGTTGTTTTCCCGCGGCCAAAAGTAACTCGTGTCCTTTTCTTAAGTCTCAAATTATGTCCTTACCAAATTTTATTTTAATCTGTTCAGTAGTTTACGCGTAAAAGCGATCGGCGCACTTGAATTTTCCCATGGGAATGCGTCATTTTCCCGCGTAAAAATAGTCTATGTCCTTTCTCGGGTATCAAAATATCTCCATACCAAATTTCATGCAAATCGCTTTAGTAGTTTCGGCGTGAGTGAGTAACACACAGACAGACAGAGTTACTTTCGCATTTATAATTTTACTAGCTGTCCCGGCAAACGTTGTTTTGCTATAACATATAAAACAACGTTTGCCGGGTATTTTTCATACCCCTGAGTGATCTCAGGGGTATGAAAAATAGATGTTGGCCAATTCTCAGACCTACACAATATGCTTACAAAATTTCATAAGAATCGGTCAAGCCGTTTCGGACGATTACGGGAACGAACATTGTGACACGAGAATTTTATATATATAAATATGGTATATAGTATAAAGTATGGATTTATATGTGCCTATTCAATTCGTCAGGTTTTAAGCACCTAGAGCAAGATGAGGATAAGGACAACTGCCCGTGTGGTGAGGAGCTGATTGCGCGCATGAACGAGTTCCACGAAGCTTTGATGGCGCACGTTTCACTAAGTGCACTACAGGAACCCGATGCTGAGGTAAATACTTGGATCAAATCAAACATAGTGAGATAAGATACATCCTTACAATCTTCAACTTAAAAATGGATTGCACAACTTTAAATGGACCTTTCGCGGACACGATTAGGAGCAGATCAGGTCCATTGAACTCTGCTTAGTAGGACCACGCACGACTAGGTTACATTGTATCCGTCACTTTTTGGTTTGATATAGGAACAAATGGCAAGTGACTTGTGTTGTGTTGTTGTATACATATTTTTGATTGACTCAAACTCGTAGACATAACACTTACCTAAAAAGATTTTTTTAAGTGTTATTTCTTTTCGAATTTTAAAATAGCGTTGTAAACGCAAAAAAATAATAATAAGTCAACTCGTAGCTTTCTGATCGTTGATCTACTTATACATTGTTATAGAAATAAACATTTATTAATTAGAAACATCACGTAACATCACAAACACAAAATAACATCCTCGCCTCTCTAATAGACGCTCAGATGATATACATACTACAGGCTACTCTACCTACCGCTCGTATCTGGTGTTCCTAGCAGACGGAATAAATAACATATTTAACAGTTTTTTATGATCAAAATGCTTTATTTAAACATAAGATTACATGCTGTTACACATAAAGGTTCAGAGAATCAAAACTGTTCACTTTTTGAGAGCACATGAATAACCCGTTTTGATCGGCACGCCCGAGTCTAGAAAAATCCGTTTCGGGGTCGCGGGGAGGGACGATCGCGCGCGCTCGTCGGACGGACACGCGACACCACAGGTAATAAAAAGTAACGCAACGGCAAACTGTTGCGCGGGAATGCAATTACCGTTGCCGCGTTACACATATACAAATTTAAAAAAAAAACATAAACACATTAACCAAACTATTATTTTAACGCAACAATTGAAACACGAATATTACACGGTATAGCAGCCAAATGTTACATTTGTGTATCTGAAACGCCCAAAACCATAGGACCTTACTTAGCGTTAGGCCAGACCCCTGCAGGCCTAGGTTTTCAGTGGGCCTAGCTGAGTGAGGTGCACAAATAATTCAAGCAATCACTTATAAATATAAGATTTTCAAATCCAACTGGATTTTCAATGGTATTAACTGAGCAGAGCACCGGTAAATACGGTTATGAGCGTTAAAATAATATTGAATTAATGAATATATTCATGAATACATGACTCTAGTATCGACAACGAGGAAACATATAAGAAATAAAAAATTGATAATAGTATAGATTTTTTAGAAAACATTTTTGTTATTTCAGGAAAATGCTGAACCGACAACAAAACCAGGCGCTATCGGAAAACTTTACAACATTATAAACACTGTCAAAGAGTTGGAAGAAGAACCCAAGGTAAGATTAATAGCAGACTTCTAAAATTCTGAGCTTACACCCTTGATTCAAACTTCTTGTTCATCTTTCACTTCTATTCTCATTTGATTGGCTTGAAAATAAAAATTGTATGTAGTAACAATTGCTTATAATATGGGTTTTGAAAAAGTAACTCAATATAATAATACAATCTACTTCCTTTTAGGCTATCGAAGAGCCCCCGAAGAAATCTCCCGAAGAGAAGTTCCGCAAAGTGCTCATTCAGACCATCGTGAGCTGGGCTGAGGAGTCGCAAATCGAAACCCCTAAACTCGTCAGAGAGATGTTCAGGTTAGTCTTATCTATTCATTTGGCCCCTGACCAGGCTAAAGAGTCGACCAACTTAATTATTAACTGGGCGGCTTAACACAGCTGACAGTAAGGTGTGTTTGTTGACCACACTTACCTTACAAACACAACCCCCAACGCACCGTAGTGAGCCCGCGTGATGAAGTATGGCTCGTAACACCTCATAAAGAGAGTATATAAACTGATGAGATAATATAAAATGAGTCATTTCGCAACTTTCAAGATATGTGAAAGTGCTCGTTTCATGTGTAGCAATTTCTATACGATATCTGCCTATCTACTCTAGTAAATTCGATTTTTTGCCTAAATTACTGTAGACTAGGCATTTTTTTTTTATTAACACAAAACAGTTTACAGTTGTGGAGTTGTGAAGTTTTTTAAAAATTAAAATCAAGTACTTAACTGAAAACCAAAACATGTGTTTACGTTTGCATTTTTAAGCAAGTGAAGGTAAGTGAGTTAGGAAGCTTGCAATCTATTCCTTCTGGATTCGTCTAAGTATCATCATCAGCCTATATACGTCCCACTGCTGGGCACAGGCCTCACCTCAACTATGTGGATTGGTGGAGGGGTGTGTGTAAGGCAAGCGACCAACCTTACTGTCAGATGTTATTAAGCCGCCCGAGGGCCTCCAAACAGGCTTAACAACTAATACCTGTCGATATTAACCGGGACCAACAGCTGAACGTGCCTTTGGAAGCACGGAGATGCTTGTAAATAAACGTCACTTGTATGGTCAGAACGGTCACCCATCCCAAACATGACCGCGCCGTTGGTTGCTTAATTTTTGATATCACTACCAAAGCGCTGCAACCACTGCGCCACAAGCACCTTCTATTACCACCTATATTAGTTTTATTTTTGAATAAACATTATTAAAAGCTCCATAGCAAGTTAGCCATGTTTATCTCGACTATGAAAGTATGATATATTTTTTTCAGTCATAGTATGTATCACAGTTTTTTATTTAATACAAAAAAGAGTTTCTGTTAGTCAGGCCTACAGTAGCTTTATCATGGTGACACATTGCCGACAACAACGGACAAGTTTTCAAATCATAATATGCCTAGTGTAAAACTTGTTGCTCTCACGTTACTAATAGGTTTTTTTTTACCAACAGCCTTCTGGTCCGCCAATACGACGCAGTGGGCGAGCTTATCAGAGCGCTAGAGAAGACTTACGTTATAAACGCAAAGACGAAACTAGACGTTGCCGAAATGTGGGTCGGACTCAGTCAGATACGAGCGTTACTTCCTGTGCAGATGAGCCAGGAAGAAGAGGAACTTATGAGGAAGAGGCTATGGTGAGTAACTCAAAAGAAGAGGTCAAAAAAGTTTTGAAAACAAAAGCTTCTATATTTTTTTGTTTTTTATCGTACCCATCGATGTCACTTTAAAAGCGGTAAATCGAAAGTCGAAATTATTTAGTTTCCACATTAACTTTGTTAATATTTTTTTTTAAGAAAACACTTTTTATGTATTTTTTTTATTTCCAGGAAATTGGTCAACAATCACACGTTCTTCCAGCATCCTGATTTGATCAGGTAAGTTTTTCCTAAAATATATATATATTTAATTTTAAGGCTAAACCAAAAAGAAATAAAAATCAGGTTTTAACAAGCTAACCAACTCAATAAATGTTAAAGTTGTCCAAACTAGGTTTAACGTGTGCTTAAGACACACAAAATATATTATAATCCTGGTCGATCCAAAAATTGTTACTGAGATTTTCTGTAATGAATCTCTCAAAAACAGCTCGGAGTCGGGAAGTTTGCGGTGTTACACCCCCGTGCCTCGTTGCGCACGTTAAGCCGTTGGTCCTGCGCCTGATGTCTCTCCGGTCATATCGGATTGCCGTCTCACCGAAATTTGAGAGTGATGGAACAGTGAGTGCACCTGTGAATTGCGCTCACACTTGTGCACTATAATATCTCCCGTGTAGTTGGCTAATCTCAGTTGAGACGCCGCCGTGGTCGAAATCAGCTAGGAGGACTATAACTATTATCATATTTGTATTCTTCCAGAGTGCTTCGTGTTCACGAGAACGTGATGGCCGTAATGATGAACACGCTGGGCCGACGTGCGCAAGCGCAGTCCGACGCTCAGCCCGCTTCGCCGCCTACTGCCGACGATAAGGAGAAGGTACACCTTTTTTCACTAAGTACTAATACTTCATTTATTTTTTATTTATTTATTGTAGAACACAACAGATAACATGAAGTCTTCAAGGATCAAAGAGTACATTATTGACCGTTCAGCACAGGAAAATAATCCTAAAACGTTTTCACTGCATAACGTTAGAAAATGAAAAGAAGACATACATGCAATTACATAGGATAGATTTATGTAATGTTGTTTTATTATAATTTTATATAGATATTTAAACCGACCGATAGTTATTTAATACGAAAATATACCTTCGTGGGTATTATAAGCGTACTCTAGAATGTGTCTCATAAGTTATAAGTTCCTCGTTTGCATTCCTCTTAAAACTATTTTCGCTAACACTTTGGACTAACAGTTGACCGAACCAAAATCCTATCGCACAACCAGTGAATCTGTGCATTAAAAAATACCCTCAAATGACTTTTTCAAATGAAATTTTACTGAATTAAAATAGCTGATGAGCTTCAACAGCGATATAATTAACTTTAGAATATATAAAACCGTGGACCACAGAGTTTTTGGTGCATTTTTACGAGGGACTATTTATTTTTTTAATAAGGTTCACCTACAACTAGTAAATTAATAATTATAAGAAAATAAACTTAGGATAAATTGCTAAATGTACAGTCTCTTACAGGCGATCACAGCATGCACAAATAAAAAGTCACTTATCAAAGAATAAAAAAGTCATAGTCGGTAAAAAATAGTTCGAAAATAAGTAATTATAAATTTAAAACTAGGACAACGGAAAAAAACTTTAAATGGAGTGTGGGATTTCTTAATACTATTCGGCCAGGGTGTGAATCAAGCAAAAGTTTTGGTATCAGGTAGTCGTCAATTTCAATTCTTTTACCTTCGCTCCGATGACATCTTGGGTGAGACCTTTGAAGTTCTGTTCAAAATAAGTTAGTAGTTGTATAATTTATTTATTTATTTTTTATTTAAAACACTTTTGCACAAAATTGTGTACAGTTGCGGACTAAATGCCAGAGGCATTCTCTACCAGTCAACCACAGGTCCAAGCAGAGAACATATAACACACGCCTTCTTGGACATTTAGATATGTTTTCAGCATTTACATATTAACATTGTTATTCTTTTTCCCAGGACACATCTCACGAGATGGTGGTAGCCTGCTGTCGTTTCCTCTGCTACTTCTGTCGCACAGGCCGACAGAATCAGAAGGCCATGTTCGACCACTTCGATTTCCTTCTAGAAAACTCTAACATTCTTCTGGCGAGACCTTCGCTCAGAGGATCTACTCCGCTGGACGTGGCGTACTCAAGTTTGATGGAGAACACTGAACTGGCTTTGGCTTTGAGGTATGTAGATTGAGTGCTATTTATTCTATTTTTATATTTAAAAAAAGAACAACACTATATACATTTCTTTATGTAAAGTAAAGTTACTTAAATGTGTGATTTAAAAAACTTGCGTAAGGAAACTTAACAAAGTTCGCAGAAAAATGAGGGTAGTCTCCAGGAATATATTTATAAATCTGGCTACAAAAACGTAATTAAAAAAAATATAGATATATGTTTGCCGTGTGAATTTACTTTGCAGTATGAATCGAATAATTGATATGGTCGGTATATTATTACCGAGTTGCTGCCAAAATGTTTGTCGTGTCTTTCCGTTTTAAATGGTATTTAATGACAGAGAAGCATCTCAAACAAAAGACAGAACACTTACGCAAACAAAGAAAAGCAACGGCCCCAATGTTGATCCCTTTAGCACTCCTAAATAATCAATAACCATTTAACGACAGCTTTGGTTCGGACTACAAAACCAGCTGATGTTGCGGGTTCGAATCCTGCTAGGGGCAAATGTTTGTGTGATGAGCACGAGCATTTGCACCTGAGTCATGGGTGTTTATAAATGTATTTAAGTATTTCTATCCGTTATTCTGGTCACCAAAGCACAAGCTAACACTTCGTTTGGGTAATGTGGTGTGTTATTTGACTCTATTTGTTAATTTTATTTTTATTTTATTGACTTTTCTGTAATTTTTGTTTTGTGTTGTACAATAAAGTGTTTATCTATCTATCTATCTATTAATTTATTCTCTATTTCCACAACAGAGAACACTACCTAGAGAAGATAGCGGTGTACCTCTCTCGCTGCGGTCTCCAGAGTAACTCTGAGCTGATCGAGAAGGGGTACCCGGATCTCGGCTGGGACCCGGTGGAGGGTGAAAGGTACCTCGACTTCCTGCGGTTCTGTGTCTGGGTGAGTACGCGGTTTTGTTTTATCAAAGGTGGTTAATAACCTTTAAGCAATGTCTTACTAGTGCGAAAATAAATTGAGGTGCTTTCGATTAAAAATTTTTTTTACTTACGATCTTGTAATTTGTTTAAATTATCTTGTATTTTTAAAGCAAATGATTTTGTAGTTATTCGTAATGTCAAAAGTAGATACCAAAATAACCATGTCCAAATGCAAAAAAGTACAAGATTTTAAAGTAAACAAATATTATTTGTAAGTTGTTTTTAAAAAAAAACAATTACTGATATTGATATCTGTTCATCAATAAGCGCTCATATTAACCGACAAGGTTTTATTGAACTAGACACGATCAAAAATTCAGTATTATAAGCACTTTGCTGATGGAAAGGAATCATTTTATTTGTAGCATCAAATAACCCAATCTTTTGTAACTAATAGTAGTTTGATTAAGCAAATATTATCACGAATTTGTTGTAACACTAAAAACACCGTGTGATTCAGGTGAACGGCGAAAGCGTAGAAGAGAACGCTAACCTGGTCATCCGTCTTCTTATACGTCGCCCGGAGTGCCTCGGACCGGCCCTCAGAGGCGAGGGCGAAGGCCTGCTCAAGGCCATAGTGGACGCCAACAAGATGAGCGAGAGGATCGCTGATAGGAGGAAGTTGAGGGAGATGGAACAGGAAGGCGATGTCACGGTAAGTTTGTTCTATAAATTTGAGAGGCCTACTTAATAGTCAATTTCATTGATTTCTGTTCCTAAAGACCTCTTTGGTGTAATGGTTAAGAAGTTGACTATTAACCAAGAGGTCGCGGGTTCGATCCCCGCACTGTACAAACATTTGTGTGCGTGAACATGTCTGTTTGTACTGGTCTGGGTTTTATACATATTTATTTAAGTTTATTTGTAATACCACTGTTGATTCTGTTATCTTTCACACAAGTGCTTAAGCGACTTACCATGGAGTCAGATGTATGAATGTATGTGATGTTGTTGTATATAATTTATTTATTCAGTTTAAAAAATATTATATAAACGTCAAAATTACATTTTATCAGGCTTGAACATGTCTCCTCATCTTTTGGGAACTACCAACGCTATTGGTTTTCATAATGCTTTTATAGTGGCTTTGTAAGGAAATATTTATTGGACGTAATAAGAGATGTACCCGCTGTTTCTGAAAACATCTTAAATATGCATTTATTGCATGTGACTTATGTCTTATTGGCATCGCAAACTATATCATTCCGTGTGAAGCTTCCCTCATCAATTTCTTTTGAAATAAATAAATAATAAATCTATATTTTCTTAAAAACATGGTATGATTAGCTTAGGATTAGCATGCAAATTAAAATTTTAGTTTCGTACATTTTCTGATTGAATAAAAAAGAATATCATTTACAATTTAATACAAGAACGTGAATCATCTAGCTAGACTTGCGAAGTACCTAATATTTTTATATAAAAAAACTGTTAATATTGTCAATAAGTAATCATTATTATTTTTTACAGTTCAGCCATCCGCTCCCCGAATCGGATGAGGATGAGGACTACATAGACACGGGCGCCGCTATCCTAAACTTCTACTGCACACTCGTCGACTTGCTAGGCCGGTGCGCTCCCGAGTCCGGTGTTATTGCCTTGGTAACGTATCTTTTTATTATTGACGACCGCTTGGTGCAGTGGTATACATGTCGGACTTCTAAAACCAAGGGTCGCGGGTTCGATCCCCGCACAGTACAAGCATATGTGTGCATGAAAATGTGGGTTTGTACTGGTCTGGGTGTTTTCTATGTATAATATGTATTTATTTACAAAAAAAAGTATTTAAGTATGTTTATCCGTTGTCTGGTACCCATGACACAAGCCTCGTAGCTTAATTTGGGACCAGCAAATTGGTGTGATTGTTGTGAAATATTTATTTATTTATCTACTAACTTACCGTCAGCGGTTTCGCCTGCGTCGGATTCGGCTCTCATCCATTAAGTATAGCCTATGTTCATATCAGGGATGTAGGATTCTAAAGGAAAAAGGTTTTTTTTTAAATCATTCTATTAGTTTTGGAGCCTTGCTTGGATATTTGGATGTTTGTCCGTCAATCACGCTGAAACTATTGAACGGATTTTGATGAAATTTTGGTATACAGACAGGGTATGAGCTGACGTAGGTGATGGATACTTTTATCTCGATTAAATGCTCCCTTAGGAGCACACGTTTGCGCGGACGAAGTCTTGGGCGTCCCGCTAGTTAATAATTTAATTAATTAGATAGTCCTTCAAGCCGATTTCGACTACGGCGGCCAATCTCAACAGAGGTCAGCCACAGGAGATATTATAGTGCACAAGTGTGAGCGCAATACACAGGTGTACTCACTGTTCCCTCACTCTCAAAGTTCGGTGAGACGGCAATCCTACATGAACGGAGAGAGATCAGGCGCAATACCAACGGCTTAACGTGCGCACCGAAGCACGGGGTTGTGACACCGCCAACTTCCCGACTCCGGGCTGTTTTTGAGAAATTCAAAATCTCAGAAACAATTTTGGCTCGACCTGGGATTCGAACTCAGGACCTCTTGGATGTAAGGCAGAAACTTTGCCACTACACTAACGAGGCAGTAAGTGAAAAAAAAACCGGTCAAGTGCGAGTTGGACTCGCGCACCGAGGGTTCCGTACAAACATGTAGGTATATAAGTAAAAGTTCACCCATCACGGGTATTATAGACTTAAGTATTTAATATAAATTTTAATTTAATATCTCAACGCGTTCATGAGATAAGGAGTAGTAACTTTGAAATTTTCAAAATGTCAAAAATATTTTTAAAAAATATTTTTTTTATACGATGAAACTGAAAATTTACGGTTTTCGTAATTTTTCCTATATCTGTACTATAAGACGTGACTTCGTGCTAAATTTCAAGATTCTAAGTTTACGGGAAGTACCCTGTAGGTTTTGATTCCCGTGCGAGTTTCGAAAATTTGCGGAAATTTGCGGCCTAAATGGCTGTATCTTTTGATTGCGTTGGCTTAGAAGGTTGATTTTTCCACAGCTTCTAGGGACAGTAGACTTAAGTATCATATAGAAATTTCAGTTTGATACCTCCACGCGTTCCTGAGAAAAACGGTCTTGACAGACGGACGGACGGACGGACAGACGGACAACAAAGTGATCTTATAAGGGTTCCGTTTTTTTTGAGGTACGGAACCCTAAAAATGAATGTACAACTATCAAAATATAACACACAAAGCTTCAAATGATGTAGTCAATACTACCTTTAAAAAAGTCGGAGACTGCAGGCAGCTTGCAACTTATGAAGCTTGGAGAATGCTTGATATTTTCCAGATGACATCTGGTGCTTAATTAATGATTATAGATGATATTTGTGTCCAATAAAATATGATATGACACTCATTTGCACCCACTTTCTTACTTTATCGCAACCGTCATCATAGATCTTTTTTAAACAGTTCGTCATATTTATTTAGTGCATGTTAGCATATATTATATGTTTTTATAATTACGCATTTTTATGTATTAAATTTATTGTATATTTTAAATTTAATATCATGTGTCATATTATTGCTATTTTTTTTTTGTTTTCTCTTTAATTTATTTTTTCGCACCGCCTACTAATCATTTCTGCTCAGCCCAAAGGTATGATTGATAGAAAATGCCCTACGGCGTTACGTCCACGTTTTGTACAAAGTTGTGTTGTGCAATAAATCTTAAATCAATAAATGATGACATATTACCAACTTTATGTTTTTCTGTAACAGGGCAAAAACGAATCCCTCAGAGCGAGAGCGATCTTACGTTCTCTGGTGCCCTTAGAAGACCTACAAGGAGTGCTCAGTCTTCGCTTTACGCTAAACAACCCGGCCGCTGGAGAGGAGCGACCTAAGTCTGGTGAGTATACCCATTTGACTGACGTTTCTTTACCTAAATGGAAAGAGAATTATGAATATTTATGTTCTGTCCATATTATGAGACCATTATTGTTCATTTGTTTTTGAACGCACTTCAAGCCGCATTGATTGAGCCAATCTCAAGATTGTGCAAGTTGTCTTGGATCTTTTCTTAGTCCAATGTTATAGAATATCACACCCAGGTATGTATTTTTTTTAAAACTTAAATAAAACATAATTTCTGTCAACTGCATCAAGGTCAGCAACAATGCACTTTTCACTTGAACTCAAACCTTACTACCTCGTGTGTTCATAAGTTTTGAGACAAACTTTGTGCTAAAAAAAGAAATAAAAAATTACTGACTGCTATTTATTTCTTTTTCTAATTTTGAATTTCGAATGTTAACTTTTAATTCCTTTGATTTTCAAATTCATTTCTTTAAATTTTCTCGTGATGGAGAGAACAAAAGAATTGCGTGCGACCGTGATTTCGCTATTTAAGGCGAGAAAAACCCAATGGAGATTTTCCGTGAGGTGAAAACTTTTGGTGTGAGCCGTAACTTCTTGTATTACACTATTAGACGATACAAGGAGACAAGTTCTTTGCAAGATCGCCAAAGGAGTGTCGGCCGCGCTCTGTAAGGACGCCTGCGAACATCAAAATCATCCGAGAGCGACTTCGTCGAAATCCATGTCAAACTCAGAAAAAACTAGCTCTGCAGACTAATACTTCGCGCGTTTCAGTCAACAGAATATTGAAATATGATCTTAAGGTGAAGGCGTATAGCCGTAGGAAAGTTCATTTTTTAAACGATCGCCTTCGTAAATTGCGACGCGAACGTTGTCCAATACTGCTTAAGAGACACGATGCGAGGAAAATACTCTTCACCGATGAGAAAATCTTTACTGTCGAAGAAAAGTTCACAACAACTAATAAAGTGTATGCAAAAAGTAGCAAAGACGTCCCAGCTTCAGCACGGAATGTCTCGCGTACTCATCATCCGGCTAGTGTGATGGTATGGTGGGGAGTTTCGTATGAAGGTGTCACTCCGCTCCATTTCTGTCAACAAGGCGTCAAGGTGAAAGCCAACAACTATCAAACTGACATTTTAGAGCCTGTTGTGAAACCCCTGTCCCTTACTTTGTTTCACAATAAGGATTGGGTTTTCCAACAGGACTCAGCGCCATCCCATAAAGCAAAAACCACCCAAGCGTGGATGAGGGAAAATGAGGCGGCCTTCATCGCGGCGAACGAATGGCCCTCTTCCAGCACCGACCTTAACCCGCTGGATTATGCTTTATGAGCTGAGCTAGAGCTCAGGGCCTGCCGAAAGTCCCACCCAAACTTGGAGTCACTGAAGCGAGCTCTTGTCCGAGAAGCAAAGCGAATCCCGCTGGAAAAGATTCGTGCCGTCATTGATGACTGGCCAAATCGTCTAAGGGCCTGTATTTAAAACAAGGGTGGTCATTTTGAATAATAATAATTATTTTTTGTTTATTATTATCTACTAATTGTTTACTGAACATTTTAGAAATATATGTAAATTATAAAAAAAGTTATGCAACTTTTATTTCGTCTCAAAACTTATGCACAAACGAGGTACAAAAAAAACAGTACTTAAGCCCTGTACAACTACAGTCATAGATGGTGACTTGGGTCTATGGACACGCACATTTTTTGTGAGTTATCTGTGAAATAGGTAATACATAGCTTAAATAGTATTTAGGTACGGTCGCGCTAAGAAAGTGTTTACCACCATAAGGATCACAATAGCTTGCATACATTTAACTCATACGTATTTAGAACTCGTCTGTTACATATTAACTTGATTGACCATAGATTTTTTTCTAACGAGAATCAATGGGTGATTGATACTGACTATATAACTTTCAAGAAATAAGGAAAATTGTTTCAATACTGAAATGTGATCAAAAACCTGATTGACGTGACAACGTCTTAAATTAGGTTGTGACTCGGAGTCACTCATGAAAAAGTGTAACGCCCGCTCACGTCTGTTACGATGAGTCACCGAACGAGAGAGAGGCCCGCCGGACCGGCGAATGCCTTGCGTCTCTCTCCCACTCAAACATGATCGGTGTCACGTAAAATCTTCGCCCGTAAAACCGATTTTACAGGCAACCATTTTTTTAACCCTCTAGAAGTTAGATGTTTGGAGTGTGTTTGAGTTGCTTTTTCAAAGCGGTTATTTTTATTCTAAAGATATTTTAATGACGGCGATTCTTAGCTATAGATAGTCAAACCCGTCCAGCCGTTGTAGCTCACCAGCTTTCCTGGCTCATTCGGGGTTTTTTGAACTGGAAATTTAGTTTTGAGCCAAACACCATATATTTTCTAAAATAATAAATAGTCATTTATCAATAGTAATAGCTTTAAAGAAGACCTGACTTATTTATTATTCTCGATGAATCAAATTGAATAATTAATTTAGAAAGGTAACAAGTAACTTGTTATAGCATTTTGGACTTAAGTAATAGAAGTGTGTTAAAGAATATAATTTCAAAACTGGTAAACACTTTCATGGCTAGATTTTCCCGGCTATATGGACAGATGACCTGAAGAAGGCAGCTGGTAGTGACTGGATGCAAAGGGCGGGAGATCGTGCGCTGTGGCGCTCCTTGGGAGAGGCCTATGTCTAGCAGTGGACTGTAAAAGGCTGATGTGATGAAAAACTTTCAGACCGCGACCGTACATGCTCAGTGAGATATATAAAACCCGATTGAAACATTCGCTAGTTGATTTTGTTAAACCCTGTGTGTCCAACTTAGTGTGCATAAACTAAGATCGTTCGATCGAGGTTTATGTATTGCACGTCTAATCTATATTCTTCTCCTTCAGACATGCCATCAGGCCTGATCCCCGGCCACAAGCAGAGCGTGGGTCTATTCCTCGAGCGTGTTTACGGCATAGAGACACAGGAGCTATTCTACAAGCTGCTTGAGGAAGCCTTCTTGCCGGATCTGAGAGCCGCTACCATGCTTGATAGAGTAAGATTCATTTGACGCTTTGAATGAATGAAATTTATTTGCGTATGAAAAAGGGTACCTACATTATTTTAGGTGGTAGGTTAGACATCGTGGTTCAGCTTTTTCAACCATATTATTACAGCATGCAAATTATATTAAATCATTTTAAAATACAAATTATAAATTAAAATATAATATTCAAGTTCAATAAACACAAAATTAAATTCAATAAACACAGAATCACAAAATTAAATTATTATATATTAATAAAATTTAATTGGATCTTACATCTTTTCTGTAGCGTAGTGGCGCTTCACTGAAAATTCAATTAAATTAATAATAATAAATAATTAATATACCGTCACTTACATTGATCTGACTCCGTGGTAAGTAGCTAAAACACTTGTGTTACAGATATCATAATCAACAGTGGTATTACAAATAAACTTAAACAAATACATTTAACACCCAGAACAGTACAAGTGGACACGTTCATGCACACAAATGTTTGTACATTGCGAGGATCGAACCCGCGACCTCTTGGTTAAAAGTCAAATTTATGACCATTACACCAAAGTGGTCGTCAAAATTAGTCTATTAATTAAATATTAATTATCAATTAGACCTCCTAAATTGTTTATCTTTTTTGTTTAACTTGTCTGTAATTTTGTTTTGTGTTGTACAATAAAGTGTCAATCTATCTATCTATCTAGTCACGACGAAATGGTTTGGGCTGTTGGTTGGAGTGGTTTGGTCATTTCGCTCACTCTTTCCGGTCTAAAGAATCGTCATAATAGTGCCCTGATCAATACGGTTTTTTCCCGCTCAAACTAATAAGTAAATGGCGCCTGCTTTACCAAAGATAAAGTTATGCTTGCATCATATTTTATAGCTACGAAAAATCTCCATCGATCGTGATTATCATATCGCAATGTTATTACTTAATAGCATGATTAGGTAAATTACATCTAGCCATGATCTTTTGAATTTTACTGGCGCTATAATAATATCAACCTACAATTCACTCGTTTGGCCACACCTGTGTCATAATATTGCTCGCTATAAATTGCTAAGTTGGCAAAAGCGAGTAGCGGCTACAGAAAGTTGCGGGTGTGGCCTAAGTCTAAGTTATCATTAAGAGAGCCTAATAATTATTTCAAGAAAGAGACTTATTGAAAGATAATTTTAAAATTTCTCTCAGAACGACGGCTGCGAATCGGACATGGCGCTGTCGATGAACCGGTACATCGGAAACTCGATCCTGCCGTTGCTGATCAAGCACGCCAACTTCTACAACGAGGCCGAGAACTACGCTAGTTTGTTGGATGCCACCCTTCACACTGTTTACCGGTGAGTTTTAGGTCCCTTACGCACGACGACTTTAAGCATCGATGCAGCATCGCCAACAGCAATGAACAGATTTAAGCACCGATGCTGCATCGAACCTCGAATGCATCGATGCTAGTAGTATCGCGAATCCATCGATGCTAACGCGCGTTAGTATCGCAACTGCATCCATACTAACGCGCATTAGTATCGCGACTGCATCGATGCTAGCGCGCATAGTATCGCGACCGCATCGATGCTAACGCGCGTTAGTATCGCAACTGCATCGATGTTAAAAGTGTTTAACACCTTTACATACTTTGCTAGTTGCAGCTTCGTGCTTTGGAAGTAACGTTAAAAAAACATTTTTAATTTGATTTGTACATTTGTACTGAAAGGGACTCAATCGTCAAAATTTCGACAGTCCATCTGTGCTGTCAGTCCCATAGTCTAAAAATCTGTCTTCATAGCATTTTCTTTGCTACACCAGTGATGTCTTTAGTAGTGGAGAAATCTTGCTAAGGACATGCCAATCGTTGACATACTCTTTTTTATTCGTCAAATCCGCGAGATCTGTCTCCATTGATTTTATATGGGAAAACTTTAACGTGACGTCACTTTAGAGAAGCAGAAGTCGGAGCCAATTGATAGAATATTGAATTTTGTGTTATTAAAAATTCGTAAGATAGGTGTCATCATACCTGTTGTTTACAGACGTAAACACGTCTGTAAACAGCAAATCACGGCGTTTTATTGTGGATTGAACCGCAAACTATTCTCAATTGATACAACAAAAGCATTTCTTAGTATCTTGTTTTCTTCTCCCCAGCCTATCCAAGAACCGCATGTTGACCAAGGGCCAACGTGAAGCTGTATCGGACTTCCTAGTAGCGCTCACGTCGGCGATGCAGCCCTCCATGTTGTTAAAACTGCTGAGGAAACTGACAGTCGACGTGTCGAGGCTGTCGGAGTACACCACTGTGGCTCTTAGGGTAAGAACCGCATGCTATATGTCGCGCCAATTAAACAGAACACTGGAGAACAATAAAAAAAAATAATGTGAAAAATACCGAGCAGTGCTCACCCAGATACGACTGCATTATCAGCTTACATCCTCATCAAATCTACCGTAACATTAACACCAAATTCAATCTTTTATTTACTTTCACCTGTAGTTTTATTTTTTATTAATCTACCTTGACAGTTTTCCTTGTATAACTTCCGAAAGCTGGGGAAGCCTGGTGCTCTGAGATACAGAAAGGTCATCTGTCTAGTTTAGACACCAGTCTCCCACAAGTAGAAGTCGTGTAGAAAAACTGTTATTATAATTTTATGTGTATACTCTGTGGTTAGAAAATAAAATCATTTTTTATAATATTTTTTTTTCACACCCAGCTCCTAACCCTCCACTACGAGCGATGTGCCAAATACTACGGCAGTACCGGCGGCCAGGGCATATACGGCGCGTCATCAGACGAAGAGAAACGGCTGACTATGATGCTCTTCTCAAATATCTTCGATTCGCTGAGCAAGATGGACTATGAGCCGGAACTGTTTGGGAAAGCGCTGCCTTGCTTGATTGCTATTGGTAAGTATTTACTTCTTCTTCTTCTTTAGTGTCGGCAAGAACACGGGCTAAATCTTACTTGCCCAGAAAGCGGCTACCGTGGTAGCCCTCTGGTTGCTAACAAGTAAGTCCTCACGCGAGCAGGTGGTCGGGCACGCGGGACAGTTCATGAGGTGGACCATGGTTTTCAGGGGTTCTCTACATTCACATCTGATGTCTGAGCTGCTTAAGTACCCCCACCGGCACAGGTTATCTTTACTTCGACCAACTTGGGTCCTCAGCCTATTTAGACTTCTCCAGGTTGGCCAAGGTTCAAGTATTTACTAGAAACGTATTTTCTGTTGTATATTTACTATATGCGATTAGGTTTGCTTATTTAAAATGGAACTTTGTGAATGAAGGCGCAGATTACTGAGTTACATTCTACCCGAATTTCATAGATCGGACGGTACTACAATATGAGTATATAAAATTTTATTTGCGTAGCACATGGTTAATAAATACAATAACAAGTCCTTCAAAGGAAAAAAAAAACATTGAATGTGTTCATTTGGAAGTAATCAATTATAAAGTTTTTTTTAGATACGAGTTTGTAAATTATGCTTTCGTATTGTAACATTGAAAACTTTGCTAAATTATAAACCGTTTCTCTACAGGTTGTGCTCTACCGCCTGACTATTCTCTAGTCAAAAACTATGATGACGAGTTCTACGGAAAAGAAACACAGGCGGCTGGTGAGTAAAAATAAGCTTTCATGATCATTACGTTGAAAGTTTACAGAACTTTTTTAATTGTTCAAAAGTATGAGTTAACATAAAAAAAATCGATGTATTCAGGAGATGTTATTAAGCCAATCCATAGCTCGATCTCAGACATTGATGTGGTAACTTTAGTTCATCGACGATTCCATCGATCAATCGCCGGTCGACTTAGATCAACTGGTCTGGTAGCTTCTAAGCCGAAGATCTGTAATCGATTGATTAGTTTGGTAGAAACTTATCAATTGAAGTTATATCGGTCGAAGTTCTCTCATTGATCGACGATCGATCGATAATCCTATAATCTGCCTCGCTGGTGTAGTGGCAAAGTTTCCGCCTTACATACGAGAGGTCCTGGATTCAAATCCCAGGTCGAGACAAAATTGTTTCTGAGATTTTCTGTCATGAATTTCTTAAAAATAGCTCGGAGTCGGGAATTTGGCGGTGTTACACCCCCGTGCCTCGGAAAGCACTTTAAGCCGATGGTCCTGCGCCTGATCTCTCTCCGGTCATGTCGGATTGCCGTCTCACCGAACTTTGAGAGTGATGGAACAGTTAGTGCACCTGTGTATTACGCTCACACTTGTGCACTATAATATCTCCTGCGTAGTTGGCTGATCTCTGATAAGATTGGCCGCCGTGGTCGAAATCGGCGTGGAGGACTATTAATATAATCCTATAATCCTTACGACAGGTGGCCCAGACAACCCCCAGTACGATCCGCAGCCCATCAACACGACATCTGTGGCGCTGAACAACGACCTCAACACGATCGTGCAGAAGTTCTCCGAACACTACCACGACGCGTGGGCTTCTAGGTGAGCATCATCATCAACATAATTAACAGAAGAACGCCCACTGCTGAAGTTCTTAAGTTTGCCGTAATGATAGTCAGCGACCTGCATCCAGTCTGATCCTTTTTTTACGCTCAGAAAATACTTAATGCTTTGCATTAAATTTTGCAACAGGTTATGTGGGACTCCGTCGCGTCGTTCAGGTTTACCCAATAAGACCTCCGCGGTTTCCCTCAGGGCGCTTTAAGTGGAGCGACGGGGGTTTGCTTGACGCATGTCATAGAGAGCATGCGTCAAGCCCCAGCGGTATCCAGTCTATTCTTGCGATTTTTTGACTACCTCGTTGGTGTAGTGGCAAAGTTTCTGCCTTACATCCGAGAGGTCCTGGGTTCGAATCCCAGGTCGAGTCAAGATTTTCTGTCATGAATTTCTCAAAAACAGCTCGGAGTCCGGAAGTTGGATATTATTCCTGCGATTTCCATCTTGCAGGTCGACGTCCATAGTCGAATGGCCTCTAATCTATTTTACTAAGCTAAGCAACAATTATCCTACAACACGTGTCGCCAGCGACAAATGCAGTAATAACAGACCCGTATCCCGATATAGTCTGGGCTAGGCGACATTTTGTTGTTCAGCAGTTCTCTGCTATGGCCTTCTCCATATTTTACCGCTGCTGACTGTGAAAATGATATAAGTATGTTACTCAAGTTTTTCATGACATTTGGTGTATCTATGTTAACGTTTGTTTGCATAAATTGTAAATGAAACATGCATTTAACATATTTTAAGTAATTAATATTGAAACTTTGGCCCTTAGGTCATTGCTGCAAAAATGATGACGAGTTAAAATCTTTATCTTTATTTTAATCTTTATTTTATCTTTACAGAAAAATCGAGAACGGATGGGTCTACGGAGAGTCGTGGTCTGACAGCCAAAAAGCGCATCCTCGCTTGAAGCCATACAACATGCTGAATGACTATGTAAGTGCTATTACGGGAATTGGCTGCCTCGTTGGTGTAGTGGCAAAGTTTCTGCCTTACATCCTAGAGGTCCTGGGTTCGAATCCTTAGTCTAGCCAAAATTGTTTCTGAGATTTTCTGTAATGAGCCTCTAAAACTACTCGGAGTCGGGAAGTTGTCGGTGTTACAACCCCGTGCCTCGGTGCGCACGTTAAGCCGTTGGTCCTGCGCCTGATCTCTCTCCGGTCATGTCGGATGCCGTCTCACCGAACTTTGAGAGTGATGGAACAGTAAGTGCACCTGTGTATTGCACTCACACTTGTGCACTATAATATCTCCTGCGTACTTGGCTGATCTCTGTTGAGATTGTCCGCCGTGGTCGAAATCGGCCAGGAGAACTATTATTATTATTATTACGGGAATCGTAGGATAATAATATTTTTTATTTTTAATTGAATTACGCTCGTGACAATAGTTGATGAAATCCAGTCGATACTTTGTCATAGCTGGTGGCAATACCCGAGACAAAGCTATCATGCCATGTGCCTGTTTAAACCCAACATGTTTAATAAAAGTTGGGAAAACCAGAGACCGGCTATTCTTCACTGGTTGGCATTTTCTTTCGGACATGCTGTAGATAGACCTTTACTACACAAAAGTTGAAGACAACAGTTAGGGAACCCGATAGACTACGGTTCGATTTCTGGCTAAAAATGTGTCTTTTTCCACAGCAAGTATATTTTGCTTAAGTTAAAAATCCTTTGTTTTGTAATGTCTTTTGAGGTATATTGTAAAATTAAAAAAATACAACATATCACATACATAGATCTGATCCGTGGTAAGTAACTAAAGCACTTGTGTCACAAATATCAGAATCAAGAGCGGTATTACAAATAAACTTAAATAAATAAATATAACACCCAGACCAGTACAAACCGACATGTTTATGCACACAAGTATTTGTACAGTGTGGAGATCGAACCTGCGACCTCTTGGTTAATAAGTCAACTTCTTGACCATACTTTGATAGACGACCGTTTGGTGCAATGGTCCACAGGTCGGATTTCTAAAACCAAGGGTCGCGGGTTCGATACCCGCACAGTAAAAGCATTAAGTGTGCATGAACATGTGTGTTTGTACTGGTCTGGTATTTATTTACAAGAAAAAAGTATTTAAGTATGTTTATCCGTTGTCTAGTACCCATAACACAAGCCTCGTAGCTTAATTTTGGTCTATAGAATTGGTGTGATTGTTGTGAACTAATTATTTATTTATTATTACACTTAAGTGGTCGTCATCTAATTTAACATTTTATATCATACCTACAGGAAAAGGAGCGCTATAAAGAGCCCGTACGCGAGTCGCTGAAGGCTCTCCTAGCTATAGGCTGGTCGGTGGAACACTCCGAGGTCGACATACCCAGCACCAACCGGAGCTCAATGCGACGGCAGTCCAAATCTGGCGGCGTGAGTATTGGGATTTATGATGTTATATCATTAACTAGATTCCCGTCTCGGCTTTGCACGGGTGGACAATATTTTTACATATACACCTACAATATCGCCTGTGTTCATCTGGTATAATGTAGGATTCTAATGGTTGTTTTTAAAATATTCCAGTGGGGTGAGCACGAACTTTTTCCTAACGTAATCGTGTAGTCCAAACGTCAGAAACTGACAGTTTCCCTATACAAATTCATAAGTTAACGATAGATAAACGCTACGAATACGTTACGATAGTTATTCGTGCTCACCCTACAGTTGTTTTGGAGCCTATCCTATTCAAACAAACAATCAAATAGAAATAAAATAAATAAATATTTCTTCTTTATAATATTAGTGTAGATTACCAGAACCATATTGAAGAATTAATTTACTAGGAAAAAGTACATTTTTCATGTACTTTTTAAATGAGACTTACGATAAAAAATAGTAGGGTAGTCAAGTAATACCAAAGCTACTGGAAACGACGAGGACTGTCAGAACTTTATTTATGTAAAACCTAGGTATTTTACTAATGTAAATGGGATGGGAATAGAAAAACATTATTTTTTACGATTTTAATCTTTTCAAATATTTAACTTATATATTACTTTTCTACGTTTTTGCACATCCAGGAAGAAGAAAAAACGGTATTATTCGATTAATTCTTTTCATATTCTTTTGCGCCTTAGTACTTCATTTACCTACGACTGTTTCGTTTTGTAAATGTCTATGATTTCAGAATCGGTTTGTCTAATTTTAATTATTCTTTGTCAATAACATTTGTTCACCTCCTATGGCGTCAATGTGAGTCCCTCCTATTTATACGCCGTGCTTTTTTAACCGTCTTAAAGCCGAAACCCACGTTATGTAACCATCTTAATAAACCTCTAGGACATGCTATCATATTTTTATCACTCCATATAATTTTTGTGTAAAAATTCTAAATAGTAATGTTACGTAATGTATCATTTTGTGCATAATGTTTACGTTTTCAACAATGCATTCCTTGACCTTGCCGCCTCTACCCGTGCCGCATCATTAGCAAATCTGAGATAGTCCACGTGGACCGCTACCCAATCATGCGTTAGCGCAAATCCTTTGTGACGCCCACCCCTTTCTCAAAAGAATTATTACATATCCGTGCGTAAAACTAAGACCTAAGTCAGTAGTGTCAGACAGCCGAGTCAATGACCCGCGCGGCGTGCTCGTCACAGGATGTTTCGTACTAAATTGTGCAAATATTTTTTTTAATTTCTTAAGCTTTGAAATCTTAATAATAACCAAGTTTTATTTTACGAATAGCAATTAGTTATTGGATACTTTAAGTAACCTTCGGCTTTAAGACGGTTAAAAAAGCACGGTGTTTTTTGCATGAAACCATATTGTACATGACTTTTACCTTTTACTTTTTTTAAATTTCCTTTAAAGGTACAACCACATAAGGCATTATTCGAATTTTTGAATGCTTCAATCGATCCATGAGTTCTATTGGTTCAATTTAACTTTTTCGATATCCCTTATTTGCTACTTATCATGGAATTCTAAATATCTGTGTTTAAATACTGACTAGCCTTGTGTGAATGTGGCCTAATGCATTTGCTAGCTGTGTTTAACGAAACCGACTACGTAGTAAATAAAATGTCACATGGGATAACGTTAAACATAGCTTACAAAATGTGGTTCAACCCTAATATTGTATGTTGTTTCCATATCCCCCGCCCCGCACCCCCAACAGCGACCACCAGAGATAGTGGTAAGTCGAATAATACCAAATTGGTATTATGCACATACAAATATCTCACTTATTAACGTTTGAATTAGGTACTATTTATGTATGTCTTAAGTTTAATTAATCTATCGTATCCTTATTATCTTATGCATAATGTGACTAACTTTTCTTTCTTCTAAATAGATGCTTCTTGCTTATTTGTTAAGCTAGAAAGTAAGATATTGCGTAGTACTTTATGCTTCTTTTGAAAAATACAATACCCAGTTTATTAATAACCCAGCGACTCAAAGAAAGAAATAAAAAAATGATTACCCAAACACGTATGTTTGGGTAATCATTTTTTTATTTCTTTATTACAAACACGTGCATGTACGTCCAAAACGCTTACAGGTCAATTATAACATAGGAAATCAATAAGTAACATGTCAAATATCATAGAACAAATAAATTCGTTGTCGCGAAATTGTTAAAAATACTGACAAAGGGTTTTCGAGTACTGCTCGTATTATTTACTTAGCAATTATTAAGATAATATTTTTGCAGTACAAAAAAATAACTGTCTGTCGGAACCGAACCTGCGTCCATCAGAATCCGGACCGTGTGCGTAAACTACTCTGCCACCCAGACATTGGCAAAGCCTATTGAAATTTGCTACTGCTTTCCTAACGCGTAGGCCGCGTTCCCATGGACGCAGGTTCGATCCCCACCTCAGGCAGTTGTTTTTTTTGCTATCTTAAGTTTAATATCAAATTATGTGAATTATCTTATTTATCAAGATAAGCATAAAGCATTTTTTTTTATATATTCTTCACACAGACTGACTCGGCGACCCCCTTCAACTACAACCCGCACCCGGTAGACATGACCAACCTGACCCTATCGAGGGAGATGCAAAACATGGCCGAACGGCTGGCGGAGAACGCGCACGACATCTGGGCGAAGAAGAAGAAGGAGGAACTGGTTACTAATGGAGGTTGGTGTGTTTGAACTGTTTATCATATTAGCCTTTCGATGCCTACTGCTGAGCGTAGGCTTCTTCCGCGGATCTCCACCGCAATCGGTCTTGCGTTTCCCGCATCCAGCGGCTTCCCGCTCTTGCGCACTAGATCGTCGGTCGACATCTGGGAGAATAAGAAGAAGGAGGAACTAGATACCAACCGGGTGTTATGGTCGGGGACCAAGGTCCGATAGACATCATCTTGATTTGTCTATCTATATTATCCTGGATCAAAATCTTATATACCGCGGTTCATGTGCGGTACTAGGCCGGTATCATTTGGCCGGTACTAGGCTAACAGCGCCATCTAGCCTATGGAACCGTATCAGCTCTCGCTGTTGTGCTTGCCGTTAGGCATGCACTTGTGATGGCGAATGGTAGAGGTCGCCACATGTGTGGTTTGTTTATGGTTTAAACTGTTCATCATATCAGACGTTCGACGCACACTGCTGACCATAGGCCTCTCCAAGGATCTTCACCGCGCTCGGTCCTGCGCGTGTCCGCATTCATCGGCTACCCGCTCCCGCGCACCAGTTTATTGGTCAATATCTGGGCGAAGAAGAAGAAGAAGGAACTGGTTATTAACGGATGTTGGTGTGTTTTGTCTATGGTTTGAACTGTTCATCATATCAGCAGTTCGACGCTCACTGCTCCCATAAGGATCTCCACCGCGATTGGTCCAACGCTTCCCGCATCCAGCGGCTACCCGCTCCCGCGCACCAGATTGTTGGTCGACATCTGGGCGAAAAAGAAGAAGGAAGAACTGGTTGGTAATGGACGTTGGTGTGCTTTGTTTATGGTTTAAGCTGTTTATTATATCAGAAGTTCGATGCTCACTGCTCCCATAAGGATCTCTACCGCGATCGGTCCAGCGGGTTCCCGCTCGCGCGCACAAGGGGTACAATACGCATGATGACACCTATCGTAAATATAATTCAAGAATATGATGTGTTTAAAATATATCCTCTTTGGTGTTAGTAAAACCAATTTATTTCCAAAAAGCTGTAGAAACCAATTTTTATTTCTATAGAATTGAATAAATATTTAGTCAATTGACTTCGATTTCTGATACTATATTATGACGTCAAATTATAGTATTCCCATACAAAATTTATGGAGGCAGATCGTTTTGACATAATATGTTAAAGGGTATGTCAACGATTGGTGGTGTCATCTAGCCTATTCTGATGTACTCGTGCTTTTTCCGCACGGTAATATGTATGTTGCCTGAACTGAACTGTGAGAACTGTTAGTTAAATGGCGAAAGGCTGGCAGAGAACGCGCACGACATTTGGGTGAAGTAGAAGAAGGAAGGACTTGTTACTGATGGAGGGTCGTGTGGTTTGTCTATGGTTTTAACTGTTAATTAAATGCCGCATATGCTGGCAGAGAACGCGCACGACATCTGGACGAAAAAGTAAAAGAAGGAGGTACTTGTTACTAGGAGGAACTTGTTGAACTGAGTGTGGTGTGGTTTGTCCATGGTTTATTTATTTATTTATTTAAAACTTTATTGCACAAGAAATGTACAAAGGGTGGACTTAATGCTAAAAGCATTTTCTGCCAGTCAACCTCAAGGTCATGCAGAAAGAAGGCAATGGGTGCAGTGAAAATTAAATGAGAAAGGTTAAATTGTGGTAAATAAAATAACGCAAAAATTAATAAACAATAAGTATATAGATATAATATCATAATATCAATAAATAAAAGTAAATATTAAATTATATTATAATTATATTATATAATAATTATACAAAAAATAAATAATTTAATATAATAGATATGTAATAGAAAATATAATTAATATGGATACTAAAAATATATAAATATAATATACATGCAATTTATTCATTTAGAAAATTTCGAACTTTTTTCTTGAATGAAAGGTTTAAAGTGTTACTAACTTAATTTTTCTTGTAAGAACAATATACTTATTGTAGAAACTAAAACTAAGAGCTTAATCAGACGAGTTGTCTCGTTATAGATAGACATGCGATTTAAAATCAAGATTTTGTAATGGAAAAAAAATTATGTCTCCAATAGTGTTAAAAAAGTTTAACAAGTATGCATGAGGAATTTCTTAATTACATACGAGTACATACGAGTATTACGTGTGTAATTTATAGTGTACAAACATTTTTAATGTACAGATCCATGCACAAAACTGAATTTTCCTTTTGGCCCATCGTTTTAAACATTGACAATGTTTTTACGCAAAAGATTACTGAAGAGTAAGAATACTAAATTACGAATTACCTACTTCGTAGTGGCGTCCGCTTTTCGATTATTCTTTGAAATTCAAGTTTTCGGCAAAAACTTGCTTAGCTATCAACATTTTGTAATATGGTGATTTAACCAAAACTGAATATGTGTAAGTCAAATTGAAGACCAATGCAGCAATGCCAATGCATTTTTGGTTGGCACCACATAACTTAGATTAGAAAACACTTGAAAATGTTGGTCCTGACGTCCTAGATCTTTATTACGATGTCCTAAAATTAAAATTCTATGCGTTAACATCAGATCTAAAAGATACTTTAACTGAACCTATATTTTCTCCACCAGGTGGCATCCATCCCCAACTAGTACCCTACGACCTTCTAACCGACAAAGAAAAGAAAAAAGATCGCGAACGTTCTCAGGAATTCCTCAAATACCTTCAGTACCAAGGCTACAAGCTCCACAGGCCAAGCAAGTCATCACCTGCCGACACAGAACAGACCACTACAGGCGTAGCAATAGAACTCAGATTCGCTTACTCGCTGCTGGAGAAACTTATTCAGTATATCGACAGAGCTACGATAAATATGAAGCTGTTAAAACCTTCTACAACGTTTAGCAGACGAAGTAGTTTTAAAACTAGCACAAGGGATATCAAGTTCTTTTCGAAGGTAAATATTGTATACATATTATTGTCTATGGTTAGGTAAATATTGGTTATTTATAAACACTGGTTGTTTTAAAAAAAATGTGCACTTTTATCTTCTATGTATTATTCACTTCTTACAAGTTATTCTGATGTTTTCTTCAAACAAATATCACTTCGCTCTATAACAGGGGTTCCCAATCTTTTTCAACTCGCGGTACAGTTTCAAGTTAAGCCCTTTTCCAAGGCGGCATACCCTAGCTTGCTATTTGAAAAAAAATCAGTAAAAATATAGGTTTTTTTTTAACTTGTCTGTAATTTTTGTTTTGTGTTTACAATAAAGTGTTAATCTATCTATCTATCTATCTATACTCGCAAATAAAATTATGTGCATCGACTCACGGCCTCTTTGCTCTCTACGACGCTCCAAGGCGTCGCACGCACAGTTTGGGAACCCCTGCTGTATACTAACTCTTCTTAACTATGGTTTATGTGTTTTTTTATTACGTGTGATGTTTCCTATATTACAAGCAAGCATGCAGAGCTGAGATAAAGATTATCAACAAGGTACAATGTACCCCGATTATCTTTTAAATGTAAATCATACATTCGTGGTAGATTCATATGTCAATGTTTTTATTTATATATTTAGTAAGCTTTTTTATGCATTTAGCTCTTAAGTAACCATGTTTTGTATTTATTCTTGTTAGTACAACGAAAATAATGTGTGAGGGCTCTCTAAATTATGATTTTGGTGTTTTTATTCAAAAGCAAATTCCCATCTCGGACTTTAACATTGGTTCCTACATGATTAGTTGTATTGAAGCATCAAAATATTCGTCTAGTCTATCTTATCTTTTGCTCTAGACTAGATATTTTATACATCTCAAACATATACGCAACAGCATAAAGCATCTTACTTAGCTAAAACATTCAATCCATTTTTTTTAAATTGCATGCTGTTAATAACGGCTGAGAAAGCAGAACATCGTCAAAATAATAAATTTCGTTCATTTATTCATTCAACCAGTCATACAAAACTTGCATTTACACAATACATCCACTCTTATTGCTTACCTACTAAAGTTTATTCCCCTAACAGGTGGTGCTACCTCTTATGGAGAAGTACTTCTCAACTCATCGCAACTACTTCATAGCGGTTGCCACGGCAACCAACAACGTTGGGGCGGCAAGTCTGAAGGAGAAGGAGATGGTTGCCGCGCTGTTCTGTAAGCTGGCTAGCTTGTTGCGATCGAGGTAAGTAGTCAAAGCATTTGTTATTGACTGCCTCGTTGGTGTAGTGGCAAAGTTTCTGCCTTACATCCGAGAGGTCCTGGGTTCGAATCCCAGGTCGAGGCAAAAATTTTTTCTGAGATTTTCTGTCATGAATTTTTCAAAAACAGCTCGGAGTCGGGAAGTTGGCGGTGTTACACCCCCGTGCCTCGGAAAGCACGTTAAGCCGTTGGTCTTACGCCTGATCTCTCTGCGGTCATGTCGGATTGCCGTCTCACCGAACTTTGAGAGTGATGGACCAGTGAGTGCACCTGTGTATTGCGCTCATACTTGTGCACTATAATATCTCCTGCGTAGTTGGCTAATCTGTGTTGAGATTGGCCGCCGTGGTCGAAATCGGCCAGGAGGACTATTATTATTTGTATTTGAATTTTAAACCTTCCATTCTCCCTCCAGACTAGCAGCCTTCGGTCCAGACGTCCGCATCACGGTCCGCTGCCTCCAAGTGCTGGTGAAGGGCATCGACGCCAAGTCGCTCGTCAAGAACTGCCCGGAGTTCATCCGCACTTCCATGTTGACGTTCTTCAACAACGTCGCCGATGACCTCGGACATACTATACTCAACTTGCAGGAGGTGAGGATCAGATCTCACTCTTCCCTTATCAACCTATACAGGGTGACTTGGAATTATAACATAATCTTGTAAGGGTTTATAGAACAGATCATTTGCAACATTTTTGTGTGTGGACACTCATATGCAAAAATGAACCTTTACTGAATATTTTTGTGTTTTTCTTGAATAATCCTAGGTGGTTACTTCAAAACTAAAGAAACAAAGAAAAACCTCAAAAGATACTGTTTATTTTTCTTTATTGCCTCATATTATAAGTCTCTAATTACATATTCAAATCGTTTAATGAACGATAACGGCATAAATTTAGACACAGTGCTCCTAAATTCAAGAAGCATAGAAAGAAAATACTAGTTTTACTAACAAAGTTCCTTTAACTTAAAAATTCACTATGACACTTGTTGTGCACATTATAAAAAAATATATGCATATCTTAAGCTTCCAATGAGATATATAACTTTTACGCAGCTTATTAGGTAAGCTGTGTGAGTGTCCATATACAGAAATGTTGCAAATGATCTGTACTTTAACCCCTTTCAAGATTATGTTCTAATTCCAAGTCACACTGCCTGGCACGGGCCTCACCTCAACTACGTGGTGGTACGACGAGCCATACTCAACCACGCCGGCTCATTGCAGTGGAGGGTTGTTTGTAAGGTAAATGACTAACTTTACTGTCAGATGTTATTATGCCGCCAGAGGGCCTCTGACCATGCTTGTAGCTTATATTGATTGATAATAACGGATATGAGGATTGGATCTACAGAAGTTTTATCAGATCTAAAACTCTTAAGTAAGAAAATAGAAAATTCCACCATCTAAACAGCATCGTAACCTAGGACGATTTTGTTTGCGATCGGCAACGAATTTAAATACCCTAGAAGCAACATTGCATAGAAAACTGCCTTCAAAAACTGTCCCGAAAGTAGTTGCTACGGCGGGAGGGACTTGTAGAACAAAAATAATATCAACTTTAATTTTAATATTCAAAAGTTGACCTTAAATCACTAAAATACGATCTCACTTTACATGTACTCATCCCAGAGTTATGACATTTTTGAATGTACGCAGGCAACAAGCTCATAAAATTTTATTGCTTTATTGCTGTAAAGACGAATGTAGCCTGTAAAACAATAGATATAAGGTTTAGTTCTGCTTGCGCTGTTTGGAAATCATATAATTTTTGAATCTAGAACAGAGTAAGAAGAGTCGTCGTCGGTGTAAATAAAATGTATTTGAGTAAAATAATTAAAAGTGTGTGTGTCAGCTCCGACGCACAACTGGAGTTTACTCCTTAAGAACGGTTATAAAAATTTAATAGATTAGGGAATAAGGATAAATGAATGTATTTTTTATGATACTAAAGGCATGTATGAAACATTAATTTTTATTAATTATACAATGAATCTGTTGAAATACATAACAAAACCATAGAAATATAAACAATAGTCTCCATAAGTATGTATTATATATACTACAATACACCTTTACAATACTCGGTTGAATGTGTCAGAAAATGACCGATGCGTCTTCGGGTCACATCGTGTGACATCGCCGGTCGCCCTGTGACATTTTCGTGTAACATCGCGTGACATCGGATTTTTTTTAGATTTTGTTGTTGAGAATTTGATTTTACTTCCATATATTTTCATACCTCGGCCTTATAAAATCGATTATTAAACAGTAATTTCCAAAAACCTTTACTTGTTTATGACTAACTAGTTCTATTATTAACTAGCTTTCCGCCAGCGGCTTAGCCCGCGTGGACTAGCTGTGAATCTATTGACTGTGCTTTAAGTATGCTGGTACTGGATGTGCTCGATAGCGAACTCATTGAACTTTCTATGTTTGGTGTTGACAGTACAGCATTTCCGGGTGATGTTGTTTGATCGATCTGAAATAAATTGTCTTGATTAGACAATAGTTTAACCACTTTTCTCTTTTTATTTCATTTTTCGGAAATCTGAAATGATACAGATAATATTTTATAACGATATCCACTAGTAATAAAATTTCTTGTCGAATATTGTAAACAATATTTACATTCCTTTTCTTCCAAAATTACCATAATAATCTTTAGTACAACGCGACTCCATTACTATGTTCCAAATATTACTCTGTGTGAATGCGTTAGAAGCATTTAGACCGCAGCGCGTGGGAAAGGGACAACTATAAAGCCAGTCGCGCGTTTGATTTCTTCAGATTTTTTTAGAAAATTACAATTTTAGCACGTTTAAAGATAACTTTGCACCACTAATGCATTCTCTTACCGGAAATACGAAACTCCATCCTTTTTCGAGTGGTTAAAGTATTGTTTTTGCACTTTTTCACGGAGCACTTCGGCATGCTGACGCTAGCACGGTCCGCGCGCGACTACAAGCCAACGAGTGCTTAAGGCGTGTTTAAGCACTCGTTTTGCGAGACATTTTTCGAGCGCTGTCAGTGTATCTAGGCCCTAGGGTATTTAATATCGTTGGCGATCGGTCGTAAACTTTCCCGATGTCCTACATGAGTAAGAAATACGTTAAGTGCGACGCGACGCAACAATAACAAATGTAGGTAAGTGTATGACAGTGTCCTACGAGACGAAGCACATTGACATTGACAAACGTCTTATCGTGTCGCGTCGCATTTATCGCTTAGCGTCGCTCACATGTGACAAGACCGATTCGGTCACTGAATAACTGATTCCAACAATATCACTTTGTGCCAGAAATTTAAACATTCTCATACCGAGGTGAATTGGTTTGCAACATGGGGTGTTATTTCTATATCTCTTGGCAACCTAACATACCTTTGATGACCGTACTGGCTTTAAGTATTAAATTGTTCTTTGAAATATTAAAATAACACAGTGAAGTTTAATAGTCCTAATTTACCTATATATATTTCCAGGGCAAATACGCGCATCTCCGAGGTACCCATCTCAAAACGTCCACTTCATTGGGATACATCAACGGTGTTCTACTGCCCATCTTGACCGCCATGTTCGACCATCTAGCCAACTGCGAGTACGGAGCTGATTTGCTTTGTAAGTACATATTGTAATATTATAATATTTCGACGGTAGAGGAATCAGAACCAATATAAATAAATTTAAAAAACTAAAAAAAACACGCTTTTATTGCTAACTAAAAAAGAGAAAATAATTTCTGAGTACTTTTTCATACTTTTCTTTTACACGTGCCAATAATAGGATGATTTTCACATACGAGTACTACTATACCAAGCACCCCACGCTTTTCACTCTACTGTAATACAAATTCCGTGTACTCAAAAATTATTTTCTTTTTTTTAGTTAGCAATAAAAGTGTGTTTTTTTAGTTTTTTAAACTATTATTGATATATTTTTTTAGTTAAAACTCAAATTATTGCATTGTCATCGGTACTTAATACGTATGCAAAGTTTCAAATTAATCCGATTTCTGGAAGTTGGTGAAAATTGAGCTCAGAAATTCCGTTACATACATACATACATACACTCCGATCTAATAAAAGCGTGTTAAAAACAAAAATATTGGTTGATAGTGCTATCGTTATCCAGTCACGATCAGATAGTGTTACTACCTTTAGGATCACAATAGCTTGCACACATTTATATATTGATTTGATTGACCCATAGACTATACATTTTTTTAACGAGGTTATTAATCAAAAAGTGTGCAAAAATCTTTTTCATTCTCGTCGAGTCATATTTAGAGTAAGATTTAAAAAGATGACCAACAAATCGAATGTTAATCGTACCGCATTTACGCAAATAAATATTTCTATTCTATACTTAGTTATCAATGTACGTACAGTTTTCGAATTTTTTAACTTTTTCCGTTTTTGAGTCCCGTTTTCGAATGCTAGAAGTAAAAAAAACACCACTAGACACCAACAGAAAGCTTTATTCGTATCAATCTGAATCGCTTTTACTGGAATACCTTGAATCGCTTGAACCGCTTGAATCGCTCGAATCACTTGAATCGCTTGAACTCGAACTCGAACTCCAACTCGAACTCGAACTCGCACTGCTGGATGACCTGGAGATGGATAGATTATTATTTATTGTACAGAATATAATATTTAACACTAGCTTCCCGTCAGCGGCTTTACAGTGGTATTCGTTTCTCTAATATATGAAGCAAAATATAGCCTATGTTCATAGCGTAATTTACGTTTATAATGGTAAAAGATTTTATATAAATTGATCCAGTAGTTAAGGAGCCTATTCAATTCAAACAGACACACAAACACATCTTTCCTCCATATAATATTAACAAATCTAGCTCTCCATCGTGAGTTCGAATCGTGAACGTTCCTGCGGGACAGTCCGGGGGTCTTCTAAGTGAAAGCAATCTGCATTTTCCCAAAAAAATGCAGAATTTGTATTTACCTCGACCGTCTGTCATTCCTTTTTTTCCATAAGTAGTACCTATTGATTCCGACTACAAAACCAGCTGGAGGCCTATTACATAAAACGAAATCTGTCCAACGATAGTCATTCTTTAGACAACAACAAATTTAGCTAAAACCGCAAAATCTCATGCGCAAAATATTCGCTGTTGTCAGTATATATTTCGGTGTACTTTTTGACGGCTCTAATTTTTCGTTATAAGCCTTCTGTTGCGGGTTGATGAAGGCCGTTAGATCAATCCTAGCGTCACAGTTTGCGTCGCGATGCTTAGGCCCAAAATAATGTTTGAAAAAGTCACAGTTCGAACTTAAACACGTTTTCGTTGTCGAAGACGCGGGCGGGCTCTCTAGTATTTAATAAATACCTGTATCTATTTCGACGTCCATACGCTCTTTTGCATTCGATCCCGAAATACTTGTTGAATCTACTTTTATTTTTATTCGAGCACACTTCGGTTAAGCACGCGCCATTGTAGGCGAATGTTCCGGCTTGCTTGCATTTCTCGGTGGAAGCACGCTGGCACGCTTTCTCGAAGCGATCACGAAGCATGGCGATCTCTGAGTTGACTGGGGTCGGTGTTGTCCCGTTTCGGAGGGCAAGCTTAAAATTGTGGAAGCGAGATTATGCTTCAATAGTGTAAAGTATATCGACTACGGCGGCCAATCTCAACAGAGATCAGCCAACTACGCAGGATTTACAGACTGTTACGCTTTCATGTCTTAATTACTTAATAGATTTGGATTAAATTTGGTACACATACGGGGTCGTCAACATTATATATGTGTATTAAATTTTATCCCAAACTGTTCAGTAGTTTAGGCCTGAGAGCATAACAGACACTTCGTCACCCTGTATTATACAGTGCACGAGCGTGAGCGTAATACACAGGTGTACTTTCTGTACCTTCACTCTTAACGTTCGGTGAGATAGCATTCCGACATGGCCGGAGAGAGATCAGGCGTAGGACCAAGCTAGGATTCGAACCCAGGTCCTCTCGGATGTAAGGCAGAAAATTCGCCACTATACCAATGAGGCATTCAATAGTTGTTCAATATTGTACTGACTAAAGGTAGCAGTCGGTTAATCAAAACTAAAATGAATCTCATTACTTACAGTTTTAATCATCGGGTAACATTCTTCTAACCCTACCCGTGTAGCGTCCTTTTGGCCATCTGAATAAGATTCAAATGATCATGACTAAGCAGTTTGATCATAAAATCACAGTAAATTAGATTTTATTTTTGACAAAAAAGTTCTAATTAACTTATCTTACTTACTATCTCCGTTAAAACTGTTGCTTGTAGCGGTTGTCATGTTTTTGTTTTCGAATTCTCTTATACATCCAGTCCTTGCGAAATCCAGGAACTTCTCTTTGAAAGAGCTCTTACATTTCAGTGTTCTGCATGCTGAGTTTTTTGACAGCCTCATTGCCTTCAAATAGAAAACTTTTTTAAATTAAACATACAGTGTGAGTCACAGAGAAAGTGCACATATTAAAACATGCGAAACTTTGCTTAATTTTATCGATGTTTTTTTTTTTATCGCCAGTCAACTGTTTTTGTACAGTCAAACACTAATTGTGTCATATTACAGTTGGTATACGCTGAATTTACGTTTTGTTTTTTTTTTAATTTAAAGCTTATTCAATTGACAATAGATGAATAATTTTTAATATATAAATAAAATAAAATAAATTAAAAAATATTACTATTTCACAAATGAAAGTGAAAATGAGAATTGCGTTTTTATACAAAAACAATAGTTTATTATTATACGGTATCAGGACGTCGCACATTGGCAAATGCATCAATTCCCGTTTAGGCTACCTGTTGAGGCCTGCGTCTGTGTGCGTATGTCATTTTAAGCATATATTGTTAGTTTCCATTCTGTTTTATCTATTCTGTGGTTATGACTTATGCGGGCGACTTACAAGCGCGACATGAGTTCGTTTAAAATCAACCCCGACACCTGGGTACAACGTGCCAACATGAGACCAGAGTGGCGTCATGATATAGCCCTTGGCATGTCGCAGCATGATGAGGCCTGGCTGGGACACCTGCAGAGGAAGAGACTTCAACGCAGTGCCGCGCCTCCTCTTGACTCTCGATTCGTCTGCGACAGGTGTGGCAAGAGGTGTGGTGCTGCTATCGGACTTCATAGTCACCGGAGACGTTGCACCCCCCAAAATTTACCCCCGTGATACTGCAACAATCATCTGCAAGGATGCTGTGGCCAATGATGATGATGATGACTTATGATATAAATAAAAATCACGGCACTATCATTATTCCTTACTTACAATTATTTTTGTGGCTACAAAGGAAAACGAAACCTATTGTTGTGCCATTAACGTTACCTTGTAACATTTCTTCACTACAAGTTTTAAGCAAGCGTCTCCGTTGGCCTGCCGTAGTATGCTAGACTTGAATAGTTCCTTATTTATCTCGTGACTAGCTTCGGATATAGACTCAGATGCATCTTTTTCGAAATCCTTTACCTAAAATAATATTACCTAATACAATTATTATTTATTTATTCCGAAATACGAAATCCATTAAAACGATAACGTGTACAGACGACGACACATCAAGCTAAGAATTATTTAAAAAATCATGTCACGTGTATGTGTGTTAAAAACTATAAGTGTACGAATGTGTATCGTTTTGACGGAGGTCGTTTTACGGAAAAGACCTTCTTATTCTTTTAGAAGTTGGTTCAAAATATAGCATGTTGAGGTGCTTGTGGCGCAGTGGTTACAGCGCTTTGGTAGTGATACCAAAAGTTAAGCAACCTACGGCGCGGTCATGTTTGGGGTGGGTGACCATTCTAACCATAAAAGTGACGTCTATTTACAAGCATCTCCGTGCTTCGGAAGGCACGTTAATCTGTTGGTCCCGGTTAATATCGATATATATTAGTCGTTAAGCCCGGTCGGAGGCCGCCCTCGGGCGGCTTAATAAAATCTGACTGACAGTAAGGTTGGTCACTTACCTTACACACACCCCTCCACCGCACCGCACTGAGCCCGCGTGGTGTAGTATGGCTCGCACCACCTCATAGTTGAGGTGAGGCCTGTGCCCAGCAGAGGGACGTATATAGGCTGATGATGATAGCATGTTGAGTACTATAAAATGTAACTTACATTATGTTTCGTCACAATCACTAACGCAGTTTTTTTCTGTTTGGTACTAGGTCCGTTTCTCGTATTCGGATCATTTTGAGCTCGTAAAATTGGTTTATGAATCATGCTTCTATGGGTTTTCAAATCAATTGGTTTTTTATTCGCTATTTCACCCCAAATGTTTTCTCGACTGAAATACTCTGTGTGCAGAATTTTTTGTACTTTCTTATCAGTATTTTTGGCTTTCATTGTTGTTTGTATTTCATTTCTATTATCTATGGTATTTGCATCTGTTGTTAAACTTCTCCCCTCTCTGGTTTCTTTTTTAGCGGTTTTATCAAAGTGTACGTTGTCGTAGAAGACAATGCCAGGTACTTTCAATTCGTCGCTATGTTTATGATCTCTATTACTTTCTTTGGCTGAATAACTATGCTTTTCATCTTTTTCTTCACTATTATTTGAATCTGGGACTTGTAGACGTAGAATTTCAGGCATTCTTTTATTCTCTTCCAAATAATTAGATTGCTCCGTAACTTCATCAGATTCTTCATCGGATTCTAAATTCGATTGTTCCGTTACTGCTTCAGAGTGTTCTTCGGACATTATCATTTCGGTGCCGTAAAAACTCTTCTTGGTGGGCGGATAGGTAGTGTCATTGTACGTCCTAGGGTGTCTTTTGTTATTCTCTCTAGCTTTTTGTTTGTAAACATCATCAATCTCGCTATCTGAAGAGTAGTCGTTCTCTATGCTGCTCGCTTTGTACATCTTCTGCAGTTGCTCATAGTTCTTGATAAGTTCTTGTAAGACAGTGTTGACTCTGGTTATGTTTTTGATGACATCGGAGAATACGTTTGCGTCGTGGCCCTTGCTTTGGTCTGTATCCACATCTTGGTTGTTTACCTGTTAATTATTAAATAATGTAATACACAAACGTATAAGATTCGAAATGCCGATGATCTGCTCCCTTCTGATAGACAAGCATTGTGATCAGCTAGTCTATTTTATCGGCCTGAATGCTCGGGATCTGAATCGGATTGACAAACGAGTCGTGACTTAATTCACTTGCGTCTGTGTTTTGGTGGTGTGTTCCTGGTAAACCTATATCCAGTCAATAATTTATGGACTTTAGTTAAAATGAATACTCACCAAAGCACATCTAGCGAAAACTAGAATGACTTGTAAACAACAACACTCCAACCACATTTAAACGTGCGAACTTTGCGATAAAATAAATTGATTTTCACATTTTTATTACACTTCTAAAACGAAACATAGGAGATATAAAAATATTTGTTACACATTTTATTGAAGCATATGTGTACTTACTAGTTTATGATAATAAAACAGTGAATGAAATACACCTATGCTATATTTATTTCATTACAGATAATAAAAAGCAATTAAGTAATTAAAAGAGCACTCAACTCGCGTATCACAGTAGATTTAAGTCGCGCCATATAAAAAGAACGCCTGAGAGAATGGGGTGGAGTTTGTGCATGGGAGTAGTCGCTATCCCCCGCGCTCGCGACGGCGCGGCCATTTGGCATAACCTAAGTATTCTTTTTATACATATCGGAGAGGCGTTCGCTACGTTCTTCGGTGCAGAGTCGGTGTCGTCATCCATGGCGATAGGATTTCCAAAATAAATACTCCAACGTCTTCTCGATATCGATTTAATCAATCACAGTCTCTTAACAATTGAAATAACACGCGTTTATCGCAATGGAATTGGATTTAGTTTTATTTCGTGAAAAAGTGTGTGTTCGTCCTTGCCGGAAACGGAAGTGCATCCAGACGAGCCGGCGGAGGGAGGTAGGCCCGATCCTTGCTTGACGTTTGTCACTGTGACAGCTGTCAGAGTGACAGATGACGTTTAACGTCACGCTATACGTCACGTCTGATGGTGCCGCGCCGACACGGCCATTCTGACGGCTTGCACGTCCTCGTGTTGTTCACCTGGAATGGAAACGATACCAAGAAAGTAACACATTCTCTCGGCCTTTCCTGCCCAAATGGAAAGAATGATGGAGTTCCCAAATAAAATTATTTTCAACTTCATAACCATTATTATTCCAATCAAACGGATACTCATTGAAACCAAATTGAGACAAAGATCTTTGTTAGAACTGAATTCATTAACCTATGCTCAGTCGCTTAACCAGCGGCTTCGCTTTACACAATCACTTAACCAGCGACGTATCGTCATAGCCACTTCACCAGCGACTTGACGTAATTATTTGGTTCGTCACTTCACCAGCAACGTATCGTCATAGCCACTTCACCAGCGACATGACGTAATTATTTGGTTCATCACTTCACCAGCGACGTATCGTCATAGCCACTTCACCAGCGACTTGACGTAATTATTTAGTTCGTCACTTCACCAGCGACGTATCGTCATAGCCACTTCACCAGCGACTTGACGTTACTATTTGGTTCGTCACTTACCCAGCGACAACCATTTTATAACACTTCACCAGCGTTAAAATTCACATCATTCACGAGTCAGATGCGCACCGCGCACTCTATACAGAAACTGCATGAGCTACGGCTACAACTCACAAGTGAGACTAAAGAGGTAATGAATCCAGTTACCAACGTTACTTTTAACACAAAATTAAAAAAATGAAATCATTCAAAACTTTCTCCATCAAATCAAACAACAATGGCAGGTATAATTCACAAACATTTTAAATAAACTCTCTATTAAAACACATTCTAACACACGGTCTAAGAATTATTATTTTCTAAGTCATATTCATCGGGGATGCAACTTTGAGACATTCTTCCTAGGCGATCATGAGCGTACTTATAAGTTCTGTTACTGGTCAATAATTTTAACTTGTGTTGATCACTATCAAGTACTTCTACATTTTAAATGGACCCATGTATTTAGGGTCAAGTTTGGTCTGGTTCCTCTCCTCATTTTGGATAAGGACCAAATCACCAAGAACAAAATTATCAAATCTAGCCTTATTTCTATCGTCATTTTTCGTAAGAAGCACTACTTTCGAAATTGTGGGCTGCTTGTTCTCTTGCTTTAGTAAGATCGGTCTTGGTTTCAGTATCGGTAACAGTCAAAAAAATTAGAGGTTGTGCTACACGACCGATCATAAGTTCAAGCGGGCTCGCTTTAGTCACGCGGATTATTGTCAATTAAACGCAAACTGAACTTCTTCAAATGCGTCTTACAACCTATCTGAAGTCTCCACAGAGGTCAACATTCCCTTTAACCACTCCTCTTGACTATTCGCACGACTCGAACCTGTCGCCATTAAATGCAACTGAATGCAGTGTGAATCACGTAATTCTTTAAAATCATTACTCGCAAAGCAATGACCTTGATCTGCTATGACGCGCGTAGGGGTACCAAAAAGGGAGATACTAGACTTTAAAGCTACAATGGCACTGGGAGTATCAATACGCAAAGTGTGATACAAGAGCACGAACTTTGTGAATGCGTCTATCAAAACTATCACGTACTCTTTTTGGTTATTATTGCCGCTTAATTTGCCGGTAATATCTACGTACACCGTGTGCCACAGGACAGCTAGTTTTGGTATTGAGTGAAGTTCGGCGGATACTTTCTATGAATGAGACTTTGAAACTTTACAAGTGATACAATTGTCAATGAATTTGAAATCATACTTTGCTATTTTGTCAAACCAATCTAAACACGTTAAATGAAATTCAAACCATGCAAACGAGCTACTTGGTCATCAATACGCGGCAGTGAGAATCGATCGGAACCGTATTTTCATTAAATTCGCGGTAATCGACCACCATACTATTTGCTTCGTCACGATAATCTACGAGTAGTACATATGGGACTCGCAAAAGGAGAACTACTTGGTCTAACTATGCTCGCATGCTCGCATTCAATAGTTCGTTTAGAAGGCACTATATCTCGCTCTTGCGGACTCAGACGACAGGGACGGCGATATAAGTACGGTACGCGCCGGGCTGAATGACTAATTCACCTGTTGTCACACGCGTTTGCGGTAAACCTTCAATAAAAGCAAACGAAAACTCTGATAGAAAACTTACTAGGTAATTTCGTAACGCAGGTAAGATATTGGTATTGATTTACCGAAAATCTATTTCTGTAATTGCACTAAAACAGACAGGTAATTGATAGCCGCGCACTTGATAGATTGACGGTCAGACCTAAGTTTAAGATATCCGAACCTATTAAAATATCATACGGCATACTATCGTCTGGCAAGATAAGAAATAACAAATTTAAACAATGCCCGTAAATAACTACCGTGCACGAAATCTGTTCGGTACAATAAATGTGAGCGTTGCCGACGCCTGAAAGACGCACGTTAGTTGCAATACGAACTTCAGAAAACCGGTTTGCTACACTTTGCTTTACAAGAGAACATTCAGCACCACTATCAAAATAAAAAGGGTACGACTCACCGGATTGTGTTAGTTCGCCGCGAACACCGCGCACCTCGCAGAAATTGACTCGTCACTCGAGTGAGGCACCGCTGACACCTCTGCCGCCGCTGCCGGCGCCGACGCCGACGTTGTTGTCCGATGCGCCGACTACGTTGCCGCCTTTCTTGACGCAGTGAGGAGCGATGTGTGAAAGCCAGGTCGATGATGATCCTTTTAGGGCCTTACTCAGGGCAATGATTAGGACTCCTAGTAGTGGATTATCCGAGAGGCACATGTCAGCAGTCACACGCCACGCTAGAGGATCCGCTTCTCGCTTGTCAGGGTCGAACTCAGGAAGGTGTACGACGTGGTTTGCAGCCGGGCCCTTCATGGCCTGTATTAAAGTCAGGAAGTTTTGATTTTATTGCTCCAATAACATTCGTCATTTGTCGTCAGGATAATTTGTCGTCACTTGTGTACGTGCGCAATCCCGCTTCTGATATCGGAGAGGCGTTCGCTACGTTCTTCGGTGCAGAGTCGGTGTCGTCATCCATGGCGATAGGATTTCCAAAATAAATACTCCAACGTCTTCTCGATATCGATTTAATCAATCACAGTCTCTTAACAATTAAAATAACACGCGTTTATCGCAATGGAATTGGATTTAGTTTTATTTCGTGAAAAAGTGTGTGTTCGTCCTTGCCGGAAACGGAAGTGCACCCAGACGAGCCGGCGGAGGGAGGTAGGCCCGATCCTTGCTTGACGTTTGTCACTGTGACAGCTGTCAGAGTGACAGATGACGTTTAACGTCACGCTATACGTCACGTCTGATGGTGCCGCGCCGACATACATATAATAACTATCTGTGCCCGCGACTTCGTCCGCGTGAAATAGTTATTTTGGGCATAGAGATTATACAGCGCACGCAACGGAAGCCCAAGGATGAATAATTTTCCCCGTTATTTTCACATTTTTCATTATTTCTTCGCTCCTAATAGTTGCAGCGTGATGTTATATAGCCTATAGCTATGTATATGTTATATTATATGAGGTGACTTATACTCGGAGTAGGATAGCTCTACCACTTAGAGCTTATTTAAGCATAAAACCTGTTTCGCATATGAAGTAGGTCTAAAAGATTGTTACTATCGTATCACACAGTTTGCTTTTTATGAAGCTACGCTTTGCATAAATTACTTAGGTTTAAAAAAAAACTCAAACCCCTCTACTACAAACCAACTAGTTAGTGATTATCCCTTGTTTAATTAACCCGGCCAATTTAAAGTGAATTACATCTCAAATGACATAACCCAAATAAGGCATACGTATTAAGTTGGTCGGATATTATTCAAACAAGCGATAAATCCTACTTATCTCTTTCGTAGTAGATAGGAAAGATGTTGTGCTAAGGTGATTAAGGATTCACATACCCATTATCAAGATTAAGTTTTATTAATGAATATTTTTTACATCTGCAACACTGAACCGACCCCGCATTACGGAAAATAAACAAAGACTTTTAAGTCATACGTTTTTATTCCGGAGAAGTTATGGTTTTTTTTTTATTTACAAAAATAACTATTATTAAAAAGAAGAATTATAGGTGTCACTTATTGATGACACAACTAAGATTTCGAGCGATACCGTCTGTGGTCATTCTCTTTTAATACAAAAGCCTTTTTGCTATACTTGAAACCCCGGAATGCCTATTGGGTTCGTATTCCGGTATACAAACTCCACCAAAATCGTCGTAAAAATTTTAAAACCACTGAACAAAAGTTTCTAATTTGAAAGAAAGACAAACACAAAACAACATTAAAATAGCAGATAAAACAAAATAACATTATTTGTTCCAGTGGACGAAATCCAAGTGGCCTCATACAAGATGCTGGGCTCCCTCTACTCCCTGGGCACGGACGCGACCCTCACCCACGACCGGAAGTACCTCAAGACTGAGATAGAGAGGAACAAGCCGGCTTTGGTGAGTCATTTTTTTAATAATCAGATTAACATGTAAGCTCACATATCACTCCAAAGCGCATACATGCAACACAATACCAAATACATAATTAAAAACATGGTTATGGTACATACAAATATTAATATAAATACAAATTTACAGTCAAGAAATGAGAAATAATAATAACAATACAATCATTTTATTCAACCCACGACGAAAAGGTGTGTTATAAGTTTGACTTATATGTCTGTATGTGTGTGTTTCTGTCTGTGGCATCTTAGCTCCTGATCGGATGGACTGATTTAAAAAAGCGGTTTTTTTTTCGAAAGTATTCAAATCCGATCAACCGTTGATGCTCCACAGTTGTTTTCCTGGCTCATCCGGGTTTTTTTTAACCGGAGAGTTATACTAAGACAATCATCAACCTATTTTGGAAATCAACCTACATATTTTGGAATTCAGGAATCTAAGGTGCAATGAACTAAGTATCATACGCATTATTTTTATCTGACCTAGATTTTTCTCTAAAAGCTAGTTGATGACTAGTTGATTAATTCCCAAAGTTTAAGAATGTCTGTTGTAAAACTGTGTAAAAGCCCTGGTTCATAAAACAGGCTAAGGTCTTAGACCATGCAGCCTGGTCATTGGCTAGGTGTATTTTGTTAGGTCAATAATTAATTCTTAAAACTACTTTCTTACAACTACGTACAACTTACAAACTGAGCCCTAACCTAACTCATTGAAATGCGAAAATGGTTCACATTTCAATGCTCAAAAAATGGAGTTTTACGCGGGAATATCGATCGGATCAGTACGGAGCACCTTACTCTATTTCTTACATTAACTCCACTGTTTTCCTTCAGTAACACATTATGATGATAATTTCACCTCACTATCACAATAATACGCCACGAAAAATCAATTTAGAAAATTAAGAAACAGAGCCCATCTTCCTCCTTTCGTTTCCCGCGTTAAACTCCTCTGACAATAGACTAGCGGGAGTCCCGACTGTCAACTTCATGCTAGTGTTGCCCGTAGCTCGGTAGTGCTGTAACGTGGCGAATCGATTACCGACTTGCTAACAGTACAGACGCGAGAATCGAATTTGTTTTATACTATGTAGTGAAGAACGGACAAAATTTTGCCAATAAACAACGATTTAGTTACGATTGCTATACAAGAATTATGCCGCAGATAGCCAGAACCATACGATGATCATTTATTTATCTGTGTCCACGGTTTTTTATATAAATAAGCTACAGCTGTAGACTCTTGGTACGCACCTTTTTCTATTTTGTAATTTATTTGCTAGTTTATCAAAAGTTTAACACATTTAACATGCTCCGCTATAAATTGTAATATTATTTATGTATCCAGGGTTCCTGCCTTGGAGCTTTCAGTTCGACGTTCCCAGTCGCGTTCCTCGAGCCCCACCTCAACAAGCACAATCAGTTCTCGCTGCTCAACCGCATTGCTGACCACTCGCTCGAAGCACAAGGTAATTGTAAACTAGCTCTGTGTTGATTAGCTAGTCTAAATACGTCGTTATACACCACGACTTTTTAGGTATATCTAAAAATAAAGTGAGAATATCAGTAGGTACTTGTTACTGAACATATGTGTGCAGTTCTGTCCTGTTAGTTTTCCTGCACGATAAATGAAAAAGAAAATAAGTTTTTTTTTAATTATTAGGATTTCGGCCCAGTCTTCTCGCCAAGATCTTTATAACGGTACCTCAATCAAATTTTTAGGCCCTAGCACCGCGACACAGGCTGGTGGGAAAGGAATGCTCTTACACAAATAATATATACAACAACACTTTGAGGAAGGAAAATGACTGATGATGTGCTGGCCCTCTCATTAAAGCAATAGCACTAAATTCTTTTTTCACATTATCATTACAATTGGCATGATGACACCTATCTACACTAATATTATAAAGCTGAAGAGTTTGTTTGTTTGTTTGAACGCGCTAATCTCAGGAACTGCTGGTTCGAATTGAAAAATTCTTTTTGTGTTGAATAGACCATTTATCGAGGAAGGCTATAGGCTATATAACATCACGCTGCAACTATTAGGAGCGAAGAAATCATGGAAAATGTGAAAAAAACGGGGAAAATTATTCATCCTTGAGGGCTTCCGTTGCGAACGCTGCGAAAACGGTTCAAGATACCAAAAATATTTGTATGAAAGAATTATTCCTCTTAAAATGATCTAAAAAAATGTCTGCGACAGTATATGTCTATCTTTTAAGATCAAGTCACTAGAACCGTTTTGGTGGTAATCAAATTTGGCCAAAATTAATGCATTATTTGTTAAGAGTTGTATCAACGTAATAATATTAATCTTTATCCAAATAAATGTGTTGTTGATTAAGAGTATTTAATTGTGAACAAAATTGTCTTTGACATCACTTAATTTCAATGAATATCTTAGAAGATATTACAATTTTAAAATAACACCAATATAAAATTCACCCGCGCCGCATGATATGCAAAACATGACGCTGCAAGGAAGAGAGGCGTTACTTGCGAGCGACGCGGAGAGGGGGGTGTAGCTCTACGAGTTACCATGATGAACCAAAATAAGATTTAATTAATGACCAGTTGCGTCATATCTTCACGTCAACCCTGCCGCAGTGCCTAAAAAGCCTGTTGTTTAACCAATGCGTCTTAACTGTCTTAACCCACGGAGCCGAAACGTGGAACATGACAGTCAAGCTGGCTCACCGACTACACGTCACTCAGAGTGCTATGGAATGGTCTAGGTTGGGGATCTCATTCAGGTATAAGATCCGGAACGAGGTCATACGACATAAGACTAAGGTAACTGATGTTGTCAAAAAATGTAGCAAGCTAAAGTGTTAGTGCACTGGCCATGTCTGTCGCAGAACCGACGAGAGGTGGAGCAGGAAGGTTCTTGAATGGAAACCACTCTTAGGCAAACGTAGTGTGGGACGCCCCCGGCTAGATGGACAGACGACCTGAAGAAGGCAACTGGTAGTGACTGGATGCAAAGAGCGGGAGATCGGGCACTGTGGCGGTCCTTGGGGAAGGCCTATGTCCAGCAGTGGACTGTAACAGGCTGATACGATGAATGACCAGGTGACCGCGTTTAACAATCTGGGACGAATGTTCCATGATCCATAGAGCTCATGTAGAGGGTCTAGATAGGACTCTTAGAGATATAAGAAGCTGTGATAAAATCATCATCATAAAATTACTGTTATGTTTGCGGGGGATTTTCGAAAAACTGTACCAGTAATAGTAAGGGGAACAAGGGCAGACATTGTAAAGTCTTGCCTTAAAAATACCCCAATATGGAAGTTTGTGAACATCTTAAAATTAACTACAAATATGAGAGCACTTGGGGGGAGGTAGAAATAATCCTACAGGCCGATTATATACCACGGCGGCCAATCTCAACAGAAATCAGCCAACTACGCAGGAGATATTATAGTGCACAAGTGTGAGCACAATACACAAGTGCACTCTCAAACTGCACTGTTCCATCACTCTCAAAGTTCGGTGAGACGGCAATCCGACATGATCGGAGAGAGATCAGGCGCATGACCAACGGCTTAACGTGCGAACCGAGGCACGGGGGTGTAACACCGCCAACTTCTCGACTCCGAGCTGTTTTTGAGAGATTCATGACAGAAAATCTCAGAAACAATTTTGGCTCGACCTGGGATTCGAACCCAGGACCTCTTGGATATTAGGCAGAAACTTTGCCACTACACCAACGAGGCAGTGGTAGGGTAGGGAGGTTGTATAACTTTTCCTTCTAAGTTACTTTTAATAGGAGACGGGAAAGTACCTCACTTTGAAAATAAAATTGCAATTGAACGAGATTAAGGATTAATAGTGAGTAACATTAAGTACTTTATATCGAGAGTTCACCCTGAAATAAGCAAAATAGAAAAAAAAAAGATCATCAATGGATGTGTCAAAGTGCAATATTGGGAGTGAGAAACTGTAGCGTAGACGAAATTAAAAAATAATTATTTGAACACAAGTGGCCTTCCCCCATTATTCCCTCAAGTTAAAAATAGGTGCACCAATAATTTTACTTAGAAATCTTAAACCACCGGGACTTGACTTCAAATCTAATTTCTTCGCACTATGTAACGTGATGGTTGCAATAGTTTAGACTGGTTTAGCAGTTGGTCAAACAGTGCTTATACCTCGCACCTCAATGATTCCAAATTATTTACCTTTTAATTTTAAAAGAATTATATTTCCTTTTATGCTATCTTTCACTGTTACAATTAATAAATAACAGAGGCAAACATTTAAACACATAGGAATTAATTAACGTCAAGACTGCTTTTCACACATATGTCGCGTTGTTAAGATCAGACCTACAAACGCGTTGCGGAGAAAACTAATATGTTCTTCTGACACAAGAAAATAAAACTAGAAAAATAATGTTCTTTTAAAAACTTAAAAAATAAATTTTCTAAAATAATAACAAAGAAATAAATTTGCAAAAAGAAAATGATGCCCAAAATAAATATTCCACGCGGACGAAGTCGCGGGCACAGCTAGTCTTAAATATTTTCAAGACCATGGCGTTTAAGAAACATAGCTCCTATGAAGTTAATAAAACCAATATACATCCAAAAAGCTGTAAAAAACAATTTTTAAACACACGAAACTCAATAAATATTCAGTCAATTGACTCCGATTTAAGATACATGACCGTGACGTCACGTTTTTGTATTCCCATACAAAATCTATGGCGGCAGACCGTTGTGACAGATAATAAAGAATATGTCAACGATTGGTTGTGTCATCTAGCCTATTCTTTCAGATATCATGGCCAAAATGGAGCAGTCTATGCCGACTCTCGAAACGATACTAAGCGAAGTAGACCAATTCGTGGAGTCAGACAAGACGTACAGCGAAGCACCGCACATTATAGACGTGGTGTTGCCACTGCTGTGTTCCTATCTGCCGTTCTGGTGGGCACAGGGACCTGATAATGTCACCCCTACGGCTGGGTAAGTTGGTTTTTTTACGATAAAAAAAATATGAAATATTACTTCTGACGACCTCTGTGTGTTGTGTTGTTACTGGTGTCAAGATGCCGCCATCAATGAGGTTCCGGGTTCGATTCCCGGATGAAGACAATATTGAAAACCAATTTTCAATGTTGTCACGGGTGTTTTTGGTACCTTCGTGGTTTAGATACTTATCTTAGGATCAGAGCAATGTATGTGATGTTGTCCCCAATTATTTATCAACTTATTGCCGGCTTTAGTCACTGATTTTCACACTGATTTGTCAAGACGTTTTGTATTGTCAAGACCCCACAGAGTTTATCGTAATCAAATTTCTGACTATGTACTTCTACAACTAGCAGTTTTAAAAGAATCGCACTTTCGCGACTTGAAATTAAGACTTGGTATTCTCAAGTTTGAAGATGTAATGCAAATCATAAATCGTCTGTTTCTAAAACCCATCTGCAGATATATTTGATGTTAAGTAAGATTGGTCACAAATATATGAATAACTTTAGAAGGAATGTCAATATTGAACAAGAAACGAAAAGTGAAATTAAATACATGAGGCTCTCTTTCACTAAACCATACTCAGCGCTTCCAGTGACTAATATTGTAACTAAATGTTAACTGTTTCCGTTGGCGCGCCTTCATTTTAAAATCTGCCTTTGTTCCAGCAACCACGTAACCATGGTAACGGCGGAACACATGAACCAACTACTCAAGAACGTACTCAAACTGATCAAGAAGAATATAGGCAACGAGAGCGCTCCCTGGATGACACGCATCGCTACATACACACAGCAGATTATCATCAACAGTTCCGAGGAATTGTTGAGGGATTCGTTCCTCCCGTTGGCTGAGAGGGTCAGAAAGAGGACGGACAATATGTTCCATAAGGAGGAGAGTTTGCGAGGTTTCATCAAGGTACGCTTAACGCCTGTTGTCCCATCACTTTATTTAAGACGTTGAGCTCGAAAAACTTGTCATTTCGATCGATGGTAACTCCTTCAAAATAAGTATTAGAGAGATTTACCCATAACCCAACTATCGAATTTTTTGACGTAAATAAGGCTCATTTTCTTTGTTTCTGGATAAAGTAGGATTAAAAAAAATAGGGGTATCCATCCGTTTCTAAGGTTGCGATACTTATGTAGTATTTTAAATGTGTATAGATTGTATATCTCATCTCATCAGCCTATGTACGTCCCACTTGGGCATAGGCCTCACCTAGAGTTGTAAGAAACTCAAGTCTTATAGTCTTAATTTCGAGACTTGAGTATTTTTTCAAGACTAGGACTCGTTAGTCACATGAGTTCCGAATCTTTTGAGTCTTTAGAGTCCTTTCGAGTATTAAGTTCTTTGAACGAGACTGAGTGATGAACTTGAGTTGGTGTATTACATTATCCAAAAGGTACATAATAGGTAATAGCTGATTTTATTTTTTGATTAATTCTAAATCATATAATAAAAAATTGTATTAATTAAACTTCACTAACGCAAATAAATTATATAAATTGTGATTTTATTGCTAAACTTTACAACCATGGATTTAGAGGACTCAGTCATGAGTTCTTTTAAAAGACTAAGACTTTGAGTTTTTTTCGGCAGGACTCAAGTCTTTTTACAAAAGACTCCAAATTCTGAAGGACTTGAGTTCTAAGTTTTATTTATAAGAGTCGAGTCTTTAAAAATAGCTCAAGTTCTATTTAATGAGACTCCAAGACTCGAGTCCCTTACAACACTAGCTTAACCTCAACTATGAGGTGGTCCGAACTTTACTCCACCACGCGGGCTCAGTGCACCGTGGTGGAGGGCTGTTTGTATGTAGAATGTGTATGTAAGTTCCAAAGGAATGAAATGAAATGAAATATTGTTTATTTGCGTTTGTAAAGGGTGTACAGAAGATGTCATTGTAGTAAATGAGCGCCTATCCAGCCATTGTCAATAGCATGCAAATACTGAACCTATTTATTAAGGTGTGCTAAACCTGTGCTAAAAAAAATCATTTCCAAAAAATACACTTATATAACCACTTCTAATGACTTAAAACGACGTTGCTGTTCGTTCAAGTTAGATTCTATATGCAAACTAAAAGTGTTTAACCTTAAATGTAAAAAAGGCATGGTGCCCGCGATAAGCAGTGTCCGATGCGGAACTAATCGTTAAGTAATAAAAGTTTTATGACTTTGGTCTCATTTCGAGGTCATAGGAATAAAAATATGAAATATTAATTGTAATTATTTTATAAACGTGGTGACGGAAGTTTTTCGCTATGCGGAATTTGTCATCAACAAATCATTTAAGTCATTAAAATTTTACGACCATGACCCGAAAAAGGGTAATGAATTAATGCTTTTAAACTGGGGGACTATTTGGTAAATAAATACTAATATTATAAATGCGAAAATAACTCTGCCTGTCTGTCGGTTATTCAGTCACGCCAAAACTAATGAACCAATTTGCATAAAATTTGGTATGGAGATATTTTAATACCCAAGAAAGCACATAGGCTATTTTTACCGCGGGAAAATGACGCATTCCCATGGGAAAACTCAGGTGTGCCGATCGTTTTTACGCCTAAACTACTGAACAGATTTCAATGGAATTTGGTAAGGAGATAGTTGGAGGTTTAAAAAGGACATGAGTTACTTTTCACTGCGGGAAAACAACGCATTCCCATAGGAAAAATTACTTTCCGGTGAATCCGATCGCTTTCAGTCCTATAGGATAGAACTGGTATTGTGGGACAACAACGCATTCCAAAAAAACAACCTAACGCGAACGAAGTAGCGGGTAAAAGCTAGTAAATTCATATGTAAAGAATGAAGCAAGGCAATGTTAATAATACATAATAAGATTTCTCATATCTCATACGAGGATTTAATTCACGTTCTCTTGCCTAAAACCGCCTAAACTAGTGTGAAAGTGAGGTGAAGAAAATTTCGCAGCAGGTGATCAATCAAAGCGTTTTCTTCCAGTCATCAACGGACGACACATCGCAAGTCGAGTCGCAGATACAAGAAGACTGGCAGCTGCTAGTGAGAGACATATACTCGTTCTATCCTCTTCTCATCAAGTATGTGGACTTGCAGAGGAACCATTGGCTGAGGAATAATGTGCCAGGTTTGTGTTTGTCCTATAAAAATTAAGTGTTAACTACGAAAGACTTTACAAATAAGCATTCTATCAGTTTTTAGCGCTATGTGACCAATCAAACAATAGGCTTGTTTCCACTATGAAAAAAATATTCGAAAACTGATTTTCTATAAAATAACTAGCTGACCCGGCGAACTTCGTACCGCCTTAGCGTTGCAATGATTGAACAATGTCATCGAATGACATTGACATTAGTTACGCGCGTTTTTTAAAATATGCAAAATTAAATGTATATTCACGCGGACCTGACTTCAAGTTTCATAAACATAATATTACTCTATGTTTCTCTATGAAATTTGCTAAGGAGTTGTTCGATTGATTTTTTTAATTTTTTTTTTTTGAAATGTCAATATATTTGACATTTTTCTCAGGCCTGGACAAAAAATGACAAAGCTACGATTCCTACGATTGAACGAATTAATTCATTTTATCGATTTAACGTGACTTCATGTAATGAAAACAAATCGATAGTATCGTATCGTACGAAAACAAAGTTAGAAGACCACCAGATGTAAATGTTCATTATTTATTTCAGAAATCAGGCTACTTACATCGTATTATTAATTTAACATTATTCTCATAGCTAAGAGTAAGAATGAAGGTAAAATTATTAAATCACTGGCTCGGATTGATCATCATCGTCTTTTATAAATAACATAAAATTCTTAACAATGCTTAGGACTGAATCCACAAGTTGGCCGAACCATAGTACATAGTATTTATATTTTCTTGGGTATACTTTTCAATATTTCTGAGAGATTTTCTTAATATTTTTTTCCGTAAGAACCTTCTCCTAATGATAACAAATACAAACAGAATTAGTGAAATCGGTCCAGCTATTCACGCGTGATGCCGTGACCAAGGGAAACGGGTTTCACTTTTATATATATATATAAGAAGATTCATAATTTAAGATCACCTTCCATTAATATTTTTCTGCAATTCGTATTATTTAATTTTAATGAAAATTCAATCGATAAAAAGTCACTCAGTCGGCATTGGACGCAATGACGTCAAAGTGTGTGTATGAAAATACAAATGCTATTGAGAAAAGTGTTTTGACAGTTAATAAAAAGTACGTCAACGATTGGTGGTGTCATCTAGCTTAGTGACCCAAAGTTAGACTCAGTTAATACTCTCGTGATATGAGAGCTTATTGGAAATTAATGATGATAATAATTAAAGACGGGTGACGGATCTGTAAAATATATGGCGGCGTAAAATAATTGGTGGCGTAGTAATCCCATCGTATTTCCACTATTTTGGATACTCAAAAATTTAATTGTTATTGCTAATAGACAAAAAGGTTAGGAAAGATCAAAGATCGTTGTATTACGTTTTATCCATACTACTTAATATACGAATGTAACGCTATATGTCTGTTATCCGTTCACGTCTAAACTACTGAACTGATTTTGATTATTTTTGTTACACATACCAAGTAGACCTTCGGAAAGTACAACGGATATTCCGGAAACCCTACTTCCCTACTTAATATTGCAAATGGGAAAGTTTGTTTTGCTTGTTTGTCCTTCTTTTACGCAACGGAGCAATGTTATGATATGTTTTTTGGAGGTAGGAGGCTAGGGTTTTTTCCGCGCCAAACCAATCCCATGATTATGCGAGATTGATTACTTCATATGGATTTAGCCTAATACAAGATGTGATCTAATACGCTAGTGCCATTTTTCCACTATAGATGTATCCATAGTGAAGTTATGATGTTTTCTTTAACTATCTATATCTCCCTCTATATATATATATTAATCTCTATCTACGTTATCTTATGTATACTTTTACAGAGGCCGAAGAACTTTACAACCACGTGGCCGAAATATTCAACATCTGGTCAAAATCGCAGTACTTCCTCAAGGAGGAACAAAACTTCATATCGGCCAATGAAATCGACAACATGGTGAGCCAAATTTGACTTAAAATTAATCTGGAATATGTTTTAATATCGCCTACCACACGTGTTAATATGATCACAGCCACTTTATTTGTACACACTGAGATTGATCTGGATTGTATATTTGTCTTTGCAATTTATTCAATTCAAAAAGGGACGGTTATGATTTATGAAGTGTCAAAAATGTCTACCATATGCGTGAAGAAGCCTTCCAATCTTTTTTTGTTTCTTTTAGATATATGTATAAAATTGACAGAAATTCTTTGTTTCTGTTCGTGCCACAACCGTTTAGACTTTGGACCACAGTATATAATTTTAAGCTTTTGCGTCCTGCATTAGGAAGAAACAGTCAACATTTTGCCTCTGCGAATGACAAATGTACAATGCACATCATCAAAATCATCACCATTTCTTTCATCTCTAGTTCGTTTTCACTTACTTTGCGTCCATAGGTGCTGATAATGCCAACGGCGACGCGACGAGTGACCACAGTCGTGGACGGCGCGCCACAGGGTGGTGGCAAGGTAAACCGCACTTGCATAACTCGGGGCTAGATTAACTCTGAGTTAATATACAAATCTGCCTATAAATAATATGATTACATAAAATACTTTGTAAATAATTAATTTTACAAAAAGAAACACCATCACTAACTTCTTTTTTTCACACCAATTCTCTAATCCCAAATTGAGCTACGTAAGCTTAAATTAGCCTCGTAAGGCTTGTGTTATGGGTACTAGACAACGGAAAAATATACGTAAATACTTTTTTTTAGTAAATAAAATAAAAATAAATAAATAAATATTTCACAACAATCACACCAATTCTCTAGTCCCAAATTAAGCTACGAGGCTTGTGCTATGGGTACTAGACAACGGATAAACACTTTTTTTTTTGTAAATAAATACATATGATACAGAGAAAACACCCAGACCAGTACAAACACACATGTTCATGCACACTTATGCTTGTACTGTGCGGGGATTGAACCTGCGACCCTTGGTTTTAGAAGTCCAACATGTGGACCACTGCACCAAGCGCGGTCGTAAATTAAGTATGTACAATAAAAATATTTTCATATATTTTTTTTAAAAATAAGAATCAACAAGGGTCGTCTTGCAGACCCACCCTAATGTCAACGGTGCCAAGAATGCTAGCAGTGTTTCCTCGCTGAATGGCCAAGCTAATTCTTTGGCCTAAGAAAGTTTGAAATCAAATCCATTTATTCGTCATCATAGGTAAACAAAGCTAACAAAGTAGAATACAGGAACTCCATGATGCGCCATGAATAGTTTATTTAAAATTACATTTAAATAGACTTATTATAAGCCTTTGCGGCCATTTCAGTAACACTGTTACGCATTAGTGCGGTTTTACAGATGACAGTACAAATTATCACTAATCGTTTCTGCTTAGCCCAAAGGTATGACTGGTAGAGAATGGCCTACGGCGTTAAGTCCACCTTTTGTACAAAGTTTTGTTGTGAAATAAAGCTATAAATGTAATAATAAATTATTTTGATAATATAAGTTCATGTTTCTTCATCAAAAAACATCAAAGATGGAGGCTTAATTGTTAACTCAGTGTTAAGGTAGCTTTGATTGTTGCAAGTGGGCATCAATTGCGAAACTCACATCTACTGATATGTTTTTACGCTTATTTGGCCTTGAAATTGAATTTTTTATCTACTTACATCATACATTCACACGTTTCTTTCAGCTGCATTAACTCATACATATTTCATTTATGAATACATACATAAGTTACATTTGAATGTTTTCGACGCAATATTTTTATGGTTTTCGAATGGTAAGTGCTTTTTTGTTAAGAAGACAAGACTGTCTTTAGAACCTAAGCCAATGAACACTACTTTTAAGTAGTTTATTTAAAATTTAGAAACTAAATTAGTAACTGCCCTACATTTTCTTAAATATTTATTAAACTCTGCATAGAAGCTTATGAATCTGAAGTATTTTTATGTAATATATTTATTTTAACTTGCTTTTACTAATACTAAAGCTACACACAGGTACGAGTAGTTTTTTCAGCTTATGGAATGAGTTTAAGAATCAAAGCAAAGTAACATAAAAGTTACTAGTTTTCAGAGTTTGTGATGATGACGCTTTCTTAAAATAATCAAATAATTAGTATTTTCTTAAGCGAAGTAAAGTAATAGGCAATAGTACTTTCTATTTTTTTTTTTCATTTTTTCAGCTTTTTCCTTAGGTACCTGTAATGCTCAACAAGTTCTTGGTCCCTTTTATTAAATATTTTATTATTATTTTATTTTTTCTTTTTTAATTATATTTTTAATGTTTTATTAAATCTACAGGCTGTGCCTAAGAAAAGCTAAGTGAAACCAACTGAATTAATAGCAATGCTACTATATTGAGATATATTTATTAACGAATAACCTTGTTTCAATGAAGAACCACAAAGAAGATTTGGCTTCTCTCTATTTCTATTCTTAATCTAGCAACAAACCTTCCTATACAAATTCACGTCCTAAACAACAAACTGTCATGTTAAAATAATACACACAAATAAAAAAAATTGACCTTTGGCAGTCCAATTTCTTCTTTGTGTTTTATTTCACATTATAAATAAATTTATATTGATAATGTAAAAAATGTAATAACTTAAAAATCTGTCATTATAGAAAAAGAAGAAACACCGCGACAAGAAGAGGGATAAAGACAAGGAAGTCCAAGCGTCTCTCATGGTGGCGTGTCTCAAGAGACTGCTGCCGGTTGGACTGAACCTCTTCGCGGGCAGAGAGCAGGAGCTGGTCCAGCACTGCAAGGATCGGTTCTTGAAGGTTAGACCAAAAACTGTACTCCATAACGTTTCGTTAGTGTTTTCTGATCTAGCCAGCGCGTTCGCTCTCACGGCCAATCTCGTAAGAGTGAAAGGGATGGGCACGTGGACAACGGCATTGAGAGATAAGGGGCAAGAGTCCTTACCTTACCGTTGGGGTAAGATGTAGATCCTTTGAGGGGCGAGAAATCCATGAAACTTCCAAGATCGATTTTAAAGGTAAGACAAAAATTCATCAAGATTTAAGACGTAAACAAGCTGGTGGCTGGCTTAGGTGTTTACATGAGTAGCGGAAAACCTAGGAAACTGCAAGAATCTATTTTTGAAGGTACGAACAAGACGAAGTATTCAGGTAATGAATAAATACTGAAATCCAGGTGTGGTAGTATGTCTTAAGAGAGAGTTACCAGTTGAGTCTGAACCTCGTCGCGGGTAGAGAGCAGGAGCTGGTCCATCACTGCAAGGATCGGTTCTTGAAGGTTAGACCAAAAGCTGTACTCCATAACGTTTCGTTAGTATTTTCTGATCTAGCCAGCGCGTTCGCTCTCACGGCCAAACTTGTAAGAGTGAAAGGGATCGGCACGTGGACAACGGCATAGAGATAAGGGGGCAAGAGTCATACAGAAACTAAGATTTACCTTTCGGGTAAGTTGTAGATCCTATGAGGGGCGAGAAACCCATGAAACTCCCAAGATCGATCTTAAAGGTAAAATTCATCAAGATGTTATAATCATAAACAACCTGTTGGCTGGCTTTAGGTGTTAGCTAAGAGGCAAGTTGTAAAAAATATGAGAGGCGTATAACCTTCCTAGGTTTTCCGCCTCTCATATTTTTCACAACTTGCCTTTTGTTTCCTGCAAGAATATACTTTTGAAGGTAAGACAAAGTATACAGCGAATAAATAAATACTGAAATCTAGGTTTCTTACATGGTGGCATGTCTTAAAAGACAGTTACCAGTTGGGACTGAACCTCTTCGCGAGCAGAGGGCAGAATCTGGTGCAGAACTGCCACACTTGTCACAACGGTGTTAAATCTTAGTAATCATATTTCTCTTTCCCACAGAAAATGTCCGAGCAAGACGTCGCCGAGTTCGCGAAGATCCAGTTGACATTACCAGACAAGATCGATCCAGCAGACGAGATGTCCTGGCAACACTACTTATACAGCAAACTCGGGTCCAAGAGCAAGACAAACATAACGATAGAGAACGCTGAGAATAAAGCCAAGATTATAGATGATACCGTCGAGAGGATTGTCGCTATGAGCAAAGTGTTGTTCGGACTACATATGGTGAGATTTTGACTCAGTTTTTTTTTTTAATTTGTATACCAATTATAAATAAGAATATTTATTTATATGTCAACTAGCTGACCCGGCAAACGTTGTTTTGCCATATAAATTATTGTGGACAACCCTTATCATGGGATATGAATAATAGATGTTGGCCGATTCTCAGACCTACTCAATATATTTTTATGATATTGACAGTTATATATCTTCTAGTCTAAGGTAAAAAGAATATTGAAACTTGCCCTTAGAGTGTATTTTAACACGTATCTTAAAACGTGAACTTCGGTGTAGTGGCAAAGTTTCTGCCTTACATCTGAGAGGTCCTGGGTTCGAATCCCAGGTCGAGCCAAAATTGTTACTGAGATTTTCTGTCATGAATTTCTCAAAAACAGCTCCTGCCTCGGAAAGCACGTTAAACCATTGGTATTACGCCTCACCTCTCTCCGGTCATGTCGGATTGCCATCTCACCGAACTTTGAGAGTGATGAAACAGTGTGTGCACCTGCGTATTGCGCTCACACTTGTGCACTATAATATATCCCGCGTAGTTGGCTGATCTCTGTTGAGATTGGCCGCCGTGGTCGAAATCGGTCAGGAGGACTACTATTATAAAAAGTGAACGTCACTGAATGGAACTAAATGCAGACACCACTATAACTACCTATATAACTACCACTATAACCACTATAAACTTCTAAGGATCTAATTGGGAATTTATAGGATTACTATCTTCCCCGCAGCGGCTTCACCCGCATAGAATTCGGTTCTCTAAAATATTAACCATGTAATTAAATATAAACCTTCCTCCTGAATTATATCTATCTATTAAAAAAACTGCATCAAAATCCGTTGAGTATTTTTAAAGATCTAGCATACAGACATAGGGCCTGACGTGGGAAGCGTTTGCTTTATAATATGTAGTGATGCACAGTGCATCCTGTTAAGAAGATTGATATGACGGTAACCGTTATAACATTTATGTATGTATTTACATCCCATAGATCGACCATCCCCAACAAATGAGTAAGAACGTGTACCGGTCCGTAGTGTCTATACAACGGAAGCGAGCTGTCATAGCTTGTTTCAGACAACTGTCACTCCACTCTTTGACCAGGTTCAGTTCAGTTCAGACCTTGTGTGGACTGTTGTAGGAATGGTTTTTGTGTTTATTTGAAATTAACCCGTTTGTCGTCAATCTGAGTTAGAAATACTCTAGGTACGTGAATAAGAAAAAATGACTAACCTGCAGTTTTTTATTGTTTGTACTTGACTTTTGAATTTCGTACCAATATAATAATATGTTCTTCTAACACAATACTGGAAAGACAGGCGATTGTGCGTTCTTTTTTCGATTTGTATGCCACTAACGATAACCAGTTAAACCGTGTGCAAAAGATATGAATGGCTGCTTATTTTGGTTTTGCTTTTGCTATCATTAAGCAGCAGAACATTGCGGAAACGCGAATAATGATCCTACAGTTTTTTTTTTAATTAACCACCCGCATGTTGCAAAATAACAACTAAAAAAAATATATTCATTATGTACGAGTATTTTATACTACACTGAGCCCAGATAAAGTGGGAAGGAATGATGATGAGTATGTTTGGCCTGAAAATTCTGTATTTGAATACGTAAGCTTTCTATGAAGTAAGTATCTAACAGTTGCTAGTTGTGAATATTTTCTAACAAGCGATTCGCTTGCGCATGCGGCTTTGGACTAACAGGCGACTAAGCCTAAACAAAGAGCGAATAACTGGAAGAGAGTGCTTTGCGCGGCCAGAAAACGCGCCGCCATGGCCTGCTTGCGGTCTGTACACCTGTATAAGATTAGTCGGTATGTATGAGGCATGGAATGTGTATGTAGCTATATAAAAAAATTATAAAAATAAAATGTTTTTATTTCAGATAACTAAGATCCATATTTTTAGTAAAAGCTTAATAACTATGTTAGTATGCTACCTTAAAAACTGATTTCGTCGTGTTAATCATATGGCCGATCAGTGGACAATCCCCAATTTCGACCATCTCCTTCAGCACGCTGTGCCAGCCGCAGTTATATGTTTTTATTTTGTTACGATGTGTTTTAAAGTCTAAGTTGTGAATTTAACGTTCAAATGTAAACTGCACCCTCTTATAATAAATAGGTACACTTGTTTTTAGTTTAAAAATAATTATTACGTGTTTCACCTCTGTCAATCAAGTTGTGTGTGAATCCTAAGCGATCTAGTTTAATAATAATAATAATAGTTTTTATTTCTTCAAGTATAATAAACTTAAGTAATACAATAGCGACATTATAAGATATTTTTTTTAATTCCATCATACACACAAAAGGAAGGATTTTGCATGTGTTCAAAAATATTGAACATCTTCAAAGTATGCCATGGCGCCACTAGTTTTGCCTCGGTTTCTTAAACAGTCATTGGTTTCTATTTGTTATTATATATCTTTCACTGAGACGGCTCATAAACTCATAAACTAAAATCATATGTGAAGTGTAACAATAGATATGCCCTTTAATTTTGCAGACATCGAGCGTGCAACATTTTCGCGCGGACTTATTACGAGCTCTGGTTGGAAGAAGAAAACGTTGGCCAAGAGGTCATGATCGAAGATCTGACGGTAAGCACGAGAATTTCTTATCATCATCATTATCAGCCAAAGGACGTCCACTGCTGAACACAGGCCTTCCCCACAGTTTTCCACATCGACCGATCACAAGCGGCCTGCATCCAGTGTGATCCTGCGATCTTCACAAGGTAGTCTGTCCATCTTGTCGGTGGACGACCTACGCTGCGCTTTTGGTCGAGAATTTCTAGTGGTTGATTAACTGGCTTATATAAAAGAAATATTATCCAAGAAAATCATCACCATCATCATCATGTCTTCCTTACCGTATCCGGTGACGGCGACTCCTGCAAATTTTCTAGGTTTGATCTTTATTGAGATGGGCCCTGCTGTGACCCAAGAATTCCTGGGTTCGAATGACCTTTGCTTTGCCGTATTGACCTTGTTAATCTCTATTTAGTATTGAGATTGACCTGTAAAAGCGTCAACTCCTTCTGAGTTTCCTTGTATCATTTCTGTTATGAATTGAGACTGTATATGTTGAAGACTAAACATACATTTTGCTATCAATCCAGCAATCGTTCGAAGATGCAGAACTCAAGAAAAGCGATGTTGTTGAAGAGGAGGGCAAACCGGACCCGCTCACCCAATTAGTCACCACCTTCTGTAGAGGCGCTATGACTGAACGGTCTGGCGCCTTGCAGGTGAGTGTAAAAAAATATACAGTTGCAAAAACTACTGTAATAACTTTTATTTGCACCAATGTATGGTAATAACCAATGTTAAAAAAATCGTTGCCTGTAAAGTCGGTTTTACGGGCGAAGATTTTACGTGACAACGTCTTTTCAACGCGCCTAATTCTCTAGTGCTGCGCGCGCGGCGGACCGATCATGTTTGAGTGGGAGAGAGACGCAAGGCATTCGCCGGTCCGGCGGGCCTCTCTCTCGTTCGTGGACTCATCGTAACAGACGTGAGCGGGCGTTACACTTTTTCATGAGTGACTCCGAGCTACAACCTAATTTAAGACGTTGTCACGTCAATAATAAAGTAATTTACTTAAAAATCATAATAAATACACGCTATACACACGCTATTACGCGCAATATACGCAATATACACGCTAGGAGCACTTTTAGGAATACAATCTATTTTAAGCTTAGTTCATAAAATTGTGTTTTTCTAAGGGTTGTACTCTTTTTGTGTTCTTTGAATAAATAAAATAAAATAAGCTAAAGGGTGTGTCTAACTTTCGCAAGAAACCTAGGTCGTAATCTCAAAAAAAATTTTGGCCCTCCCGTAGTAAATCGATCAACTGATTGGCAATTTTATATGGGAGGTCAAATTTTTTTTTTTAGATTCTGACCTAGGTATCTTTGGAAATGTTGTGCAGTTTTTCAGGCACAACAACACCCTTCAGTTATTACGGATTTTTTGTAATACCTTGTATAGACAAAGCTTTTTAAATATTGCAATACTTTGCAATATACCAAAGAATTATATATCATAGAGAAAGCCACAAAGGGTGAGTGCTGCAATTTTATGATCAAGTGACACCTAGAGGCCTGACTTGTCTTCTGGCTAATATCTATGGTATGATTTTTGAGGAACTACAATAGGCATGATGAAACCTATCGTAAATATTTTCAAGATCATGGTGTTTAAAAACATAGCACCTATAAAGTTAATACAACCAGTTTATTTCCAAAAAGCTGTAGAAACCAATTTATAAACGAACAAAATATTCGGTCAGTTGACTCCGATTTCTGATACACAATCGTGACGTCACAATTTTGTTTTCCCATACAAAATCTATGGAGGCAGACCGTTTTGACAGATGTAAAAGAGTATCAACGATTGGTGGTGTCATCGAGCCTATTGAAAGAGTTTGAAGCAGACTTTTAATTTTCTTTTTTACCGGTAAACGATAATTTGCATCGCAGGAGGATCTCCTGTACATGTCGTACGCGAACATCATCGCCAAGTCGTGCGGCGAGGAGGAGGAGGAGGGCGGCGGGGAGGAGGAGGAGGGCGGCGCCGACGCCGAGGGGGAGGAGGAGGGCCGCGCCAGCATACATGTGAGTTCTGCCTTCTTTTATCGCAGGAAAAGAGAGCCATAACCGAGGCCGGGGGGGCACAGCCGTGTGTGACCCACACGTCCCAGCGTCCTAAAATGACGCGACTCCGCTCCGGGGAAGATCCGGAGAGGGGACTACCCACCAAAAACCTGTGGTATCTCCTCCCTGTCTAGGAGGTGACATGGGTGCCGGCTAATCCTTTACGTCCATGAGCGTGAATTCTGCCTGAATCGACCTACTCGAACTGTCAATTCGTTCGAGCTTAAAAAGCAGGTGGTCCTTATGTACTGGAATCTTTAAGACTCAACCCACACATGCCACATATTGTTGATGGAATCAGGCGTTACTTTGCGGAAATCCATGACTAAAGTTAAAAAAGAGGATTATTTTGCTTTAAATTTCCACTAAACGACGCCAGCGCAGGAACCAAAATACATCCAACTGTAATCACGAGCGACTTCGACAGCACATAGTCTGTCGAAGCGACAACATCTCCTGAGGATGCCACGTGTAGTGGCGAAACGCGTCGAGTGTTTTGTTGGTGTCAGTGTTGTGATTCCAGGTGCATCATCTGTGTCCGTTGTGAGTTGTAGGTATTGTAAGTCCTGCGACGTCCAGCTCTAGTTTTTTCAGGTGATTACAGTTAGATGTAATCACCTGACATACAGTTCCTGCGCTGGCGTCGTCTAGTGGAAACTTAAAGCAAAATAATCCTCTTGTTCAGCTTTATGCCACATATTGTCGCCGCGACTCTCGATTGAAGCGATTGACTTGTCAGCGATTGAGGCGCAATTATTGTTTGTCAAACTGACAGAAGCGTATCGCAGTGTGGGCTATAAGCCTTAGTTCCTCGGTTGTATTTTTGGAAACGTAAAACTAAAACTATTTAAAACTATTTAAAGGGCTGGCAACAACTGTTTAACCATCTCTGGCAATAGAAGTTGAAGTAGAACGCCTGTATAACATTTTGACATAGCTTTTTAATCAACTAATAGATATACTAACACATTTGAATGCGTTTTGTTGCATGCAGAAAACAATGGGTACTTACATGGTATGTATCTTCTATCGTTACCCTTACTAAAGATGCGATTTTATTCTTGATTATGTGTGTGATGAAGACAATAGGTGACCCTTATATCATTCTTCGTTGATTTTCTTTAAGTTATTTGAAGGTCGCTATATACCGTTTATGAATTTCACAATATCTGACTGCGTTTCCTTGTCTTTTGGGTAATACCAATTCTTATAGGCTAAGTAACTTCATCAAGTTTTACTTAATTATATTTTTTGCCACATTATATTATAATGAATTATTTATTAATAATTCATCAAACTACAGGAGCAAGAAATGGAAAAACAGAAGCTTCTATTCCACCAAGCGAGGCTAGCGGACCGCGGCGTAGCGGAGATGGTGCTCCTCCACATATCCGCTTCCAAGGGCGTTCCCAGTGAGATGGTCATGAAGACGCTGGAGCTTGGCATCTCCATTTTGAGGGGTGGCAACATTGATATTCAGATGGTAAGTGAAGTTATATGTCTTTTGGTAATGAAAAGAACTGATACGAAGTAACAAAATTCACTTTATTGCTATGAAGTAGTTCACTTTTTTGCTAGTTAGAATTTGTTGGAATAAAAAAAAATCAAATTTAAAGTTTTAAAAATCGATATCGTCTGCAAATATACGCAAGTGTACTTGTTTCGTTCGTTTTTCGGGTCTAGCCATTGCTATTGCTCGCACGACCCAGCTTGTAAAAGTGACAGTGCTGGCTACATCTGAAGATACGGACCGTTGTCCATGATTGTAATAAAATTGCAACTCGAATCTATGTGACTAATTTATTAATATAAGCTATATTCTTCATTATTCAATGTTTCTTGCGCCGCTTCTTCTCAGCACTGGCCAAAATTGTCCCAAAGCGGTGGTAGAGTTTATATATATAAGGGACGTGTAAAAGTGCTACTTGTGAGTCTATTTACAAATATAATTTGATTGTTAATGTTCACAGGGCATGTTGAACCACCTGAAAGACAAGAAAGACGTCGGCTTCTTCACATCCATAGCTGGTCTGATGAACTCCTGTTCCGTGCTTGATCTGGATGCGTTCGAGAGAAACACTAAGGCTGAAGGTAACTTATCTCATTTGAGAAAATATTGCATTAGAAAAAAAAAGTCTGGGCTGATATATTTGAACCCAGGGTTGAAGTCTTTTGGGCACAGATTAGTAAGATATATCTTAAAACTTTTATGATTTTTCGTCAACAGCATTTACACATTATAGAGGTTCATATTTTAAGTCCTCTTTTCTTTCGAAATACTTATAGCCTAAGATCCCACTGCTCAATCCTGCAGCTATTTGTTTTTTTGATGAAATTAATTTGAAATGAGAGTTAAGGAAGTATTCGATAGATTAGCGAATTATCTGTAATTAATTTTTGTATAATTAATTTGGTGTATATTTACATTGCAGCTACGAGTATATGTTTTCTTAATAAATTTTACGTCATTTCAAAGAAAATGATTTTTCTTTCAATATAAGTAATGTATACATTACTATGAAGCAGTTTATAGCGCCGATGATTCAGATGGTGTTGATACAGAACAAATTAAATATATGAACAATTATAAGTTTTAAATTTATATAATATACATATATCGTGTAGTACATAATTTATATGAAATATTTTTTTTTACTTTGTCAATAAAAGATCATACACACACCTACCTGGAGGGAGAATCGTTGATTGAAATCATGGCAACCTCTGCTTGCGGCCATTTTTTAACTGGCAACCATAGATTATTGTAAACATCAATAATAAAACTTTAATTTTGCTTAAGAATTTTTAAATAAACAGATGACTGTAAATAATTAACAGTAATATACCTGTTTACACCTGGCAACCCTAGCGTAGCGGCTGACTGAGAGCTGGCAGTCATATTTTATCTATTCTCGACATCATTTTCTTTGAAATGACGTAAAACTTATTAAATAAACATATAGCTGCGATGTATATTACACAATTAATTTTACAAAAATTTATTACAAGTAATTGCGGCAATTTTTTTATAAGCAAGCTATTGCTAATCTATTGAATACTTCCTTAACTTTCATTTGAAACTATTTTATCAAAAAAACTAATAGCTGCAAGATCGAGCAGTGGGATCTCATGCTATTATATGTGTTCTTTTTTCACTTAGGTTTGGGCGTAGGCCTGGAAGGCGCTGCCGGTGAGAAGAATATGCACGATGCGGAATTCACTTGTGCTCTGTTCCGGTTCATACAGTTGACTTGTGAAGGCCACAACTTGGGTGAGGAATGATATTAAAAATTTATTTCATTTGTCCATTATTAAAAATAATTTCTTTACTTTAGATACTAAACAGCATATAATATTCTGGTCGTGCAATTAATAATTTGAGTGAAATAAGAACGGCACAGACGTTATGATAGAGACTAATGATAGGCGAGAGCAAAACCTATATAGCAATCGCTGGATCTAGCATTCAGCAATCCAGCTGGATCTAGCATCCAGGAATCCCGCTGGATTCACCACATTTTTCTCCAAAATTGAATCTGCGCTGGATTGGACGTGTCCAGTCACTTTGCAAATCCAGATGAAGTGCAATGTGACTGTTTTTAGCAAAAATCTAGTATGTAAATTAATAAATAAATATTTCACACCAATTCTCTAGTCCCAAAAGCTACGAGGCTTGTGTTATGGGTACTAGACAACGGATAAACACACTTAAATCCTTTTTTTGTAAATAAATACATATTATACATAGAAAACACCCAGACCAGTACCAACACACATGTTCATGAACACTTATGCTTGTACTGTGCGGGGATCGAACCCGCGACCCTTGGTTTTAGATGTCCGACATGTGGACCACTGCATCAATGTAGGATAATCGTTTGCTGTAGATATCACTCAGCTTCACTATATATTATTTTTGTAAAAGCATTCCCTTACACCAGCCTGTGTCGCGGTGCCAGGGCCCAAGAATATGATTGAGGTACCGTTTTAAAGTTCTCGGCGAGAAGACTGTGCCAAAAATAAAACATTCTTTCGAACTTGAACGTGGACGAAGTCGCGGGCAGCCGCTAGTAGAGATAAAGTATGACTCATCTATGCCCTTTTTCACAGAGTGGCAGAACTACCTCCGTACGCAAGCCGGTAACACGACGACGGTGAACGTGGTCATCTGCACCGTGGACTACCTGTTGCGGCTGCAGGAGTCCATCATGGACTTCTACTGGCATTATTCCAGCAAGGTAGATAGATAGATTAACTATGTATTGCACACCACAAAAAAAAACAATTCGAAATACACAGAAAAAAATTCAACTCGACAATTTTTCTCAAACATATCGCTTCTTAGATTCCGTCAAGACACTTGGAACAATATCTTAGATAGTTTTTTTTTTTATTTGACACTTTCTAGGTTTATCTGTGAGGTAGATTGTGGCGAGATATGAATCCGTGTAGGGATTTTTTTCATTTTTGGGCCTAGCTTTTTGGGTCTCTCATGAACTTATAGTTCTCTAGCAAGGTCAAATTATTGTTAATCATTAAAAAGCATAATAGAAACAAAACTTCGATTAATTGTAAAACGAGTTGTTAATCTATGATTTTAAACTTTCCTGTTGCATTTTAACACTAACTATTGGTTATCGGGTCTAAACGCGAACTATTTTAATGAGTATTTAGGTACTCACTGCTCGACGTTTCGGCTGGATTGCACACCGCCGTGGTTACGAGCTGACTGGTTTCCACCAACAATAAAAGCTCCTCTGGCTCGACTGAAAATCTATAGTTCGATACAATTGTCAGATTTGTCAATCGACTTCAACCAACGACGACCAATGCCATCGATCGTTATCCTTGAGTCTAGTAACACCCTAAAACACATTTATCATTTCAGAAACTGACAGCAATGTTATTTTAGCTCATAATGTAAAGTCCTGACCTTAGAAACGATATGAATTAATTTTGTTTTGAAGAAACATAATTGAGCAATGATATTGTATAAACTTTTTCTCATTCTCCAGGAATTAATCGACCCGGCGGGCAAGGCCAACTTCTTTAAGGCTATCGGCGTCGCTTCTCAAGTGTTCAACACGCTCACTGAAGTCATTCAGGGGCCATGTACGCAGAATCAACAGGCTTTGGCACATTCCAGGTATAGTACTGTTTATTTGACCAATAGACAAGATAGAGTGAGATACGTGGTCGAGGCAAGGTCCACGCTATGACCCTAACATTGGCTCAGAAACCTATCACGCAATGAGTGGAGCTAGAAAAAAGCGTATGCTGGAACATTAATAGGCTAGATGACACCACCAATCATTGACATAATTTTTATTATCTGTCAAACGGATTGCCTCCATAGATTTTGTATGGGAATACATGAACGTGACGTCATGACGTCAATTGACCGAATATTTATTGAGTTTTGTGTGTTTAAAAATTGGTTTCTACAGCTTTTTAGAAATATATTGATTTTATAAACTTCATTGGGGCTATGTTTTTTAAACCCCATGGTCTTGAAAATATTTAAGATATTATGCCAATCGACGCTTACATTTATAGCTGAGAGAACCTGGGTTTGCTATACGGCGGTACGGTTTGCTTTCAATTTATACGTTTCGTGCCGTACCGCTGCAGTGCCGCGGCGGTGCGTTTGCCGTACGGCGCACGCACGGTCATTTGTTTTCGTACAAAACGCAACGTGCGGCAGCAGTGCGCTTGCCGAGCGTTCTCGTTACTGATGCCGCTCTGTTTAATTTAAGTTGTTTTACACTATATTTACAAATTAGATGCGTAAAAGAAATATATGAGATTTCGAAAAGACAAAAAAAAACTTTACGGACCGGTCATCAGGGAGGATTCGAACCTCCGACCATTGAAGGTCCGGTCCAATGCTCTAACCACTGAACTACCGAGAACCTTAATGGAGTCATTGAATTTTGTAAGTGCTTTTTAACGCTTTCAGCCAGCCAGCCCTTTGATTTTTTTGATATGAGATTTACCTACTTTTGTTTGTGTCTGTAATTATTTTTTTTGTTTCCAGATTGTGGGACGCAGTAGGCGGTTTCCTCTTCCTATTCTCGCACATGCAAGACAAGCTGTCCAAGCACTCTTCACAAGTGGACCTGCTCAAAGAACTTCTAAATTTGCAGAAGGACATGATCACCATGATGCTGTCCATGCTTGAAGGAAACGTTGTTAATGGTGAGCAATTTGAGTCTTTAGGCAAAGGTCAAGCACCTTTGCCCTTGCCTGGCGCAGCTGTTGCAGCGCTCCGGATGGGTGACCTTTCCGACCATATAAGAGTCCTCTTGGCCGATTATGACCACGGCGGCCAATCTCAACAGAGGTCAGCCAACGCAGGAGATATTATAGTGCACAAGTGTGAGCGCAATACACAGGTGCACTCACTGTTCCATCACTCTCAAAGTTCGGTGAGACGGCAATCCGACATGACCGGAGAGAGATCAGGCGCAGGACCAACGGGTTAACGTGCGCACCGAGGCGCGGGGATGTAACACCGACAACTTCCCTACTCCGAGTTGTTGCAGAGAAATTCATGACAGAAAATCTCAGAATCAATTTTGGCTTGACCTGGGATTCGAACCCAGGACCTCTCGAATGTAAGGCAGAAACTTTGCCACTACACCAACGAGGCAGTCCGACCATATAAGTGTCGTCTATTTACATCTTCTTACAAGCATCTCCGTTGCTTTCGGCTAATATCGATAGATATTAACCGTTAAGCCTAGGCAGAGGCCGTCGGGCAGCTTAATAACCTCTGACACCTCCAGTGGGGTGAGCACGAACATTATCGTAACGTATTCGTGTCGTCCAAACGTCAGAAACTGACAGTTTCCCCACACAAATTGACTAGTCAACGATAGGTAAACGCTACGAATACGTTACGATAGTTGTTCGTGCTCATCCCACAGCAATCCGCACTAAACCCGCGTGGTGGAGTATGGCTTGTACCACCGAAATGGGGTGAGGCCTGTGCACAGCAGTGGGACATTTATAGGCTGAAGAGAGAGAGTAAAGGGAATCGATTAACATACAAGACAAGCCGTCCAAGGATTCTTCACAAGTAGATCTGTTTAAAGAACTGCTGAACTTCCCGATGGAATTTTCCAATAATTATACTGGCCAGCTCTTGGACTATGATAGTTAGATGATCGTCACCGGCTTAAAACGTAAACCTCGATTTGGGCCGATTTTGGCGAAACAAAATTTTATTTTTATTTTTTACTATTCCAGGTACAATCGGTAAACAGATGGTGGACACACTAGTGGAGTCCGCCTCCAACGTGGAACTGATCCTGAAATACTTCGACATGTTCCTCAAACTGAAAGACCTGACGTCGAGCGCGAGTTTTCAGGAGATCGACGCGAACAACGACGGCTGGGTGCTCCCGAAAGACTTCAAAGAGAAGATGGAGCAACAGAAGAGTTATACACCGTAAGTTTTTCTTAGAATCAACTCGAAAACACTTTGTAGTTGTGAGTGACCAGGATAGCTACATTCAACGTTATGGCTACATTCATACGTACAATGTTTTATGAATGACAAGGTTAGACGACAGCTTTGGACTAGTGGTCTGAGGTCCAGTCTGGACAAAACCGGCTGTCGCGGGTTCGGATCCTGCTAGGGGCAAATGTTTGTGTGATGAGCACGAGCATTTGTACCTGAGTCATGGGTGTTTATAAATGTATTTAAGTATTTCTATCTGTTATTCTAGCCACTATAGCACAAGCTAGCGCTTAGTTAATTGGTGTGTTCGTTGAAACAATTTATATAAATACATATAGAATAGCTTTTGAGTTGAACGCCTCGTTTGTCTAGTAGTTAGATACCATAAGAATAAGATAATTCATTTGATTCCTTGGTTGCGATTTAATTACGTATATAAAAGTAGAAAAGTTGAAAATTGCAATTTTAGCAGTTCTTTGTACGGTGTACATATTATATTACGCCCCAATCACGCCATCAACAATTTAGCACTTTGTACAATCCATATTGCCACTTAATTAGTCAGTTCATACATCGCATTCATAGCATTCAGATGTCAACTTAGCAGTACCAAAAGTTCTGTAATTTGCGCTAACTTACAATAAACTCTACCTTACCTCAATCTCTAGCATTTCATTTAGCAGTTCTTTAGATGTATGGTTTACACCGTACATTTTTCATAAGTCATAATTTTGCTTCTGCAATTTGCCTACATTATTTTAAGTAAAAAAATTCACGGAATAAATAAGAACTGTGGAGCATACCACCATACTTTTCTCTAAGTAGATTAAACCTTTAGAGTATGAAAGTAGACATAAGTAAATAAGTCAATGGATTGACTGCGGACCTTATAATTAGTTTAAATTATTGCATATGCCACTTGACAACGGTCTTCAATATAATAGGAACTAATTACTGATGACTATAATTATCTCTACAGAGAAGAAATCGAGTTCCTCCTGGCCTGCTGTGAGACGAACCACGACGGCAAGCTGGACTACGTCGGCTTCTGCGACCGCTTCCACGAGCCGGCCAAGGAGATCGGCTTCAACTTGGCCGTGTTGCTCACCAACTTGTCCGAGCACATGCCTAATGAGCCCAGGTAAGATAGAAAGAAAGATAAATATTTTTCAACACACCTGCTCATAAAGTGGTTGTAATTTCACTGCAATCAGACTAATAATGTAATGAGAGGTGCTTGTGGTGCAGTGGTTGCAGCGCTTTGGTAGTGATACCGAAAGTTAAGCAACCTACGGTGCGGTCATGTTTAGGATGGGTGACCATTCTGACCATTTAAGTGACGTCTATTTACAAGCATCTCCGTGCTTCGGAAGGCACGTTAAGCTGTTGGTCCCGGTTAATATCGACAGATATTAGTCGTTAAGCCTGGTCAGAGGCCCTCGGGCGGCTTAAAAACATCTGACAGTAAGGTTGGTCACTTACCTTACACACACCCCTCCACCAATCCGCACTGAGCCCGCGTGGTGGAGTATGGCTTGGGCCACCTCTTAGTTGAGGTGAGGCCTGTGCCCAGCAGTGGGACGTATATAGGCTGATGAGAAGACTAATAATGACACCTATAATTAAACTATGACTTTTTCATTGCTATAACTCACTGGTTAGTAAGTTAAGAAAAACTTAAAAACCCCCATTTTGTACGTGGCAGAATAGGCGCAACCCCTATGCGCGGAAAATAAAAAAAAACACCAAGTACATCCAATGATTGGATTTCAACTACCTGCACGAATAATGAGCCACCTCAAATTACATTAGAACATGAAAGTATTTCAATAAATAATCCATCTGATGAGACCGCTATGTCATCAAAAGCAGTTAATTATAAATTTACTAACTGCACAATATTTACTAATTGTTTCTCTAAAATACTTTTTATCTATTAAATGAAATGAGTTTTTATTGTTATTTTATATACAAGTGTGTTGAAAAACGTCGTATGATACACGACGTGTGTATTGATGATTACCGTCCTCGACTCTCTTAAGCCTCCCTCTCAATGGCGCCTCGGCGGTAATCACCAATGTTACACACTAGTACCATAATGTACTATTAAGCTATTTTGTTAGTGGTAGCGAAATATCGATAAGTGCCTACAGCCAATGGGCGAGTGACACACATCTCTCGAGTAGATTGGCGAAATCTAGTAAACAATCAATAAAAAACACTTTGACGACCACTTTGGTGTAATGGTCAAGAAGTTGACTACTAACCAAGAGGTCGCGGATTCGATCCCCGCACTGTACAAACATTTGTGTGCATGAACATGTCTGTGTGTACTGGTCTTGGTATTATATGTATTTATTTAAGTTCATTTAATACCACTGTTAATTCTGATATCTGTAACACACGCGCTTAAGCTACTTACCACGGAGTCAGATCAATGTGTGTGATGTTGTTGTATATTTCGCACAAGAAATTGCCGGTCTAATTAAGATAAATGTTTGTCTCCAGGTTGGCCCGTTTCCTGGAAACAGCTGGCTCAGTGCTGAACTACTTTGAGCCGTTCCTGGGCCGCATCGAGATCATGGGCGGCTCGAAGCGAATCGAGCGCGTCTACTTCGAGATCAAGGAGTCCAACATCGAGCAGTGGGAGAAGCCGCAGATCAAGGTAAGTTATACGTTAAACTTCTTTGAGTCTTTCCTCGACCGCATCGAGATATGTTCAAGTAAGGTTATAGTTTGGCGCGACGGTTTTACGGCTGGTTTTGATATCCCATCTACCTTTGACTGGCTTCGACTTAGAGTAAGTTTGGCGCACAGATTTAGAGTTATGACGAAATCCAACATCGAGCAGGGGGAAAAGCCGCAGATCAGATCTACCTGCGTTAGTCGTCATCATCATCATCATCATTTTCAACCAAAGGACGTCCATTGCTGAACATAGGCCTTCCCCACAGTTTTCCACATCGACCGATCACAAGCGGTCTGCATCCAGTGTGATCCTGCGATCTTCACAAGGTCATCTGTCCATCTTGTCGGTGGCGTCCTACGCTGCGCTTTTGGTCGAAGGGTCTCCAATCAAGAACTTTTCTGCCCCAACGGCGATCAGTTCTTCGCGCTATGTGCCCTGCCCATTGCCACTTGATCTTACTGATTCTCAAGGCTATGCTACCTGTGTTAGTGTTTCCCTGCAATCACAACCTAGGAATCTTCAGAGCTAAAGTAATCAGGCATCTTCTAGGTGAGCTCGCTCCATCGTAGACTCGGTCTTTACCTCGTTGGGCTTAGTCTTGGGTCAAGAGCAAACCTATCCCAAACAAACAAAAACAAGGTAAGATATTAAGTCGATTATCACACTGCACCACGCTCCGTAACGGTCCACGGGGCGACAGATTTATTATTTGTAAGGAAGTACCTTGGTTTATTTGAAAAACACGCGCACCACAACACACTACGCGTCACCGCGCAGTGCTATTTGTACTGCGCACAAAACTGCGCTAACTCCTCCCCTCTAGAGTTCTTTTTATTAGGCGTGACCAGTTAGCACTTATTGCTTGCATTTGGGTCTAAACGCAATATATTAGAACGCGATGTTTAGACTCGAATACGAGTACAAGGTAATTAGTGTTACAATGCAACGCAAAAGTTTAAAATCTTATGTGATGGATGAGTTAGCGTTAGTTTGGCGCACAGATTTCGAGTTATAAAGCTAAAGGGAAGTGCTTCCTACCGACGATTGTTATAGTCGAGGACCGCATCTCCGTAGTGTTTTGTCTGTGCTTGCCTACCCTTACAGCGTGAGATTTCTTAAAGTGCACACATTTAAATATGGAAAACTATAGCATTCGCCCCTTTGAATTATCCAATTGCAGTGATGGGACCAGACGCGTGTAATTAAAAAGACAGATCTCAGTAGAATGCGTAGTTTATTGTGCGCATGGGCGCTTATACATATAACTTATATCTAAAGTCAGGGTGAGGTGAGCCACACACTACACAATAAAATAACCAAAATTCATCAATCCCACAGGAATCCAAACGAGCATTCTTCTACAGCATAGTGACGGAAGGTGGCGACAAAGAGAAACTCGAGGCATTTGTCAACTTCTGCGAGGACGCCATCTTTGAGATGACGCACGCGTCTAGCTTGATGGCCGCGTGTGAGGAGTCGGCCGGTGGAGTGAAGAATAGAGAAGCCAGTTATATGTACATGGGGGATGATGACGATGAGAGGTCAGTGACCTTTCGTTTACTCCATTTTTTAAGTCACTAACAATTGATGGAATTACCATGTCACATCATAATGCGTTTACTACGCATTCTTTATTAGTATGACAAGGTGACAATGTAGAAATGATTGATTTTGATCTGACTAGGATGATGAAATAACTGTCGAAACAAAGAATTAGCATCTGAAGCCTTATTCTATTAACAAAATTGATGTTGGCACATGGCAAAGAATTGTGTCATTTAGATAGGCAACGATTATTATCAGCTAAAAAAATTTATGATTATGTACCAATTTTACTGAATGAATGAATGAGTGAATGGATGAATGAATGAACGAATAAATGAATGAATGAGTGGTTGAATGAATCAATTTTAAACTTCAATTAAAACACAATTGAATATTCGTGTAGACAACCTTAATAGCTTTTTACGGTTTTCTAAGTAGGTAGTTTACACGGAAATATAACGTAAGTATAAATGGGAGATGATGACCATAGAAGGTTAGTCATATATCATCACAAGATTGTCAAAGCTAATTTATTTTATAACATGGCACGTTACAATGTCTTGACCTGGAATGGACATTTTCTAAATTGTAGAGAAGAAATATAAATGTTTGAATAGCCAATGAGACAGCGTCAAAATAAAAAAAATTGATTGATTGGAACACAATTTCTTTATTTCTTATTTCCCTCCCTTTTTGGCAGATACATGTCCTTAGCCTTTTAAATAGTAGGTGAACATAATCTTTCATGTACTTAATAAAAAAACAAAGTATAAGATCATACTTTGACTACCTTTGATATTTTCATAAATTTTTCCAAGCCCAGTTATAACCTCACTCACAAACTTGCCTATAGACTAAAACCTCTCGTTGTCCACAGAGCCGGCAAAGATCCATTCCGCCGCGGTCTTCAATCCGTCAAGGACGGCATCGCCACTGCATTCTCGTCCTTATCACCGGCTAATATAAAGCAGAAAATCGCGGACATGCAGCAAATGCCACCAGCCGAGCTAGCCGTCGGATTCTTCAAGATGTTTTTCTATCTTTTCTACTACATGGGCTATGGCGTCGTTGTCGTTGTCAGGTGAGTTTTGACTTAATTACTATAAAAGTAAGAACTATTTTCAGATTCGACCTTGCGTTGATAGGTAAAATAACTATTATAAAATGTTCTGATACTAATAGATTTCCTCAATTTCCTTAGTAGGTTATATATTTTTTATCAACAAATTGAGTCAAATAATCGAGCCAAATGACTATTGAAAAAAAAATTACAACAGTTAATCCGCTGAAGAGTTATAAAAAGTCTTTCATAAATACATTTGTATAAATTCATAAATATACATACAAAAGTAAGTTACCTCATTACATTTAGGGTACTTTATCAAATATAAGAGACGTTTCATATGTTTTATTGTGTATTTCACGCAATGCATTGGTGCACAGTCATTGGTAAATGCTTTACATAATATTGTTTGTAAATAGAAAATAAATACGTGTACGTGTTGTAAAGTTTTTTTATCCAATCTTTATGCAGTTTCATGAATAGACTAATTCGTTCTAATCCTGACAATTTCAGTCCCTTTTTGGACTTATTTTGAATCAGTCTTACTCCTTTATACACCACTACTTTTTCAGTATATCTAAAAATAAAAAAGAGTTTAGGCTTCTGAACATATTACATGTGTGCAGACAAAAGTAAAAAAATGGATACCACAAAATTTTCCAAAAAAACCTATAAATGTTGGTAGCTTAATTTTAATAGAGAGTCCTACTCTCTAACGTTTTACCAGGTAATGACCATCCCATACACTCGTATGGTTTTGCTAGCATGAGTGACAAGGAAACGCTAGATTTGAAAATGCGAATACAGAGTTCCGAGGCGAGGTTAAATTTTAGGTTAAAAAAAAACGTTAGGTTTTTTTCTAACTACCTTAAACATTTACAATCTTTTCACTGCACAAAAATGTTCAGTAACATATACGGATACCTCTATTTGATTTTGAGATATTATACTCAAAAAGTAATGGTGTATAAATTTCTCTAGATCTGTATCTAGTCTCTATCCCCATTGTTATATAACTTACATTTTAGTATACCTACCTACCTTAATCAAATCGGTAACTACGCGTACCTTAAAAGTAATGACGGATTCTAACAAATTTTCCTTGATGTTAAATGAAACCTATTTAGATATTTCTTTGTTTTAAATCTAGTGCACTGTGTTTTTATTAATGCTTTATAGCACGAGTCCTGTTATCCTGTATTTTAAGTACTTTCTGAGCCTTTATTGATAATTACATAAGTAGAGTCCTTAGTATGTTTTTTTTAAATAATTAATATATTTAAATTAAAAATTTAATTTATGACGACCATAACGAAGAAATCAATCACAGTTTATTTCCCTTATACCTTATATTTATTTGCTATATTTATTAATACCACGTGTTTTATAATTTAGCACCGATGCACATCAAATTAAATATCCTCACTTTATTTCACTCACGTATCATTGTAAAGTCGGCTCCACACGTTTGGCGAATAGTTGGCCCGAGAATTGACGCTATTGGCCATTAAAGAAAAGCACCAATCATCATTGAGGCTAACGCTTTTCTAGCTCCTCTCATTGGGTGATAGGTTTTTGGGCCAACGTTGACGCCATAGTGAGAACTCGCGATAATTTTCTATACAGGATGTAAAAAAAAAACCTAACCGAAGCCGAATACCACATATTCTGCCAATTGTTACGATTATTTTTTCCTTTACACCATACCTGGGAAGTTAAAGGTTACTGATGGTTAAAGTTTGAAAAAAGATTATTTTTACAGAAATGTCTTCTGTCCTTTATAACTTAACTTTTTTCCAAATAAACGTGATACAAATTTTCACTAGTTCTTTCATAAAAAGCCTTTAAATAGCACACTCCCCAATGAACAGCGCGCACTCGAACCGAACCGTGTCGCGGCGGCGTATAGCAACACGCCCCGCTGTCACTTCCCCGCGTGCGCGACGTACATTGCGCGTTAGAATTAAATTGTTTTTTTATGTCAAAAAATAAAAGTTGTTTCCAAGCCAAAATTTTTTTTCATACTATTTGGTTTGATGTACTGAACGCGTGGTTGACGGCTTCGGTAAGGTTTTTGTTACACCCTGTATTTTTCCAATGCACTTCCTTTCTTCCTTCTAATTTCCGTCATCACTTCTAGGTACATATTCGGCGTTCTACTCGGCCTGATGCGAGGTCCTCAAACAGAGGAACCGCCCCCAGAACCGACAGAAGAGGAGAAAATCGGTCAGTTGAGGCACAGGTTGATGGCGCAAAGTAAGACACACACACACACAGGTATTAGAGTGCGCTAGCAGCTTTTCGGCTTGTGTGTTCGGTCACTTCGGTGGAATTAGGGACATAAGGATTCAAAAAATAGGCTTACTACTAGCATTGCCAGATTTTTATTTTGCCAAGTCGGGATTTTGAAACTATTTTGAGTAAAAAAAAGTGCAAAAACACACAAAAAAGTACAAAAGTGGGCGGGTAAATTGTAATAATCGTTATTATATTAATATTATTTCAACAAGTATAAAATACTGATTAGTTATTTTGTAGAACAGCCAAAAATGTTTATGATCCAGAAGCTTAAAAACAAATGGAACGTTTCTCGTGATTAAAAATTCTGTTAAATACTGTAATAACATAGTACTTAAGCCAATGATATTTAAAATACTTAAGCACATAAAAAAGCATGTATAGTTTGTTGCCATAATAATATGTATCAAAAGATTGAATAATATACTTTCGAAGTCAAGTCAAACACTAAAAACCACTCTAAACATATGAAAGTCAAGTTTAATTGACAAACTAAAGCTTTAATCCCATTTTACCAGAACTATAATGGTCGTCGCAAAACGCCACGCTTCAGCGTGATACAAAGCCATGTTTATTGGTATCAAGATTAATACAGCAGAAATAGGAATTCCAAAAATATCCACGCGTAACGCTTTATCTATCACGCAGTTCGGGCGTACTCGTTTCGTTCCGTAGTCGCTCGGTCCAGCGGTCCGTGACGTCACACTCATAGTACGATCGCGTTTTACTAGATGGCGCTGCTCTCCCTAAACTCGCGATATGTTCTGATTTTTCCGGGGAATGACTACCCCGGCCTAACTTAGTGAAAGCATACTTACCTGGCATAGGGGACACCGTGATCAAGAAGGCGGTTCCCCCAGGGCGAGGCCTCTCCATTGCACTGCGGTGGGGTTGACCCCTGCGATTATCCCTAATGTGGATAACTCGGATGCGTAATTTTTGGTAGTGGGGACTGCGTACGCGCTGTCCCCCCAGAATACTCTTAAAGGTACAAGGCTTATTCTTCAGTAGAATAAACAGCCCTATTAATTAGGAGCTATTCAGAAATTAACCCTACAGTGGTCGCGCTCTAAAAGAGGCGTAAATGGTCGCGTGGATTACATATGTATGCCACATTAAAATTAAATAAAAGTAAATAATTTATGTTTGTAAGTTATTTATTTATTATTTAACCTTATTATTTAAATATTATCTATGAAATAAAGCAACTAAAATAAATGAAAATGCTTTTTTTGGTTACAAAAAATCAACAAAACATAATATTGTATCTTATACATAACTAAAACACCCCTTTGGCTTTAATTGAGATTCAAAGAAATTATATTATAAAAAATAATAATCTAATCGTTTTTTTCAGAGCAGGACATACAAACAATTTTGTAATGATCAGGACAAATGAATTTGGAGCATGTATTACATGTCTTTCTAGTGCTTCTATTGCGCGCTCTTCCGCAGTCAAAACAGCGACCTACAGAACTCTTCCGTGTCGTCCCTGAGTTAGTTGGTTGGCTTTCTACATTAGAAATACCTAGAAAGTCTTTTATTTTGAAAGATAGGTTTCTTGGCAAGTTTTTTTTTCCAATCTTCGGTGAGCTAATGGTTTCATCCACGCTAGAGATAGGTCAATGAGAAACTCTCGACGTTCAACAGCAGTCTTCAGGAGTAGTTTTTTCTCGGGCGATTCCTTTCGGTCCAGGTGCCGTATGTATAATGTTATGGCTTCGGGTTCTACCTCTGACTAAAGGCGGCGTTCTCGACCAGATAGTATTGTCTACCCCAGTGTAATATTCAGCAGACCTTAGTCGATTCCGAACACTTTGGAGTGGTTCATCATCATCAGATTCCGAATTGTTTTGAAGGGGTTCAGCCTGGATCTCTTCCTCTTGTTCAGACTCTGATTGATGATCCTGCTCTTCGACAGCGTCCACTTTTTCATCAGAGCTCGAAAAATCATCATTGTCACCCTCATTATCCGTTACCTCTAGCCACGCTGCAATTCGTGCTTGTTGTCTATTGTCCATGACGACTTGCTAAAATGAATGCGTGCTCATATTACATTTACATATTTATGCATAATAAGTCATAATTAGTAAATATCGTTAATATATTTTCATTAATTAAAGCAAACATTAACAAAACTTATCGGAAAAAATACTCACGTAATCAGTCGCGCGGATTACGTATGTAGTCCACAGACTTTACGGAGCTCCTGCGACACAACCACGCGAGACCAGCGCTCGCGCTACACTGAGCGCATGCGCGAACTACCTAACAACAAGTACACGGAGCACCGAACCAATACAGTTACCCGTTTTTAAAAAACCTATGATTTTACACGCGTGGACTACATATGTAATCCACGCGACTACTGCAGGGTTAAGTCAAAGACTCCAGATCCAGAACTAAGGACAAACTGTCTCAACGTCACAGTAACGTTATACTCGTATTATGTATTTTATTTAGGCACGTACGTTTACGTTCGTACTTTAGCTAATGCATCATATTTGTAAAGTTAACAAGTTTGATACGATTAAAATGAAGGTCAGTGTAAGTTGGAGTGTAAGAATAGAACGGCTTAAAACAGTTGCTTCTTACTATAACTTTCCCTCTCAAGTCGTTATAACTTAACACATCCCAAAACTGTAGATGCACCCAACACAAGTTTCGAGATCAAATCGCGGTGTATGTTTTGCAAATTTTAAACAAGTGATTAAACGTCATAGTTATAGCTTTTAGGGCCAAGCTTTTCGACACTCATAAAAAATATAGCTATTGAGTATACTTAAAATAACCCCTTTAAATCACGCATCAGAACCGATTTGTTAAATTTTCAAAGCCATATCCGTATCAACTTACATCAACGGTACTTGCGCGAATCGAACCATTTTGTAACGAAAGATGCGAGTGACGACTTAGATTCGTAACGTTTCAGTATTACTCGGTAGTAGTCGGTACTTGAGGCGGTACTAGTTACGCAGTACCGAATACATACGGTTTGCTGCAGCTCCAATAATATAACAATGAATCACTAAAAGTGTTGGTAAGCGCATAACTCAAGAACGCCCGGTCTGATTACTTTTTTTAAATTATATTCCTACAAGTAGGCAGTTAGTTCTTACAAAGAAAAAATAAAAAGAAACAACGTCTGCGGCTAGAAAGTAATAAATATTTTACATACTAAATGGATAGACACATTCTCCCAGTACTAAGTTTAGAAAGAAATATTTTATAAATGATGTACAGAGAAAAAAAAGTGACCGAACACAAACTTCAATCAAAAAATTACACTTAACCGCCAAACGCAGGTTGAATAACAGAATAACACATTTTCTTCTAAATTAAACGGTACAACATATTGGGTTTCTATCATGTCATTACATTCACATCGTAACATATCATCGGCTATTATAATTAGGCACTATGTATTTAAAAATACAATTGTAATAATTTGTGTAATTTAAAAATAATCTGCTTTTGGATGTTAGCACTAAGGTAACACATCTCTCATACATACAATTTTATCTGACCACACATATTCTGTTGTGTATATGTTGTCTTGTTACAAAGTTATTTTGTATATTTGTGCATTGTAATCTATGCCTTATCTAACAGTTTAAATTAATAATTATAATTCCAATCTAATCAGTAACATTAATATTAAATGGTTAAAGAGCAATCTCCTCTCAAATCGAATAACGTTATTATACAAAGTCTATCAATTGTGGTGTCACTATTGACTTAGTGCCTCGATCTCTCTAAAATGTATTGAGTCTTTTGATATTTGAGCAAGATAAGTTGATCGCACTTCATTGCATACTACAGAAAAAAAACAGTCTCAACAAGTAAAGATGCACAATTTAGGCAATCTTATAGCTTTTTGCAATCTCCTCCAGACAACCTGTTTATTTATACCATAAGTCCCGCTGATTCAAAATGGATGCCTTTCAAAACACCTCAAATTAGAGCTTGTATTTTAATTAAATAATATTAACTGGACATTCAAGATAAATTGAATGTTTAACCATAGTAGGTACCTGTTAGTTTACTAGGGCGCCTGAAAACGGAATGATGGAACCTAAATCTAAAATGCACAATCCCTTACAATTTTTCTATTGTGTGTATGACAGGTCCGTCTAGGCATTTACCAGCCCTACCACCGGCGGACGACACGGGCCAGTTGCAGGTGCAAGCCTTCGGTTTGGATATCACTAAAGAAGACAATGGCCAGTGAGTACACCAGATTTGTAAAACCAATCTTTAGATAAGATATGCCAATGTAAAAGGTAAAACCAATCTTAAGATAAGATATGCCAATGCGCAACGGAAAAGACGTAGATCCTTTTTCAATAAAACATCATAAGTGTCTTTATATGCACTTAACCGTACACATTTTACGTTTAACTGATATTAATTTAATAAACTTAAGTAAAATGTTTTTCGAGGTTTAGGTAATGTTTAAATACAAATTACTAAAATGATTATGTCTGTATTTTTTAAAGAAATTCTATACTGTAACTAAATGACCCGGTAAACGTTGTTTTGCCATATAAATTATTGAGAACAATCCTTATGACACAACTATTCTAAGGGGTATGAAAAATTGATGTTGGCCGATTCTCAGACCTACTCAATGTGCTCACAAAATTTCATAAGAATCAGTCAAGCCGTTTCGGAGGAATACGGAAGCAGGACATTGTGACACGAGAATTTTATATATAAAGAGATTTCATCGTGTATTTATGATGTCCAAAACAAATAAACACTATTTTCTGTCTTTAAATTTAAGCACCAGAGGTTTTCTACGAAACCTGTATTTCAAAATTGTATCTTCCTCTAAGGTATTCAATTTTTTTTTCCCTCAGAATACAAGTGAAACCGCACGAATCGCCCAGCACATCCAGCCCGTCATCGGGTGAAGAAGCCGACGCTTCCCTCGACGAGGGGGCTGAGCACACCGAGGAGCAGAGGCCACCGTCGCTTATCGATCTTCTAGGGTAAGAAACCGCAGCTTTCTACTGACACAAATTTTGCTTAACCGGGGTCTATAGCTTGGCTGAACTAGAGACCAGCACTAGTGAAAGCGAGATGGCCTCAGGAGAAATTTAAACTGTCTTAGAACACTCAATGACATTGGATAGGAGCATGACAGGGATTTATCTGGGACCATCGCTCAACGATCGCATGAAAAGAGGCAATGACAATAGTGACTGAGTTTCTTGCGCCGCTTCTTCTCAGCACTGGCCCAAATTATTGTCCCGAAGCGGTGGTAGGGTAAATTTATATGTTGGGACGTGTAAAAGTGCTACTTGTTAGTCTATTTGCAGAAATAAATTGATTTGATTGATTTTGATGTCACCAAATCAATTATGTATGGTAGAATGGATTAGTCGACGCCGAAAGATCGCTTCTAGCAGCAATAAAAACTACCAGACCAGTCGATTTATGTCTACACCGTCGATTAGCAATCAAAAATTGTAAGAACTACTAGGTACCTATTTTCTATCTTATTCAATGTTTCATAAACTTGTTAGATAAAGAGTGGCGCTCTGTTACGAGAATGTATATACAAAAGGGAGACAACAAAATGTTGTCGCAAGAAAAAATTATTAATTTGTTAGAATCTATATATTTCTTGCGGTATCTATCGAACAAATCAAAAGCTGCCAGACCAACCTAAACTCAAATTAACAACTATAATTGGTGTTTTCTCTAAACAGTGGCGAACAAGCGAAGAAACAAGCACAGGAAAGAATGGAAGCACAAGCCGCGCAGCAAGCCGCCATGTCAGCCATTGAGGCAGAGAGCAAAAAGGTAACAACCAATTAGCATATATGACAATAATGATTAGAAGAGCAAAACTTATTCAAAAAAAAAACATCTTAAAACGAAATTGAACGCGTCTTGGCAAATGGAACGACTTCCCAACTAAAACCAGCCATTTCAAAAATGTTTTTTATAGCGCGTAAGCTGTGAAACTTCATCGGTAAAATCTATATAAAACAGGCTGAGCCACTATGGTTAGAATGAATTGGGTATTCGACACCACGTAACGTTGACGAACTTTTTTTTTATTACTATCAAAACGCCAGTCTATAAATTTTGTATGGCGATACTAGCATGTGACGTCATCATACACACATTTTTTGATCATTTTAAAATCAAATAATGCTAATAATAAGAAATGGTCACTCAATCAAATTAGGACGTCCACCGACAAGATGGACAGACGACCTTGTGAAGATCGCAGGATGACACTGGATGCAGACCGCTTGTGATCGGTCGATGTGGAAAACTGTGGGGAAGGCCTATGTTCAGCAGTGGACGTCATTTGGCTGATAATGATGATGATGATGACTCAATTAAAGTTTTACACCTTAGTTTACAATTAAGGTATTACGTGATAATTTTAAGAAATAGGGTTTTAGAATTTATTTTGATTGGTATCAAATACCCAACTGCAAGTGTTTATGGTAGTTTCTGTAAACTGATATAATAACTGTGCTTACGGCAACTTCTGTCGAGTAGGTATAATTAGATTATTGCTTGTAAAGATGTTTGTTGCGTTTCAATATTTAACTTACATCCATCAACCCACCAGCTTTGCTTAGCTTAGCTATCAACTGATAAAGTTTAAGTTCAATTGACAATTCGTATCAATATCGAGTTGAGTTTTCAACATTTGTCAATCCTTCAGCATAAAAGATATAAATATATATAACTTTTTTTTGTACCATCTGTCATCTTACTGTATCATATTTTCATGCAGCGACCATTTACAAGGAAAAAGGTACATTATACATTTATTCTGCCAATTTTATAGCACGACATAGTATGACTGCACCCATTTACCTAGCTAAATCATTTTACAAGTTGTTTTCTTCTATCGATATCGAATCAAAATCCATCAAGCATCCAGCTTTTAAAAATCAAATTAAGTCCTCTTAGTAGTCCCTAACCCTAATATTCTTCAATTTTCCATATTTTACAAATTATAACGAACTGGCTTCTCACCAGCGGCTTGCCTTTGCGTAGATTTCTATCATAAAATTATCAGTGGCTCTCTATCGTATTAAACATATTATTACATACAACAAACATATATAAATAAACCTTCCTCTTCAAAACACTCTATCTATTAAAAACACTGCATCAAAATCCGTTAAGTAGTTTTAAAGATGTCATACATACAAACATAGACGCTGGAAGCGACTTTTCTTTATATTTGCATAGTTATATGCAGCGATTTGACACACAAAGTGCAGCATTATATACCCTCCATACACGGAGCGATGTGGTAGAGATATCGAATACGATTTCTGAAAGTATCTTATCGTTCCCAATCTTGCCACATACAGTGTGAATGCGATACATTCCTTGATAAAGATTGAAGAAGAGCTAATTAGCAGTCATTTGATTTGTATTACACCATGTCACCAGCCGAAAACCAACTTCTTAACCTGTATAAAATTAGTGGCTACCCGTTGTAGAGTATTCCTATTCCGCTCAACGTTCGGAAATTGCAGTTTCTTTCGCTGTTCAATTCGCTGTTTCAATCGAATATCATATTTCGAAGCCTCCGCTACGGACACCTCGTAAAATCGGGACTTAAAGTTACCATGCACTTAGAGAAGAATTGCACAAAATTTGGACGGCTAGCAGCTGCAGTTTTTTCGTGAAAACTTGATTTTAAAGGATCAATCGAAAATCGGAGGTTGCTACGAAGTAGGAATTTCGTAATTACATACATATTACTTTAATCTATTGCGTAGAAACATCGAACCCTTAAACTGATTTTTCCTTAAAGCCCATCGTTGTGTATATTGACAATATTTTTAATTGACAATAGATTACATAATATGCATGTAATTATTACGTAGCCTCCGATTTTCGATTCATCCTTTGAAATCCAAGTTTCCGGCAAAAAACTGCTTAGATGTCAATATGTTCCAATAAGGCTCTTAAGCTGATGTAGTAATTCATAGTCTATTTTGTACCAAACACGGTACTTTTGATGGTGACTAAACTTACGTGTCTCCACAGGCAGTGCAAGGCCCAGCGCCGTCTGCGTTGGCGTCCATCGACTTGTCGCGGTACACGAAACGCGCCGTCTCCTTCCTGGCGCGTAACTTCTACAACCTGAAGTATGTCGCGCTTGTGCTCGCTTTCTGCATCAACTTCGTGCTGCTGTTCTATAAGGTTAGTGACTGTTTAATTTGAATTATAAACCGTTAAAGCTGGGAAAGAGGATTATTTTGCTTTAAATTTCCACTAAACGACGCCAGCTCAGGAACCAAAATACATCCAACTGTAATCACCTGAAAAAGCTAGAACTGGAAGTCGCACGACTTACAATACCTACAACTCACAACGTGACACAGAAGATGCACCTGGAATCACAACACTGACACCAACAAAACACTCGACGCGTTTCGCCACTACACGTGGCATCCTCAGGAGATGTTGTCGCTTCGACAGACTAAGAGCGACTGAAATGAGTCTAGCTAGCTTTTTCAGATGATTACAGTTGGATGTATTTTGGTTTCTGCGCTGGCGTCGTTTGGTGGAAATTTAAAGCAAAAAGTTTCTCTTTTTCAGCTTTAGTCATCAACTTTATAAACCGTTTGTGATCTTTTGGTTTACAATGCCGAATTCAAATCTAGAGGACCCGAGTTCGATTCCGGTTTCCAGTGTAGTTTGTTGTAGAAGTTGTTGTGGTCCTTCTAGCTAGCTACTCTTAATAACCCTATTAATAGACGGAATAATTTCGTCGCCGTATATAATGATAAATGTGATTAAAACATTTAGGAAAAAGAGTCTTGTTTAATAACAAAACTGTAAATCGAAGACACTTATCGTTTCACTAAAACGATGGGTTTTACTGTTCACAACATTTAAGTAGATAGTGATTCTGTTTATGATAACCTTTTATCATTTAGGCAACATAAAAACATTTGACAACAAATAAACTTTGTTAGGCTTAATAAAAACAAAACTATAAATCAGACATTTAATAACTTAAAACTACGTAATCGACCGGAACATTGTTTTAGATAAAGAGCAATGACTCATTCATAGTTCATACATCAAATTAAGTCTTATCAATAAATAAACAATCGTTCATTCATTAAGACCGCATAGAAATGATAACATGTTAGTTATTAGGAGTTTACTTACAAGGAGTCTTTATCTGAGTAGCTAATACCATGATTTGATTGACTGCTTCGTTGGTGTAGTGGCAAAGTTTCTCCCTTACATCCGAGAGGTCCTGGGTTCAAATCCCAGGTCGAGCCAAAATTGTTGGTGAGATTTTCTGTCATGAATTTCTTAAAAACAGCTCTAAGTCGGGAAGTCGGCGGTGTTACACCCCCGTGCCTCGGTGCGCACGTTAAGCTGTTGGTCCTGCGCCTGATCTCTCTCCGGTCATGTCGGATTGCCGTCTCACCGAACTTTGAGAGTGTTGGAACTGTCAGTGCACCTGCGTATTGCGCTCACACTTGTGCACTATAATATCTGCTGCGTAGTTGGCTGATCTCTGTTGAGATTGGCCGCCGTGGTAGAAATCAGTCAGGAGAACTATATACACCATGATTGGAAATCCACACATTTCGCCATGCTCTAATCTCTTAACTACGCCGTTTTCCGTAGTTTCGGATTAAGCCATCCTTTTTAACACGTTTTATTAGCTCGGGCTGTATGTATATGTGTATGTAACGGTATCGTTGAGCTCAATTCTTATCAACTTCCAGAAATCGGATGAATTTGAAACTATGCACACGTATCAAGTACAGATGACAATGCACTCATTTGATAAGAGTTTTCCATTATCATTATTAACTTAAAAAAAAGAGTAATAGTTTAAAAAAAAACAAAAAAAACTTTTTATTGTTAACTGAAAGAGAGAAAATAATTTCTGAGTACAAAGAATTTATATTACAGTAGAGTGAAAAGCGTGGGGTGCTTGGTATAGTATACATATATTAAAATAATTATTTTATTGGCAACTATAAAAAGAGAACTATGAAAACGACATAAAGTGCACCCCACGCTTTTTACTCTACTGTATTATAAATTTCTTTGTAATTAGAAATTATTTTCTCTTTTTAGTTAGCAATAATTACTCTTACTAGTCTATACCATGCGAGCGAATGACTCAGACAAATCGTCCCACGAGGCTAATACGAATGCAATTGTCACAGGTGTCTACCCTAGATGCTGAAGATGGCGAAGGATCAGGTATTGGCGACATTATTGGTGGATCTGGATCTGGACAGGGCTCTGGCAGTGGTGATGGTACGTAATTTTATACGACTCTTTGAAACCACAACTAGCGAATGAATGATTAAGTTACTAAGAACAACCTACTGGGTGCAAGCGTCGTTTGGGTCCGTCCCGATTATATATCGACTTCCTATTTTTTATCATTAACTTATTTGTGCCCTAGAGAATGTTTCAAGTGTCGCTGTCGAAGTTGCTTTCAACGACTAAGCTGCCGGGGCAACTTAGCGCAGGCAAATGTCACGTATGAAATTGGAACTTTTTTACGGGCCCAGAAAAGTAACCGTGCGACTTATTTCGTTGGCGACTTCTTAAACCCTGCTGGAACATTTTAACGTACGAACGTTTTTAACGTACTAACATTTTAACGTACGAATGTTTTTAACATACGAACATTTTAAACGTACCTTCGAACGTTTTTTTTTTATTGCATTCTTATACGTTGCGTTGGAATTCTGGCGTTAAACCTCCACCACAATTCTACACACCAGTTAGTTTTTTTATTATTTATTTATTACCAAGACATAAACATTGTTTGCTATTGATAAATATTGCCAAGCTGCTTAGCAGTCTTTTTTCTTTTTATCAATTAAGGGCTGATTTTTCAATAGCTATAATGCTATAGGTATGTAACAGTGGGGTAGATCTCACTAATGAAAAATTAGCCCTGTTGAATATAGCATAATAGCTGACCATATTTAAGATGACATTCGGTTTGACCTTCTGCTTAAGCGAGTTTGACATTTCGAATCAGCCATCATGGAATTTTATCGGACGGTTAGCGCTACCTGTCTATAGAAAAATCACCCTTAATTTTTTTATCTTTTTAGTAGTTATTTTATTTCAGTCAGATAAGTTGGAAACGTAAGACCAAATAGATCAGCCTTAGTTATTTACTATGCTTAAATATTTTTTACGTTTAGGTGGCAGCGGCGAATCAGGCGAAGAGGAAGACGCAATAGAAGTGGTCCACATAGACGAAGACTTCTTCTACATGGAGCACGTGATTAACGTGGCCGCCGTGCTACACTCCGTCGTGTCGCTCGCCATACTCATCGGCTACTACCATCTAAAGGTGAGACTGATACTAGCCGTCCTTGTCACTCTAACCAGCTTAACCGTGAGAGCGAGTGAGACAGCTACATGGAGCACTTGATCAACGTGGCCGCCGTGCTGCACTCCGTCGTGTCGCTCGCCATACTCATCGGCTACTACCATCTAAAGGTGAGACTGATACAAGCCGTCCTTGTCACTCAAACTAGCTTCACCATGAGAGTGAATGAGACGGCTATATATGTAGATAGAAGACGTCCTCTTCATGGAGCACGTGTTCAACGTGGTCGCCGTGCTGCACTCCGTCGTGTCGCTCGCCATACTCATCGGCTACTACCATCTAAAGGTGAGACTGTTACTAACCGTCCTTGTCACTCAAACCAGCATTACCATGAGAGCGAGTGAGACAGCTACATGGAGCATGTGATCAACGTGGCCGCCGTGCTGCACTCCGTCATGTCGCTCGCCATACTCATCGGCTACTACCATCTAAAGGTGAGACTGATAGTAGCCGTCCTTGTCACTCGAACCAGCTTCACCGTGAGAGCGAGTGAGACAGCTACATGGAGCACGTGATCAACGTGGCCGCCGTGCTGCACTCCGTCGTGTCGCTCGCCATACTCATCGGCTACTACCATCTAAAGGTGAGACTGATACTAGCTGTCCTTGTCACTCGAACCAGCTTCACCATGAGAGCGAATGAGACAGCTACATGGAGCACGTGATCAGCCGCCGCAACGAAGTGCAGCAGCACTTTGTTGTGTCGCTCGCCATGCTCATCGGCTACTACCATCTAAAGGTGAGACTGATACTAGCCGTCCTTGTCACGCAAACCAGCTTCACCATGAGAGTGAATGAGACAGCTACATGGAGCACGTGATCAACGCCGCCGCCGTGTTGCACTCTGTCGTTTCGCTCGCCCTACCCATTGGCTACTACCATCTAAAGGTGAGACTGATACTAGCCGTCCTCGTCACTCAAACCAGGTTCACCGTGAGAGAGAATGAGACGGCTATATAGGTAGAAGACGTCTTATACATGGGATACGTGACCAACGTCGCCGCCGTGCTGCACTCCGTCGTTTCGCTCGCCCTACCCATTGGCTACTACCATCTAAAGGTGAGACTGATACTAGCCGTCCTTGTCACTCAAACCGGCTTCACCATGAGAGTGAATGAGACGGCTATATAGATAGAAGACGTCTTCTACATGGCATACGTGACCAACGTCGCTGCCGTGCTACACTCCGTCGTGTCACTCGCCATACTCATCGGCTACTACCATCTAAAGGTGAGACTGATTTTAGCCGTCCTTGTCACTCAAATCAGCTTCACCAATATCCTTAAAATTCAGGTATAGATTTAACTTCGTGCAGCAGCCGCGATTTAAAAGTTCTTTTTTTTTAATTATGATCAGGCATATACTTAAATTAAAAAGTAAATTATCTCAGAGCTACAACAGCGTAGAGCTCCGGTGCAGCGCACTGTCGAAAAGTGTTACTGACAAACCCACTTCTTTGTATGGTTTGATACAGAGTGGCGACGACAATACGACAAAAGCTGAAAAAGAGTATTATTTTACTACTGTAACCACCTGAAAAGCGAGAGCTGGAAGTCGCAGGTCTTACAATAAAACTCACAACGTGACACAGAAGTTGCACCTGGAGTCACAAAACTGACGCTTGTTGTCGCTTCGCTCGTAGTCTGTCGAAGCGACAACATCTCCTGAGGATGCCAGGAGTGGCGAAACGCGTCGAGTGTTTTGTTGGTTGGTTGAATGGATTTGGGTCCCAGCGCTGGCGTCGTTTTGTGTAAATTTAAAGCAAAATAATACTCTTTTTCAGCTTTAGTCATGGATCTCCGCAAAGTAACGCCTGATTCCATAAACTATGACAATACGACAATTGACTTTCTGTCTGTTATGCTTTCACGTCTTAACAACTGACCAGATTTGGATGAAATTTGGTACACCTACATGGTCGTCAACATTCTGTGTGTGTATTAATTTTCATCTAAATCTGTTCAGTAGTTTAGGCGTAAGACAGAAATTCAATTTCCTTACCGTAGACGCCACCCTGTTTGAAACACTGATCGTTCCCCACGACCACTACCTTTAAAAGTAAGTCGCGCAACTCGAACAAGGTCGATCCGATCTGATCCGACTGTCGGCTGTAGGCTGAAAGTGGAAGTGCACCACTTTCGGAAAGCAACACCATTATCGCTGTGGCTATCTAAACTAATTTTAGCTTCTTCTACCCTCTCAGGTCCCTCTAGCGATCTTCAAACGCGAGAAAGAGATAGCGCGTCGGCTGGAGTTTGACGGTCTCTACATCGCCGAGCAGCCAGAAGATGACGACCTGAAGAGCCACTGGGACAAGCTGGTCATATCCGCCAAGTGAGTTTGATAGGAGAAATCCATTTTTTTATATTTTTTTGGTTCTGTACAAACAGTTCCCTATTACTAAGATGTTACAATGACTGCCTCGTTGGTGTAGTGGCAAAGTTTCTGCCTTACATCCGAGAGTTTCTGGGTTCGAATCCCAGGTCGAGCCAAAATTGTTTCTGAGATTTTCTGTTAAGAATTTCTCAAAAACAGCACGGATTCGGGAAGTTGGCGGTGTAACACCCCCGTGCCTCGGAAAGCACGTTAAGCCGTTGGTCCTACGCCTGATCTCTCTCCGGTCATGTCGGATTGGATGGAACAGTGAGTGCACCTGTGTATTGCGCTCACACTTGTGCACTATAATATCTCCTGCGTAGTTGGCTGATCTCTGTTGAGATTGGCCGCTGTAGTCGAAATCGGCCTGGAGGACTATTATTATTACTATTACATTACAATCCCTTGCAAAAGGGATAAGCAAACCTCCTTCTAACTTATGAGTTTGATGGAGAAATCCGATACAATTGTTGACACTATGAAAAAAAACTGTATTTCTAAAATTTTAAGACTGTCTATCGTTGCCACTTGTAATATTTGATTTCTAATTTGATCTGAAATCGATAAACAGACACTGTCTACATTGCACATGTTTACTTCATAGTGAAATATTACCATAAAATTAACGTAAAAGCTTTACCCGCTATCCCATGTGAGCGACGCAATGCGACAAAGGGACGATCACTCGATTGACATTGATACAAGGCATCAAACGCCTTGTGTATATTATGATGTAGCCTACCTAACTGCTACTCTTCGACGGTATTTTTTTTAGATTATGTAAAGTGTGGTACGAAACATTTCGTGTGCGGCTTAGTTTTTTATTTTTTACCCACTTAGATTTTTTATTTTTTACTATTTTACTAGGTGACCTCGCAGACGTTACATCACCGTACTTATGGAATATCATAAAAAAAGAATTGGCCATATTGGTCCAGTCGTTCTTGAGTTATGCGTTTATCAACACATTTTGTGATTCAATTGTATACTATAGTATGTATACATGTATGTCCATTTCAAATAATTGTATATTTTATACTAAAAACAGCCGCACGTCCACTGCTGTTTATGACTGATTACAATACAATATACAATGTAACTTTTTGTTTCTCGTCAGATCGTTCCCCGTAAACTACTGGGATAAATTCGTCAAAAAGAAGGTCCGAGCCAAGTACTCTGAGACCTACGACTTCGACTCGATCTCCAACATGCTGGGAATGGAGAAGACCTCGTTCTCAGCGCAGGAAGACGAAGGCAGCAAGGGTTTGATTCACTAGTAAGTATTTTAAGTGTGCAGAGCGTGTAGAGGTGCTTGTGGCGCAGTGGTTGCAGCGCTTTGGTAGTGATACCAAAAGTTAAGCAACCTACGGCGCGGTCATGTTTGGGATGGGTGACCATTCTGACCATAAAAGTGACGTCTATTTACAAGCATCTCCGTGCTTCGGAAGGTACGTTAAGCTGTTGGTCCCGGTTAATATCGATAGATATTAGTCGTAAAGCCTAGTCGGAGGCCCTCGGGCGGCTTAATAACATCTGACAGTAAGGTTAGTCACTTGCCTTACACACACCCCTCCACCAATCCGCACTGAGCCCGCGTGGTGGAGTATGGCTCGCACCACCTCATAGTTGAGGTGAGGCCTGTGCCCAGCAGTGGGACGTATATAGGCTGATGATGTGATTTTAAGTGTGCGTCCACACTGCGAGCCTAGCACGGTGGTGACGCGACGGCGGGCGCAGAAATATCAAACACATAATAATAATTATAACTGAATATAGCTAAATATTTGTATTTAACTTGGCTTCGGTTCGTTGATACAGTTAATACCAGTTAGAAAATAATATCTTATAGTATCCGTTAAACTGAGACTATGAAAGTAGAATCCGAAATAATACACTGCTCAACAAAGTCTAGGGAACAAGCCAACTATATGACTTTATTTGTAAAATCTTCTTTAAAAAAGTACTGATCTCTTTGAGGTAAACAGGTAGGCTGAATGTTTATCAAACGTTGTTCGAATATAAAAAAAAAAAAAATAGAAACAAATGAATTTTCGTAAAAGGCGGGAATCTTTCACTTTGATTGCTGTGTAGTGATACTGTATGAGAATTTTAAAGATAAAAATTTGTTTTATTGTTTTATGATTTTATTGAAAAACAAAATTAACTGTTGTTATTCGTAACTTTTGCGACTACGGCCATTATGTCACGACGTCATTTAACGCGGGAAGAAATGATTCGAGCTGTAGGAATGTTGGAAGCTGGGCTACCCCAACGCGAAGTTGCAGCTGCTCTGAATTCTCACGCGAGCGTTATCTGCAGACTGTGGGCACGTTACAGACTTACTGGCGATGTAGCCGAAAGGCACAGAGGCAGGTATAGGGTTACTACGGAAAGGCAAGACCGTTTTTTGCAAAATGTCGCAAGGAGGCAACCCACCATTACGGCTCGTCAGTTGGTAGAAGACCTCCAGTCGCAGCACCAGGTTGCTATCAGTGACCAGACTGCTCGGAGGAGACTCCATGAAGCTAATCTTCGTGCTCGCAGACCACTAAGAGTGCCCGCGCTGCGTCATGGAAATCGAGGACGTCGATTATTGTGGGCACGTGAACATTTGCAGTGGACCGTAGATCAGTGGGCACATGTACTGTTCTCCGATGAATCTCGCATCGGATTTCATCCAGATTCAAGAAGAGTGCGTGTTTGGCGGATTCCTGGTCGGCAGAGTCGGCTTCAAAACCCACAGGAGGTGCATCCCTACCAAGGTGGTACAATCATGGTGTGGGCTGGAATCCGCCTGGGTGGACGGACGGATCTCGTTTTGATCAGGGGAAATTTAAATGCAGAGCGATACTGCGAACAGGTAGTCCAATCCGTGGTTATCCCGCACCGACAAAATCTGGGCGCAGATTTTATTTTTATGCAAGATAATGCACGACCACATACTGCGAGTCAGGTGATGGATGTGTTCCGCGAGTACAACATCGAAGTGCTGGAGTGGCCTGCTCAGTCCGCGGACCTCAATCCCATTGAACACGCGTGGGATTTACTAAAGAGAAGGGCTTTTAGAAATCTCCCTCAAAATTTGAACACAGCAGATGAACTTTTTTCACATCTCTCCAGAGAATGGAGTCTTCTTCCACAAGAGACAATCGATAGTCTCATAATCAGTATGCCACGACGATGTCAAGCTGTTGTTAATGCCTTAGGGGGTCCAACTGATTATTAAAAAAGTCCCCGCATATTTGTTCTTAGCTGTAATGTTTTAATTTTTAAGAAATTTTATTAAACTAAATTTCTTTGTTTAGTTCTGTAATAAACTTTCTTTGTTTTTCATTAAAATTACATCGTAATTCAAAAACTGAATCCTTTATTTATATACGCAACTAATTAAGCATTAAATTGCGCATCGATTGGTATATAAACTTTAAAACAAAAATATATAAAAATAAAAATATTCCCTAAAAACCTCCTGTTCCCTAGACTTTGTTGAGCAGTGTACATTGCAGACTGGCAACTTTAATCTTTAGGCTCTAACTTTATCTTCTCATTGATACTTGGCTCATCTATAACAAAGTAAACTTTACGACTCTATATCTGTCAACCATGTAATTTAAATACATTTAAATTCATATTTTACAACTCACCGCTCGTAAATTCATAACAAAAATGCGGTCACAAAAAATTTAATATGCTTGGTTACGTAACTCTCCAATGTACTTATCTGTTACAAAAAGTAATAAAATTTGTCTAGAAATAGAAATTTTACATATTCAATGGGACAAACAAATGAGACAATTTTTTTAACTTTTATTATGTATTCACATAATAAAAAAATAGAAAGTATCTACCCATCTAAATGTTAAGCATTGATCTATCATCCGGATTTGTTAATTTTCATTAGCGTTAAATCATGTGTACTAGAAACTACATTTTTCAGGTCTGCCTTGAAAATATTACGTACATACCTGCTGTTAATGTAGTAGATAGCTGTTTAATGCACACCTAAAAATACATAAAAATATGAACCTACTTACAATTTAAACGATCTGTTTTCTTTTAGACAACCTTTAGGTTTAGTATAAAAAAATAAACATACACAGGAAGATATCTTACTACATGTCTTACCTAGTACTAAGGCGGTCCTACCGCTAAGAACGATCTCTTCCACACAACTTTCTGTGGTAAGATAAGATAAGATACCGAAGTGTTACCGAAGATTCGCACACTTACATACGGCAACAATATGATTACCTACGGAGGAGTGCAGTTATACAACAACTTACCCACTTACATTAAAAATTGTGATTCTCTTGTAACATTTAAAAATAAATTGGCACAATATGTTAAAGATAATTGGTTCTTATAATTATACATAATAGAGAGGTATTAACTAAACGGATAAATAAATTTATCTTCAGCAGTGACGCGGCGACGATCCTGCTAATTTTGTTATAATGTTTACCTGCCTAATTCTTCTTCTTCTTAACTTTTTTGGCGAGCGAACTTAAGCTTGCCACCATGGGCTTACTGTTCCGCCAGTGTCGTGTGGGTAGTGCAGCATTAATTTACTTAGTTTTAAGTTTCCATGTAAGTGACAAGAACTGTCTTAATGGAAATAAAGATTCTTTAAACCGAAGATAAGATATTTATTTGCTAAACATGGTACATTTTTGGTTTTTATATTTAGGTATCATGCGTTTAATCAATCTATCGATATACAAATGTTATGATATCGTCATGCATAACTACTTGACTCAAACGTTAATAAAGTTAATGATTGAAGTAAGTACATTTAGAATAATTTAATTCAATATAATAGGTACATTAATACGTCTTTCCCTTCCAGCATAATCAACATCGACTGGCGTTACCAAGTGTGGAAAGCGGGCGTGACGATCACAGACAACTCGTTCCTCTACTCTCTATGGTACTTCTCGTTCTCCGTGATGGGCAACTTCAATAATTTCTTCTTCGCCGCCCATTTGCTGGACGTGGCCGTCGGCTTCAAAACGCTGAGGACTATTTTGCAGTCAGTCACGCATAACGGGAAACAGGTATGAATAATATAGGCTATTTTACGATTTTTATTATAGGCTTGATGACACCTATCTTAAACATTTTCAAGACCATGGCGTTTTAAAAATAAAGCCGCTATGCAGGTAACACAATCAGTACAATTCCAAAAAGCTGTAGAAACCAATTTTTAAATACACAAAACTCAATAATTATTCGGTCAATTGACTCCGATTTCTGATACACTACTGTGACCACACGATTTTAAATTCCCATACAAAATCTATGGAGGGAGACCGTTTTGACAAATAATGAAGAGTACGTCAACGATTGGTGGTGTCATCTAGCCTATTGCAAACCCGACAGACGTTGTCTTGTCCGCTTTGTGTGTTACTATACATATAAACCTTCCTCTTGAATCACTCTATTTATTTAAAAAAAACTGCATCAAAATCCGTTGAGTAGATTTAAAGAGAGCATACATACAGACACAGGGACAGACGCGACGCAAGAAGCGACTTTGCTTTTTTACTTTGTATTGTAGTAGTGATGTATTCCAAATTGATCTTAATTAATTGCTCCTCCTATGTACTAAATATAGATATAACGTGTGAAAAAAGAACAAATTACTTAATTTAAAGAAACATACTCTTTTTAGTTTCAATAATTTTGAATTGAGTAGAGTAAATAGGCATCTTTCAGGCGCGCTCGTCGATTTAATCTCTGCCTCGCTGGGTTTAGTCTTGGGTCAATAGCAAACCTATCCCAAATAAAAATATTAAAAATATATGTATTGCTTATAAACATGTCTTTGTCTACAGCTGGTCTTAACAGTCATGTTGCTCACAATTATTGTGTACATATACACCGTGATCGCGTTCAACTTCTTCCGGAAGTTCTACGTGCAAGAGGAGGACGACGAGGTCAACAAGAACTGTCACGACATGCTGTCGGTAAGTGTTAACTTGTTTTTTTTGTGACGTGACAACGTCTTATAATTCGATGGAGCCGGCTGCATGCACCAAAAAACATGACGCATGCGGCGTTACCTCGCTCTGAGGCGTTCCATTCATGGGTTGAAGTACAAGCGAGAGCGTGGAACGAGCGACAAAGAGGCAGCGTGACAAAGACGTTGTCACGTTCAGCTATCGTTAGTAAACCGACTTTACATACAACCGATTTTTTTTTCAATTTGCCGACGGCTAGTGTACGCTTATTCCACAGAACAAACAAAACAGTTACTGCGTAAGACTTGAAGGCGTAAGAGGCCGGGGCGTGATAACTAACTGCGCTCTCGTAGACGCACTTGATGAGCGCACGTGCGTAAGGAGCGTGTCATCAAAATATAGAAACATTTGTGATGTGACGGCAACTGGGAGTGTCAGACAAAAAAACTGAATTAATCCTCGTTTAGATTCTTAATGGTGTTTATGCTATAAGCTCTTTTGTAATCGCCACGATTGACCAATCCAAACTCGAGGGTTCTTGATTGTAACTTAACGTATATTTGTGAGTTTGGTTACTGGTTCTCGTACAAATCAGCGAACGATTTTATACACATTCTGACTTACTTTTTAACATGCTTTTATAAGATCGGGGTGTAGGTATGTATGTATGAATGTATGTAATGGAATTTTCGAGCTCAATTTTTCACCAACTTCCAGAAATCGGATTAATTTGAAACTTTGCACACGTATTAAGTACCGAGACAATGCAATAATTTGATATATTTGGGTGCTTGGTATAGTAGTATGTGAAAATCATCCTATTATTGGCAACTATAAAAAGAGAAGTCTGAAAACGTCATAAAGTGCACCCCACGCTTACTCTACTGTAATATAAATTCCGTGTTCTCAGAAATTATTTTTTCTTTTTTTAGTTAGCAATAAAAGCTTTTTTTTTAGTTTTTTAAACTATTTTTTTTCCAGTGCTTCGTATTCAACCTATACAAAGGCGTGCGCGCGGGCGGCGGTATCGGCGACGAGCTCGAGCCCCCCGACGGCGACGACTCGGAGGTGTACCGCATCATCTTCGACATATCCTTCTTCTTCTTCATCATCGTCATCCTGCTCGCCATCCTGCAGGGTGAGTGGGACAGATACATTGCTATTTACAGGCGCGTTCATATGACTACCGCTACTTTTTAAGTTTATTGCAAAACTAGCGGTTCGCCCGCGACTTTATTTGCCCAAACGAGTTCACTGTTTTATTCCAATGGAGCATATAAACGGGATAAAAAGAATCTTATCAACTAAGTCAGCTCATACTCAATGGCGGATCTACAAATTTGCCGCCAAGTGAACGCCCGAAATATTTGGGATGTTTTATGACCTAACAGACTTCTGAAATTATTGATGCTAAAGCAAAGAAAGGCTTAAGATTTTACGCATTATGCATTTAAATTTGCAGCTTCCGTACTAATTAAACTTAAAATCTAACCTAAGCGTGCCTAGTAAAAACCGGTAAAAAGCCAAAAAATCAGACTTCCGAAGATCATAAAAATCTTCATCGACCCTTCATAAATTTAAATGTAGGCGTTATTTTATGGGCAAAGTTATATGTGATTATTAAATATAGATAAAAATGTAGTTCTGGGCCAATATATTTGGTTACGAGGTATTATGATGTGAATACCTTAGAATTAAACTCAAGCTTTATCTAAGCGGACACACAGCGTAAAACAAATTAATAGCTTATACTATTATTTTAACATCACATAACTAAAAGCGGCATATTTGTACGTCACCAAATATTTATTTCACACAAAACTGAGCATTGTGCGTGCCTAAGTAGATTTGTTTCAAGAGCTTCTCAGAACTGAACCAGCCCCCCTACCCTCTAAGTCGTTGACCAAAGTTTCAGATGTAGCCATCCCTGTCACTCTTACAAGCTTGATCGTGATAGAAGGGGAAGGCAACATCGGAAATTAAGGGCAACGGCTTGGAGAGTAAGTCGGCAGAAACTGAACGTGCCATAAGTATAAACATGGTCTCGGTCACAAAAGCACGGTAACAAAAGTGTAGTGTCAGGGCTGCCAGATGATAATTTGATAAAGGAGGGCAGATGGGTCTAAATAAATAGTCCTCCTGGCCGATTTCGACCACAGCGGCCAATCTCAACAGAGATCAGCCAACTACGCAGGAGATATTACAGTGCACAAGTGTGAGCGCAATACACAGGTGCACTCACTGTTCCATCACTCTCAAAGTTCGGTAAGACGGCAATCCGACGTGACCGGAGAGAGATCAGGCGCAGGACCAACGGCTTAACGTACTTTCCGAGGCACGGGGGTGTAACACCGCCAACTTCCCGACTCCGAGCTGTTTTTGAGAAATTCATGACAGAAAATCTCAGAAAAAAATTTTGGCTTGACCTGAGATTCGAACCCAGGACCTCTCGGATGTAAGGCAGAAACTTTGCCTTTACACCAACGAGGCAGTCTAAAAAGGAGGACTTTAACAATAAAACGCATTTTTTTATATTAATTTACTTTATTTTAATCATATTTAGCTGAGTTGACAATTTTTGCTTTTGGTTTTTAACTACTAATTATAAAAATCTTCACATGACGTCATGTTTTTAAAGTTGTATTGAGTGAGAGATAAAGCGATTCGGCGCACGGTGGCGGCGGTGGCTAGCGCGCAAGCTCTTTTAACTTTTCAGCATACGAGCACACGACACGAAATTTTCAGCGACCGACAACTGCAAAAAGGAGGTCTTACAGTACATAAGATAATAAAAATAATAAATATTTCACAACAATCACACCAATTCTCTAGTCCCAAATTACGGACAACATTTTTTATTTTGTAAATAAATACATATTATACATAGATATGTTCATTCACACATATGCTTGTACTGTGCGGGGATCGAACCCGCGACCCTTGGTTTTAGAAGTCCGACATGTAGACCACTGCACCAAGCGGTCGTCAAACAACAAAAGAGATTGGATACCATCTGGCAACCCTAAGTGTAGTATAATAATTGGCAGACCGAGACATTAAATAATTTACTGTTAAACTCGCGGAAGGACTTTGGTCACAATACGTCGTAAAAAGCGATAATTTTGAACGTAGCCGTCCCTTACCCACGAACCAGATTAAGAAAATAATACTTAGAGTTCACAAAACAAGGTCCTTTAGGTTATCTGCATGGTTTTTAAAGTTGTAGCTAATTTGATTTAGAACTAAAAGAACATTTTACACGTATGCCTACATTGTAAAGTGACGTTAAACAATTAATACCTACTTATGTTTCACTATTAATAATTGGGTATTTGTCACCAATCAAAATAAATTCCAAAACCCTATTCCTCAAAATTAACACGTAATCACCATCTTAACTGAGTGACCATTTCTTATTATTAGATTTTACTTGATCTAAAATTCACATAGAAAGTTTGACGATGACGTCACTGGCTAGCATCGCCATACAAAATCTATGGGAGACTGGCGTTTTGACAGTTAATAAAAAGTACGGCAAGGATTCGTGGTGCTAAATACCCAATTGTATAATAGGCACCCTCACCCATTCCCGACCCTGATTCCCATGAACACGGGTTCGATTTCTACCTCAGACTTCAGATTTTTTCTACTGCAAAGATATTATCTTACTAGCTGTGCCCTGAGGTGTCACTCGCATAGAATTCGTTTTCTACATATCCCACTCGAACCCTGAAGTTTTAGGGGATAAAAAGTACCCCATACACATGGGTTATTCCAGGTTATAATCTATTTATGTTCTACATTTCAGCCAAATACGTCCAGTAGTTTTGGCGTGAAAAAGTAACAAACATCCTTACAAACTTTCTAAGAAGAGGAAGAAAGAAGAAAACATTTTTATTCAGTATCACATTTTTACCAAATAGAAAAACACATTTAAAAATCACATACACAAGATACTGAAAGGTAGCATCCCAGGAATGCTACGATGCTGGTCTTCCGTGGACACCCAGACAGAAAGATAGCAATACTTTGCACAACAATAATTGCTTTCGCATTTGTAATTTTAATTTTAGTAGTAAGTTTGCAACTTGAATGTTTATCACTATGACTAATTAATAACACTATTATTTGCCTAGGTCTGATTATCGACGCCTTCGGAGAACTCCGTGATCAGCTGGAGTCTGTGAAGGAAGATATGGAGTCCAACTGCTTCATATGCGGCATCAATAAAGACTACTTTGATAAAGTAAGTACTAAATCATCATAATAGTTCGACGTTCGACGCCCACTGCTGAGCATAGGCCTCCCCCAAGGGTCTCCACCGTGATCGGTCATGACCTTCCCGTATCCAGTGGCTTCCCGCGACCTTCACGAGATCGTCGGTCCACCTTGTTGGTAGGGTTGCCACCCGTACTTTATAATAAAGTATTGTACGTTATTTCAGGCAATTGTACTCTGTACTTTATGAGAACAATTAAAGTACACGAAAATACTTTATTTCGCGTGATTTGGTTTCTTTGTGATTTTGAAGTTGAAGTTTAGTCGTAAATATTAATTAAATTATACTTTGGAAGTATAATTATTTGTTAAATATGTTTTTAAATATAATAATAAAGAAAAATTAACTTTAAATTGATACTATGTACTTTTTTTCGTATCTATAATAAACAATGTACTTTATTTACAAAAAAAGGTAGCAACCCTACTTGTAGGAGGTTTGCCCGTGGAGCGTTCGTCATGGCGCGAGCCATTTAGCATTATTTTTAGGTAATCTTATTCTTAAACAAAGTAAAACCCAAAAGTCTTACCGGTAAAAGGTAAAAAACCGGCATGAGCCATGAAAACAGCTGGTGAGTTTAAACGGCTGGACGGATTTTCACCAGCTATAGCTGAGAACCGCCGCAATTAAATTGCCTTTCGAATAAAAGAAACCGCACTAAAATCGATCCGTCCTACGAAGAACGATGCCACAGGTAGACACATAAATTTAACAGGGGTCAAGCTTAACACCCCTGTTTTTTGTCGAGGGTTTAAAATGCAGTGGCATTTTAGTACGACATTGAAATAACAATTTTGACAGTTTCAACATAATGACTACTAGTGTTCCCAGGATTATTCGCATTTTTTCTATATTTTTAATCACATTTATAAAAAGGGGAAGCGACATTGCTTTATACTATTCTATTAGAGATGTCACGTGACGTGGAATAAAACACTTGATGATGTCTCGAATAGAACTGACGTTTATTTGGAAGTAACCTAGTAATAATCCTCCTGGCCGATTTCGACCACGGCGGGCAATCTCAACAGAGATCAGCCAACTACGCCGGAGATATTACAGTGCATAAGTGTGAGCGCAACACAGGTGCACTCACTGTTCCATCACTCTCAAAGTTCGGTGAGACGGCAATCCGACATGACCGATGAGGAGAGAGATCAAGCGCAGGACCAACGGTTTAACGTGCTTTCCGAGGCACGGGGGTGTAACACCGCCAACTTCCCGACTCCGAGCTGTTTTTGAGAAATCTGTTATGTCTAGGGGTTTGGTGTCAATAAAACAGGTGGTTGATGATGAGATGGAAGTTTTATTTTATAACTCTCAACTCTGCCAATCTGGCTGAACACAACTGTACTGGGTGAGGCGTTATGTATCACGGCTTTAAGAGCGACTTCGGAACCTTCAGAGCTTGATGTTGAGGGTGTGCTGCGATGGGATTGAATGTGTCGAACTTGAAGAGATCAACTTTTTATAGTGAGGTGTAAACAACTGGAATATTTGGCAAGAGGTCTCTAAGGGTTATCCCGTCTTAATTTAGTAGGACGTTAATTGATTATGGGAAGAGACGAGATAGTCCATATTTGTGGAATCTTTATAGATATTTGGCAATGCGTACGGTGACCTGGAGGTTATCTAATATCATAAAGCATGTTAATTGAAACATTTATTAGTTTCTAACGTTAGTTGCGTATCTGTTGTGATATCAGTCACGTTCACCAAAATCGTATGATGGATGATGCAATACCCATACAATGGTTCAATGGTAGGTACTTAGTACTAGGCTTAGGTTATAGTATATAACAAATCCATGACAGAAAATCTCTGAAACAATTTTTCCTCGACCTGGGATTCGAACCCAGGACGTCTCGAATGTCAGGCAGAAACTTAGCCACTACACCAACGAGGCAGGTGGAAGTAACCTAATTTATATGGGTCAGCCTAGAAGGGCTGGCTTGAGAATAGTAAACAATTACTTAACGACTATCTTAATGTGATATGAACTATAAACAAAAACAATGAATTATTTAATTAACTAGTGGCCGCCCGCGACTTCGTCCGCGTGGAAAGCCTTTATCTTAAAAATTCTTTATGAATTGTAGCCTATATGTTATTCTGATGTATAAGCTATATTGTGGTAAAGTTTCATTCAAATCCATTCAGTAGTTTTTACGTGAAAGAGTAACAAACATCCATACTTACAAACTTTCGCCTTTATAATAGTAGTAGGATGAGAATTGTAATTATAGGATACTATCGGTGAGTATGTAATTATCCTAATGTGATAAGCTCTAATGATGCGAACTGTAAACAGTAGATTATCAATCGATAACAATGAAGAACATAAAATGAGAACTTACTAACACGTGAATAATACATGGATTCTATTATATAACAGAGAATACTCAAAAGTATATTTTAACACAGTTACAAAGTGCCACCATATTTATGACGCTGACTGTACATACTAGATTTGTGCACTTACATTTATTTATTATTATTTATTTATTTACCATATGAAAGACACTACAAACATATGAACATAATGATAGCAATTAACACCACTAAGGTATATATTTGTGCTATCGGAGCTTACAATTTACAAATCTATCTTATATTATATAAAAATGAAACCCGTTTTCCTTGGTCACGGCATCACGCGTGAATGGCTGGACCTATTTCACTAATTCTTGTATTTGTAAATTGTTGTATTTGGTATTATTAGGAGAAGGTTCTTAGGGAAAAAAAAATATTAAGAAAATCTCTCAGAAATATTGAAAAATTTTGCATATTTTAAAAAACGCGCGTAACTAATGTCAATGTCATTCGATGACATTGTTCAATCATTGCAACGCTAAGGCGGAACGAAGTTCGCCGGGTCAGCTAGTAGTACAATAAAATTACTCTGAAGCGAAACTACTATTTATTTACATACTATGTATAGGCTAGTATTCTATGTATAGTCGAAACAATATGGGATTGGTCACCTTGCTAATGATTTCGGAGAAAGCGTCAAGCCTATTTTGTCAATATTAACACAAGTTTGTTTGTAGGGCACTAGGTATCATAGATCCAATACATTAGTGGTGAGCGAATTTAGATGTAAATGAAACCTATCAAATTACTTACATAGCAGTGTACCTATATGGAGTACATACAACTAGTGTTACAGATGTTTTGTCTCAATAGTGCCGAGTTCATAGCCTTTACAATAACTGGCTGACCTAAGCCACAGAATAATGCTTAGCCAGCATTTGTTGTGCTAATTTACATTAATTAATAAAATGTATGAAAAAACGGTGTAGGTATTTGGCGCTTTTTTATGTTACTCATAGTTTTGTCATGATGAACTGGATTCATCATCATCAGCCTATATTTGTCCCACTGCTGGGCAAAGGCCTCACCTCAACTATGAGAGAGTAGTAGGGATTCCCCGGTTTTGGCTCAAGAATCTGGCTCCGCCCACTCCGCGTTTTTTTTGTCACAATGTGAGTTTCGGCACGGTAATATTATCCATACAGTATTCCAAGTCCAACTCGGCCGTGTCCTTAAAATAAGTACCTACCGCCGCGCGGTACGTAAGCATGAGATAGGGTTGTCGGTGTCGCCTACCTGCAGCGTTTTAATTGCATCTGCCTACTTTGAGTTTCTATCTAGTTTTGAGATTGTAAATTTGTTAGTTTCTATTTATAAGCACAGATACTTAGTAACAATATAAAATATTTATATGATTACATAAAATTCTTTGTGAATTGAATAGAAAGTGTTCAATAAAAATGCAAGTTGTTTGTAAAAACCATGATTATGTATGTGACTTTATAACAAATCAGTCTAATAAATTTGCGACCGAAAAATATTTGCGCATTGATTGTATTACTAATATTATACTCGTATGAACGAAATGCTTAATTATTATATTTGAGTGTATAAAAAATCCGCAATCCAAAAACAGCACAATATATTTTACTTGTATTGTTCAATAGCTACTTGCACTTATTTCGAGTAAAAAATCGGGTGGTTACTGATTAAAAACCAGAACACCGTCCGTTCATCACTGCGCGCACTCGCGACTGTAGCATGCCAAGCGCATGCCAAGATCCGAGCGCGTAGGTATACCTCGCGCGTCGTCCGTTTATATGAAGTTGGAATACTGTATACATAATATTACCGTGGTTTCGGTGGCTTCGTCGCCTAAAAAAAAAAAAGTTTTACCCCTAATTAAGATAATGCTTATCACCACCTCGATATTCCTACTGTTTGGTTATGACTAAAGGCCCTTTGGGTTACTTTTACTGGTGACTCAGTTGTGACATTCTCTAATGAGTTTCAAGTCTTCTATTGTATTACTGTATTGTTATTTTTGTTGCGGTTTGTGGGTGTACTTTTAATTCATCCTTTTGAAATTATCGAACAGATATTTTGTACAGTGAAGGGGTATTATCTAATAAAAATAATGTGTTCAATACGATTTTTATTCATAAATTTAACACCTTAAACTAAGAAAAGTACCTACAATCGAAACATTTTATTAACCATTACATCATTAGACAAAGTACCTATCTTCAGTAAAAGTCAAGTCATTGAAAGTCATCCCTCTCAATTTACAATACAAATATACTAAACAATATTGACCACAAAGAGATGACAACATATTTTGAATAACTTTATCATAATAAACCCACCTATTAGAATTTCTTTTCAAAAATGCTAAATGTAAAGCTTCAGGCTTACGTCCAAAAGTATCGAAGTATTCTCCGACACCGTGTCCGTTTACATAAATTGCTATCCAATGAAATCTCGGTTTTGAGTCAGGGTCTAAATCCTACTACTATTATAAAGGCGAAAGTTTGTAAGTATGGATGTATGGATGTATGGATGTTTGTTACTCTTTCACGTAAAAACTACTGAATGGATTTGAATGAAACTTTACCACAATATAGCTTATACATCAGAATAACATATAGGCTACAATTCATAAAGAATTTTTAAGATAAAGGCTTTCCACGCGGACGAAGTCGCGGGCGGCCACTAGTTGCTAATTAAACAAACAGGGCGTGACATATGAATCGGCAAACTATTTGCAGCATACACGTTACATCTTAGAGATGGATGTATTATCTTCAAACATTTACTTATTTCTGAAGTATCCATAATTTATAGACAATCATGTCTGCTTGTCAATGAAGTGAACAACAGTATAATATATTTTTATAATAACTTAGCTTAAATAATACTTAACTACTAAAATCTACACTTATATTACGATTTTTATCTAAGTATTTTTAGATTATCAAAAACGGCATATACAATGCAATTTATTGTTTTTAGTAAGAGCGTTTTCAAATCTAACTTCTAACTTAAGACTCCTATGTTTGATAAGATTCCAATGTGTAGTTGAATTTGCAGACAAATCAGGTGTTAAATCAAACGCCATCAAACAATATCCTTTTGGATATCTATCAAGATTTATACCATTACCCTCATTCAAAAAGTGAATGCCTGTTCCTGAGAACAATAGTAGTAAATGAATTGGGAAGTCTAGCTCAAAAACGCTGTATTCCAACCGCTCGCAAGCTCGCTAACGGCACGGCCCGCCGCGCCTTTGAAATACAACGTTTTGATCTAGCCTCCCCAATTCATTAAACAATTAGACATACCTGTTCACAGCAACCGATGAACAATGCACATTTAACACCATTTTTACACACACTGTCACCGTTATTGTTTGATTACTTATTAACTTATTTATCAAATCAAAAATTTTCTTTTTTAATTCTATAAGCGTAAATATTTAATTTTAATTGCTTTACAAATTATTGAATATATGAAATGTTTTTGCTTCAGTTTACAGCCGTACCAGATACGGGTACTTCTTTCTGGCTGCATCCCCGACCAGCAGGGCACACACTTTAGCATTGTAATTTTACAATTTCATAAATTATGATTTGTTAATATTATTGATTTCAAAGATATTATTCAAATGCTTCAGTTTACAACCGTACCGGAAACGGGTACTTCTTTCTGGCTGCATCCCCGACCAGCAGGGCACACACTTTCGGCATTGTAACAATATCAATTTAATCAATGAGAAAACTTTTACGAATTATATATCAATACAGTTTTTATTATGGAGACATTTTAAATGATTTGTTTACAACCATACCGTAACGGGTATTTCTTTCTGGCTGTATCCCGAGCTTGCAGGGCACACACAAAACATAAGAAACATAGCCATAATAAAAAAAATATGAATATAGTACACGTAAAAATTATTTAAATCAACTTATCACTACTTACTGAGAGAAAAAAGGTATAGTTCGCGTTTCACTATTAGGTTATTCTTTTTTTTCGATTAACTAAAAAATAATCAATAACGGTAACTGGTTGATCAAAATCAAATACGTAAGATGTGTTATTCACACAGGATTAATGCTTCAACTAAAAGGTAGTACCTACGGTCAGCGTGACGCGCTTATAAGTTAAGGCAAGTGCATACTGCTTGCACTTATGAATTATGAATAATATGTATGAATAAAATAATGAAATAGTACATATTTCAAATGTTTTCTGAGCCACAAGTTGTGTTTGTGTAGTGAGCGTCATTTAAACCTTTGCTAATCGATTTGATTTGCTATTCTTACCGAGGGCTGTTTTAAATACATACACATATTTTTTATCATCTTAGTCAATTAGTATAATTTTAAGCACTTAGAAAACAGCTTTTTAGAATATAACTAATTCAAAAAATACATTTAAAGATCAAGAAAGTAATTGATAATTAGTGAGGCAAGTAGGTACTCTTACTTACGAATAAAATAACCGGGATTTTTCTACACAAATTTATGATTTATTACTTACAATATTCTCAGGTTGTGTATATAACGCCTTACATTCAATATATCGCTAACTTAGCTTCCCATGCATTCGAAGTGTGTAAACTTAAATCTGCTTACATGATGTATCTTGTTACATATTACACTTGCGAGCAATGAATTGGGAGCTAACTTTCCTTAGAAATATTATGGTGTATGTCTTTGTTAATGATAGCCCGAATAAATAGATTCTAATAATTTCGTTTGGACATTGTTTGAGCGGAATGTATTTGAATGGTTTGGTAATACACTTACATTTTTACCTACATGCAAACGTTGAAGGAATATGTATTTTTGATTGTTATAAACAATGTGGTGATTATTTTAATATGAGCAATATTTTTGTTGTCTCATTTATTATTTATAGATATTTGGGTTTTAATATTGTAACGTGAAATTGGTGAATCCAATAATTTTGGCATCAACTGTAAACGATGTCAAGTGTGATCGACAAAGGATTTAATGGGATTATTTAATAAGTTGAAATAGATTTTGACTAATTGAAAACCTCTTTCTTTATAGTCGGTTAAAATGTTTTCTTTTTTACTCAATAACGTTTATTGAATGCATGGATTTGGAATGGATTATAGGTAAACTTGAATCATATTAACATTGTTATTTTTAAGTTAGTAGGAAGTTACTTTCCGACTTCATAATTTCAATGTCTTGTCTGAACGGATTAGGATAAAACTTAGATAATTGACATTAACTAAATATGTTTTAATCCAAAAACTTATTAACGATTAGGTTACAAATATTTTTAAGCTAATGGTTGAATCCTACTACAAGTCAATCATTTTTTTTTTAATGAATATTTATATTATTGATCTAGTGCGAGTCATGCCGTGAGCAGCAACTAGTACTTGAAATAACAAATATTGCAATTTGACAATTTCCTGAATAAGGTAATTTTATGAGTAATTTGACCAACTTGTTTTGTTCGTTTTCCATCAATAGCTAATCAGCATTATTTTCATCGTGTGTATATTTGATTATTTTTACTTTATTTGTGTGCGTGTAAATTTGGTATAAAATGATCGGTGAGTGCGTCGGTTGCTATTACTGTTCGTGGTCACCTCCCGATCATCTTCAACAACTTCGTGGTAACAACGCTGCTCTTCACCCGGAAAAATGTTCGTGAGTTATTTTAATTTTAATTTTATTGAGCTCTCAATGGCGTAGTCACTGTTTTTTTTTTTTGTGTTAAATTTTGGGTCAAGGCCTAAAATACCTACTTTGATACATAAATCGCAGTATTTTTTTATAATTCATAATTTCAGGTCGGAATCAGACTATAAAAATCAAAGTGCTGCCGCTGCTTGCTTTGACTCAGAGTCAGAGTCGTGTTCGGATCCGGAAGAATATCCTCGGTAAATATAGATTACTATTTACATTATGTATGAGTGACCATTCAATGGCGAAAAACTCTAAATGTATTTTAATATTGACCAAACTAATAAATCAAATATTGTTACAGCCCACCTAAGAAAACAAATAAAGCCAGCAAGGCTAAAGTGCTGAAGAAGGAGAAATCCACCAAAAAGATTGAGTACGTATTCTAACTCTGTTAATTGAGCCTATATCATGTCATTTAAGTGTTTTTTTGCAAACTTATTTTTATTTGTAGGACCGATTCATCGCGTAGAAAACGCAACGCCGCTGCAGATTTGGGTGCGGAGTCTGAATCGGAGTCTTCATCAGGTGAAGAAGAAGATCTCGGGTATAGTTGTTTATTTTATTACAGAAATTAAAACATAATGTTTTAATTTCTCCATAAATACAGTCTTCATTTAAATAATTTTATAGCGTTTAGATATTTAACTTACAAACTACATTTTGTTACAGGTCTTCTAAGAAAGCGAAAGCCTCTAATAGCAAGGTCAAAGGGACGAAGAAGGAGAAGCCTCGAAAAAAGTCAAGGTTCGTTAATTTATGTTATATTTAGGTTATTATAAGTAAAACATCTATCGTTTGTTATTCTCTATTCTCTTAGGTTCTGATCACTATTTCTTTGTTGAAGCAGTAAGCCTGGAGACATCGTCTGCGAAGACCTGTTCGGAAGCGCGGCTGGGCCTGCTCCGAAGCAACAACCACTGTGGTCGTCGCTGTCGAGGCGCGTCGCGGGCGGGATCAGCCGTCAAGGCACTCTGCAGGCTGACGGCGACGTTTACATCGACCTAAGAGTCTTCAACGTGGCCGAAATCCTCGAGGTGAACCCCCGGGAACGATTTGACAAGTGGAGCGGTTGCTTGAGGATTCGGCTCAACCACAACGATCCCTTGTGGGGTAGCGTAAAGAAAATATTTAAAGATAGTAATAAGGTATTTAATAATATAGAGCCGACATTTTATTCGGAGAAGAAAAAGTAGGGTATTTTATACGTAGTCTTTAGTTTTTTTTTTTTTGTTTAGCAGATGTGAATAAATATGTTATTTTAGCTTTCAGCCATTCTCAACTGTAATGTAATATAAATAAAGTAAGAGTGCCATAATTTTATAATATAAATATAATAATTAGGTAAACCAAAATAATAAATCACATAGTAGTAATATTTTTTTTACTTAAGCATTTTTGTTAATTAATTTTACTATTGCCTATCATAACTTCCATTCTTTTTAATCATGCATAACTCAAAAACAATTTTTTGTTCGGTATGTAATAAATCCATACTCAGAAAAGTTTTCCCTGGGCATTTGCGCAGTACTATTCACAAAGATAATACCGCATTAAGCTATGACCAAGGGATTGAGACGGTTAATTCAGCTTTTAGAGGTCGCATCGTCTCGTATCGCATCAGTGCTGATCGCGAACAAGCTCCTGGTGGTCAGAAGTTGCCAATCACTTCACCACAGCACTTCATGCATTCCATTTCGTCTAGGCTGCGTAAAGTGCTCGATTTGGCCATAGCATCTCACACTAATGTAAAAGTTAACTTTGCCTTATTTGTCAACATGATTTTGCCTAAAGATGATACAATGGAAATTAAATCATTTGCAACAGAAAATATTCCAACCTTTCATAATTACTCGTTTGACGATTTGATGAATAATGTTTCTCAGGTTATTTGTAAAAAGATAGATGATTTCCAAGAAAAGGGAAGTGGTTGGTCCCTTATGGACATTCTTTATCTCGAAACGAACATTAATAAATATTCTCCAATAGGTGGTTCTAGTTATATAGATTTACCAAAAAATATTAAAGCAAAAAAAGCGTGCGTTAATATAAGAAATAATGATGAATACTGTTTTGCTTGGACAGTAATGAGCGCTTTATATCCTGATGTAAAAAACGCTAATCGAGTTTCATCATATCCACACTTCTCTGAAGATTTAAATACCGACAATATGCGTTTTCCTGTATCATTAAAAGATATTAAAATATTTGAGAATAATAATAAAGAAATTAGCGTCAACGTATATGGGATTGACAACAAACAAAATATTGTTGGACCGTTATATAAAACATTGTCTCGAAAAAGAAACCATGTTAACATGCTTTTGTTAGAAAAAAACACAAAATCTCACTATTGTCTAATTAAGGATTTGACAAAACTAGTTCGCAATCAAATAACAAAGCATCACGGAAAATTATATTTCTGTGAAGAATGTTTGTTATTTTTTAAATCAGATCGAGATTATGATGGGCACGTTTGCGGGGGAGTTGTCACCGTACTTCCCGATAGCGGCACTATAATGCAATTTAAAAACTATCATTGCATGCAGAACGTGCCTTTCGTTATCTACGCTGACTTCGAGACGATATTAGAGCCTTGCTCCGAGAGCAGTGGCTCCTATACAGCAAAAGTACAAAAACATTTGCCTGCAGCATTTGCTTATTACATCGTTTGTAATTATGATAATTCGTATAATCGCTTGGTGACATATCGCGGAATCGACTGTGCTACTGTTTTTGTTAAGCGGTTGCAAAGAGACATAAAACAGATTTACAAACTAATTCAATCTGCGTCTGAAACTCCAGTTCCTATAATTTATCGGGAAGAAGACAAATTCAATTTTGAAAATACTGAACGTTGTTACTTGTGTTCTAATTTACTGATTGGTGATAAAGTACGGGACCATTGTCACTTCACCGGTGAATATCGAGGTGCCGCTCATTCCAGTTGTAATCTTAAATTTAGAATACCGAAATTTATCCCGGTGTTCTTTCATAACTTATCAGGTTATGACTGCCATTTGTTTATCCGTGAACTAAGTAGAATTCCAGGCGAAATAAAAGTAATTCCTAAGAACAATGAGAACTACATTTCTTTTACAAAATTTATTCAGTTTTCAAGTAGCGACTTTATCGCGGTCCGATTCGTAGACTCATTTAAGTTTTTGGGAACTAGTTTAGAACAATTAGCCAAAAATCTACAGCGAAACGATTTCACAAATTTGAGGGCTTATTGTAAAAATGAAAATCAATTAACATTGCTTAGTCGAAAAGGTGTATACCCATACAATTATATGTCAAACTGGAAAGTTTATGACGAAAAAAACTTACCACCAAAAGAAGAGTTTTTTAACAATCTAATCGATGAAGCCATTAGTGATTCTGACTATGAGCATGCAAAAAATGTTTGGAATAGTTTCAATATAAAAAATCTTGGTGAATATACGGATTTATATGTAAAATGCGATGTTTTGATACTAAGTGACATTTTTGAAAAGTTTCGTAAAACGTGCAAAATCAACTATGATTTAGATCCTGCATTTTATCTCACAGCACCAAGTCTTAGCTTTGACGCCATGTTGCTAAAAACAAAAGTAAAATTAGAGCTACTTTCAGATTTAGAAATGATACGAATGATACAAAAGGGAATTCGTGGAGGTATTTGCTTATGCTCAAAAAGGTATGCTAAATCAAATAATCAATTCCAGTCTGATTATGACAGCTCCCAACCACGCAAATATTTAATGTACGTGGACTGTAATAATTTATACGGCTTCGCTATGTGCAGTTATCTGCCTTATGCGGATTTTAAATTCCTCGACCAACAGGAATGTAATGAACTCGACGTAACAAACATTCCTAATGACAATGACTACGGCTATATCCTCGAAGTTGATTTAGAATACCCTGAGAGGTTGCATGATTTACATAACGATCTTCCATTTTGTGCGGAAAACTTTACTCCTCCGGGTGCTAAAAATGTTAAACTCATACCAAATTTGTATAATAAATATAACTATGTCATCCACTACGTTCATTTAAAGACATGCTTGCAAAATGGATTAAAACTTAAAAAAATTCACAAAGGAATATCCTTTAAACAATGCTCATATTTAAAGGAATATATCGACTTAAACACCCATTTGAGACAAAATACTAACTCGCCATTTGAACAAGACTTTTTCAAATTGCTCAATAACAGTATTTTTGGAAAAACCTTGGAAGATACTGAACGTCGAGTAGATGTTAAATTAGTAAGTACGTGGCGAGATGAGAGAAATAAGACCAAGAAATATTACTCAGCTGAACAGCTGATATCTCGTCCAAATTTTCATAGTGCAACAATTTTTGATGAAAATTTCGTAGCTATACAATTAAAACGCGAAAAAGTGATCCTTAACAAACCCATATACATTGGATTTACAGTACTTGAGTTATCAAAAAATCATATGTATGATTTTCATTACTCAGTAATGAAAAATTACTATCATGATAAAATATCATTGTGCTACACTGATACTGATAGTCTCTTGTACTCCATAGAGACAAATAATTTTTATTCAGACTTGAAAGAACACTTTTTGTCCTATTTTGATACAAGCAATTATGATCCGGAAAATTGTTTTGATATTATACCTAAAAACAAAAAAGTCCCTGGGCTATTCAAAGATGAATTAGGAGGTAAAATATTATTAGAGTTTGTTGGGCTGCGCTCTAAACTGTACAGTATCAAAACAGAGAATGCTGAAATCAAAAAAGCAAAAGGTGTAAAAAAGAATGTTACAAAAAAAATTAAGTTTTCTGACTATACCAATGTCCTGTCAACTGGTAATGAATTAAGAGGTAAAAATGTACTGTTTAAAACTATAAAACATCAAATATTTACTACAGAGCAAAATAAAGTGGCTTTATCTAGAAAAGATGATAAACGCTTTATTGCGAAAGATAATGTCAACACTTGGTCTTGGGGACATTATTATATTACTGTTTAATAAAAAATAAAATAAAAACATTTTTTTGTAAATAATTGGATTGATGTCAGATAATTGTCATTATATGAGCAGCTTAACCAGTGTTTAATTTTATTCGACTTATATTTGACTGTTTATTATACATTGTTTAGTTTTAAGTTTAGTATTTAGTGTTTTTAGTATTTTACTGTTTATTATACATTGATAACGTATTTTTAATAAATCTGCTAAACAATGTTAGTGTTTTATTTATGGCTAGACCCAACATGTTTATAGCATCGGATTTATCAAGTTGCAACTTGTTTTAATATAAAGCTGATTACTGTAAACACAAACCTGACACCTTATGTGGTATGTGGCTAATTTGACGGTTTTGCATTGGTATTATTTTACTTTTGCGCATACATCATACATAATGCAACAAACAAGTGCTAACAAGTAAAAATGCTGATATGTAGAAACCGGGGCAGCAAACAAGTCGTTACAAGTAAAAATGCTGATATAAGATTATGGTTAACTGTAAAAGAGCCAAATCATGTTTTTTGAAATCAACTCTATTTAAACTGCATATTCGTAAGTCATTTAATCATTTTTCATTCAGCAGCGTTGAGATTAGCAGCGAGCCAATTCGTGAATTTATGTAAGTAATGGAATATTATTTTTGTTTAAAGATGTAAGTAATGCAATATTATTTTTGATTAAAGACAACTTTTTTTTTTTTTACTATCTTTGCGAAACAGAATTTGTACGAAACTAATATATTTATTTTTGATTGTTACAGAAAATGGAAGATTCAGCCGACATAATGTTCAGCCAATATGCTCAGGATCCGTTAGAAAATTTTACCCAGCAATACCAGGAACTGCTGAGGAATCAACCGACAAATCATGAGAAAAAACGAAGACAAAAACGAGAAATCAATAAGAAGAAGACGAACGCCTCTAAGTCTTTTGTTATAAGAAAGGAAAGCCGTGGAATTAAACTAATCCAAATCAAAATATTGGATCTACAAAAAGAATCAGCGGTGGCTAATCCATGTGAAGAGAAAGAAAATGTGGTGGTCAACGCGCAGTATGTGGTGCAGGATTCCGTAGATGAAATTGCAGATCTTACCGAGGTTTTAGTAAGAAAAATATCTAAAAAGCTCTGTGGTGATTTTGGTTTGTTATAGTTATTTTGTAAGGTTTAATAATAGTGTTTATTATGTACATTAAAATTATATTTAATTCAAATTGTATTTTAATAAAGTTTATAAGTAACTGAAAATGTATTTTAATTATTGTCTTTTTGTTGTTGAAATCAAATTTAAAAATAGTTAAATATAAGGTACCTAGCGTGAGTAAAACAGCTTTTTTTATAAATTATTTTTTATTAATTATTTGATAAACACCATTTTTTTATACACAAAACATTTCTCAATGCACAAATATTCTTATGATTAACACAATGAGTTATAAATACATCGTCTCTGTAAAGTTCAGATAATTTTTTAAGATTTGGAATACCTTCATCATTAATATCTATAACATTTTGGTGACCACATAAGTCTTGTAGCCATTTCACCTTTTCTGCTCCTTTAACAATAATTTTTCTATCTTTAAAGTATGGTTTCATCATTCTTAAAAATTCTTTGTAGTCAATATAGCCATCGCTCCAGGAATATCCCCTATTCCTTTCTAACCAACGAACACGCCTTTTTTCTTCTTCAGTAAGTTTTGAAAAAGAATGAGGCGGTTTTATTAAAAAAATATCAGTATATTGTAAAGTAGCTATAGCCAATTCTTTTACAATGAACTCATTGTGTAGATTTTTAAATCCCTGTACATCCACTACTACCGTATTGTTATTCATGTTAACTTTTTGACAATATTACTCAACGGTTTGTATTCGAATATACAATCGTTTAAAATCAAACAATATGCTGCTGTATTATCGGGTATATCTTGGTCTGCTTCAATTTCAACTCTAACGTCGATCGACCCCTTTAGAGTCTCGTGTTGTCGCGAACAATCGATGACAAACAAAGGAGCTATGTCTCTGAATTCTTTTAAACTCAACAACGGTTCTGAACGACGTCCGTGGTACGACTGTTGAAATCTTGTGTATTGTTCGTATAATAAAGTAAATTTGTCATCTGAAAAACTGACATTCAATCCCTCATATGGATAATATAACGAATTTAAATAGACCCTCACATCACGTACATGACAATGATCAAACTCGGCCATTGACAATATACTACTTTGTTTCCGATTGGTTTGTAAGGCAATCACAACAAATCGTGGTTTCTCTGTTTGGGAAGAAGTTTTGATAGACCAAGTATGCTTACGTGTTTTGGGCAGTAGCGGGTATTCATACAGATCCCAATTACGAAAAGCTAATGGAATAGCTCGATCTTTCTCTAAATGCTTTAATAAATTTATTCTTTCACGATCAGATACTTTAATGTGCGGCACTCTCCAAATTATCTTACTTATTGTAACATCATTAATAACTTCTCCTGATTTTAACTTAACCGCGTTAAGATTTGAGTTGCTTCTTAGTAAGACTAACTCGTGCTTGCAATTCATTATAATTTTTTCGTAATCTTCTGCAAATCCCAATATTTTGTTTAACGGGATTGATACGGAAAATGCTCCACCAGTGACATTATTTGTTCCTTCAGGTGACCAGCCCCAAACTCGTGCATATTTTGATTCATTTTCATTTAAAGACAAATAAGATTTTATAGTAGAAGTGACACCAGCGTTCTTAATTTTATCAATTTCTACTCCGTTTAATTCATATCTCACGTCTTGAAATAAAAACAGTACTGAATTATTAACAAAATGTACATTTGAAACTCCTGCTTTAGAAGCGCTGTCATACACATTTACTTTTCCTTCGATGTACAGGCTACTAAGTGAAGGCAACACGTACAAGTCTTGCTGGTTGATAGGAATTCTTATTTCATCATTCGTGTTGAAACTTGAGACGTATGGTTTGTAAGAATGGTACTCAAAACTTTCAATGGTATTGTCATATGACGTTTGTTGAGATATATTTAAAATATTCATTTTATCAACCCAATTAGCTTAAGGAAATCTTTGTTGGTTTTGGTAAGCTTCTTTTTAAGTTGAAGCGATGTGCCTTTGTGAGATGGTCTTTGAAGACTGTCTTGAAAAGTCTTTATGCTGCTGTTTTTATTGAAATTTATCATTTTTTCTTAAAATGTAAATATAGCTGCACTTCTTCACCCCGTAAATTTATCTCTTTATTGTCTGCGTCTAACAGCCTTATGTTGATAGCACTTATAGACTTTTGATTCACAGGAAAATAAATCAAATTTTTAGGTATTTCAATTATCCGGTATCCAGGTGGCACGTTAGGTACAAATTCATAAATTATATGGCTTGCTTTTCCATTAACAAATGAACCACCAACTACGTCACATTCAATCCGCACGATGGTTGTTGATAGAATGCTAACAGGATATTGCGATTCTGTACTTATATTTGCTTTTATTGTTTCCATTCCAAATCCTAATATTTTACCCAAGGATTCTTTTTTATTAAAATGTATATCTTTAGAACAAAATATATTTGTTTTCAATGTATTGTTATTGCATGTCAATTTCAATACACTGTTTTTAATGTTACTTTTTAAATAATCACATATGTCTTGAAGCTCATAAGATCCCTCAGGAATTTGTATTATTTCATTTTCACCATAACAAAACTTATTGTTTCTTTCATCTATATTAGGAATAGAATTGAACGTTGAAAAATACACAAGACCACATTCATAGTCTCCTCGAAGTTCCAAAGTTGGGGAATAGTTTGTAGATAAGGAGGCTCCGCTTCCAGTTATAGACACAGTGAAAGACATTTTTGTAATGACATTTTTATTTAAATCACTTATTATATAAGTATTTTTTCCAATAGTTTCTTAAAAATTTAAGGCAAAGGTGACCACAGTTTACAGTGCCAAAAGATTGATGTCTTGTATAATTATAGTTTATTGGCAAGTTGTTCATATACTTTATAAATTCTAAAGGGGGTTTTAAATTACCGAAACTATCATAATACTGAACGTAATTATTATTCTTTACAAAGGCTACCCAATGCGTGCCTGGATTTGAGTTGATATCTAAATTCAGTATTCCACATTCAATTTTTCTAGGTTTCATGGGCAATGTATCTCTCATATAAACGCCACGAAAGTGTGGAATATCACTGGAATGTTCTAATATATCTAGGTTGGTAAGTGCACGTCTGGGTAATCGCTTTATTAGTTTTTTGAAGGGTTTAGGTATAAACCCGCTCCTTTTTTATGAGGTTTGATGTATAAACCTTTTCCGAGAGCAAGCGCTTCCATCGTTCTGTTATGTCTTTCAGATTCCTGAAGACTCTTTTGAGCGGCTTTAGAATCATTCACAGCTTTTGCAATACCAGCAGCCCCTCCAGCAAGTGAACCTAATGCTGATAATCCCGCAAATATAGGAATAAGTGGTAAAAGGCCTCCTGATTTTGGAAGTGGAATACATCGGGGTAAGCGTAATCCTTTGTTCTTACGAAATAGTTTTTTTGCAGCTGCATAAGCATATTTTATTGCGGAATGGTGGTCTTTGTATTTACTTTTTTTCAATTGAGACTGAATTTCTTTTACTCCTTTCTTGAAACATTTTATTCCACTGCCTGCTCTTATTTTGGCTTTCATAGCATTTTTTACGATCCAAGAGGCAATTTTTTCTCCTTTCCCAGCGTCCTTTGATTTCAACCGCTTCTTAGCCATATCTAAAAGTTTCAAATCAGCTATACGTCGAGAGCTCGAGTCTTTGTTATTGTATGCAATATCGTGGTACATGCAGGCTTCATCCAATTTGTTTACTCCTCGTTGACCTTTACTTATTCGTTTTTGAAGTTTAGTTCCAGGACCGCAAAATTGATATCCAGGTAAATGAACTTCAAACGGTAAATGATCTATCCAGCTATTAATTATACCACTACCTCCCTTCATTGATAGGCAAAGAGTGAGTTTAACAAGTACTTGAGTTGTTTATATACCTATTTGACTAATTCACTTTTGTTAACCCAACTGTTCTCTTCATTACTTAACCCTAACCATTTTACAAACAGTTTGTTCCCCCTTTTTTTAATAACCTTTTCGATAAGATAGATGTCTGGGAATTTAGACTTTTGTAATTCATAGGCGTAAAAAGAACCTAGAATATATTGATTGTGTTTGTCTTCTAATTGATACGTCTGGGGATTTGTTTGATTTATTTTTGCAATACGAAATATTTCCGTAGACCAATTAGGAGTATAACCTTTACAGAAATCACCTTTGTATTTACTTATACGAACAAAGTCTCCAATATGAAAGGTAGGTCCTTGTTTTATTTTAAGCTGGTGGGTTTTATTAATGTTAGATTTCACTTTACTCTCATTTGATTGATTAACATCATTCGGCTTAAATTTTGTAATGCGATGTACAGTATTATTGTAATGCTGCACAACTGAATCCAAGTTATTCTGAACCCAGTGATATTTACCACACAGACTAAACAATTTGTAAAGGTGTGATTTTAAAGTTCTAATCACGCGCTCTACAATGGAAGCTTTCTTAACAGAGTATGTGGAATAATGATTTATGTGATATGTTTTCATTAACTTATTAAATAAATCGTTGTAGAATTCTTTACCTAGGTCGGTTTGTAAATTTTTTGGTTTTCTTTTAGATTCGGATAATACACTAGTCATTGCATTTGTAACACATTGCTTGGATTTTGACTTTAACGGTCTCACCCACACGTATTTTGATAAAGCATCAATAACGACAAGAACATATTTAAATCCTTTATTAAATGAGGAGAATTTTTGAAAATCTATTAGGTCAACTTGCCATAGATCGTCTAATCCCTTAATGATCGTACACCGACGAACAAAATTTCTTCTTACAGCTTTATGAAGCTCATTTACGACTTCTTGTTTACTCATTCTTAGTAGGTTTTGGTGCAACTATGTCATCAATTTCTTTTTTTGTGTAATACAGTTTACTCAAATTGACAGAAGTCAATTTTTCAAGATTATTAAGGTATTTTTTAATATCACTTTGAACTTTTTTAATTTCATTTCTTAGATCTTGAACACACTCATCTACGTATTCTTTATTAACAGCCTCGTCATCTTTCTCTGGAGTTTGTAGTCCTGTTAATCTTGCTAATTTCAAATCAAAATTACCCTTATCTGTTCTTATCAATGTTTCGGAAATAATGTCTGAGAATTCAGTTCGTCGGAGACGTTTATGTACGTGGTGACCGAACTTATCAATATTCATTGTCGTCCAGTCCGCTTCTTTAGCGCGATGATACTGCCTAATCCTCCGGATGGAAGCTTTATATATTTCACTTGTTTTATAAGACCAGCTTCGTGCAGTTCTTCTATTATTGAATATATTTCATTGTGTACTCCTGTATTACCAGCAGCCCATGAAGCTAGTAATAATTTTAGCCGGTCCACAAGCTCATTTGGATCATCCCAATAAACTAAATCAGTATCTTTTTTAACTTCTTTTAAAATTTCGATACCTTCCCCTTGAGGGAGACTTTCTACACTGCTTGTATGAGGTCTAGAAAATTTGAACAATGGTTTGATCACGTTCTTATATTTAAATCCTTTATTGCTGTTTATTGGATTCATTGGATTGTAGCCCCGTCTGTGCACATTAGTGTCCGCAAGTATTATTTTATAATTTAGTAAGTCTTCTTCTGTTACTACTTCCAAATTTGGTGTCTTTTTATATAATAATTCTTTTAAGCCTAGAGTTTTTTTGAAACTTCGCTTCCCAATTTTCAGAATGCGATCATCATCATGAACACGAGTTTTACCGATCATAAGTTTTCCATTGACAACTCTTACACCATAAGGTATATTTGAGTTTTGTATTGCTTCAGATGTCACTGACCATGGTAAAGAATCATTGTCAACACTTGGTAATGACTGAAGTGATTTAAATGAGATATCAGGGCTATCATCGCGGTCTTCGATGGTTGATGAAGTAAGAGTTTTAGGGGTTATACTGACATCATCATCGTCATCACCATCATCATCCGAGACTTCTTCTTTATCAACAACCTTTTTAAAGTAATCGAAATCCTCGTCCAAATTATTTGTCGACTCACTTTCGGTATTTTTTATTCTTTTTATTAATTTGTTTTGTTCCATTTCTTCATCGGTGTAACGTTTGTCATTAGTTTTTTTTGTTAAAAGCTTGAGTGGGCTAACTATAGGTTTGAATATTGTTTCGAGAGCCATATCATTTGTATTTTTTGAATCTTTTAGCATTTCTACTTTTCTTTTTACAGCTGACGCAGATTTTACAATTTGCTCCTTGAGACTTCGTTCCATTGTAGAAGGTTCCACTCTGATTGACTTCGTAAATGAAACTGATTGTTGAATAACCAAGCAGCTATTTAAAGCGTTCAATCCACTACTATGTATGTATCAAACTTCATTCTGTAACAACCTTTATTTCGTTCACAATCTTTGTTAATTACAACGTAACTGAAAGGTTTACTCCAAACAGTTGAACACATTTCCCGAAACTGAGACCATGTCATGTCAGATCCCACATGCTCATCATAAACGTGTTTCAGGTTAATATCGTCTTGCTTAAATAATATAATGAGGTTAGAATTATCTCTTACTAGTTGTTTTGGTATTTTTGTGTATGTTTGATTTATATAAAAACAGTCAATATTTTTATGACGACCCATAGCGAAGTAGTCTCGAATATTGTTTTGATTTTCACAAGCAACATCATCGAATATAATTATAGAGTTCGGTAATGCCTCGTGTGGACTTAAAATTTCACTGTTATGATTGTATTTGTAATAGGACGTATTTTCAACATTTTCCAATACTTTCTCCAAAAATACGTATTTAGGTTGATACAAAGATTTTGAATAAACATAGAGGTTACGAAATCGAGGTCCATTCTTGTGTAACAATAAACTGATTACTAAGTTGGTCTTTCCACAGTTTGATGGACCACAAACAATACTGCGAATAGAATTTGGTAGTAAATTTCCATGACGTTTAACCTCACTCGTTTGAGCAGGACAGATACATTCCAATTTAAGAGATTCTTTTTGTTTAAGAAATTTCATTTTTTATACGCGACCGTTTATATCCATGGCTTGCAACGAAATAATTTAACCTAATAATGCCAAACCTTTTTACTCATGAATTGGGGAGGCTAGATCAAGACGTTGTATTTCAAAGGCGCGGCGGGCCGTGCCGTTAGCGAGCTTGCGAGCGGTTGGAATACAACGTTCTTGAGCTAGACTTCCCAATTCATTTACTACTACAATGTATGATACATCATCGTCTAGACTCCACTATTGAATGCTGGTTGTAAAGCTTATAAGCCCACCTATTAGAAGGTGGGTTTATAATAATAAAGTTATTCAAAATATGTTGTCATCTCTTTGTGGTCAATATTGTTTAGTATATTTGTATTGTAAATTGAGAGGGATGACTTTCAATGACTTTGTTGGGTTGTTTACTGAAGATACTTTGTCTAATGATGTAATGGTACATCATTAGACATGTTTCGATTGTACTTTTCTTAGTTTAAGGTGTTAAATTTATAAATAAAAAATCGTATTGAACACATTATTTTTATTAGATAACTAGCTGACCCGGCGAACTTCGTACCGCCTTAGCGTTGCAATTTTTCAATATTTCTGAGAGATTTTCTTAATATTTTTTAATTCTAAATATAATTAATTATATTTTTTTATCCTTCTTGACTGAAATGTTGTAGAAGTAGCGTTCCTATCGTTGCTCGGTGCTGAACAGCGCGATGAGTTGTAACTTGTAACTTGGGTCTGAATAAAATACTTTATACTGGAACTCTGAGTTTATTTTAAAGTACAAGAACAACTTCAAAGGACGAACGAATACAGTAGAATGAATTCTGAGAGACGCAGCTCTCCTTATATACTAATTTGGTTATCTGTACCTTTTTACGAGGCGTAGCTAATCAAGATAATTAACTACTTTGTAACAAATATGTTGGAATATTTTCCTGTCACGTACTAGTGATTTCTAATCTTAAAATATTAGTCATAAATTCTGGGTTTTCTGCCATTTACGACATTTTAATATTTTCTTAGAACTTGTCATCATCCTAGTTAACAAAGGCTCGTGATTTCACATTCCTAGTTTTACGACCGATTTTATTACCAACGCAAAAGCCACCTGGATCTAAGATAATTTACATATTTTAATATATTAAAAATATGAAGTACATACCCGTTACATAACTACCTTCTCCTAATAATAACAAATACAACAAAAAAAGAATTAGTGATGCCGTGACCAAGGAAAACGGGTTTCATTTTTATATAAATAGATACCCCTTCACTGTACAAAATATCTGTTCGATAATTTCAAAAGGATGAATTAAAAGTACACCCTCAAACCGCAACAAAAATAACAATACAGTAATACAATAGAAGACTTGAAACTCATTAGAGAATGCCACAACTCAGTCACCAGTAAAAGTAACCCAAAGGGCCATTAGTCATCATAACCAAACAATAGGAATATCGAGGTGGTGATTAGCATTATCTTAATTACTGGAGTGTTTCTAGCTGAAAACCTAAATCCGTAACCGCTGCAAATACAGAGAAATGGATCGCAGAGAACGATCGGGCGTAGACGAGTGGGCGGAGCCAGATTCTTGAGCCAAAACCGGGGAATCCCTACTACTGATGGTCTGAGCCATTCTCCACCACGCGGGCTCAGTGCGGATTGGTGGAGGGGTGTTTGTAAGGAACGTGACCAACCTTACTGTTAGATGTTATTAAGCCGCCCGAGGGCCTCTGACTAGGCTTTACGACTAATATCTATCGATATTAACCGGGACCAACAGCTTAACGTGCCTTCCGAACCACGGAGATGCTTGTAAATAGACGGCACTTTTATGGTCAGAATGGTCACCCATCCCAAACATGACCGCGCCTTAGGTTGCTTAACTTTTGGTACCACTACCAAAGCGCTGCAGCCACTGCGTCACAAGCACCTCTGAATAACTGGATTATATGATTGAAATTTCTTATGATGAAAGATTAAAATATACATGTCTGCCGACGTTTCGTTAGAATTTACTGACCAACGCGTTTGCCTTGTAAAAGTGACAGGGTTGGCTACAGCCTAAACTAAAGATGCGCAAAATCGTTCACTGAAGTGAAAGAATGATATTATTCAGTGGGAGTTAAGGATATGTATCACACATCTAGTTCAATTAGTTCATTTAGTTCAGTAGATCTATAGAGGCGTTTCATTATTTCGTTCATTGAACTAAATAATGAGGTAGTGCTATAATTGCGTTGCAAAATTATGTATTGTGAAGCCTTCTAATGACTTTATTGATTTTTTGTTGTCGACAGCAAAGTATTAAAATTATAAAACGCATTAATTAACGTATTAAAAGAAAGTACGGATATATTCATACAGCAGAGTACGACCTCTGGGCCGTGCAACTGTCTCACTCCTCTGTACTAACAAAATATATCCGTACGTTTTTCTCTCATATCACTGAGTTAATGACGACATTGAACTAAATGAACTGCTTTGAGCGAAATTGAGTAAGTGATATATGCGGACTAGATAGGTGAAGTACTTCAATTGTGTCATTCATTCAGGAACTACCCATGTTTAGCTGAAACTACGGATATCGGGCTATGCACAGCATAACAGATAAAATAGTTGTAGCATAAAATCTGTCAAGGTTACTTTCTGAATTCCCTAATTCATATCATTCATATAATTGACTGCCTCGTTGGTGTAGTGGCGAAGTTTCTGCCTTACATCCGAGAGGTCCTGGGTTCGAATCCCAGGTCGAGATAAAAATTGTTTCTGAGATTTTCTGTCTTGAATTTCTCAAAAACAGCTCGGAGTCGGGAAGTTGGCGGTGTTACACCCCCGTGAAAAACAATTAAAAATAAAATTAAATAAAAATGTGCAGCTATGTTGCAGCTATTAACGCCCACACTCCAGATACAGACAGTGCAGTATTCCACTATTTTAAGGATTTTATACAGGGTGTCCAGGAATTAATGGATAACCCTTTAACTGCGGGTAGCTTGACCGATGCCCTACTGGTAAAAAAATTATGACCTTAGTAAAAGTGTCACGGTTTTCAAAATATCGCCCAGAGACATTTGTATGAAAAAAAATCTCCCATTGCAACATTTTTGAGTTCTGTTTTTTTTAAATACATCTAAATAGCTGGCGCATAAAATGAGTACATTATTTCAGTGCCTGTGAATAAGAAAAAAAAATACAAAAAAAAAGATTGTGAAAAATTTTCTCACTTTCATACAATTGTCTCTGGGCGATATTTTGAAAACCGTGACACTTTTACTAAGGTCATAATTTTTTTACCAGTAGGGCATCGGTCAAGCTACCCGCAGTTAAAGGGTTATCCATTAATTCCTGGACACCCTGTATAAGTGCGAGAGAAATGAAAATTAACACAAATAGATTTTGTCTATGGTACTTAAATTACACAACACCTAGTTAAGTCAAATACAAATAGTTATGGTACGTAAGCAAAGCAAAAATAAAGAAGAAAAATTGGCCCTATAATCGTCGTTTCTCCTTATAATTGATTTCGTTTCTTACAGGTTCCACACGGGTTCGATACCCATGTCCAGAGAGAGCATAATTTGGCGAACTACATGTTCTTCCTCATGCATCTCATTAATAAACCGGACACGGAGTATACAGGTAAACTAGTTTTTTTTTAACGAACACAAACAATCAACTTGCCCCAAACTAAGCGTTAGTTTCTGCTATTGTGACTTGGGTAACGAATATCAATCATATCATCAGCCTATATACGTCCCACTGCTGGGCACAGGCCTCACCTCAACTATGAAGTGGTGCGAGCCATACTCCACCACGCGGGCTCAGTGCGGATTGGTGGATGGGGTGTGTGTAAGGTGTTGTAAATAGACGTCACATTTATGGTCATAATGGTCACCCATCCCAACATGACCGCGCCTTAGGTTGCTTAACTTATGGTATCACTACCAAAGCGGTACAACCACTGCGCCACAAGCACCTCAACGAATAGAAATACTTAAATACATTTATAAACACCCATGATTTAGGTTCAAAAGCTCGTACTTATCACACAAAAATTTGCCTCTAGAAGGTACCATTTTTAAGCATTATTTTACAGGTATGTTCTCTACTAACTATTAAAATTGATTCCAGGTCAAGAAACGTACGTGTGGAACATGTATACGCAGCGGTGCTGGGACTTCTTCCCCGTGGGAGACTGCTTCCGGAAACAGTACGAAGACGTCATGGGGGAGTAGACTTTACCATCCATTCGTAACAATATCAAAGCCCGATCCACACCCTGGCCGAGTAGATTAATTGTTTCAACGAACACACAAATTGCCTAGACCTTGACTAAGCTTGCGCTATGGTTGGTGACTAGGATAACGGATAGAAATACTCATTTATAAACTCATCACACAAACATTTGCCCCTAGCGGGATTCGAACCCGCAAAAGCCAGTTTAGTAATCTGGACCTCAGACCACTAGACCAACGGTGTCGTTAATACCTAGTTTTGCCAATAAGTAACATTATATTGGCTGTTATGCACCAATCAACAGAGCGGCTATCGCTTATTTCTAGATTCACTCAGTGGGCAACTATTCGGTCAGTGTGTGGATCTGGGGTAAAAAAAACTGTTAGTCTTATCCGACTACGAAAAACAGCTACGAGCCAATAATTTTAAAATCGTAACATCTTGTTATGTCAACTTTGAATCACAATATCTTATGGTACTAGCATAAAAATATTGACACTACAATGTGAGATGCATTATACGTTTTAGTAAATCAGTTTTATGAAAATAGATTATTTATATCACTAAAAAGATGCTATGATAATTAGCTAAGATATGTGAAAGTCGGATAACACTTCATAAAAACATTAATTTGTTGCTCAAGGTAATTTGATTCAAACAATAATGTTATGAGCGACAACAAAGTGTGTACAAACTGTACATTTATCTCTTATAACTATGTATTTAAATCATTGACACCAAATAGTTAATAAGTATGTCGATTTAAAAAAAAACATATTATTTCCAAGCGTGGCATATCTGTTCTTAAACAGTTCTACGTCAGCATGCATTATAAATTTAAAAAAAAGCTTAGTACATGACTCTGGCTTAGTTTAAGAAGTCTACATTTTTATTATTATTTATGAATTATGATTATTAGTATGTACCAATTTGAAAGCAATATTTATTGTATAAAAATGTAGGCTATATGTATTAAACTCATTTTCTAAAAGTACTTATTATGATTACACAATTTTCAGTGAAATTAACATCTTTCTTCGTCGGGTCGAAAAAAGCTTCAAAAATATTTAATCTCAGAAATCCAATAAAAAAGTGAATAATTTTTTTCTATTTTCTTATAATATTAAGTATTTAATAAGGTGGCCTTTCCAAGCAAACTTTTCTATTTTAACTATTTCGATATAGTATATGTAAGATAATATTAAATGTTAATTAAAACTATTTAATTTTATGTTGAGTTTTATTTTAAGGCTAGAGATCCCCCTACAACTTTTCGTACCATACCTGATACAAAATTTTCTTGAAATTTTTGTTACGTACCTATTACCTACAGTCAGTTCATTATGAAAACAAATACAACTAGGTACCTACTGTTTATGAAATTTCAAAATCGGTTCAGTAGTTCCAGGGAAACTCGTTAACTAATGTTAATATACATATTATGATAATTTTGAAATGTGTGACCTAATTGTCGTTAGGTCATCCATCATCGTTATCGTTAGGTACTATCACACAAAACAATGGAACTACAAGAAAACAAATTAATTAGTCATAAAAACAACAAGCCGCTATTTTAGCCTGTTATTCTTATTTGTAGGTTTATTACAATCAAGGAATAATATTGATAATATATACTGTTATTTATAAATTATTTCGCCGTCGGGTCTGATTTTAAAATTGACTTCATGTTATATATATACTTAACAAAGTTCTATAAATGATCATGACGATCAGACCTTAATATAAAGCTATGATAATGGAAAAGGCATTATCTTTGGTATAAAGTAAACATCCATGATTTATCGATTGAAAATAGAAATATGGAATAACTCTTTAACACACCACAGAAGTCAAATTTAACAAGAACGATGTAAAATTTAGGCGGTCTTATTATTTCTCGGCGGGCCATTTCTCGTGCAATCGAAAAAGTTTACATTCGAAAAAAGTAAGATCGATAATCACTCAAAGGTATTCTAAAGGTAACCTACCTTTGAGTGATTACGTGTGGTTCGGACCAGTCGAAGTTTGAAATTCGTTTACGAAATATCTTGAACCAGTCATAAAGTGCGAACAAATAAGCTATGGTTGCTCGGTGATGGTAAACAAGATTGACGACTGCTAACTGCCACTACGAACGCGTCAGTAACTTCGACCTACTACCCACCATATTTGTTGAATATTTGTATGCGCTTGCTATGCTTTTTATTTATTATTGTTTTACATTTCTAAGGTTTTCTCTGTGTTCTTTTTGAGAAAAAATAAATATCTTAAACCTGAAGTGCACCTGTTGGCAGTAATTTGAAGTTATTACTGTACACCTTGGTTTAGTTTACTTCATACAAATCACCGTGCGGAAAAAGTATGAATGCAGGAAAATCGTACCCCAGTTCTTTGAGCGACAATAAGCATAATAATAACACCTATTATATGTATTAAATACTTCCAATACTATGTTTTAAAAACATAGGCCTTAAGTAGCTAGAAAACCCAGTTTATTCGCAAAAACTGTGAATACCAATATATATTCAGTGATAAATTCAAAAAATATTCAGTTAAGTGACGCCGATTTCTGATACACAAATATGGCGTCACAACTCGAAAATGCCCACACACAATCTACGGAGGCAGATTGTTTTGACGGACCATAAAGAGCTTGTCGACCATAGGTGGTGGTATCCCTATTGTCCAGTAAGCACATTAGTGTAATTTATTACTCAATCGAGCCACCTGCATTTAAACGTTTGAAAAAGACGAGGCTTGCACTTGTTACAGAATTATTCCCGATAAGTAAAAAAAATGCCAGAGAACCGGCAAAACAGCACAATATTCGGCCGTATTTATTAAAAAATAACCCCACGTTAATTCCGATACATTATCTCCCATTATTTTACCAAAATCAAATATTAGGTATTTGATACTATTACATAGTAGGTACTTAAGAAATGTATTAATCGACTACGCAAAATACGTTTTAAACAATACAACACTGAATTATTGCGCAACGATTTAGATAAAATCATCATCTCTACCTAGTTATGGTATTTCAGCTTTAATAAAAGCTATAATAACTCATTTAAAATCGTAGTCTGCTACAGTGCAGCGCTACGTCGTGGCAACTTCGGGCGTCATCGGCTTTTTTCGGCCAATTTCGGGATTTGCGCAGGAGTACCGAAAATTTACATAAATAACATGCCATAAACTTGGGCTTGGGTTGGGAACAAAGCTACACTTTCAGTGCGAAGCCGGGAGCGATAGCGTAGGGACGCGTGTCGCGTTTAAGATAATTGAGAACCTATTTGTTTACGATATGAAAATAACAATTAATAACAGTGTGCTAAATTGTTATTAAATGGCTTTATTAAAGCTTATTTGGTGTTTTTATTAATATTTTAATGGTTTTTAAGTGCCGCCAAACGGAGTCATTGCCAAGGTATGTTTGAAGCAAATAACCCTGATGTATGTTATATGTTATGTGTTTTTTTTTAAGATGTATATTTTTCCCCTCTCTTTTGTGCCTATCTTTTTTTTCATTCAAGTACAGAGATTATATCACTAAGAACTAACTTATCTTACGGTAATATTTTAACGGTACGGAACCAAAAAAAACCGGCCAAGTGCGTGTCGGACCACGCATAAAGTAGGGTTCCGTAGTGAATTTTAGCACCGCGCTGTTTTGCATTTCTTGCATCATCATCATCTCCCTAGCCGTCAATGTCATCACATTGTAAAGTACACATTTTTATATTATATATAATTTCGAAAGTATTCATCACAGGATACCCGAAACAATTTTAAATAAAAGTTTCCGTGCCTGTTTCTTTACGTGAGAGATTTGAAGTTTATAGGTCAAGACTTTAGAAATTACAGGGGACACCATGTAAACGACTTTGGCGGGCTATAACTTGCAAATGGTAAAGCTGATATTAAAATGTTGTTTGGAAACCCTATCTTATTTTCATAGTCCTTTTCAACGATACCTCACACAAGGGCGTACACTCAAAAAAATAATTCATACCTCCCCCCCCCCCCCTTTATACATGTACAGTGATTTAAAAAGGGGTAATTTTAATTTTTTGTATTTTTCAAAATGAGATCTATATGTGAAGTATCCTCGAATTAAGTTACATGCAAATCAGTCCATAAACTTAGAAGATATTCTGCTGTGACAGACTAGGACGGACTGAACGATCTTATAAGGGTTCCTTGTCGGGCTACGGAACCGTAAAAAGAGGAAATTCTCCAGTGGACCGTATTAAAATTGGATTTGTTATTTTTCTACACACAAATGAGTGATCGTCCGTTTGGTCCCATTGGAATTTGGTTAAAGTCTGTTCGTCAAAGAGGAAGATAAGAAAATCATCAGAATAAGCTCTGTGGTGAATTATTTGCTGCAGAATCTCAAAGTCTGTATGTTTGCGTTGGAAAGTCATAATTGATGGCGTTGAGCTGATGTCACGGAATTTTTCAGGAGTTCAGGGAATCGTTCACTACAGTTAACCCTTAACTACCTACCACGTATTATTGTAACACAAACACCTACCATACGTCTGTGGGATCCCAGACATAAAAAAAATATTATGTCTATATAAATTAAGGGATGGTACAGATTTCAATTAAAATTCTATTTTGAACATTATTATATTTTTTATTTAAAAAAAGAGGAACATGAAAATCAACAACATTTTTTAATAACTCAAGATAAATGGTATAATCTCTTGTTTTTAGCTCACTTACTAACACTTATCGAAAATGAGTTTTAAAAAAAATATTTAAAGTAATAGGAACTTTTTTTATATTTTTTATGTAATTGAATCGTTAAGAAACTTGACAAAAAATAATAATTATCATTATAATAATTAATTTGACAAAATTGCAGGCTCTTAACCTAGAGTTTTTCACGGCAGTGAAAACACATCTTGTTCGAGCATTCGAGGCAAATTGGCGATTTGCATTCGAAACACATGTATTGTGTTTTGCGTTTTTTTTTTATATTCGCATGTGGAACAGTTTTTACGAACAACCAATCGCTCCTCACCAGTGCTGGTGCTTGGAACAGCTGCTGGTGGGGTTTCGTTGATCTGAAGGATGCGTTGTATACTGGTACGTAAATCACGTTGCAATTTCACATTTCTTTCACGACGTGCCATATGCGGCCTCGTCAGCTGTTCAGCCAGTTTTTTCATAAACTTGAACCTGCTAACAGTCTTTTGTCCAAGTGGCTTCACAGACAGGTATACTACATAGCAATTTGAAGCAGAAATGTCAAGTAATCTGTAGAATATTGCCAGTGGCCATCTACGAGTGCGACGACTTGTGGAGTAATTAGCGCACCTTTGGTCTAGCAGATCCACTCCAATTTTGGTTCGGTTATAAAATAAAATAATCTCCGGTTTCTTAGTAGCTTCATCGACTTCTGGAGAATGGTGCATGCTGGAAACAGTGATGACTGCCTTATTTTGTTTTGGCACATATGATGACATCGTAAAATCTTTGGTAAAGCCGAAAATCACTGAATCAACCTTACGATGACGAGATGGCAAAAATTGTGGGGGTATTTCTTTTTGATTTTTCCGCATAGTTCCCACACCTGTTAACTGTTTTTTTTTTAAACCTTCAAGTAACTCAATAGAAGTATACCAATTGTCTGTGGTAATATTTCTTTTGGAATTTTCGA